>CM022302.1:85912473-87112473 GCA_011799875.1 Thinopyrum elongatum | reverse complement strand
ATACCTCTACTAAGCTTTCAACCTCTTAAAGGCCCATGATATTAGTGGGCCAACTAAGGCCCGAGATATGTTTCGGCCTGGTAATGGCCCGTCATATAACTGGGCCAATAATGGCCCGGTCTACATTTCAGTCTGCTAAAGGCCCGTGGACGACTATTGAAAATTGAGGCCCAACATGCATTTCGGCCTGCTAAAGGCCCATGGTATCTTCTGGGCCGTAACAGGCCAGCAGAATATTCAACCTGTTAATGGCCCGAAGCTACATGTGCCCAACTAAGCGCTGGGTCCACTAAAGGCCCAACTAAACTTTGGGCCGAATGTAGGCCCGTGTAAGTTGTGGGCCTGGCGCAAAGTGTGAAGGCCCCAATGGCCCAAGAAAGTTACAGGCCGGCCCAATTGTGGCCCATTAAAATGCAGGCCCGTTAGACGTGAATGTTTTGGCCCGGTCGACTACATCGGATTTTCGGCTTTTTTTCCAGATAACGAATGATGGCATATACGGTAACTAGTAGGAATTAAGAACAAACCTACTCTATACAATAAAGAAATTACGGCATAGTAACTTAGAATAAACCTACACTATACAATAAAGGATTTATGGTATATTACATCCACTGGGCATCGAACTTCGCCACCAGTGATCATAAAGCGCAACGAAGAAGTAGATTACAAAAACTGGGCGCCATTGCAGCGTAACAAAATAATACTGAACCAAGACCACTTCCAAGACAGTTCAAGAAAGGTTAGCCTTGTGCGGGAGCTGCTGCGCAAGCTACTGAGCAAGGCTGTGAGACCGGCCTAGCATGTCGGTCATAGCTTCCAGGTGTAGCTGTTTAGCAATGAGGTTCTCATTGGTGTTCTCCGCTATCTTCCTTAGAGATAGGACCTCAAGTCGAAGTTGAGTTGCAGAATACCTTTCTTCTTGAACTTGGGACTGAAGAAGTCGAACTGATTCAGACAGCGAATTATGTGAGCTTATCTAACTGCTAGTCTCAAGTAACTTGAACACTGAATCAAGACATGACTTTGGGGTTGTCTCGCTATCTTCAAGATGTTTTGCCTTCTTTGCTGCAATATATGTTGGGCTTGTCTCACAGCCTTCAGCAGACTTGTGCATGCCATCAGGCATATCACCCTGAATCAAGCAGAGAGATGACAGGTTTTGCACGTGTATAAACAAAGATGGTAACTGTGCTGTCAATTCCATCCAATTTCAAATTAGAAAACAAAGAGTCGGTTCAAAATATCAATAGCATAATTTGGCATTGTTCATAATGCGGGAAGCTTTACCATACTACTGGATTACCATGTCAACAAAACAAGCATAGATGAAGGGCAAAGATAATCATTGTATCTATTTTGGTTAATGTGCATGGTATGTTGTTCATATCATTAGCCACATCAGTAAGATAAAACAGGAGATGACAAGGTGCAAACGTGGGCTGCTTCACCACACACTGGATTATAGATACACAAAAACAAGCATACATATAGGGAGTATTGAGTAATGTGCATGGTATGAATAAGGAATTTGGTTTTACAACTAAAACTTGGAACCTACAGTTGTTGCGAACATGCATTTTGATAGAAACAGCAAACTAAACAACAGTTGATGATAGGGAGTATGAGCAAATTAAACAGAAGTTGAGGATAAAGGTTTAGAAGGACTGCTTACATTAATAGTTAACACCGGCTTTATAATGCCCTTCTCCATGTCAAGGGAAGGATAACTCAAGAATTTCAGCACAGAATCTTCTTCATAAGCATTGCCTGTACTCTACATTTTGTAGAGAGTAATTATAGATATGATAATACTGGAAGGGATAGAGGATAATGAAGATAAGATGCAGATTGATGCTACATAATCAACTACCAATCCCTGTAAGTAGAAGCGTTACCGGACAAAATGTACTGACAAGAGCAATGGGCTACACTTCTGCACTGGCATTGTCTATGTATTCAACTTTTTGGTAAGATTAAATATAGATTTGATATTTTTTAGTAAATGGTGGTCGAGGGAGATAAGGTGCAGAATGCTACACAATGAACCAATCCCTCCTTTCCATAATATAAGAGTGTTTTGTACACTGGTGTACTTTACAAAACGCTCTTATATTATGGGACAGAGGGAGTAGCTGTTAATGTAAGTACAGTGATAGACGATGTTCAGTCCTTACAAGAGGATTGCAGAGCTAAACCTCTTCAAAAGCATTGGGTTGATTCTAAATTTATGTAAGAGTCGATACGGATCTTATAATGTCCACCAAATGGAGGATAACGAGGCTAACATGTGCAGTGATGCTACATAATCAACCAGCTATGAAAGTAAGTATGGTCATACAGGGCAAGAGGTATTCACAAGAGCAGTGCAGTGTGTAGTATAGTTGCGAGATTCTGTGGTCCCTTGAGAATGAATGTTCTTCTGCAAACAGTTTTCGTACAAGTGAGACGGTAAGGCACATGCAGAAATGTAGTTCAAATTGTGATGTGATCTCATAGACAGTACCTTACGCTGCAGACGAGACCAATGTGTAACAAGATTATTCCAGTCACTATCTAATAAATGTAGCACCTAAGACTTACATAAATTTTGTTTAGAGGCTTGCCATCGAAGTGCGCTTGCCTCAGGTATGAACGATACTTCATCAACGAGTGCTTGAAAAGTGCAACCAACCCTTGCTCGTCTTGACTATCCAATTTGGTCCTCGCCTATTTAAAAGAATGAAATCTTGTGTCTTCTGTCAGCAGAAACATATGCATTAATTACCATGAATAACATTAGTACATTACTTACGCGTAAGTTGTGGAGGAAGATTGGAAATTGTTCTTTGTCTGTGGTATAATCTTTCCATGAAGGAAAGATGCGCGCAAAGTTCCTGACAACAATATAAGCTTCGTCTTCTAAACTGGGAAGAAGTGGGACAGGGGTCCTATTTGCTGCAATTGGGGCTCTCTCTTGTTCGAAAAGGGATTTGACAACTGGATTTGGTGTACTCTTTGCTGGAATGGGGGTTTTGCGTCGTAGATATGGTGCTATGTCAACTGGCATCATCATACTGTTTGCTGCAATTGGGGTCTGCTGAGTTGGGGCATCAGAGATGGCCAGTGTAGCAGGGCTAGAGTCTGCTAGAGTTGTGGCCGTGTTTTCTGGGTCTGGTGATATTGCAACTACACCTAATGGGCTATTTGATTTATCAGGTGTCACTACCTTTTCCAAATACTTTGTTCGTGCTCCTCCGCGGTCAACAATCGCCCTCTTCCTTTTGAACGTCTGATACACAAGAACAACATTTGAATGGATAAATATGGTATGATGACAGATGGAATATGTACTGAAAATGGATAGGCAGGGCGTATTCACATACACGATGTGTAAACTAAGCTAATGACAGTGCAACAAAGTAGAAGCAATGCAAAGCATCAGTTGCAAGATATGGGCGACCAATATAACCTTGGAAAGTTAGAGCAAGCACCTTGATGGGTGAATAAGATAGGGCATCTGCCTCTGACTCCTCCACAAGGGAGCTACATTGACTTAGGTCTCCCTCTAGCTCAGAATCATTGTTAGGATCATATTCTGAGCATGAATCTGTAGGTGGAGAGCGTTTGCATTGCATTGCATCCCGAATTGATTTCAATCCCTTAATGCCAAGTTTGACAGCCATGGCATTGTTTGTTGGGAAACGTAGCATGTAATTTCAAAAAATTTCCTACGCTCACGCAAGATCTATCTAGGAGATGCATAACAATGAGGGGGGGGGGGGGGTGGGAGAGGGTGCTATGTACCCTCGTAGACCGAAAGCGGAAGCGTTTGACAACGCGGTTGATGTAGTCGAACTTCTTCTCGTTCCGACCAATCAAGCACCGAACGTACGACACCTACGAGTCCTGCACACGTTCAGCTCGATGACGTCCCTCGAACTCTTGATCCAGCAGAGTGTCGAGGAAGTAGATGAGTTCCGTCAGCACAACGGCGTGGTGACGGTGATGATGAAGTGATCCGCACAGGGCTTCGCCTAAGCACCGCGAGAATATGACTGAGGGTGTAATCTGTGGAGGGGGGCACCGCACACGGCTAACAGTTGTTGATGTGTGTTCTAGGCGCCCCCTCCCCATGTATATATAGGTGGGAGGGGGAAGGGAGCAGCCATGGGGCGCCCCAAGTAGGAGGAATCCTACTTGGGGTCCTATCCCAATTCGTCCCCCCTTCCTTATTTTATCGTAGGGGGAAGGAAAGAGGAGGGAGGAGGGAAGGAAGGGGGAGGCCGAATCCCTCCCCTTCCTTCTCTCTTCCCCTCTTTCCTTCTCCTCTGGTGCAGCCCATATGGGGGGGCACAACAGCCCCTGCTGGCTGCTGCGTTTCCCCTCTTGGCCCATCAGGCCCATATCTTTTGCAAGGGTTGCCCGAAACCCCTTCCGGTGACCCGATATGTACCCGGTACCCTCTGGAACACTTCCGGTGTCCGAATACCATCATCCTATATATCAATCTTTACCTCTCGACCATTTCGAGACTCCTCGTCATGTCCGTGATCTCATCCGGGACTCCGAACAACATTCGGTCACCAAATCACATAACTCATATAATACTAAATCGTCATCGAACGTTAAGCGTGCGGACCCTACGGGTTCGAGAACTATGTAGACATGACTGAGACACTTCTCCGGTCAATAACCAATAGTGGAACCTGGATGCTCATATTGGCTCCCACATATTCTACGAAGATCTTTATCGGTCGAACCGTTATGACAACATACGTTATTCCCTTTGTCCATCGGTATGTTACTTGCCTGAGATTCGATCGTCGGTATCTTCATACCTAGTTCAATCTCGTTACCGGCAAGTCTCTTTACTCGTTCCGTAATACATCATCCTGTGACTAACTCATTAGTCACTTTGCTTGCAAGGCTTCTGTCGGCGTACGACACCTATGGGATCCGAGGGACCCCTTTACGGTTCGGCAAGGGGAGAGGTATGCACAAAGAGCAGAACCGATGATCAATGCGAGAGGATTTTTACCCAGGTTCGGGCCGCTGATCAGCGTAAAACCCTACTCCTGCTTTGGTTTATTATCTGTGATTCATCCTAGTTCTTGGAGCGCTTGCGATGAACAGTAAGTTCAAGCAGCAGCTACGCATGCAGAATGGGCTGAAAATCGTCCCCCCTGTAGCAGCTGCCTTGGGCCTCCTTTTATACGATCAAAGGGGTCACCACAGTGGCGAACTGCTCATTCACGAGGTGTAAAGTAGCTACATGGTTATCATACTTAACCACTGACGGTTTTGGACAAATGCATTTAATGCACCGTGAGGTGTCCGTTTAGGTGTCCCTACTTTCTTGGGGATGGAAAAAGGAGCCATCCCATCAGCACCGCTTAAGCTCGCCTCCACTAGTGCCTTGCCACGCATCCAAAAGTGGGGCCAGAATGCCAGGCCGGTCGCTGTACTGGAGCGGTGGCACAGTGGTGGAATCTTGTCGGGTGCGAATCTTGCCGGGCTTGTCGGGCTACCCCGGCAAGATCTTGCCGGGAGCCGAGCCCTTGGTCTTCAGTCCTCCTTATCTTTTGATCCTTGGCATGAATGTCCCTTGATAACCTTGGATCAATCTTCAGCTGTCTCCCCGACAAGCCTTGCCGTAGGTATGGCTACAACCGCGCATGCACAAGTATGGGGTACTAAAGGCCCAATATTTAGTACACCGACAGGAGCCCCCAGGCCTAGGCCACACACGGGTGCGAGGCGTTGTTGGGCTAGGCCCAAACAGTGCACGGGCACGCATGGAAGGGATTAACTACTCGTAATCATTCCGCCTACTGCGCTTCCCCACTACGCCCGTTGAATGCGCGACGTGGGAAGCGCGCGCTGAATGGCCACGGCCGCAGCGCGCTCGTATAGGCGTGTTCACATAGGGCAGTAAAAAGAAGCAGCCTCGCTCCTTCCCCATAAAAAAGGAATCTGCAAAGGCGCTGCCCTTTTACCCCCTCTTCTTTCCAATCTGAAATCCGCCATTACCTTCCTTCTCTCGAGCCTAGAGCAGAACTTCTCTTCATCCGCTTATCGCCTCCACACCTGCTCCATCCTCGGCATCTGCCTTCGCATCCACCATGCCGCCCAAGGCTAGCAAGAGCAAGGGCAAGGAGACGAAAGCCGATGTCTCGGAGAGCGAGTTGGTGAAGATGCGGAAGGAGTATGTCGTCTTCGCTCCGATGCTCGACGCGGAAGCTTTGAGGAACCGGTACCAGTGCATGTGGGCGAGGGAAACGAAAGCTCACCCCACGACTCGTGTGGCCCCAGGTTCCTCTTTCAAAAGCGGCCCTGATAGATATCCCTTCTTCGTCGCTTACTTTTACTGCGGGCTCTGCCCTCCATTCTCTGATTTCTTCAACGATATCATGTATACATACGGCTTCCATCTCTTAGACTTCATGCCGAATGCCATAACTTGCATGGCTATCTTCGCCCATCTTTACGAAAACTTTGTCGGAGTAGTTCCCAACACCGCCCTCTTCCGCCATTATTTCATTCCTCGCGTCAAAAAAGGAGATGCCCTTGCCGGTTCTATCGCCTGGATCCCAAGGGCATGGAACAAGGGGATATATCCGGACGGGGTTTACCGCGAAAAGTGGGAAGAATGGTGGTCTGAGTGGTGCTGGATCAAGGAAGCAGACCCCCATCCCTTCTGTTCGCCCCGACGACAAAAGGCGGTTCACGGCGAGGACTGGAGCGATCTTGACGCTCAAGATGACAAGCTCACAGTTACCACGACCAAGATTCTCCACTTGAAAGCCGCCGGGCTCATAGTCGAGATGATAGGTTCTGATTTTCTTCGTCGGCGCATCGCCCCTCTTCAGAACAAGGGGAGACCGGCCTGGGAGTTCCATAACGCGGCAGATATCATGAGGCTGCGCCCCGGACTGAACAACAACCTGACGATCATGCAGCTTGGCGCTCTCCGCCACCGGCTATTCCAGCGTGAAGACAAACACAAATTGCCGGCAAGAATTGTTCCCTTGTGCAACAACTCCGCCCTGGGGTCGATCATTGCCGCAATGCTAGTGTTCAACGCTCATGGTCTTGATGTGACCTGGGCCGAGCCATCTGCGGAGGAAGCACAGAAGTTCTTCGACAACTTGTTGGAGAGGCCCGTCCAGGAAGAGACAAACCTCATCCGCGCCACCACTGACAAAGAAGTGGCATACATTGCCACTAGAGTGGAAGAGACGAATCTTGCCGCGGAGGCCGGCAACATCGGCTTCACGGAATGGGAAACCAATGACGCAGAAGTCGTGCTGGAGGAAAAACTTGCCGGGGAGGATGAGGTTGCCGGGGAACAGAGCCGCGCAGCCGCTGAGAGCTCATCAGGCGAGGAGGCAGCCGAAGAGCACCTGCAGGAGGAGCCCCCAGCTCCAAAAAATGTGAAGCGCGTCCTTCGGAAAGCTGCTTCTGGCGTCCCAGCAAGCCAGCCTTCTTCGAGCAGTGAGGTTCCCGGCAAGGGAGCGACCGGTAAGGCCGCACCGTGGCAAGGGGTTCGACAGCAACCCACGCGGCGCACGAGGCATGCACCTGCGGCAACCACGGGGGCGGCAGGGGCGTCCCATACAGCAGCACCGGAAGTTGAGGCGGCAGAGCCGCACCAACCCCCTGCACCTGCCGCAGCCAAGCGACCCAGGACTCCTTCTCCGTCTCCCCATACGGACATTGCAATAGAGGTCGACTTCGACATCTCTGGTTTCAGCCCAGAGCGGGAAGAGGAAGAGTAAGTGTCCCGTCACAATCTTTACTTCCCAAATTCTGAATTCAATTGATCTTATCGCCTTGCTTTGTCTTGTCTCTGCAGGGAGGCAGAAACTTTGGCAGAAAGGATGGCAAAGAGGGCGAAAACCTCTACGGGCAACGGGCCACCGACAAGCTCTACGAGCGTGCCAGAGACTACCTTCATTAGCCCGGAGCATAGCCCTCGATGCAGCCCCCAGCACAGCCCCCAGCGTAAGTCCATTACTTGTTTCCCGCTGGCGAGTGCTAAGGTTTCTACCTTTGCCGCTGACATCTTTGGGCTTGCAGGAGAAGAGCGGCAATAGTGAGAGCCGTTGGAGGACGCCCCTGTCGTGCCGCCTCCATCAACCACACCGCCCGCGAGTGCATCCCCGGCAAGAGCTCCTACCGACGAGCTTATCTTGGAAGAAGAGGTGCCGGCAAGCACGGGCACCGGCAACCTTTCCCCGGCAACCAATGTTGCCGGGAGGGGTGAAGCTACCCCTCATCAGCTCGACGCAGGTAACCCTTTGCCTCAGAGCACTTGTGATTTTTTTCTTTCATCTTTTGGGACTTTGATCTTGATATGATTTTGTTTTCCTCCTTCGTCCTTCAGAATTCCCTGTAATGGAACACATGGACGTCGACGTTGTCATCGAGGAGACCGCCAGAGATGCTGCCGCCGAAGCTGACAGGATTGACGCTAGCGAGGCCACCGAAGATGCCACCGTCGAGGCCGGCGCGGCCGCTGCCAAGGGAGCCGCCAAGGATCTTGCCGAGAAGGCCGGCGAGGAGGTCGATGACCGTACTGACGGCATTCCTGCCGCAGGAGCGCCAGGAGCTACGCCGGCCACAGAGCCCCCAGCCACCGGTGAAACACTCACCGAAGATCAACCATCGACATCTGAGGCCCCTTCATCGAGCAAGTACCTCAAGGTTGGCGACAACTTGTTCGTCAACCTACCGGGGACGGCAAGCGTTGAGGTGCCGATCGAAGGAGAAACTTTTGATGAGGAAGTCATCACCACTGCCGGGCTCAGGATCGTCGATGATCCAAGCGCTAGTAGCAGCAAATCCGAAGAAGATCGACTCCTCCAGGCCATGGGCGATAACTTCCGCAGGCTCCAAGTGCTCCACCGTACTCGAAAAGAGAAGGTAGACGCCAGAGCTGCAGTTGTCGAAGTAGCCGAGGCGGATTTCCAGAAACGCATCAAGCAAATGCAGATCTGGTATGCCGAGGCCTTCCAGGAATTGACCGCCAGCCAGGAGCAAGTGAGCCAAAGCTGGACGGAGCTCCAATTGAAGCAATCTGATATGGAAAGGGCGCAAGAGGAAGCCGCACAAAAGGTTGCTGCTGAAGAAGCTCTCTTGACGCAGTGCCGCATTGGGCTAGACGCTCATGAAGAAGACCTTGCCGCGTGCGAGCAGGCACTTGCCGCCAAACTCCGCGACAAAGATGAAGAGATTGAGAAACTCGTCACGCAGCGGACCCAGGAGCTGGAGCAGAAGCACAGAGAGGCGCTCGAAGCTGCAACTGTAGATCACGCCAGTAAGCTCAACGAAGCCATCGATGCTGTCGAGGCCACAGAGAATGAGCTGAGTGACAAGGCCAAGAAGCTGGAAGCAGATCTTGAGGAGCACAGCAAGGAGCTCTCAACGCTCAAAAGTGAGAGGGAGAAAACCCTCCATAGCCTGGCGGAGATGCAAGTTGGTATATCTGATAAGACCAAGCAGCTCTCTTCAGCCAACGATGCCATTGCCGATCTGTGGCTGAAGCTGACCACGTTGGAGAAGTCTCTTAAGGACGGCAGGGCCCGTGAGAAGGCCCTGAGCAAGGATCTCCAGGAAGAGAGGAATTTACTCAAGAGCGCTGCCGCCGCCTAAGTTGACTATGAGAAGGGCGTGCAAATCTGGACTGAACGCCTTGTCGACATCGTGGAGAAACTTATTGCACAGGTGTCAACCATGGGCCGGGAGGGCCTGCAAAACTTCAGGTATTTCACTGAGGACAGGATATCCACAAGCGCCAGGTTGACCATGTTCTTCGAGAGCATCATCGATGCCCTGAAGTTTCTCCAGTCCAACCGAGCGACCCAACTGGCGAACGAAACCCGCAAGCTTTGTCGGGCCGTCCTCCACAAGGTGCTCATCAAGGTGGCGCACAAGAATCCTGGCATCAACCTCACCAACGCGCTCGACTGCCTGCCGAAGGATGCAGATCTTCAGGCACTTGAGAAACTTGTCGCGCCCATCCTCGAGAAGGTGGACTCAATCAAGAGGGTTGAAGGCTAGCGCAGGGACTAGCTGTCTCGCTTTTTCTTGTCGCCATCCCATGCCAAAGACAATTTAGCCTTAGATTAGAGTCGCGGCAACTCATTGATGTAAAATAACTTGCTATGATTGAAGATATGCATGCCATTCCCCTTGTTCGATTTCTTCCCGTATGATTACGCCCTACGCTTGCCGGAAACTTGTCGGCGCGCAACCTGCCGCGAGCGCTGGGTGCGGGACTTCAGCAGCCTGCTGGAGGTGCAGCGGCCGGTAAGACACCTTGGTGCTCTTGGCGCAGCCACTTATACTGTTGAGCGGACTCGAAACAGAACAAGGGCGCAGCCAATCACGACAAGGGTTCCTTCGCGTGCAGGTTTTTCATACAAGGGCCGAAATCGTTCAAAGGAAATAGCCTAATAGTAAAAATTGAAAAACTTGCTCAAAGTTTCGAACTTAGCTTTCTGTCGCTGTATTCCTTCCGGCAAGAAACCAATTCTGAACATCGCCCATTGGTATCCATACCTTCCTTCCTTCCCCCACGGCAAACTTGCATGCGAGGGAACCTTCTATCCTTTGAGAAAAAGAAAGAAGAGAAAATAAAGATATGGAACCTTGGCAGTTCATTAGTCTTACCGGGGATCAAGTGCCATACAATATCTTAGATAAACATGCATATATATAAACATGGAAATCAACAAGAAATGCACAACACTTAAGCTTATGCAACTGCACACAGGGTCTGCGCTTAGCTTTGTACAAAGGATTACATGCCTTGCCGGCAAGATTTGTACAAAAGGAGGTTGCCGGGGGCCCCCGGCAACCGCGCCTTATGGGTAGAACTTGCGAAGATGTTCGATATTCCAGGAATTGCTCATTGGAACGCCATCCTCGGTCTCCAGGCGGACAGCGCCGGGCCTGGTGACTCGTATTACCCGATAAGGGCCTTCCCACTTTGGCGTCAACTTGTTTGAATTCTTGGCGGACTGAGTCCGCCGAAGAACAAGGTCGCCTTCCTCAAGGCTTCGGGCATGAACTTTGCGGCTATGGTAGCGGCGCAAAGCTTGCTGGTAGCGTGCAGCTCGCACATCAGCCTGAAGACGATCGTCCTCGAGGAGCACAGCATCATCTTGCCGCAGTTGCTCTTGCTCAAGCTCATCATAAGCGAGCACTCGAGGTGACCCGTATATGAGTTCCGTGGGGAGAACTGCTTCTGCTCCGTAAACCAGAGCGAAGGGTGTTTGGCCAGTGGCTCGATTTGGTGTTGTTCTGATTGACCAAAGAACCACCGGCAACTCATCAATCCAGTGTCTTCCGCACTTTCTCAGCTTGTCGAAAGTTCTGGTCCTGAGACCGCGCAGCACTTCAGCATTAGCTCTCTCCGCTTGGCCGTTGCTTCTCGGGTGAGCAACAGAGGCAAAACAAACTTTGCTGCCAAGGTCTTGGACGTATTGCATGAAGGTGCGACTTGTGAACTGTGTGCCGTTGTCGGTGATGATCCTGTTGGGCACACCGAAATGACAAACTATCCCTTTAAAGAACTTGACGGCTGATTGTGCTGTCACCTTCCTCACTGCTTCCACCTCCGGCCACTTTGTGAACTTGTCGATTGCAACGTACGAGTACTCAGAGCCCCTGGTAGCACGGGGAAAAGGCCCCAGTATGTCGAGCCCCCAGACCGAAAATGGCCAGGAGAGAGGGATTGTCTGAAGAGCTTGAGCTGGCTGATGCGATTTCTTTGAATGAATCTGGCACGCTTCACACTTGGTTACTAGTGCAGTTGCATCCTGGAGAGTGGTGGGCCAAAAGAAACCTTGTCGGAATGCCTTTCTGACAAGCGCTCTTGACCCTATGTGGGAGCCACATATGCCTCCATGTATCTCTGCCAACAGCTCCAGTCCATCTTCCCGAGGAATACACTTCAATTTCACACCGTTTAGTCTCTTTCTCTACAGAACGCCATCGATGAACTGGTACATGCTAGACTGACGGGCTACTTTTTCCGCTTCTTCCTGCTCCTCAGGGAGTTCCCCTGTTTGAAGAAAATGAACAATGGGCTGTGCCCAAGCTGGAGCCTGGGGCTCGACAACTAGGACTAAAGGCATCTCTTCCGCCGGGGAAACGTTTGTCTCGACGGCAAGGGCCTGAGCCCCTGCTGGAGCCTGTTGTTCCCCGGCAGGCTTGCCGCTGATTCCGGCAACTTCCTTGCCGGCGGCTCCCGGGAGCTCTGCCGGAAAGTACTGACCAGAATTCAACTTCCTTCTCTTTGCTTGTCCTATTGATGGCACTACAGATGGCTGAGTCAAATGGAGCACAAAAGTTCCTGGTTCCACAGGCAACTTAAGGGCAGCGCGTTTCGACAGGTCATCGGCAATACTGTTCTCAGCCCGAGGAATGTGCTGCGTATGCAGACCGTCAAAGCGCTCTTCCATTTTTCTCACTTCATCCACATAAGCTTGCATCAATGGACTCTGATAATTTTTGTTAACTTGCCTGACAACAAGCTGCGAATCACCTCTGATGATGAGTTTCTTGATGCCAAGGTCCGCCGCGATCCTGAGACCGGCAAGCAAGCCCTTGTACTCCGCAGTGTTGTTTGTCAAGCTCTCCCGGGCAAAATGCATCTGAATTACATACTTATGGTGCTCTCCGGTGGGTGCGACAAGCAGCACGCCAGCCCCAGCGCCTTGCAGCGTAAAAGCACCATCAAAGTACATAACCCATTCTTGATCTGTTTCCTTGCCGGGAAGAGTTGTTTCTTGAATCTCCTCGTATGGCGTTGGGGTCCATTCCGCAATGAATTCTGCCAAGGCCCTGCTCTGGATTGTTGAAGTACTTTCAAACTTGAGGCCGAAGCTCGACAACTCCAATGCCCACTCTACAATCCTGCTAGTTGCCTCTGGATTTTGCAAAATCCGCTGCAACAGGAAGCGAGTGACGACGGTAATCTCATGTGCTTAAAAATAATGGCGCAGTTTCCTCGAGGCCATAAGAAGGCCGAAGAGCAATTTCTGCACACCAGAGTATCTTGACCTAGCTCCCTGCAAAAGGGAGCTGACAAAATAAACTGGACGCTGCACCATCTTTTTCTTTTGCACTGATTTCTCTGGCTGCATAGATCCTGTCTTGTCGGCACCAGATCTTGCCGGGGAAGACCCCGGCGTGTCACTTGACGGGCCTGCCGCTGCCATCGCCCCTTCGTCAACTTCTGTCTGCGCCACTAACGCAGCACTAACCACTTGATTTGTTGCTGCTAGATACAGCAGCAACGACTCTTGTGGTTTGGTGCGACTAGCGTCGGCGGAGAGGAGAGGTACCTCTTCAAATCTTGCAGCGCTGCCTCCGCTTCCGGAGTCCGTCTCATTGGACCTGCCTTTTTCAAAATTTTGAAAAAGGGCAGGGCGCGCTCAGCAGATTTGGAGATAAACCTGCTTAAGGGAGCAACGCAGCCGGCAAGGCGACGTACATCCTTGACGAGTCTTGGCGCTTGAATCTTGTCGGGGTTCGCTTCGATCCCACGTTGAGATACAAAGAACCCGAGAAGCTTGCCAGAAGGGACGCCAAACACACACTTCTCGGGATTGAGCTTTAAATTGATCTTGCGCAGATTTGCGAATGTTTCTTCTAGATCTTGTATGAGCGTCGCTTTATCTTTGGTTTTGACCACTATGTCATCCAAGTATGCTTCCATATTTCTATGTAGCTGAGGCTCAAAACCAATTTGGACCGCTCTCGCAATAGTAGACCCAGCACTTTTCAACCCGAAAGGCATTCGTAAAAAACAATACGTACCACATGGGGTGATAAATGCAGTCTTTTCTTCATCTTCTTTTGCCATGAAAATCTGATGATACCCTGAATAGGCATCAAGGAATGACAGTAGGTCACAACCGGCAGTGGAGTCCACAATCTGGTCGATGCGAGGCAAGGGGAAAGGATCTTTTGGATAGGCTTTATTGATGTCTGTATAATCAATACACAACCTCCGTTTCCCATTCGCCTTGCGCACTATGACCAGATTAGCCAACCAGGTTGGGTGAAGCACCCCTCTGACCAAACCTGCCGCTTCTAATTCCTGATTTCTTCGGCAATAAATTCTTGCCGCTCCAAGGCCTGCTTTCTCACCCTCTGCTTGATGGGTCGCGCGTGAGGACAGACAGCAAGGTGGTGTTCAATTACTTTCCTGGGAACACCGGGGATGTCAGATGGTTGCCACACGAACACATCGACATTCGCCCGCAGGAAAGCAACGAGCGCGCTTTCCTATTTGTCATCTAGGGTGGAACTTATGGTGAAAGTCCCTCCCGTTCCGTCCTCCTTGACGGGCACTTTCTTGGTTTCTGGTGGAGCAGCCTTGGACTTCTTGTTCTTGCCGGTGGAACTCTCTGGTGCGTCCTCAACGGAAGCGCAACACTCCGAAGAGGTGCGCTTGCCGGAGTTTGCGCCAGAGATCATGCCGGTCTTCTTCTCCTTCCCTCCGGGAGTTCCAGCAGCAAGAGCAAATGCCTTGGCGGCAGGTGCTGCGGCTACTTCCCAGTAGAGTTGGTCGGTGCAGATCAGTGCATCCTTCTTGTCGGAATGAACAGTGATGACACCAATCGGCCCGGGCATCTTCAACACATTGTACGCATAGTGTGATGCCACCATAAACTTGGCGAGCGCTGGGCGGCCAAGGATCCCATTATATGTCATGGGGATCTTGGCGACATCGAACACTACCTTCTCTGTTCTGAAATTGAGCCCGCTACCAAACGTCACTGGTAACGTAATCTTGCCTTTTGGCTGGGTCCTTCCTGGATTGATCCCTTGAAACGTGCCCGTTTCCTCGAGATCTTAATCAGGAATTTGCAGCTTCTTGAGCATGTCCGGCGAGATTAAGTTCAGCCCGGCCCCACCGTCAACCAGCATTTTTGTCACCTTGAGGTTGCGGATTGTTGGTGAGACCAAGAAAGGCAAGCACCCGACTGCAGTTGTGCGATCAGGGTGATCCTCGGCGTCAAAAATGATAGGCGTGTGGGACCATTTCAAAGGCTTCCGTGTTTCAGGCGACGGCTCCACTGCATTAACCTCATGCACCCACTGTTTAAGCCGGTGGTGAGAAGAATGCAACGAGGCGCCTCCGTCGATACACATGGCCTCTGTGGCTTTCTGAAACTCGTGCTCGCTAGACTCGTTGTCTTCCTCATCATCATCGCCTCCCTCATCCTTGTCGCGGCCTTGGGCGGGCCTCTCCTTCTGTTGCTTAGGCTTGCCGCGGCGGCCTCCTCGACCACCACGCTTCTTGTCGGATCCCTCAGCACCTTCCTAGGCCTTCTCCTTATCACGTCTCTCATATTCAGCTCTCTGCTTCTCGACAAGTTGCTCGACTTGCCGGCAATTATGGAGATCGTGGCCTTTGGTGCGATGGATCTTGCAATACTGGTTGCCGAAGCCTTCCGGCTTGTCGGCAGCCGCCAAGGCCTGACAGGAGGCGCACCTGGCAACTTCCTTGCCAGGGTTGTCAACTTTGGCCTTCTTGGCGGTGCCAGGATTGCCGGATTCCTCGACAGCAAGCACGGCCTTGCCTTTGCGCTTCTTGTTCCGCCGCCGGCCTTTCTTCGACGGGGTGGCAACATCTTCATCTTCAGATTTGCCCCCCGCGCCAACACCCTCACCAGGGAGTTTCCTCCCTTCTTCAGCTCGAGCACACTTATCCGCTAAATCATAAAGCTCGGCAATACTCCTGACCTTGTTCATCGCCAGCTCTTCGCGCATCTTGCGGTTACGCACGTTCTGATGAAACGAGCTAACAACAGCGGCAGGATGAACGTCTGGAATATTGTACTGCACTCGGCTAAACCTCTGGATAAACTTGCGCAGGGGCTCGCCCTCTCTTTGAGGGAGGAGATGTAGATCACTTTCTTGACCAGGAGCTTGGTGGCCTCTAACAAAGGTGCCAACAAACTGATGGCACAGATCTGACCAGGAAGAAATGGAATTCTCCGGCAGATGCATCAACCACGACCTGACGTTGTGTTTAAGCACCAACGGGAAGTAGTTGGCATGTATCTTGTCGTCTCGGCCTCCGGCAGCCTGCACCGCAATGGTGTAGATGCTCAGGAACTCCGAGGGGTGAGTCTTGCCATCATATTTCTCCGGGACCTCTGGTTTGAATGTTCGGGAGTTGGGCCACTGGACTCGCCGCAACTCACGGGTAAACGCTGGACAACCTACCTCATAGGGAAAGTCGCTTGCGTCCCCTGGCGCAGGCTTGTCAACAGTAGGCCCGGCACGTTTATCGGATTGATGACGCGCCTCCCGTCGATGGTAGTTCGAGCGTCTTCTTGCCTTCGTTCCTGGAGAACTTGACGCTGATCGCGGCGCATCCGTGGATCGGACGACGCCGTGGAATTGTTATCACAGCTGTTGGTCCGCCGGGTTGACAACCGCTGTTGCTGTCATGGAGGGGAGTGCATCGTGGTAGCACCGCCTCCGGTCTTCCCACCATCGGCCCGCGCCGGAATGATAGACCGCTGCCGCGAGGGCCCCGCTTGCTGCGGCCTATCCTTGTTGGCGAAGCCGACAAGGCTCTGAATAGTAGATCGCCACTCCTCCATCTTCTCCGGCGCAGGAGGAAAATCGAGGAGCAGCTGCGCACGTGCCAAAGCTTCTGCTGGCGTAGGTGGCGGCGATAGGTGCGAGGTGCTCTGACTCCTAACAGTGTTAGAAGGAGCAACGTCACGACCACGCGACCGCGCGCCACCCTCACCAGCGGTTTGGCGTGCATGCTGGGCCTGCGCGCCTTGGGATCGGTGCGTAGAAGTCTCTGCATGGGGACGTTCAGAACCACCGACGTCTCGGCGCTGCTCGCCGCGTGCGGCCTGGGAAGGCCGCGACGCCTACGCCGGCGCGGGAGCTCTGGACGGCGTCCCCCGACCTCTGGAATTCGTTGCGCCGCCTGTAGGCAGCACGTCTCCATCTCTGGATCTAGCGGTGTGCGGGTAGCCGTTGCCACTGCGAATGACGCCGCTCGCCTGGCTTGGATCTCCAGATCGCCGTGGAGGCTCTAAACCTCCACTTCTTGCATCCACACCGTCACCCGTCCGAGTGGGCACGGGTAAGACGGACGTAGACGGAACGACTGCTGCTGCGCCCTTCTTCTTGGGCGACATGATGATAAAAGTGATGAAGAAACTGACATGCTAATCACCAGACCAGGTTCGCGCACCCTCGTTCCCCTTACCTGGCGTGCCAAAGATGTCGGCGTACGACACCTATGGGATCCGAGGGACCCCTTTATGGTTTGGCAAGGGGAGAGGTATGCACAAAGAGCAGAACCGATGATCAACGCGAGAGGATTTTTACCCAGGTTCGGGCCGCTGATCAGCGTAAAACCCTACTCCTGCTTTAGTTTATTATCTGTGATTCGTCCCAGTTCTTGGAGCGCTTGCGATGAACAGTAAGTTCAAGCAGCAGCTACGCATGCAGAATGGGCTAAAAATCGCCCCCCCTGTAGCAGCTGCCTTAGGCCTCCTTTTATACGATCAAAGGGGTCACCAAAGTGGCGAACTGCTCATTCGCGAGGTGTAAAGTAGCTACATGGTTATCATACCTAACCACTGACGGTTTTGGACAAATGCATTTAATGCACCGTGAGGTGTCCGTTTAGGTGTCCCTACTTTCTTGGGGATGGAAAAAGGAGCCATCCCATCAGCACCGCTTAAGCTCGCCTCCACTAGTGCCTTGCCACGCATCCAAAAGTGGGGCCAGAATGCCAGGCCGGTCGCTGTACTAGAGCGGTGGCACAGTGGTGGAATCTTGTCGGGTGCGAATCTTGTCGGGCTTGTCGGGCTACCCTGGCAAGATCTTGCCGGGAGCCAAGCCCTTGGTCTTCAGTCCTCCTTATCTTCTGATCCTTGGCATGAATGTCCCTTGATAACCTTGGATCAATATTCAGCTGTCTCCCCGACAAGCCTTGCCGCAGGTATGGCTACAACCGCCCGTGCACAAGTATGGAGTACTAAAGGCCCAATATTTAGTACACCGACAGCTTCTTATGATGTGCATTACCGAGAGGGCCCAGAGATACCTGTCCGATACTCGAAGTGACAAATCCTAATCTCGATCTATGCCAACCCAACAAACATCTTCAGAGATACCTGTAGAGCATCTTTATAATCACCCAGTTACGTTGTGACGTTTGATAGCCCACAAGGCATTCCTACGGTATCCGGGAGTTGCATAATCTCATAGTCGAAGGAATATGTATTTGACATGAAGAAAGCAGTAGCAATAAAACTGAACGATCAGTATACTAAGCTAACGGATGGGTCTTGTCCATCACATCATTCTCCTAATGATGTGATCCCGTTATCAAATGACAACTCATGTCCATGGTTAGGAAACCTTAACCATCTTTGATCAATGAGCTAGTCAAATAGAGGCTCACTAGGGACACAATGTTTGTCTATGTATTCACACATGTATTTAGGTTTTCGATCAATACAATTCTAGCATGAATAATAAACATTTATCATGAATAAGGAAATATAAAATAACAACTTTATTATTGCCTCTAGGGCATATTTCCTTCAGTCTCCCACTTGCACTAGAGTCAATAATCTAGATTACATTGTAATGATTCTAACACCCATGGAGTCTTGGTGCTGATCATGTTTTGCTCGTGGAAGAGGCTTAGTCAACGGTTGTGCTACATTCAGATCAGTATGTATTTTGCAAATCTCTATGTCTCCCTCCTTGACTTGATCACGGATGGAGTTGAAGCGTCTCTTGATGTGTTTGGTTCTTTTGTGAAATCTGGATTCCTTCGCTAAGGCAATTGCTCCAGTATTGTCACAAAAGATTTTCATTGGACCCGATGCACTAGGTATGACACCTAGATCGGATATGAACTCCTTCGGCGTCCGTCTTCTTCTTGAAGATCCATTTATTTTCTATGGCTTGCTGATCATCGGGCAAGTCCACCAAAGTCCACACTTTGTTCTCATACATGGATCCTATCTCAGATTTCATGGCCTCAAGCCATCTATCGGAATTTGGGCTCATCATAGCTTCTTCATAGTTCGTAGGTTCGCCTTGGTCTAGTAACATGACTTCCAGTACAGGATTCCCATACCACTCTGGTGCGGATCGTGTTCTGGATGACCTACGAGGTTCTGTAGTAACTTGATCCAAAGTTTCATGATCATCATCATTAGCTTCCTCTCTAGTTGGTGTAGGCATCACGGGAACGGTTTTCTCTGATGAACTACTTTCCAATTCGAAAGAAGGTACAATTACCTCATCAAGTTCTACTTTCCTCCCACTCACTTCTTTCGAGAGAAACTCCTTCTCTAGAAAGGTTCCATTCTTGGCAACAAAGATCTTGCCTTCGGATCTGTGGTAGAAGGTGTACCCAATTGTTTCCTTAGGGTATCCTATGAAGACGCACTTCTCCGATTTGGGTTCGAGCTTATCAGGATGAAGCCTTTTGACATAAGTGTCGCAACCCCAAACTTTAAGAAACGACAGCTTAGGTTTCTTGCCAAACCACAGTTCATACGGTGTCGTCTCAATGGATTTAGACGGTGCCCTATTTAACGTGAATGCAGCTGTCTCTAATGCATAACCCCAAAACGATAGTGGTAAATCGGTAAGAGACATCATAGATCGCACCATATCTAATAAAGTATGGTTACGATGTTCGGATACACCATTACACTGTGGTGTTCCATGTGGCGTGAGTTGTGAAACTATTCCACATTGTTTTAAATGAAGGCCAAACTCGTAACTCAAATATTCGCCTCCGCGATCAGATCGTAGAAACTTTATTTTCTTGTTACGATGATTTTCTACTTCACTCTGAAATTCTTTGAACTTTTCAAATGTTTCAGACTTATGTTTCATCAAGTAGATATACCCATATCTGCTCAAATCATCTGTGAAGGTCAGAAAATAACGATACCCGCCGCGTGCTTCAACACTCATCGGACCGCATACATCAGTATGTATTATTGCCAATAAGTCATTAGCTCGCTCCATTGTTCTGGAGAACGGAGTTTTAGTCATCTTGCCCATGAGGCATGGTTCGCAAGTATCAAATGATTCATAATCAAGTGATTCCAAAAGCCCATCTGCATGGAGTTTCTTCATGCGCTTTACACCAATATTGTAACACCCCTGTGTAATAGCCACTGTGACACTCTGCTAAGTATGCCAAGTCATCTCAATTTGCAGTGCATAATCACCTTGGTTAAGAATTCAATTCAAATTCTATTCTGAAAATCAACTCAAATTCAAAAGTGCAAAATAAATTTGCTCAAACACTATTGGAAAAATGTTCACTAAATAGCAAATATTCCAGAAGCACTTATAAAAATATAATCAATGATACTTGGATTAGCTAAATGACTCAAACCACATGAAACAGCACCAAAACAGCACTATTTAAATCATTTATTATTAAATCAAATGCAAATAAAATCTTACTTTATCCAAACAAGTTTCTGGTGAGAGGTAATAATGCGCTGTAATATTTGGGCCAAGTCCCACATTTTACAAAATAGCAAAAGTGGTCTAACAATTACAAAACAGAAAATAAATAAAGAAAAAGCAAAATAGAAAATAAGAAAAATAAAACGAGGCACTGTGCATTGGGCCTAAGTGCACAGTGCCCCGAAAACCAGCCCACCTGGCCCAAATCCCTCTCTCTCCTTCGTCGTGTCGGCCGCTCCCTGGCCGAGCGCGCGCGCGCCGGCGAAACATCGACAGCGCGACGCCACCGACGCCCGCGAGGATAAGGACGAGCCGGTGCTCTCCCCCTGGACCTCCCCACTCATTTCCGCCTCCTCTCTCCCACGCTCGCGCTCTCCTCCCTCTCCTCTGCTCGCGCAACCGAGCGCCATCGCCGCCGCGCGCAGCCACTGCCGCGGCGACCGACGTCCTCGTTTCACTCCGACGCGCCAGGAGGCTCCGCCGGGCTCGACCACGCCTCCAGCACCACTACTTCGAGCTCGGGGAGCCCCACATCGCATAGATCAAACAACGCCCGTCTTCGGCATCTCCGGTGATCTCCGACGAGCCCCACAGTTCTGCTGCTACTAACCTGTCAAGGGCCACCTTGCGTGCCGCACGGTGAGCCGCTCCTCCTCTCCCCTAGCTCTTCTGCCCTTCCGCGTCCCCGTAGCCGCCGCTCCGTGTGAGCCCGAGCCGTCGCCGTGGAGCTCGTCGTTGACGCGGCTCCGGTGACCAATTGGTCACGGGCGTGTGTCCGCTAGTTTCGCCGCACCGCGTAGAGCACACTTAGCTACTCCGTTCGAGCTACTGCACCCCGCAACGCCGATTCCATCGAACTCCCGTACGCGCCGCCGCCTTTGCTCATCGTCGGCGATGTTTCTGGCCAAGTCCGGCCCTGCCACCACCACCAAACAACGCGGCGACAAATGGCCGTTAGGATGGACCAAGCTGCGCGCCGAACGGCGCCATGTATCGAAATTCTGACGAGACCCGAACGACTCCGCCGCGTTTTGGCACCGCCGTCGGCGAGTCACCGGCCCCTTTGACCTGGCAGGCCTGGGGCCACCCCCAGTGACACTGTTAATGGGTCCCCTGGCCCGGTTTGACCGCGTTGACTACGGTCAACGCGCGGCACTGTTCACATGTGCCGCTGATGTGTGGGCCCCTAGCTATTAATTAACCTAATAGATGATTTAATAAATAAAACTAATTAGTTAAACTAATTACTCACTGACGGAAGGGCCCCACCTATTTGATTAACCCTGTTAGTTAGTCTAATTCTCAGTTAAACTAACAGAGACTGACATGTGGGTCCCACTGGACCCACATGTCAGGTTTGACCTGGTCAGTCGACCTGTTGACCTGCTGATGTCAGCATTGCATCATGCTGATGTCATAATTCCCTTTTCTGTTAAATAAATAAATTCCAAAAAATCATTTAATTCTTTGAAATTTAATAACTTTTAAACCGTAGCTCAGATTGAAAAACTTAAAACATGAAAGTTGCTCAGAACGACGAGACGAATCTGATCGTGTCGTCTGTTTCCATGTCGGAACCCCCTACATAGGAGAACTCGTAACTTTGAGCCCGATTCCGGTAGATGACTAGTGCACACATACCGGTTAATAAATCCCACGTTGATCCTAAAATAACTAAAATGACCTAGAAGCATCTTTAGGCAACCCTGCACTGCATACTAGGCGTAGCATGCCCTGTGTTGCATTTGTTTGCATTATGTTTACCTGTTTCTTCCCCCTCTTCTCTCTCGGTAGACCCCGATGTTGACGTAGCTCTTGAGGCAGACACAGCTCCGGAGTACGACTACGTCCCCGACGACGCAGTTGATGATCTTGCCCTTGCCGCCGAGCAAACAGGCAAGCACCCCCATTTTGAGCATACCGATATCGCCCACTCAATTCTCTCTTATGCTTGCATAAGAAGTTGCTGCTGCTACTGCTGTCCTATATCTGCTGCATAGCCTGTTTAATTGTAACCTGCTGTTGATACTTACCTGTTATCCTAAACTGTTTAGTATAGTTTGGGTAGAGACCCAGCAGAGACCCCACATTATCCCGACTGCCCCACTGGATCATCAGAAGACCCAATCAACGGGATCGAAGACCAGGCCCCGACACCGCACGTCACTTCCCCTTAGTTGCTCGACACTACTGGGTTACTATCGAGTGCCGAGGGTGATACCTCGTCAGCACTTCTGATGATAACCTTGTAGGTTAGTTAATCGGGCATGGTCAGCGAGGGTGATTCCTCCTACACCACCCCCGACAACGACAACGTCGCGCAACTCCTCAAGCATGGACCTCGAGGGTGATTCCTCCATCGTTCACCTTGACGTTAACATCAAGTGGGTCTCCATCGAGGGTGATTCCTTCGGGTTCCCCTTGGTGTCAGACACACGGATACTTTGGTTACTATGACTGAACACTGAACCATGATACTAAAGACGGGTCGGCCCTGAGGGGTACCCGATCGAGCTTAATTGCAACTGATGTGGAATCGGGTGGACCTGGATGGTGCCCGAGAGTTGAACACGAGGCGTGGCCGGGCATTCTTAGCCCTTGCCGCAAGTCCTCGAGACGGGGCGACGGGGTCACATCTTTTGTGAGTCTCTGCTCGTTACCGCACGCTCCTAATCCACTAATGGTTTGGATATTTGATCCGAGGGGCCTCTGGCCTGATAGCACTAACCATCACGTGGGCATAGTACGGGCGTTCTGCGTCGTATACTTCAGCCGAAGCTTAATGGACATCAGTGACTGAGCGGCGCGTGCCGAGTTGGACTGGTTACGCAACTGCGCTTGTATTAAGGGGTTGCTAGGTCTGCTCTCGGCCGCCTGACGCAACATGCAGGAGTTCCCGGGGCGATGGCCCAAGACCCCTGGGGGCATAGGTTAGTCCGGCGTGCTGACCTCTCTGTTAAGTATTTGGTCGGGTTGCGGCGTATCGTTTGGCCGAGGCCGGGCATGACCCAGAAAAGTGTGTCGGGCCGGAGTTAATAGAGCGTGGTGGGTAAGTTGGTGCACCCCTGCAGGGAAGAAATAATCTATCGATAGCCTGTCCTACGGTAACGGACACTCGGAGTTGTATCTCGATCGGTACAACTAGAACTGGTGACTTGAGATGAAATGGATAGTATGGCTCTGGGATTGTTTTCTCGCAGGGAGTCAAGAAAGGATCCCTGGGTGAGGTTGATGACACTACTACTACTTTACATTATGTTAATCTGCACTCTTCTAATGCTGCAAGACTGATGAAGATGCTGAAGATGCTAGTCTTCGATAGGACTAGGCTTTCCCCCTCTATTCTGGCATTTCTGCAGCCCAGTCCACATATACAGCCCCCTTTGAAAATGTTGCATATGTAGTGTAGATCCTTGCTTGCTGAGTACTTCGGATGAGTACTCACATTTGCTTTATTTTCTTTTTCTCCCCATATCCATTTGACACCACCAGATGACGGAGCCCCTGAGATAGCTGCCCCCGTCGATGACTACGGCTACTACTACTACCCTCCCGGCGAGTACTACTACAAGGAGCCGACAGACGACCAGGAGTAGTATTCGGAGGGACCTAGGCAGGAGGCCTACGCCTTTCGATCGTAGAGTTTTATTTTGCCCCGCCTTCATAAAGGCTTATCTCTATTTCTGTAATATATCTGTACTCAGATATCTGATGCTTCCACTGACACTTGTATTCCATCGAGCTATGTATTCGAGCCCTCGAGGCCCTGGCTTGTAATATTAAGCTTGTATGACTTTATTTATGTTTTAGAGTTGTGTTGTGATATCTTCAAGTGAGTCCTTAGGCTTGATCATGTGCATTTGCGTGTATGGTTAGTGCATGATTAAGCCGGGGTCGTCACAGGTTGGTATCAGAGCCGACTGCCTCTAGGAATCCCCCTATCCAATTCCTTGGCTGAAGTTGAGTCTAGTAACCAAAAACTGTTTTACTAACTTGGCTATGTGGCTTACGGGCCCACGTCGCCAACTGGGTGGTATTAGGATCTTTTATTCCTCGTCTTTATTCTGGGACTCTGATCTCTCTTCTATTCGGGTTTATTAAGTTAACTAACGCCGACACTTAGGATCTCGTAAATCCCATCCTCCTAGAGAGCTGGATATCTATGCGATTTCCCTATCTTTGATCTGATTAGTCTGATAATCATTTTTCCTTTCCATTGTTTTGTTTAACCTTTCTTTCCGTGATCTGTTATAGTTCTCACCAACATATGACAACCCTAAAATTTCTTTATTTCAGATGGATCGTCTGTTTCCACCCCGCCCTACGACCCAGCTTGTGCTTCGCACTTGGGCTCGTGATGTCCCTGGGTTTCCAGCTGTTCTGATCACTCTCTTGACCAGACTGGGCTACCGCTGGTACCCTGAGTACATGGTCTACGAGGTTTACCGCGAGTTCTACCAGGAGCAGTACTATGTTGATGTTCGCATCTATGATCATCAGGATGACTCAGACACCGAGCTGTACCTTTTCCATGGTATCGGCGTGACGATTGAGATGGCAGTCCATGATGCCGCCTACTCTGCTGTCGCACGTCTCCGAGGAGAGCACAGTGCTAGCTTGGATGACTCTGAGTTCCGATACATTCCGTATGCCCCTGCTGGAGATGCTACTGGATACTACATGGCTATCAGTGCCCCCTACGAGCCTCGTCACTACGATCCGCGAGTTCTGATTCAGTGTACTCAGGCTCTGGATCCCACTGTTTGGGCTCTGGCCATCGAGTTGTTTGCCACTCGAGTACGGCTCTACGAGGCTATGACACAGTTGCTACCAGCTGTTCGTGCAGGGATACATCCGGAGCAGATCCTTTACCCGCGCAGGATCGAGATGCCACCAGGGATCGATTGGCCTACTGTGGGAGGTCACACACCTGCACGTGGACCTCTTCTTTCAGCTCGAGACCGGGTTCTGCATTAGAGTGCACATGGAGCGCAGGATCCTTCTGCGATGAACATCCATCGCCCGCACTTGCAGCTACCCCGTTTTAGTGGTTTTCTCCGACGTTGATGTAGCCTTTGCTACGTCTCGTTGTGTACTTCCTTACCACGTGCCTGCACGCTGCCTAGCATGTCTAGCTTTTGAATTTGCGCCGTTGTGCTGCCCGTTTGTAACCGACTCTGTATGGTTCTGTATGCCTTAATGACTAATGTTTAGTATCTGCTGTACTACTTAAATTCCATCATGTTACATCATGCATGTTGCTAAATACTCGCAATGGCTTCTGCTAAACTACCCCTGTTGAAATTTAGCTGGATGGCTGATAACAATCCACCACTGCCACCACCGCCTGATTATATGGCAGCTATGATGCAACAATTCGAGCTCAATTGGCAGTTTATGACTGGGATTATGAATCAGTTTCCCCGACCCAATGCCAACCAGCAGCCACCTACAATTACGCTGCCAGAGTTCGTGCGTCTCAACCCATCGATATTCCGCAACACTGTTAATCCGCTGGATGCCGATGATTGGCTGCGTGACATCTTCTATGAGATGGAGTCAGCTGATGTTCCCCCTATCAGCTATGTCACATTCGCGACATACTTCTTGAAGGGACCCGCAGCACAATGGTGGGCGACTCACCGACAGACCCTACCTCCTGGAACTGTCATTACCTGGGTGGAGTTCAAGACTACTTTTTGCGCCCGCTATATTGCTCAAGCTGTTATAGCTCGGAAGAAGGCCGAGTTCCGCAGCCTCGTTCAGGGCAACAAGTCTGTAGAAGTCTATCATTGCGACTTCCTTGACTTGTCTCGTTACGCTGAAGAAGACATCCCCACTGATGCCCGAAGGCAAGAGAAGTTCCGTGAAGGGCTACACCATGACATTCAGCTAGCCCTGCTCGTCCAAGACCTTCCTAACTTCGCCACCTTGGTGAACAAGGCCATCATGGTCGAGACTAGTCTGAAGAAACACAAGGAGGCGACCAGACGCACTCGTGAAGCGGGCTCATCTTCGGGCTCGTCTTCCCAGAAACGCCGCATATGGATTCCACAGAGCATGTACCATCCAGCAGCTCCAGTGTACAGGCCAGCATATGCTGCAGCTCGTCTGCCTCCTCCACCACCGAGGCAGCCTCTTCGAGCTCCACCACCTCGAGCTCCTGCACCACGTCCAGACAGTGGACTCTGCTTCAAGTGTGGCCAGCCAGGTCACCGTGCCAGAGATTGTACTCAGAATCAGAATCAGTTAGCACTTCCTTCTGCTGGCCGTGGTAATGGTCGTGGAATTCCTCAGAAGCGTAACAACAATGTCAGACCTTCTTATGGTCGTGGACAGAACTATCATGTCAACATGGCTGAAGCTCAAGATCAACCTGAAACCGTGATGGGTACACTTCTTGTTAATTCAGTACCTGCAACTGTTTTATTTGATTCAGGAGCATCGCATTCATTCATGTCAGAACATTTTGCACTCGTGCATGATGTTAGAAGTGAAGCGCTACACCATTCATTTGCTGTCAACACTCCCGCGGGCCAGTGCCGAGCCTTCGTGTTCAGCCCCGATGTCATCATTGATATTGAAGGGTTAAAGTTCCGCGCTTCTCCCATTATACTCAAGTCTTCTTCGATTGACCTTATTCTGGGAATGGATTGGTTGAAGGCTCACTACGCCTCAATCAACTGTGCCACTAAAGTTTTTCATCTTCTACATTCATCGAATGAGTTGGTGAATTACCATGCTCACATCACTCAGAACGCCAAGGCTCAGATTTATGCCTTGAATGCGTTGAACGCTTCTCCGCTTGAGGGGATCGAAAATGGTGCAGTTGTCTGCGAATTCCAGGATGTTTTTCCAGAAGAACTTCCAGGAATACCCCCTGCTAGAGCTGTCGAGTTTGTTATCGACTTGAAGCCTGACACCACTCCTATCGCGAAGTGTCCTTACAAGATGCCTCCGCACCACCTTCTCGAGCTCAAGGAAGAAATTGATAAATCACTTAAGAATGGCTTCATCCGTCCCAGTTCCTCTGCCTGGGGAGCACCGTCTCTCTTTGTCAAGAAGAAAGATGGTACGAATAGGTTGGTCCAAGATTACCGTCCTATCAACCAGGCAACCATTCAGAATAAATGTCCGCTTCCCCGGATCAATGATTTATACGATCAACTTGCTGGATCTTTGGTATTCTGTAAACTCGACTTGAGGTTGGGTTATCACCAGATCCGTGTCCGTGAAGAGGATATTCCGAAGACTACCTTTGTTACTCGTTATGGCTCCTATGAATACACTGTCATGTCATTTGGCCTAATGAATGCTCCAGCTACGTTCTCCCGCCTGATGAATTATATATTCATGGATTACCTCGACAAGTTCGTCGTGGTATATCTGGATGATATTCTGGTATATTCGAAGAATAAGGAAGAACATGCCGAACATCTTCGCCTTGTTCTAGAAAGGCTTCGAGAACACAAGTTGTATGCCAAGTACTCCATATGCGAATTCTGGCTTTCTGAAGTGACCTACCTTGGACATGTGATTTCCAAGGACGGTATCGCCATTAACCCGGAGTGTGTTCAGGCTATTCTTGACTGGACTCCTCCGAAGAATGCCAAGCAAGTCCGAAGTTTTCTTGGCCTTGCAAGTTATTTTCGATGATTTGTCGAGAACTTTTCCAAGATTGCCAAGCGACTAATCTGCTCCACAAAGGCGTTAAATTTGAGTGGATAGACAAATGTCAGGAGAGTTTCCAGACCCTCAAGGACAAGCTTACTTCTGCTCCAGTGCTTGCTCCTCCCGATTCTCGCAAGGATTTTGTGATATATTGTGATGCCTCTCGTCAAGGATTAGGCTGTGTCCTAATGCAAGAGCGAAAGGTAATTGCATATGCCTCGCGACAATTGCGTCCACATGAAGAAAACTATCCAGTGCATGATCTCGAACTCGCTGCTGTGATCTATGCTTTGAAGCAGTGGCGACACTACCTTCTTGGTAATCGGTGTGAGATTTATACCGACCATCAGAGTCTGAAGTACTTGTTCACCCAACAGGATCTTAATCTTCGTCAACAGCGATGGTTGGAAAAAATTAAGGACTATGATTGTGGTATTTATTATACTCCTGGCAAGGCTAATGTGATGGCTGATGCCTTGAGCCGCAAGTCCTATTGCAATAATCTCATGGTTAAGCAAGCTCAACCCCAGCTTTATGAAGAATTGCGCAAGTTGAACATCTGTATCGTTCCGCAGGGTTCTCTTAATAACCTTGTGGTACAGCCAGTCCTTGAGAAAGCTGTTAAAGAAGCGCAAGCCAAAGATGCTGAAATCGATCTGATGAAGAAAGAGCTTCATCTTGAGAAGTACAGGGGTTTCTCGATTGCAGAAGACAAAACCTTGTATTTCAGAGACTGCATCGTGGTACCTCGCTTCGAACTTATGACTGACAAAGTCATGAAGGAGGCTCATGATACACCACTGTCTATCCATCCGGGTAGCACCAAGATGTATCGGGATCTTTGACAAACGTACTGGTGGTCTAGAATGAAGCAGGACATTGCTCGATATGTTGCTGAATGTGACGTATGTCGTCGCGTGAAAGCAGAACATCAGAAGCCTGATGGAATTCTTCAACCACTCCCTATTCCTTTGTGGAAATGGGATAAAGTGCAGATGGATTTCATTACTGGTCTTCCCAAGTCTCAGAAAGGTCACAATGCTGTTCTTGTCATCGTCAACCAACTTTCCAAGGTTGCTCACTTTCTGCCTGTCAAAGAGACTATCACTGCTAGCCAGTTAGCAGAATTGTATATCTCCAGAATTGTTTCACTCCACGGAATTCCGAAGGAGATTAGTTCGGACCATGGTGGTCTTTTCACGTCGAAGTTCTGGGAAAGTTTCCAAGAAGCTATGGGAACTCACATTACCTGGAGTTCAGCTTATCATCCTCAATCCCAAGGCCATGTCAAGCGAGTTAATCAAGTGCTTGAAGATATGCTTCGGGCTTGTGTTATATCATTCGGTAAGAAGTGGGAAGAATCTCTCCCGTTTGCCAAATTTTCTTATAATAACAGTTATCAAGCCAGCTTAAAAATGGCCCCCTTCGAAGTGCTATACGAGCGAAAATTTCGAACCCCTCTGAATTGGTCAGATACTGGGGAACGACCTCTGGTGGGACCGGACATTATTCAACATGCCGAAGAACAAGTCAGAATTGTCCGAGAAAATCTCAAGGCGGCTCAGGACCGCCAGAAGAGCAACTATGATCGCAAACGTTGGGGTCTGACCTATCAACCAGGTGATCAAGCTTATCTTCGTGTCACTCCTATGAAGGGCACCCGTCGTTTCGGAATCAAGGGCAAGCTAGCTCCTCGCTATATTGGTCCCTTTTGCATTGTTGCCAGGCATGGACAAGTGGCATATAAATTGGAGTTTCCACCACAATTCTCTCATATCCATGATGTCTTCCACATGTCGCAACTTCGTAAATGCTTCAAGGAATGTCCACACCGCGCAGTGGATCACGAGATGCTCCAGTTGCAAGATGATCTTTCTTATAAGGAGCATCCCATCCGCATTCTCGATGAAGCTGAACGTCGAACTCGTCAGAAGACGACCAAGTTCCTGAAAGTACAGTGGTCGAATCACACTGAAGATGAAGCCACTTGGGAACGTGAGGATCATCTTCGGGAAGAATATCCCGACCTCTTTCCTTCTACCTCCTAAATTCTCGGGACGAGAATTTCTTTTAGAGGAGGAGAATTTGTAACACCCCTGTGTAATAGCCACTGTGACACTCTGCTAAGTATGCCAAGTCATCTCAATTTGCAGTGCATAATCACCTTGGTTAAGAATTCAATTCAAATTCTATTCTGAAAATCAACTCAAATTCAAAAGTGCAAAATAAATTTGCTCAAACACTATTGGAAAAATGTTCACTAAATAGCAAATATTCCAGAAGCACTTATAAAAATATAATCAATGATACTTGGATTAGCTAAATGACTCAAACCACATGAAACAGCACCAAAACAACACTATTTAAATCATTTATAATTAAATCAAATGCAAATAAAATCTTACTTTATCCAAACAAGTTTCTGGTGAGAGGTAATAATGCGCTGTAATATTTGGGCCAAGTCCCACATTTTACAAAATAGCAAAAGTGGTCTAACAATTACAAAACAGAAAATAAATAAAGAAAAAGCAAAATAGAAAATAAGAAAAATAAAATGAGGCACTGTGCACTGGGCCTAAGTGCACAGTGCCCCGAAAACCAGCCCACCTGGCCCAAATCCCTCTCTCTCCTTCGTCGTGTCGGCCGCTCCATGGCCGAGCGCACGCGCACCGGCGAAATGTCGACAGCGCGACGCCACCGACGCCCGTGAGGATAAGGACGAGCCGGTGCTCTCCCCCTGGACCTCCCCACTCATTTCCCCCTCCTCTCTCCCACGCTCGCGCGCTCCTCCCTCTCCTCTGCTCGCGCAACCGAGCGCCATCGCCGCCGCGCGCAGCCACCGCCGCGGCGACCGACGTCCTCGTTTCACTCCGACGCGCCAGGAGGCTCCGCCGGGCTCAACCACGCCTCCAGCACAACCACTTCGAGCTCGGGGAGCCCCACATCGCGCCGATCGAACAACGCCGATCTTCGGCATCTCCGGCGATCTCCGACGAGCCCCGCCGTTCTGCTGCTACTAACCTGTCAAGGGCCACCTTGCGTGCCGCACGGTGAGCAGCTCCTCCTCTCCCCTAGCTCTTCTGCCCTTCCGCGTCCCCGTAGCAACCGCTCCGCGTGAGCCCGAGCCATCGCCGTGGAGCTCGTCGCCAACGAGGCTTCGGTGACCAATTGGTCACGGGCGTGCGTCCGCTAGTTTCGCCGCACCGCGTAGAGCACACTTAGCTACTCCGTTCAAGCTACTACACCTCGCAACGCCGATTCCATCGAACTCCCGTACGCGCCGCCGCCTTTGCTCGTCGTCGGTGATGTTTCCGGCCGAGTCCGGCCCTGCCACCACCACCAAACGACGCGACGATGAATGGCCGTTAGGATGGACCAAACCGCGCGCGGAACGACACCGTGTATCAAAATTCCGATGAGACCCGAATGGTTCCACCGCGTTTTGGCGCTGTCGCCGGTGAGTCGCCGGCCCCTTTGACCTGGCAGGCCTGGGGCCACCCCCAGTGACACTGCCAGTGGGTCCCCTGGCCCGGTTTTACCGCGTTGTCTACGGTCAACGCGCGGCACTGTTCACATGTGCCGCTGACGTGTGGGCCCCCAGCTGTTAATTAACCTAATAGATGATTTAAGAAATAAAACTAATTAGTTAAATTAATTACTCACTGACAGAAGGGCCCCACCTATTTGATTAACCCTGTTAGTTAGTCTAATTCTCTGTTAAACTAACATAGACTGACATGTGGGTCCCACTGGACCCACATGTCAGGTTTGACCTGGTCAGTCGACCTGTTGACCTGCTGACGTCAGCATTGCATCATGCTGATGTCATAATTCCTTTTTCTATTAAATAAATAAATTCTAGAAAATCATTTAAATCTTTGAAATTTAATAACTTTTAAACCGTAGCTCAGATTGAAAAACTTAAAACATGAAAGTTGCTCAGAACGACGAGACGAATTTGATCGTGTTGTCTGTTTCCATGTCGGAACCCCCTACATAGGAGAACTCGTAACTTTGAGCCCGATTCCGGTAGATTAATAGTGCACACATACTGGTTAATAAATCCCACATTGATCCTAAAATAACTAAAATGACCTAGAAGCATCTTTAGGCAACCCTGCACTGCATACTAGGCGTAGCATGCCCTGTGTTGCATTTGTTTGCATTATGTTTACCTGTTTCTTCCCCCTCTTCTCTCTCGGTAGACCCTGGCGTTGACGTAGCTCCTGAGGCAGACGCAGCTCCGGAGTATGACTACGTCCCCGATGACGCAGTTGATGATCTTGCCCTTGCCGCCGAGCAAACAGGCAAGCACCCCCATTTTGAGCATACCGATATCGCCCACTCTCTTCTCTCTTATGCTTGCATTAGAAGTTGCTGCTGCTACTGCTGTCCTATATCTGCTACATAGCCTGTTTAATTGTAACCTGCTGTTGATACTTACCTGTTATCCTAAACTGTTTAGTATAGTTTGGGTAGAGACCCAGCAGAGACCCCACATTATCCCGACTGCCCCGCTGGATCATCAGAAGACCCGATCAACGGGATCGAAGACCAGGCCCCGACACTGCACGTCACTTCCCCTTAGTTGCTCGACACTACTGGGTTACTATCGAGTGCCGAGGGTGATACCTCATCAGCACTTCTGATGATAACCTTGTAGGTTAGTTAATCGGGTGTGGTCAGCGAGTGTGATTCCTCCTACACCACCCCCGATAACGACAACATCGCACAACTCCTCAAGCTTGGACCTCGAGGGTGATTCCTCCTTCGTTCACCTTGACGTTAACATCAAGTGGGTCTCCATCGAGGGTGATTCCTCCGGGTTCCCCTTGGTGTCAGACACACGGATACTTTGGTTACTATGAATGAACACTGAACCATGATACTAAAGACGGGTCGGCCCTGAGGGGTACCCGCGCGAGCTTAATTGCGAGTGATGTGGAATCGGGTGGACCTGGATGGTGCCCGAGAGTTGAACACAAGGCGTGGCCGGGCATTCTTAGACCTTGCCGCAAGTCCTTGAGACGGGGCGACGGGGTCACATCTTTCGTGAGTCTCTGCTCGTTACCGCACGCTCCTAATCCACTAACGGTTTGGATATTTGATCCGAGGGGCCTCTGGCCTGATAGCACTAACCATCACGTGGGCATAGTATGGGCGTTCTGCGTCGTATACTTCAGCCGAAGCTTAATGGACGTCAGTGATTGAGTGGCGCGCGCCGAGTTGGACTGGTTACGCAACTGCGCTTGTATTAAGGGGTTGGTAGGTCTGCTCTCGGCCGCCTGACGCAACGTGCAGGAGTTCCCAGGGCGATGGCCCAAGACCCCTGGGGGCATAGGTTATTCCGGCGTGCTGACCTCTCTGTTAAGTATTTGGTCGGGTTGCGGCGTATTGTTTGGCCGAGGCCGGGCATGACCCAGAAAGGTGTGTCCGGCTGGAGTTAATCGAGCGTGCTGGGTAAGTTGGTGCACCCCTACAGGGAAGAAATCATCTATCGATAACCTGTCCTACGGTAACGGACACTCGGAGTTGTATCCCGATCAGTACAACTAGAACTGGTGACTTGAGATGAAATGGACAGTATGGCTCTGGGATTGCTTTCTCGCAGGGAGTCGAGAAAGGATCCCTGGGCGAGGTAGATGACACTACTACTACTTTACATTATGTTAATCTGCACTCTTCTAATGCTGCAAGACTGATGAAGATGCTCGTCTTCGATAGGACTAGGCATTCCCCCTCTATTCTGGCATTTCTGCAGCCCAGTCCACATATACAGCCCCCTTTGAAAATGTTGCATATGTAGTGTAGATCCTTGCTTGCTGAGTACTTCGGATGAGTACTCACATTTGCTTTATTTTCTTTTTCTCCCCATATCCATTTGACACCACCAGATGACGGAGCCCCTGAGATAGCTGCCCCCATCGACGACTACGGCTAGTACTACTACCCTCCCGGCGAGTACTACTACGAGGAGCCGACAGACGACCAGGAGTAGGATTCGGAGGGACCTAGGCAGGAGGCCTACGCCTTTCGATCGTAGAGTTTTATTTTGCCCCGCCTTCATAAAGGCTTATCTCTATTTCTGTAATATATCTGTACTCAGATATCTGATGCTTCCGCTGACACTTGTATGCCATCGAGCTATGTATTCGAGCCCTCGAGGCCCTGGCTTGTAATATTAAGCTTGTATGACTTTATTTATGTTTTAGAGTTGTGTTGTGATATCTTCAAGTGAGTCCTTAGGCTTTATCGTGTGCATTTGCGTGTACGGTTAGTGCATGATTAAGCCGGGGTCATCACAAATATGACCTAAACGGCAGTGCCACAAATATGTTGCACTATCATTATCAACTTTGCATCTTTTGGCATCAATATTATGAATATGTGTATCACCACGATCGAGATTCAACAAAAATAGACCACTCTTCAAGGGTGCATGACCATAAAAGATATTACTCATATAAATAGAACAACCATTATTCTCTGATTTAAATTAATAACCGTCTCACACTAAACAAGATCCAGATATAATGTTCATGCTCAACGCTGGCACCAAATAACAATTATTCAGGTCTAATACAAATCCCGAAGGTAGATGTAGAGGTAGTGTGCCGACGGCGATCACATCGACCTTGGAACCATTCCCGACGCGCATTGTCACCTCGTCCTTAGCCAATCTTCATTTAATCTGTAGCTCCTGTTTCGAGTTACAAATATGAGCAACCGAACCAGTATCAAATACTCAGGTGCTACTACTTGCATTAGTAAGTTACACATCAATAACATGTATATCAAATATACCTTTGTTCACTTTGCCATCCTTCTTATCCGCCAAATACTTGGGGCAGTTTCGCTTCCAGTGACCAGTCCCTTTGCAGTAGAAGCACTCAGTTTCAGGCTTGGGTCGAGCTTTGGGCTTCTTCCCGGGAGTGGCAACTTGCTTGCCATTCTTCTTGAAGTTCCCCTTCTTTCCCTTGCCCTTTTTCTTGAAACTAGTGGTCTTGTTAAGCATCAACACTTGATGCTCCTTCTTGATTTCTACCTCCACAGCTTTCAGCATTGCAAAGAGCTCGGGAATTGTCTTCTCCATCCCTTGCATATTATAGTTCATCACGAAGCCTTTGTAGCTTGGTGGCAGTGATTGAAGAACTCTGTCAATAACACTATCATCTGGAAGATTAACTCCCAGCTGAGTCAAGTGATTATGATATCCAGACATTCTAAGTATGTGTTCACTGACAGAACTGTTCTCCTCCATCTTGCAGCTATCGAACTTGTTGGAGACTTCATATCTCTCAACTCGGGCATTTGCTTGAAATATTAACTTCAACTCTTGGAACATCTCATATGCTCCATGACGTTCAAAACATCTTTGAAGTCCCGATTCTAAGCCGTAAAGCATGGCACACTGAACTATCAAGTAGTCATCAGATCGAGCTTGCCAGATGTTCATAACATCAACATATGCTCCTGCAGCAGGCCTTTCACCTAGCGGTGCATCAAGGACATAATTCTTCTGTGCAGCAATGATAATAATCCTCAAGTTACGGACCCTGTCCGTGTAGTTGCTACCATCATCTTTCAACTTAGCTTTCTCTAGGAACGCATTAAAATTCAAGGGAACGGTAGCACGGGCCATTGATCTACAACATAGATATGCAAAAACTATCATGACTAAGTTCATGATAAATTATGTTCAATTAATCAAATTACTTAAGAACTCCCACTTAGATAGACATCCCTCAAGTCATCTAAATGATACGTGATGCAAATCAACTAAACCATGTCCGATCATCACGTGAGATGGAGTAGTCATCAATGGTGAACATCTCTATCTTGATCATATCTACTATATGATTCACGTTCGACCTTTCAGTCTCCAGTGTTCCGAGGCCATGTCTGTACATGCTAGGCTCGTCAAGTTTAACCCGAGTATTCCGCATGTGTAAAACTGTCTTGCACCCGTTGTATTTGAACGTAGAGTCTATCACACCCGATCATCACGTGGTGTCTCAACACGACGAACTGTCGCAACGGTGCATACTTAGGGAGAACACTTATACCTTGAAATTTAAGGAAGGGATCATCTTATAATGCTACCGTCGTTCTAAGCAAAATAAGATGCATAAAGGATAAACATCACATGCAATCAAAATATGTGACATGATATGGCCATCATCATCATGTGCTTTTGATCTCCATCTCCAAAGCATCGTCATGATCTCCATCATCACCGGCTCGACACCTTGATCTCCATCGTTGCATCGTGGTCGTCTCGCCAACTATTGCTTCTACAACTATCGCTAACGCATAGTGATAAAGTAAAGCAACTACATGGCGTTTGCATTTCATACAATAAAGCGACAACCATAAGGCTCCTGCCAGTTGCTGATAACTTTTACAAAACATGATCATCTCATACAACAATGTATATCACATCATATCTTGACCATATCACATCACAACATGCCTTGCAAAAACAAGTTAGACGTCCTCTACTTTGTTGTTGCATGTTTTACGTGGCTGCTATGGGCTTCTAGCTAGAACCGTTCTTACCTACGCATCAAAACCACAACGGCGATTTATCAAGTTTGCTGTTTTAACGTTCAACAAGGACCGGCCGCAGTCAAATTCGATTCAACTAAAGTAGGAGAAATAGACACCCGCCAGCCACCTTTATGCAAAACTAGTTGCATGTCTGTCGGTGGAACCGGTCTCATGAACGTGGTCACGTAAGGTTGGTCCGGGCCGCTTCATCCAACAATACCGCCGAATCAAAATAAGACGTTGGTGGTAAGCAGTATGACTATCACCGCCCACAACTCTTTGTGTTCTACTCGTGCATATCATCTACGCATAAACCTGGCTCTGATACCACTGTTGGGAAACGTAGCATGTAATTTCAAAAAATTTCCTACGCTCACGCAAGATCTATCTAGGAGATGCATAGTAACGAGGGGGCGGGGAGTGTGTTTACATACCCTAGTAGACCAAAAGCGGAAGCGTTTGACAACGCGGTTGATGTAGTCGAACTTCTTCTCGTTCCGACTGATCAAGCACCGAACGTACGGCACCTCTGAGTTCTGCACACGTTCAGCTCGATGACGTCCCTCGAACTCTTGATCCAACAGAGTGTCGAGGAAGTAGATGAGTTCCGTGAGCACAACGGCGTGGTGACAGTGATGGTGAAGTGATCCGCACAGGGCTTCGCCTAAGCACCGCGAGAATATGACTGAGGGTGTAATCTGTGGAGGGGGCGGCGCACACGGCTAATAGTTGTTGGTGTGTGTTCTAGGCACCCCCTCCCCATGTATATATAGGTGGGAGGGGGAAGGGAGCAGCCATGGGGCGCCCCAAGTAGGAGGAATCCTACTTGGGGTCCTATCCCAATTCGCCCCCCCTTCCTTATTTTACCGGAGGGGGAAGGAAAGAGGAGGGAGGATGGAAGGAAGGGGGAGGCCGAATCCCTCCCCTTCCTTCTCTCTTCCCCTCTTTCCTTCTCCTCTGGTGCGGCCCATATGGGGGGCGCAGCAGCCCCTGCTGGCTGTTGCGTTTCCCCTCTTGGCCAATTAGGCCCATATCTTTTGCCGGGGGTGCCCGGAACCCATTCCGGTGACCCGATATGTACCCGGTACCCTCCAAAACACTTCCGGTGTGCGAATACCATCGTCCTATATATCAATCTTTACCTCTCGACCATTTCGAGAATCCTCATCATGTCCGTGATCTCATCCGGGACTCCGAACAACATTCGGTCACCAAATCACATAACTCATATAATACTAAATCGTCATCGAACGTTAAGCGTGCGGACCCTACGGGTTCGAGAACTATGTAGACATGACCGAGACACTTCTCCGGTCAATAATCAATAGCGGAACCTGGATGCTCATATTGGCTCCCACATATTGTACGAAGATCTTTATCGGTCAAACCGTTATGACAACATACGTTATTCCCTTTGTCCATCGGTATGTTACTTGCCCGAGATTCGATCGTCGGTATCTTCATACCTAGTTCAATCTCGTTATCGGCAAGTCTCTTTACTCATTTCGGAATACATCATCCTGTGACTAACTCATTAGTCACTTTGCTTGCAAGGCTTCTTATGATGTGCATTACCGAGAGGGCCCAGAGATACCTCTCCGATACTCGAAGTGACAAATCCTAATCTCGATCTATACCAACCCAACAAACACCTTCAGAGATACCTGTAGAGCATCTTTATAATCACCCAGTTACGTTGTGACGTTTGATAGCACACAAGGCATTCCTACGGTATCCGGGAGTTGCATAATCTCATAGTCGAAGGAATATGTATTTGACATGAAGAAAGCAGTAGCAATAAAACTGAACGATCATTATGCTAAGCTAACGGATGGGTCTTGTCCATCACATCATTCTCCTAATGATGTGATCCCGTTATCAAATGACAACTCATGTCCATGGTTTGAAAACCTTAACCATCTTTGATCAACGAGCTAGTCAACTAGAGGCTCACTAGGGACACAGTGTTTGTCTATGTATTCACACATGTATTTAGGTTTCCGATCAATACAATTCTAGCATGAATAATAAACATTTATCATTAATAAGGAAATATAAAATAACAACTTTATTATTACCTCTAGGGCATTTTTCCTTCAGTCTCCCACTTGCACTAGAGTCAATAATCTAGATTACATTGTAATGATTCTAACACCCATGGAGTCTTGGTGCTGATCGTGTTTTGCTCGTGGAAGAGGCTTAGTCAACGGTTCTACTACATTCAGATCAGTATGTATTTTGCAAATCTCTATGTCTCCCTCCTTGACTTGATCACGGATGGAGTTGAAGAGTCTCTTGATGTGTTTGGTTCTTTTGTGAAATTTGGATTCCTTTGCTAAGGCAATTGCTCCAGTATTGTCACAAAAGATTTTCATTGGACCCGATGCACTAGGTATGACACCTAGATCGGATATGAACTCCTTCATCCAGACTCCTTCATTTGCTGCTTCCGAAGCAGCTATGTACTCCGCTTCACACGTAGATCCCGCCACGACGCTCTGCTTGGAACTGCACCAACTGACAGCTCAACCATTCAATATAAATACGTATCCAGTTTGTGACTTAGAGTCATCTGGATCAGTGTCAAAACTAGCATCGACGTAACCATTTACGACGAGCTCGTTGTCACCTCCATAAACGAGAAACATATCCTTAGTCCTTTTCAGGTACTTCAGGATGTTCTTGACCGCTGTCCAGTGATCCACTCCTGGATTACTTTGGTACCTCCCTGCCAAACTGATGGCAAGGCACACATCAGGTCTGGTACACAGCATAGCATACATGATAGAACCTATGGCTGAAGCATAGGGAATGACTTTCATTTTCTCTCTATCTTCTGCAGTGGTTGGGCATTGAGTCTTACTCAACTTCACACCTTGCAACATAGGCAAGAACCCTTTCTTTGACTGATCCATTTTGAACTTCTTCAAAACTTTATCAAGGTATGTGCTATGTGAAAGTCCTATTAAGCATCTCGATCTATCCCTATAGATCTTGATACCTAATATATAAGCAGCTTCACCAAGGTCTTTCATTGAAAAACTCTTATTCAAGTATCCTTTTATGCTATCCAGAAATTCTACATCATTTCCAATCAACAATATGTCATCCACATATAATATTAGAAATGCTACAGAGCTCCCACTCACTTTCTTGTAAATACAGGCTTCTCTGAAAGTCTGTATAAAACCATATGCTTTGATCACCTCATCAAAGCGTATATTCCAACTCCGAGATGCTTGCACCAGTCCATAGATGGATCGCTGGAGCTTGCACACTTTGGTAGCACCTTTAGGATCGACAAAACCTTCTGGTTACATCATATACAACTCTTCTTTAAGAAATCCATTAAGGAATGCAGTTTTGACGTCCATTTGCCAGATTTCATAATCATAAAATGCGGCAATTGCTAACATGATTCGGACAGACTTAAGCATCGCTACGGGTGAGAAAGTCTCATCGTAGTCAACTCCTTGAACTTATCGAAAACCTTTTGCGACAAGTCGAGCTTTGTAGATAGTAACATTACCATCAGCGTCAGTCTTCTTCTTGAAGATCCATTTATTCTCTATGGCTTGCTGATCATCGGGCAAGTCCACCAAAGTCCACACTTTGTTCTCATACATGGATCCTATCTCAGATTTCATGGCCTCAAGCCATCTATCGGAATCTGGGCTCATCATAGCTTCTTCATAGTTCGTAGGTTCGCCTTGGTCTAGTAACATGACTTCTAGTACAGGATTCCCGTACCACTCTGGTGCGGATCGTGTTCTAGTTGACCTACGAGGTTCTATAGTAACTTGATCCAAAGTTTCATCATCATCATCATTAGCTTCCTCTCTAGTTGGTGTAGGCATCACGGGAACGGTTTTCTCTGATGAACTACTTTCCAATTCGAGAGAAGGTACAATTACCTCATCAAGTTCTACTTTCCTCCCACTCACTTCTTTCGAGAGAAACTCCTTCTCTAGAAAGGTTCCATTCTTGGCAACAAAGATCTTGCCTTCGGATCTGTGGTAGAAGGTGTACCCAATTGTTTCCTTAGGGTATCCTATGAAGACGCACTTCTCTGATTTGGGTTCGAGCTTATCAAGATGAAGCCTTTTGACATAAGTGTCGCAACCCCAAACTTTAAGAAACGACAGCATAGGTTTCTTGCCAAACCACAGTTCATACGGTGTCGTCTCAACGGATTTAGACGGTGCCCTATTTAACGTGAATGCAGCTGTCTCTAATGCATAACCCCAAAACGATAGTGGTAAATCGGTAAGAGACATCATAGATCGCACCATATCTAATAAAGTACGGTTACGATGTTCGGACACACCATTACGCTGTGGTGTTCCAGGTGGCGTGAGTTGTGAAACTATTCCACATTGTTTTAAATGAAGGCCACACTAGTAACTCAAATATTCGCCTCCGCGATCAGATCGTAGAAACTTTATTTTCTTGTTACGATGATTTTCTACTTCACTCTGAAATTCTTTGAACTTTTCAAATGTTTCAGACTTATGTTTCATCAAGTAGATATACCCATATCTGCTCAAATCATCTGTGAAGGTCAGAAAATAACGATACCCGCCACGTGCTTCAACACTCATCAGACCGCATACATTGGTATGTATTATTTCCAATAAGTCATTAGCTCGCTCCATTGTTCCGGAGAACGGAGTTTTAGTCATCTTGCCCATGAGGCATGGTTCGCAAGTATCAAATGATTCATAATCAAGTGATTCCAAAAGCCCATCTGCATGGAGTTTCTTCATGCGCTTTACACCAATATGACCTAAACGGCAGTGCCACAAATATGTTGCACTATCATTATCAACTTTGCATCTTTTGGCATCAATATTATGAATATGTGTATCACCACGATCGAGATTCAACAAAAATAGAGCACTCTTCAAGGGTGCATGACCATAAAAGATATTACTCATATAAATAGAACAACCATTATTCTCCTATTTAAATGAATAACCGTCTCGCACTAAACAAGATCCAGATATAATGTTCATGCTCAATGCTGGCACCAAATAACAATTATTCAGGTCTAAAACTAATCCCGAAGGTAGATGTAGAGGTAGCGTGCCGACGGCGATCACATCGACCTTGGAACCATTCCCGACGCGCATCGTCACCTCGTCCTTAGCCAATCTTCGTTTAATCTGTAGCTCCTGTTTCAAGTTACAAATATGAGCATCCGAACCAGTATCAAATACCCAGGTGCTACTACGAGCATTAGTAAGGTACACATCAATAACATGTATATCAAATATACCTTTGTTCACTTTGCCATCCTTCTTATCCGCCAAATACTTGGGGCAGTTCCGCTTCCAGTGACCAGTCCCTTTGTAGTAGAAGCACTCAGTTTCAGGCTTGGGTCTAGCTTTGGGTTTCTTCCCGGGAGTGGCAACTTGCTTGCCATTCTTCTTGAAGTTCCCCTTCTTTCCCTTGCCCTTTTTCTTGAAACTAGTGGTCTTGTTAACCATCAACACTTGATGCTCCTTCTTGATTTCTACCTCCGCAGCTTTGAGCATTGCAAAGAGCTCGGGAATAGTCTTCTCCATCCCTTGCATATTATAGTTCATAACGAAGCCTTTGTAGCTTGGTGGCAGTGAATGAAGAACTCTGTCAATAACACTATCATCTGGAAGATTAACTCCCAGCTGAGTCAAGTGATTATGATATCCAGACATTCTAAGTATGTGTTCACTTACAGAACTGTTCTCCTCCATCTTGCAGCTATAGAACTTGTTGGAGACTTCATATCTCTCAACTCGGGCATTTGCTTGAAATATTAACTTCAACTCTTGGAACATCTCATATGCTCCATGACATTCAAAACGTCTTTGAAGTCCCAATTCTAAGCCGTAAAGCATGGCACACTGAACTACCAAGTAGTCATTAGATCGAGCTTGCTAGACGTTCATAACATCAACATCTACTCCTGCAGCAGGCCTTTCACCTAGCAGTGCATCAAGGACATAATTCTTCTGTGCAGCAATGAGGATAATCCTCAAGTTACGGACCCAGTCCGTGTAGTTGCTACCGTCATCTTTCAACTTAGCTTTCTTTAGGAACGCATTAAAATTCAAGGGAACGGTAGCACGGGCCATTGATCTACAACATAGATATGCAAAAACTATCAGGCCTAAGTTCATGATAAATTAAGTTCAATTAATCAAGTTACTTAAGAACTCCCACTTAGATAGACATCCCTCAAGTCATCTAAATGATACGTGATCTAAATCAACTAAACCATGTCCGATCATCACATGAGATGGAGTAGTCATCAATGGTGAACATCTCTATGTTGATCATATCTACTATATGATTCATGTTCGACCTTTCGGTCTCCAGTGTTTCGAGGCCATGTCCGTACATGCTAGGCTCGTCAAGTTTAACCCGAGTATTCCGCATGTGTAAAACTGTCTTGCACCCATTGTATTTGAACGTAGAGTCTATCACACCCGATCATCATGTGGTGTCTCAACACGACGAACTGTCACAACGGTGCATACTTAGGGAGAACACTTATACCTTGAAATTTAAGGAAGGGATCATCTTATAATGCTACCGCCGTTCTAAGCAAAATAAGATGCATAAAGGATAAACATCACATGCTATCAAAATATGTGACATGATATGGCCATCATCATCATGTGCTTTTGATATCCATCTCCAAAGCATCGTCATGATCTCCATCGTCACCGGCTCGACACCTTGATCTCCATCATTGCGTCGTGGTCATCTCGCCAACTATTGCTTCTACAACTATAGCTAACACATAGTGATAAAGTAAAGCAATTACATGGCGTTTGCAATTCATACAATAAAGCGACAACCATAAGGCTCATGCCAGTTGCTGATAACTTTTACAAAACATGATCATCTCATACAACAACATATATCACATCATGTCTTGACCATATCACATCACAACATGCCCTGCAAAAACAAGTTAGACGTCCTCTATTTTGTTGTTGCAAGTTTTACGTGGCTGCTACGGGCTTCTAGCAAGAACCGTTCTTACCTACGCATCAAAACCACAACGGCGATTTATCAAGTTTGCTGTTTTAACCTTCAACAGGGACCGGCCACAGTCAAATTCGATTCAACTAAAGTAGGAGAAACAGACACCCGCCAGCCATCTTTATGCAAAACTAGTTGCATGTCTGTTGGTGGAACTGGTCTCATGAACATAGTCATGTAAGGTTGGTCCGGGCCGCTTCATCCAACAATACCGCCGAATCAAAATAATACGTTGGTGGTAAGCAGTATGACTATCACCGCCCACAACTCTTTGTGTTCTACTCGTGCATATCATCTACGCATAAACCTGGCTCTGATACCACTATTGGGAAACGTAGCATGTAATTTCAAAAAAATGCCTACGCTCACGCAAGATCTATCTAGGAGATGCATAGCAACGAGGGGGGGAGTGTGTCTACATACCCTCGTAGACTGAAAGCGGAAGTGTTTGACAATGCGGTTGATGTAGTCGAACTTCTTCTCGTTCCGACCGATCAGGCACCGAACATACGGCACCTCCGAGTTCTGCACATGTTCAGTTCGATGACGTCCCTCGAACTCTTGGTCCAGCAGAGTGTCGAGGAAGTAGATGAGTTCCGTGAGCACAACAGCATGGTGATGGTGATGGTGAAGTGATCCGCATAGGGCTTCGCCTAAGCACCGTGAGAATATGACTGAGGGTGTAATCTGTGGAGGGGGCGCCGCACACGGCTAACAGTTGTTGGTGTGTGTTCTAGGCGCCCCCTCCCCATGTATATATAGGTGGGAGGGGGAAGGGAGCAGCCATGGGGCGCCCCAAGTAGGAGGAATCCTACTTGGGGTCCTATCCCAATTCGGCCCCCCCCCTTCCTTATTTTAACGGAGGGGGAAGGAAAGAGGAGGGAGGAGGGAAGGAAGGGGGAGGCCGAGTCCCTCCCCTTCCTTCTCTATTCCCCTCTTTCCTTCTCCTCTGGTGTGGCCCATATGGGGGGCGCAGCAGCCCCTGCTGGCTGCTGCGTTTCCCCTCTTGGCCAATTAGGCCCATATCTTTTGCCGGGGGTGCCCGGAACCCATTCCGGTGACCCGATATGTACCCGGTACCCTCCGGAACACTTTCGGTGTCCGAATACCATCGTCCTAAATATCAATCTTTACCTCTCAACCATTTCGAGACTCCTCATCATGTCCGTGATCTCATCCGGGACTCCGAACAACATTCGGTCACCAAATCACATAACTCATATAATACTAAATCGTCATCGAACGTTAAGCGTGCGGACCCTACGGGTTCGAGAACTATGTAGACATGACCGAGACACTTCTCCGGTCAATAATCAATAGCGGAACCTGGATGCTCATATTGGCTCCCACATATTGTACAAAAATCTTTATCGGTCAAACCGTTATGCCAACGTACGTTATTCCCTTTGTCCATCGGTATGTTACTTGCCCGAGATTCGATCGTCGGTATCTTCATACCTAGTTCAATCTCGTTACCGGCAAGTCTCTTTACTCGTTTCATAATACATCATCCTGTGACTAACTCATTAGTCACTTTGCTTGCAAGGCTTCTTATGATGTGCATTACCGAGAGGGCCCAGAGATACCTCTCCGATACTCGAAGTGACAAATCCTAATCTCGATCTATGCCAACCCAACAAACACCTTCAGAGATACCTGTAGAGCATCTTTATAATCACCCAGTTACGTTGTGACATTTGATAGCACACAAGGCATTCCTACGGTATCCGGGAGTTGCATAATCTCATAGTCGAAGGAATATGTATTTGACATGAAGAAAGCAGTAGCAATAAAACTGAACGATCATTATGCTAAGCTAAAGGATGGGTCTTGTCCATCACATCATTCTCCTAATGATGTGATCCCATTATCAAATGACAACTCATGTCCATGGTTAGGAAACCTTAACCATCTTTGATCAACGAGCTAGTCAACTAGAGGCTCACTAGGGACACAGTGTTTGTCTATGTATTCACACATGTATTTAGGTTTCTGATCAATACAATTCTAGCATGAATAATAAACATTTATCATGAATAAGGAAATATAAAATAACAACTTTATTATTGCCTCTAGGGCATATTTCCTTCATTGTTCTGCTTTATTCTTTTCATGCGCGCAAACTCATAATCATTATGATGATGTTCAGTATCTGAGATTCATGAAAACATAAAAAGTAGTCAGATTATCTATGGAATGCATTGCGGATTCAACTCGGAGAGTGTCTCCCTACAAACCCTGCGTATACAAAGTTCATCCCCCAACCGTGTTGACCAGACTACACACAGAAATACAAACCTCTTATGTCTCTATAACAGGCGGACAAACATTTCAAAACTGAAGTAGGAACATTAGAATCATATCAAATTCATATTTGAACAAATAAACTAAGGAATTATGAGTGGCATAATGTTTAGCTTCAAGGGTGGAGTGCTGGTAGTGCGACACAAAGCAAGTAGGCAGATTGTATTCCATGTAAAAGATCGTAGTCTTTGTAAAAGGTGGATATGACACTTTCTTTCTATACAATACAGTGTTCGTTGCCCACACATGATGGAAGAGATCACACAGAGAAATACTATTCACTCATGTCTGCGGTTCCAGTATTTTGAAACAGGGTGGTCCACCCTAAAAGAATATTGACAACGAATATGAAAAGGCAAGCATAGAGGTAGTGAATCAATCATTACTTGTGAGCTTACTAGGACAAGTATGCAGAATTGTAACTGTAGTAAGAGACCGTCCAAAATCTGAATCAAGAAGTTGGTCTAGCACTTATTGTTTGCAACTAATTGACGTGAATAATTGGATATCATATCAAATGAGTAAGAAAGACAAGTAAAATTGTCAACAAAACTGGCCTGCAGTAGTAATCTGGGTCAATGTCACTATGACCAACAATCCAACATGACTAGTGTCTGTTCCTAGGGCCGGAATTTTGAAACCCTGTGAACTTTACAGATACTAAAGATTACTGAAATATGTGAACCATTAAGTGTAGGTAGCACTCAGTACACAACAAACCCTAATGACAGTCCTGCCTAATGAGCAATGAATCAATTAGAAAATGGGTGATGAGGAGTGGCTGCTGATTGTTGAGGACGTATGTCAGGATAAATCAGGTTGGCTTAGTGGGTGCTGCATGCCTGAGCCCTGAACGGACTCGAAAGGTAGGCACGGCGGCATGCCCGGGCAGCGGTGACGCTTTTGGGCGAGCAGCTCCTGACCTCCTGTTAGTCCAGCATCTCCTCCTTGAGTCATGCCGTCCGGGGACGGCAAGTCGCCGGCGAGGTAGGCGGCTGGGGGTGAGTAGAGATCGGATGCACGACAGAACAGAGGGGAATTGGGGTCTGGGCCAACCCAAAATCCCAGGGTGGGCCGCAGCCCACCGTGGGCACCCTATAGATCCACACCCCAGAGGCGTACATGCATTTTCGAAATGAAATTAGGAACATTTAGCTGACCAATTAAACGACTCCATTTTAATAATAACATATTAGTATTTGAACAACTAAGCTTGTTTAGCTTGATGGGTGGAGCAGTGCTATTATGACACGAAGCACGTAGGCTAATTGTATAGTGATCATAAAAGGGGGGAAACCCTAAGCATAATCAATTAAACCCTATTATGACTGTGCCGTGGCAGATTTGAAGCCGCAAACCACAGAAATGCTATTTAGCAACCATTGTTTGCTTCAAACTAAGAACTAAATTCTAAGAGCTGAAAGAAAGTACAGTAACCAAGTTACGATCTATTTTCTGGTTGAGATCAAAAAGTTGAGCAGATATGAAGTAGTACCACCTCTCTTGCGGCGCCGTGTAGGCATCGGGGGCGCGATGGCTGTCGGTGGTGTTGAAGCAGATCTGCGATGGTAGATGGGTGCATCGGGGGATAAGTCCCATTGCGGTGGATGAGAAGGTCGTGGGAGCGGCCCCGACAAGGAGGACGACGACGCCGAAGCGAGAGGATGCGATGCAAGGCTCCTGGTCCGTCGCCGTGGATGAGAAACGTCCATCTCTAGCAGTGGACGACGCGGTCTTGGTAGGAGCTCCGGCATGGTGAATGACGGCGGTGATGGATGGGGTGGCGGATAGAGGAGGCTGGTGTATGAATTGGAAAATGGAGGGAGAGGTATGGGGAACCATGTTTTTGGGACGCGCCTATCTGAAATATGGGAAAGTTATGAACTTAGCCCCCGTTTAAAATTTGGACGTCTCGTTGGTTGGGGATAGGACGGTAATCTCTCATCTCCCCAATATTTGCCATAGCGATTTCGGGCAAGGAGAAGGTGTTTTGGCGCCCACGTTTGGCGCCCACGGTGTATGAACGGGGCTGACAGGTAGGGCAGTTGTGGCACATCTGAGTGATGTTACAAACCTGCCCCTATTAAAAATATTTGCCTACGTTGATTTCGGCCGAGTCGAGTTTGTTTTGCCGCCCACCGTGTATGAATGAGGAAATGGAGGGAGAGACAGAGGTCTTTCGGACGAGCTTGAGTCAAATGTGTTTTGCCACCCACGTTTGGCGCCCACCATTTCTGAATGTGCTCAGAGGCGGTCGTGTCACGTCTAATTGAAGTTACTAACCTACCCCTATTGAGAGCATTGGAAATCGGGCCGATGGATTGTCAGTGTAAGGGGTAGACAGTAATTTCCATCTCGCAAACACTGGCTTCGGGTAGCCGACGTGGGAGTGGATATTTTGCCGCTTCTTTCAAATTTTGGGACAATAAGCATTCACGTTTACCATGGCAACTAAATTCAAATCCATTTTGTATTCTTATACGAATCTTTATAAATCATTCTATGGTTTTTTATATATCTTCAAAAGCACAACAAAGATGTATTCCACTATCATATATGAATATGATTTACAAATGCCGATACTCGAATTCAGAAGGTAGAATCCAGTTTAAGGTGAATTCGAATATTTGAAACCACTTTATGTCCAACTCAAGTGTAACATGTATGACACACGCAGCATATAGTGTACTCACATTTAGATATGTACACAAGCGATGTCTCAAGATTCAAAATACCGAGTCAATCAACCAATAATGTACAAAACTAACAGACATATAAACACTTATAGAGTATATGGATCAATAATATCAACTAACATACATAAGCCAGGCCGCTGTACTTTTTTTGCTAGAAGAGCATCATTTTTTTAGAAAAGCTAGTGCAGCATCTTGGCCCTTTCAGATGTGTGCCACTTAAGGACCATCTATACTACTATTATTGCTGAATGCACATTCAGCCCGATTGGCATATTTGTAGGTCTGGCATAGCAATCAAAATGAAATGTCTCAGAGTCTTATATATCAATTAATACAGACTCGTGCTAAAAAAAATTACAAACCAAAAACCAAAGAACAAAAAACAATTATTACATAATCTCTAAAACAAATGGTTTGATCGATTACATGAACAAACAACACAAAGGTTATGCAACGATGGAAAACACATTTCACCTATGATCTACCAAGTGGGAATTTAGTTTCCTTTTTTTTCCTTCAGGACCTTAACAATGCGGTCAGTCTCAGCTTGCTTCGTTTTGAAATCCACCAAATATTTAATGGTTGTCTTGAGTACTGCTTGTGATTGTGTTGTTTGCTTCCTCAACATGTCAACTTCATCTCTAAGAGCAGAAGTAGAATCTCTTTCTACCAATAGTTTAGCCTCTAGAGCATCAGCAGTTGGCAATTCATGATACACGATTGGGCCGGTGCCACTGCTGTGGGATGATACAACGTCCATGGGGACCTCGCTAACCTGTTTTGTCATTAACCTGTTTTGGGCTAACCTGTTTTGTCATTAAAGTTCCGATTGGATTCCAAAAAGTTGAAGTTAGCAAAACATCTCAACTGGGAGTTAGAACTGCAAACCAGTTAAACAAACAAGGAATTATAGAGTTTCAATTGGATGGTGAAAAGTAGTTATTAACATCATTGTAACCGGTTGCAGAAGCAAAATAGTTAAACAAACAAGTATTGCAAAAGGTACCTATTGTGGCATTGGAGTTTCTCTTGGATCCTGAAAAGTTGAGTAGCCAGTAACATGATTAGAGCAACCGGTTGCAACAGAAAGCAGTTAAACAAACAAGTTTTGCAAAAGGAACCTGTTGTGGCATTGGAGTTTTTCTTGGATCCAGAAAAGTTGAGTAGTTAGTAACTTGATTAGAGCAGCAAACCTGTTACACAAATATGTTTTTGAAAATGTACCCTTGTGGATGGCTGGTGGCCCCCCTCTGGTGTTTTCTTTGCCCTATATTTTTTATTAATTCCAAAATGACTCTCCGTGAAGTTTCAGGACTTTTGGAGTTGTGCAGAATAGGTCTCTAATATTTGCTCCTTTTCCAGCCCAGAATTCCAGCTGCCGGCATTCTCCCTCTTCATGTAAACCTTGTAGAATAAGAGAGAAAAGGCATAAGTATTGTGCCATAATGTGTAATAATAGCCAATAATGCAATAAATATCAACATAAAAGCATGATGCAAAATGGACGTATCAACTCCCGCAAGCTTAGACCTCGCTTGTTCTCAAGCGAAAGCCGAAATCGAAAAATATGTCCACATGTTTACAGATAGAGGTGTCGATAAAATAAAATAAAATACGGACATGAGGGCATCATGATCATCTTTAGAGCAGCAACATATATTGTCATATAATTTCTTATGCTAAAGTAACAATTCATTCACAAGGTAAAGTATGAATCAGAAACTTTATTGAAAACTAACAAACTATGATCTCAGTCATTGAAGGAATTGCAATTTATCATAACATCGGAAAGAGTCAATATAAGAGCTTTTCAGCAAGTCCACATACTCAACTATCATTTAGTCTTTCACAATTGCTAACACTCACACGATACTTATGGGTTCAAAGCTTCAGTCGGACACAGAGAAAGATAGGGGCTTATAGTTTTGCCTCCCAACCTTTTACCTCAAGGGTAATGTTAACAATAATACTTTATGATAACCTACATCCGAGTGGATATATATATATATATGGATCTTTCTCCAACACATAGTGCTTGCCAAAAGGAAAAAGTGTAAAAAGGAAAGGTGAAGATCACCATGACTCTTGTATAAGGGTAGAAGATAAAAGTAAAAGATAGACCCTTCACAGAGGGAAGCAGAGGTTGTCATGCACTTTTATGGTTGGATGTACAAAATCTTAATGCAAAAGAATGTCACTTTATATTACCGCTTGTGATAAAGAACTTTATTATGCAGTCCGTCATCTTTATTTCTTTCATATAAAGCTTATTTTCTTCACACTAATAGATCATACATATTTAGAGAGCAATTTTTATTGCTTGCACCGATGACAACTTACTTGAAGGATCTTACTCAATCCATAGGTAGGTATGGTGGACTCTTATGGCAAAACTGGTTTAAGGGATGTTTGGAAGCACAAGTAGTATCTCTACTTGGTGCAAAGAATTTGGGTAGCATGAGAGGGAAAAGCAAGCTCAACATGTTGGAGGATCCATGACAATATAACTTCTATTCAAAAATAAGAAAACATAGACCATTATGTTGTCTTCCTTGTCCAAACTCAACCTTTTAGCATGTCATATTTTAATGAGTGCTCACAATTACAAAAGATGTCCAAGATGGTATATTTGTATGTGAAACCTCTCTTTCTTTATTACTTCCTATTAATTGCAACAATGACCAAAACTATGTTTGTCAACTCCCAACAAATTTTATTCATCATACTCTTTATATGTGAAGTCATTACTCTCCATAAGATCAATATATGATCTCTTTATTTCCCCCCTTTTTTATTCCTTTCTTTTATTTAATTCCCTCAAGATCATAGCAAGAAAGCAAAGCCCTCAACTGAAAACTACTCATTATTATATATATAACTCAAGGACTCGATTACATAAAGGGAACATAAAGCAAAACTCAAAGCTAGATCATACCAAAACTTTATTCTACTAGATCAAGATATAACCAAAAGGATCGAACTAAGAAAAATGATAGAAGTAAAGGTGTGATAGTGTGATATGATAATGGGGCACCTCCCCCAAGCTTGGCAGTTGCTAAGGGGAGTGCCCATACCCATGTATTTATGTCTCTTTCTTCGGAGGTGATGATGATGGAATTGTTGATGTAGTGCCGCACTCCGCGCGCAGGAGATTCTCCAATCTGTGAATGATGCTCTGGAGGGAGATGATATGCTCTTGCAACAGAATACTTTCACGAGTGAGATATTTATTTTGCACACAAACTATCTCAATGATCTTAAAAGCTTCAATTTCAGTAGGGGTAAGATGATCATAGTATGGTTGTAGGATGTCTTCTTCTTCTTCTGCTGCCGGAATTTGATCCACCACGACCTTCTTGATTTCATCACCCTTGTTGGTTTCCCCAAGTTCTTCTTTCTTCATCTCTAACTTCATTAGCCAAGCATCGTCGTCCCCATTGTTGGAGGAGGGGGAAGACATGATGCCTGGCCTTGAAAACTCTGGCAGAAAACAGCTCAAAATGAAGACAGGAGATATTGCCGTGGTACGGTGGTCAAAATCTTCGGGAGATTATATAATGAATTTTTACCGACTAAAAGAAGTATTGTGCAAGAAAACGGAGTCCGGAGAGCACACGAGGTGGTCACAAGGCAGGGGGGCGCGCCCTCCACCCTTGTGGTCTCCTCGTGTCTCTTTCGGACTACTTTTAATTTTCCTAATTTTTTAAATATTCCAAAACGGAGAAAATTTGCTATTGGAAACGTTTTGGAGTCGGTTTACTTACCGTACCACATACCTATTCCTTTTCGGAGTCTGAAACGTTCTGGAAAGTGTCCCTTATGTACTCCTCCGGTGTTACGGTGTCAATTATATTGGTCTCAACATTTATGAGATTACCTGAGATATAATGTTTGATGCTTTGACCGTTTACCACCTTCGGATTTGTGCCTTCGGCGTTGTTGATTTTTATGGCACCGGAACGATAGACCTCCTCAATAATGTAAGGACCTTCCCATTTAGAGAGAAGCTTTCTTGCAAAAAATCTTAAACGAGAGTTGTATAGCAAAACATGATCACCGACATTAAACTCACGCTTTTGTATCCTGTTGTCATGCCATCTTTTAACTTTTTCTTTAAACAACTTGGCATTCTCATAGGATTGGGTTCTCCATTCATCAAGCGAGCTTATGTCAAATAACCTCTTCTCACCGGCAAGTTTGAAATCATAGTTGAGCTCTTTGATTGCCCAATAAGCTTTGTGTTCTAGTTCAAGAGGTAAGTGACAAGCCTTTCCATAAACCATTTTATATGGAGACGTACCGATTGGGTTTTTATAGCCGTTCTATAAGCCCATAATGCATCATCAAGTTTCTTAGACCAATTCTTTCTAGATCTATTAACAGTCTTTTGCAAAATCAATTTAATCTCTCTATTGCTCAATTCTACTTGACCGCTAGACTGAGGATGATAAGGAGATGCAATTCTATGGTTAACATCGTACTTATCAAGAAATTTATGGAAAGCACCATGAATAAAATGTGAACCACCATCAGTCATTAAATATCAAGGGACTCCAAACCTCAGAAAAATAACTTCTTTAAGCATCTTAATAGAAGTGTTATGATCAACACTACTAGTTGGAATAGCTTCTACCCACTTAGTAACGTAATCAACAGCAACTAAAATATGTGTATACCCATTAGAGGAAGGAAAAGGTCCCATATAATCAAAGCCCCAAACATCGAATGGTTCAATAACAAGTGAATAATTCATAGGCATTTCCTGACGTCTACTAATATTACCAATTCTTTGACATTCATCACAAGACAAGACAAACTTACGAGCATCCTTGAATAGAGTAGGCAATAAAAACCGGACTGTAATACCTTGTGTGCAGTTCTATCTCCAGCGTGGTGTCCTCCGTAAGACTCGGAGTGGCACTTGCGTAGGATCTGTTCCTGTTCATGCTCAAGTAGACAATGTCTAATAACACCATCTACTCCTTCTTTATAAAGGTGTGGGTCATCCCAAAAGTAATGTCTTAAATCATAGAAAAACTTTTTTCTTTTGCTGGTATGTGAAACTAGGTGGTATAAATTTAGCAACAATGTAATTAGCATAATCAGCATACCACGGAGTATTACGAGAAGCATTTATGACAGCTAATTGTTCATCAGGAAAGCTACCATCAATAGGCAGTGGGTCATCAAGAACATTTTCTAACCTAGACAAGTTGTCTGCAACGGGGTTCTCGGCTCCCTTTCTATCAATAATATGCAAATCAAATTCTTGTAGCAAGAGAACCCATCTAATAAGTCTAGTTTTAGCATCTTTCTTTTCCATAAGATATTTAATAGCAGCATGATGAGTGTGAACCGTTACTTTGGAATCAACAATATAAGATCTGAACTTATCACAAGCAAAAACAACTGCTAAAAATTCTTTTTCAATAGTAGCATAATTTCTCTGGGTACTGTCTAGAGTTTTACTAGCATAATGAATAACATTCAATTTCTTATCAACTCTTTGCCCTAGAACAGCACCAACAGCATAATCACTAGCATCACACATAATTTCAAAGGGTAAATTCCAATCAAGCGGTTGAACAATAGGTGCTGAAATCAAGGCTTTCTTAAGTATTTCAAATGCTTCTACACAATCATCATAAAAAACAAAAGGAACATCTTTTTGCAAGAGATTGGTGAGAGGCCTAGAAATTTTAGAGAAGTCTTTAATAAACCTCCTATAGAAACCAGCATGACCAAGGAAGCTTCTTATACCTTTGATATCTTTAGGACACGACATCTTTTCAATAGCATCTACTTTAGCTTTATCAACTTCAATACCTCTTTCAGAAATTTTATGCCCCAAGATAATACCTTCATTAACCATAAAGTGACACTTCTCCCAATTCAAAACAAGATTAGTTTCTTCACTTCTCTGCAAAACTCGATCAAGGTTGCTTAAGAAATCATCAAAAGAAGTTCCGTAAACGGAGAAATCATCGATGAAAACCTCAACAATCTTTTCACAAAAGTCAGAGAATATAGCAGTCATACATCTTTGAAAGGTAGCAGGTGCATTGCATAAACCAAAAGGCATACATCTATAAGCAAAGGTACCAAAAGGGCAAGTAAAAGTAGTCTTTTCCTAATCATCTTTTAACACAGGTATTTGAGAGAAACCAGAATAACCATCTAGAAAGAAAAAATGTGTAAGTTTGTATAGTCTTTCTAGCATTTGATCAATAAAAGGTAGAGGGTAATGATCTTTTATAGTAGCTTTATTTAATTTATGAAAATCAATTACCATTCTATAACCTGTAACAATTCTTTGTGGGATCAATTCATTCTTATCATTAGGAACAACAGTAATACCTCCCTTCTTAGGGACACAATGAACAGGACTTACCCACTTACTATCAGCAATAGGATAAATTATACCTGCCTCCAAAAGCTTTAGTATTTCATTTCTTACCACTTCTTTCATCTTAGGATTTAACCGTTGTTGGTGATCAACAACTGGTTTAGCATCGTGCTCCAAATTAATTTTGTGCTGACATAGAGTGGGACTAATGCCCTTAAGATCATCAAGAGTATATCCAATAGCGGCACGGTGCTTCTTCAGAGTTTTCAATAATTTCTTTTCTTCATGCTCTGAAAGGTTAGCACTAATAATAACAGGATATATCTTCTTTTCATCAAGATAAGCATATTTCAAAGTATCAGGTAATTGTTTAAGCTCAAACACGGGATCACCCTTGGGTGGAGGAGGATCCCCAAGGATTTCAATAGGCAAGTTGTGTTTCAAGATAGGCCCTTGATTAAAGAATATTTCATCTATTTCCGTTCTTTCATTCATAAACATATCATTTTCATGGTCTAGCAAATATTATTCTAAGGGATCAGTAGGAGGCACGGAAATAGAAGCAAGACCAATAAGTTCATCCTTACTAGGCAATTCTTTATCATGGGGTTGTCTACGAAATTTAGAGAAATTAAAATCATGAGACATATCCCCTAAACCAACAGTAACAATATCTTTCTCGCAGTCTATCTTAGCATTAACGGTATTCAAGAAAGGTCTACCAAATATAATGGGACAAAAGTCATCTTGTGGGGAAGCAAGAACAAGAAAATCAGTAGGGTATTTTATTTTCCCACACAAGACTTCAACATCTCTAACAATCCCAATTGGTGATATAGTATCTCTATTGGCAAGCTTAATAGTAACATCAATATCCTCTATCTCAGTAGGTGCAATATCATTCATAATTTCTTTATATAAAGTAAAAGGAATTGCACTCACACTAGCACCCACATCACATAAGCCATGATAACAATGATATCCTATTTTAACAGAAACAACCGGCATGCCAACAACAGGTCTATGTTTATCTTTAATATCGGGTTTAGCAATTCTAGTAGCTTCATCACAGAAATAAATAACATGCTCATCAATATTATCAACCAAGAGATCTTTAACCATAGCAATACTAGGTTCAACTTTGATTTGTTCAGGGGGTGTAGGTGTTCTAGTATAACTCTTACGCACCACAGTTGAAGCTTTAGCATGATCCTTTATTCTAACAGGAAAAGGTGGTTTCTCAATATAAGCAGTAGGAACAATAGGATCAACATTATAAGTAATAGTTTCTTCTTTAACTTTAATAGGTTCAACTACTTTAGCTTCAATGGGAGGATGATATTTAAACCACTTCTCCTTAGGGAGATCAACATGAGTAGCAAATGATTCACAGAAAGAAGATACTATCTCAGAGTCAAGTCCATATTTAGGGCTAAAATCACGAAAAGCATCGGCATCCATAAAAGATTTAACACAATCAAACTTAAGGTTTATACCTGACTCATTACCTTTGTCGAGTTCCCAATGTTCAGAGTTGCGTTTAATTATTTCCAATAAATCATATTTGAATTCAATATCCTTCTTCATAAAGAACCAGTACAAGAAGTATCGAGCATGGACCGATCATTATGAGAAAACCGAGCATAAATTTTTTGAATAATAATTTCTCTTGAGAGCTCATGATTGGGGCACAAATATAACATTGACTTAAGCCTCCCCCAATCTTGAGCGATACTTTCTCCTTCACGAGGCCAAAAATTAAATATATAATTCTGATCACGATGAACCAGATGCATAGGATAAAACTTCTGATGAAATTCCAATTTCAATCGGTTGTAGTTCCATGATCCAATATCATCACATAGCCTATACCATGTCAATGCCTTCTCCTTCAAAGATAAAGGGAAGACCTTCTTCTTGACTTCATCCCTGGGCAAACCTGCAAGTTTAATAATCCACAAACTTCATCCACATAGATTAGATGCATATCAGGATGTAGTGTCCCATCTCCTGTATAAGGATGAGCTAGCAGTTTCTCTATCATACCCAAAGAAATTTCATAATAAATATTTTCAGTAGGTACAGTAGGTTGAGGGGCAACTCTTTTCTCTTCCGGTCGGGGTGAAGATACCCCGAACAAACCCCTTAAAGGATTATTTTCCATAGTAAAAAGTAACAGTAAATTTCAGCACACTATATAAATGTTTCCTTACCAATTTCTACTTACCAAAGGCGCTTCACTCCCCGGCAACGGTTCCAGAAAAGAGTCTTGATGGCCCACAAGTATAGGGGATCTATCGTAGTCCTTTCGATAAGAAAGAGTGTCAAACCCAACGAGGAGCAGAAGGAAATGACAAGCGGTTTTCAGCAAGGTATTCTCTGCAAGCACTGAAATTATCGGTAACAGATAGTTGTGTGATAAGATAATTCGTAACGGGTACCAAGTAACAAGAGTAACTAAGGTGTAGCAAGGTGGCCCAATCCTTTTTGTAGCAAAGGACAAGCCTGGATGAACTCTTATAGAAAGCAAAGCACTCCCGAGGACACATGGGAATTGTTGTCAAGTTAGTTTTCATCATGCTCATATGATTCGCGTTCATTACTTTGATAATTTGATATGTGGGTGGACCAGTGCTTGGGTGCTGTCCTTCCTTGGACAAGACTCCCACTTATGATTAACCCCTCTCCCAAGCATCCGCAACTACGAAAGAAGAATTAAGATAAATCTAACCATAGCATGAAACATATGGATCCAAATCAGCCCCTTACGAAGCAACGCATAAACTAGGGTTTAAGCTTCTGTCACTCTAGTCTACTTATTACTTCCCAATGCCTTCCCCTAGGCCCAAATCATGGTGAAGTGTCATGTAGTTGACGTTCACATAACACCACTAGAGGAAAGACAACATACATCTCATCAAAATATCGAACGAATACCAAATTCACATGATTACTTATAACAAGACTTCTCCCATGTCCCCAGGAACAAACGTAACTACTCACAAAGCATATTCATGTTCATAATCAGAGGAGTATTAATTATCATTAAGGATCTGAACATATGAACTTCCATCGAATAAACCAACTAGCATCAACTACAAGGAGTAATCAACACTACTAGCAACCCACAGGTACCAATCTAAGGTTTTGAGACAAAGATCGGATATAAGAGATGAACTAGGGTTTGAGAGGAGATGGTGCTGGTGAAGATGTTGATGGAGATTGACCCCCTCTCGATGAGAGGATCGTTGGTGATGACGATAGCTTTGATTTCCCCCTCCCGGAGGGAAGTTTCCCTGGCAGAAGAGCTCCGCCGGAGCCCTAGATTGGTTCTGCCCAGGTTCCGCCTCGAGACGGCGGCGCTTCGTCCCGAAAGTTTCTTCTTGATTTTTTCCAGGTCAAAACACACCATATAGCAAAAGATGGGCATTCGAGGCCTACCAGGTGGCCCACAAGGCAGGGGGCGCGCCCAGGGGATAGGGCGCGCCCTCCACCCTTGTGGATGGCTGGTGGTCCCCCTCTGGTGCTTTCTTCGCCCAATATTTTTTATTAATTCCAAAATGACTCTCTGTGAAGCTTCAGGACTTTTGGAGTTGTGCAGAATAGGTCTCTAATATTTGCTCCTTTTCCAGCCCAGAATTCCAGCTGCCGGCATTCTCTCTCTTCATGTAAACCTTGTAGAATAAGAGAGAAAAGGCATAAGTATTGTGCCATAATGTGTAATAACAACCCATAATGCAATAAATATCAACATAAAAGCATGATGCAAAATGGACGTACCAGGGTGCCCCCCCTAGGGTGCGCCCTGTGGGCTTGTGGGCTCCTCGTAAGTCTTCTAACCCCCTCCCCAAGTCCTCTGGGTGTCTTTTGGTCCAAGAAAAATCATCGCGAAAGTTTTATTCTGTTTGGTATTCCTTTTCTGTAAAACTCAAAAAACAAGGAAAAAACAGAAACTAGCACTGGGCTCTAGGTTAATAGGTTAGTCCCAAAAATAATATAAAATAGCATATTAATGCATATAAAACATCCAAAACATAGAATATAATAGCATGGAACAATAAAAAATTATAGATACGTTGGAGACGTATCACACACACGCTACATACTTCCTCTATTGATCAATCTTCCTCTCCTAACCACCTTACAAAGCTATTGGTTTCCACACGTTCATTCTTTCTCTCCATGTTTCAATCTCTAATTCTCACACACCCACCATTGCAATTCATGCCGAGCTCTCTCTCTCTCCCCCCCTCCCACCCTCTCTCAGTAGATACATGCATTGCCTATCTAGACCCCTCTCCCTCTCAAGCGCACGCATGCATATTATCTATCTAGGTCACTCTCGAGAGTCCGTCTCACTCTTTCTTCCGCACAGCGGCCCACACTCGCTTAATCTTTCTCTCTTTATCTAAGTCTCGATTAACCTCATTTTCTCTCACACACAAACGATATATCTCCGTGTTCGGGCCTCAATCGACACACTCTATGCTCTCTCATGCAGATTGTCTATCTAGATCAGTCTCTCCAAGCCGTTCCACTCTTTCGACCTCATGGCACCCCACACTCGCTCAATCTCTCTCTCTCTCTCTCTCTCTATATATATATATATATATATATGCATGTCTCGATTGACCTCGCTCTTTCTCACACACAAACGATATATCCCCATGTTTGGGCCTAATTCGACATATTCATAGTGTATACTCTCTCATGCACATTGTCTATCTAGGTCACTCTCTCCAACCTGTCTCACTCTTTTGATCGCATGACGACCCACACTCGCTCAATCTCTCTCTCTCTTTATCTATGTATCGATTGACCTTGCTTCCTCCCATGCACAAACGATATATGTACCTATCTGTGACTGGATCATCTCTCAAGCTCTCTCTTATAGCCCTCACCCTTCCCAAAAGCTCAATCGAACAATATCTATCCACAACATATATATCTTTTCAACGAATGTTGGGGCACACTCACTTTGTCTCTCTATCTATGTCTCGATTGACCTCGCTTTCTCACGCCGTCTCTTCCACACATTGAAGCTACCTCTCCATCCCTTGCAGAGCGAGAGCTATTTACATTGCGAGGGGTCTCCAACCTTCGATTAATTTGTGAAGGCATTTATTCCGGTGGGTTTAGATTTATTTTTGTAGCATTCGCCCCACAACTACTCCAAACACCATTGCAACCCCCGCCCCTCCCCCAATTGTTTTCCCTCTGGCTCGGTCACCGCTTTCTCGCACGCCCTTTCTAATCTTCCACGTCGCACCATGGTATTTTTGCAAAAAAACTCTGGTGTTCACTTTAATTATTACAAATAAGCTACAAACTACACACCTGGAGTCCACCTGTAATGGAACAAATTTTGACCTAGAAATTAAAGTGCTACAAACTACACACCGGGGGGCCCAACTGTCATGGAGCAAATTTGGACCCATATCTACACCCCTATATAGTGTGCGAATAACTTTCAAAGATGGTCGTTGGATGAAGCCAATCCGACGGTGCAGAGATGAAAAATCTGAGCACCACTGGCCGTTGGATATCTTCTACATTCCACCACATTCTGCCACATGTACAATCTAGAAGACTACATGGTTGAACTTAAGCATAATGCACAAACCTCAAAACACAAGCACTTCTCCTTTGTTCTAGAATCTTCTATATCATAATTGTCCAATTTTCTTTTCTAAATGAATTTCCATTATTTGTTTTTACTTTATGCTCTACAATGCACAATTCCATGAATCTTAAAATAAATTAACTTTTTTATAAAACTTATTTATTTTGAATGAGATGAACTATAAGAATTAAACGAACATCTACATCATGCATATATGAATCAAAGCTTACATGCTATGGTGTGGTATTTATTCATAATTTGGTTGCCAAATCTCATGCATGCAATGCACGTGTACCTTACTAGTATAAATTAAAAATGAAAAAGGACGAGGATCGAACATGCGACCAGGGCCTTCAAGCCGCACGTCAATAGGCAACATAGTAGTAACATTTGTTGTACTTCCCTTTGTTGATATAATGTTTTTATGTTACCACAGCCTATTTTATGGATAACATGTTTTTATATTAACTTTAGTACATTAGTGGGAACGGCTCGTGAGCACGTACTATTCCACTTCACTTACTGGTGAGTTCCATGTCTGCTCTCTCTCTCTCTCTCTCTCTCCCCTCCACTTCTACGTTTAGACGCACGGGCAAACATGAAGAACGCGTGGGCGGTGTGGCCGTTGACCGTTTTGGAGGCGTTCACAAGTTACGGCACCAGTTTCACGTAATACTAGTACTAGTATTATATGTAACAAGTTTAGGAACAAAACTGACCGTGATGGACAAGTTAGGCTAGTAGTATCTACTAACAATTAAATGCGTGGATAAATAGATGTATTGCCTAGTGCTCGAACAAGGGGACTGCTCGCGCCCTACAAGTATTTGGAACTGACTTCCCTAAAAAAATATTTGGAATTGACGTGGTATTTAATATGAAATGTTTGCGATGAGAAGGAATACATGTCGCTTGATGATGTTTTATATTTAATTTGATACGGCTCTAGTAGAACATTCAATCGATCAAACTATAGATTTCATTCAGTCTAACTGCGACTTTACATTCATACCACGATCGAACTAAAATAAACGCAAATGATAAATCCCAAACGTTCGGATTTTAAGCATGGCAATCCGAATGTTTTTCATGGCATATTTAGATCACGCAGCGGCGGCGGAGGCGTCTTGCGCTGGGAAGCGACTCCTCTCCGTGCTCTGTGTGTCGTCGGGCCACTAACCGGCGGCGACGGCGGCGTCTTGTGCCGTTGTTGGCGTACTCCTGGACGTTGGCCCTAGTTTCAAGGAAGGCCAGAATGTTCTGGACTTCGGTCTCTAGGAGCCAGTCAACTGGCGGGAGGAGGCGACTGGCGTTGGTGCAAGGAAGCGGTCGACGACGGCGATCCATGCTGCCGAGGAGGCACTGGCACCGGCGTGGGGACAGGCGCTGGCAACAGCGCGGTGGAGATATTCGGGTGCACGGGCACCAGCACGGGCGCGCGCTTCTGTGCACACGCAGATGCATGCGCTGGCAGGTACACGGGCGCGTGAAAGTCAGCGGGGACCTCGTGGAACCCCGTGGCTTCAAGCTCGGTGACAATGTGTGGCTCCCAGGCTATCAATGCCACGGGGATGGGTGCTGGCGCCCTCGGGGCGACGGGAGCTGGAACGAGAGTGGGGACAGGCGCGACGTCTTCCCACAAGGCCAGTTCAAGCTCGTCCCTAAGCACCTTATGTTCTTGAGACTGCGACTGGGTGTCTTCCTCAGGAAACCGGAAGACTAAGGGCAGACCATCGTGATGCGGCATGGCGTACGGTGAGGTCAGGCTGGTTGCAGGTAGACGACAGGAGAATCCGAGAGGAAGAGAGAAGATTGTAGCAAGACTGGGGAGTGCGGGGGTGATTTAAACTGCGGCGCTGGCGCCATTAAAAGTCGGGGCAGTTGGGAGGAAGGTGGGCAGCGGAGCCTGGTCAAAGGGCTCGCTCCCCGGTCAGACGGCGTAGCGGTCTGCTCGCACGCCTCCCGTCGACTCACATGCTTGCTCGGACGGCACCTACCGATGTGAAGCGGGACTCGTGGCAGCACGTAGGTCTAATGCCCACGGGTTGAATAGTGAAACCGTCCGCATTAACGTGACATGTCTTTGTTCCAAAATACCTTGGCTCTTCATTTGTGCAACTTTTCACAAGCAGCTTGTCTCAAATTGAACAAAGAAATACGACGACCTATTTGTGCCATATCACGTGGCCATGCTCAGTTTCATAAATTTCAGGTCAGTTTTGGATTTTTGTAATTTAAAATCCAGGATTCGAAACAATATCATAACATGCATCATGAAATAAATTTTCAAGCCATACATCTTTACTGTTGTAGATGTTAATATTTCTTAAGAAAAGATTTGGTCAAACATTTTGCTTAGTTAGACTTCAGACAAGTTATATATGCAGAGTAAAAAGATAATCCCTCCGTACCAGTGCATTGCCTGATATAGTAACTCTAGTAGGCACGAGCAACGCACGAACAAAATCAACAAACGGAGCTCCATTCTGTGCTCATCCTGGTGTAGTACTATTAGTACTAGGCAATGGAGTTGACGGGTGACCTTGGGTAGCGGCGACCAAGGGAATTGAACCGTGCTCGGCACGGTAGGTAACGTGGGTAGTTACTAAAGCATCCCTCCATTGTTCATCGGTTGACATTATGGACCGGGGACATGAAGGGAATTTCCTAGGGCTGGAATTCTGGCCACCAGATATTTCGACTCGAAACGCGGAGGCTCGAGTGGAGGCACCAAGTTTAATATCGCGGTTCTTTTGGATGGGGTTGGCTAATGTGCATACCACGCACGCCACCAGCAGGACACAAGCCCGGGTCTGGCGGGTACGCCGTCGGGTGCTACCATTCGAGAATGTGAAAGGAATCCTTTTTTAAATTGCCGAACGAATCTATATGTATTACAATGCCCGTATTTTCCTTGCAAATAACTGGTCATTCCAAAAGGCACGGTAATTAATTTATGACGAGTTCTTGAATTAGAGTGAGTTTGTGATATAGTGATCTCAACGTGGATGTATGACCATGCATGTACGAATTCAAAAATAAAATGTAAGCCATGCATGGTCCTCAATTCAATATTTAAAATGCATGATAAATTGAAACATCAATATTAAGTCTAGTACTATGTACTGTTGTGTTTAGGTCTCTCCATCGACACCCCCCCACCACACATACTTCATGTATCGATCGATCTTCATTTCTTTGTTAATAGAGCTATTGGTATCCGGCACATGCGCGCTCATTATTTCTCTTCACATTTTGATCTCCATTTATGTCACACCCGCCCACACACTCACAACAAATATATTTCTCACACACAACCTCATCGTTCCCTCCATGACAAACCCTCCCTCTCTCTCTCTCAAGACACGTACGTTGCCTTTGTAAAACACCTTCACCGTGCGCACACACACAAAGTCTATCTAGGCCACTATCTCGGTAACTATCTCCCTCCAGCCCTCACTGCAGCTTCGCCGCACGATATCTTGGTGTATCGTCTTTAACATTCGAGTGTACGCTAGGCCACACTCATTCGATCTCTCCCTCTAAAAATGACTCAATAGACCTCGCTTTCTCGCGTTGTCTCTCTCACACCTAGACGCTCGCGCTACACCTCTTGCATAGGCGGAGCTATGTAGATTGTCGGGGGGTAACCCCTCGACCTTAGATAAAATTGTGAAGCTCTATTTAAGATTGTTTAGATTATATTTTTTGAACATTATATTTGTCCCCACCCTCCCAAACACCGATGGTTTGTGCACCCCCCCGAGAGAATATCATGTGCCCCCACACCTTAGATGCTATATAGTGATACGAGTTCCTTGGAGCATGTAGATCTGAGATATAGCGGCTCACAAGATGTCTTAATATTTTTACAAGAAACCTTAATGAGTTTGGGAATTGCACACAATTAGTACCAAAACTACTCAGATGCCCTTAGATCATGTATCCAACGGCCTCGAAGCTCGTATCATCATAGCATCTAAGATGAGGGAAGACCTCATATTCTCTTGTGTTTAAGAATATCACATGCTACCACACCTTAGATGCTGTGGTGATACAAGCTCCTCGGAGCCGTTGGATCTGAGATCCAACGATTCCTTGGTGGTTCGAATGTTTTTTGCAGAAAAGCCCCCAAAGAGTTCGGGCAAAGCCCACAAGCACAAAGACTACACAGATGCCATTGGATCTCAGATCGAACGACCTCGAAGCTCATATCACCGTAGCATCCAAGTTGCGAGAGCCCCTGATGTTTTCTCGCACGGGGGAATATTAGGTGCTCCCACACTGTAGATTCTATGGTGATACGAGTTCCCGGGAGATCTAACAGCTCGTAGTACGAGGTTTGAATGTTTTTTCAATATAGGCCTAAAAGAGTTTGGGAATTGCGCAGAAAGTACAAATACTATGCACATGGCATTGGATCTCAGATCCAACGACCTAGATGCTCGTATCACCGTAGCGGCTAATTAAGCTATGGGGAGCACCTAATATGAGCAAGATCCAGTGGCTCACACGAGACCTGAATGTTTTTTTGCAAAAAAAACCTTGGAGAGTTTGGAAATTGCGCATAATTACAAAGACTACTCCCAAGCCATTGGATCTCAGATCCAACGACGTAAAATCTCGTATCACCATAGCATCTAAGCTGCGGGGAGCATTTGATATTCTATGCCGCTATCATTTTTGTTCCTAAACTTGCAAAATACGTGTAACTGGTGCCCTAACTTGTCTAACCGCGCAAAGTGTTTGTGCAAAAAAAAACATCCTACACTAAAATATCGGAACAACACACGGGAGGCCCACTTGTCATTGATCAAATTTGGATCTAAAACTAACAAATCTGAAGGACAAGATTCGAACCGGCAACCTATAGTACAAAGCGTACGTCTATAGCCTGAAACCGCAACGGTTGTTGGCTTTGTCGCATAACTTGATTTTATACAGTATTACGTTGAGTAGAGTAGAGGGAGTGGCTCGTCAACATGTACATGAACATTGACTGACTTACTAGTGGGTCCCATGTCTGCCATCTCTCTCTCCTCTCCATCTAGTAGTAAAACCTTTAGACGCATGGGCACACACGAAGAGAGGCGCGAGCTTGCCGTGGTGTTATTATAACTAAAAAATGCTTGGAAAATAGATGAATCGCCCAGAACAAGAGACGTTGTGGCTGGTTGAGATGGAGCTAACCACACCTATCCTCCGTGTCACGTTAGCATGATGAAGCTGTGTGGCTAGTGGGGTGTTTTCGACCGACCGGCTGGGTCCCGAGGTCGAACCATAGGTAGTTTGATACAGTTTATTTTTACACTCACATTTTTCCTCCGTGCCGAGACGTGGCACACCCTACCGCGCGGTTTCTGGGTCCTCCCGGGTGGTGCACGCATATTTTCTTCCTTGCCGAGACATGGGACGCCCTACCGTGCATTTTCTGGGTCCTCCTCGGTCGTCGCGCCGAAGCAAGTAAATGAGTCGTCAAATCACAAAAGCCCACCTTTCCCGCCGAGTACATCAGTGAAGCATGGTGGCTAGCTAGTTGGGCTAGTGCGACCGATTAGCTAGGACGTCGCCACATTTGTTTTTTCACCCCTTTTTTCCTCTCCTTGCTGGTAGGTAAATTTAAATATCCACCGCTGCATTGCAGTGGTCTTTGGGTGCGGCAGGCGCGACAGGATTTTTATTTTATTTATTGATGGGAGCAGGCGCGACAGCAATTAGTCATGATGAATCCTCCTGTAAAACCCACTGCTCCCTGAAGTGAAAAGTCATCGACTGGTGTTTTCCCATGGTGAAAACCAAAAGATTCACCCCGCTCCTTGGCTGGCTCCCTCCACCTTCCCGTAGATTGCATTGCCTTTCAGCCGTTTCGCCCCCTTTGCTTCCTCTCCCCATTGCTTCTACCTGGTTCCATGGCGGCGCACTAGATGACGGACTCTGAGGTGAGGCGCCTGACACAGGAGCTCCATGCCAAGGATGCGGAGCTCAGGGCCAAGGACATGGAGCTCCGTGAGCTCAAGGAGGAGAGGAGTGCCATCCTACTCCTTTATGTGCGGGAGTTCACAGAGCTTCAAAAGCAGTAGGCGTCCACCACAAAGATGCTCGAGGCGTCGGCGGCGTTGCTACAAAAAGAGGGAGATACGATAGGCGGTCAGGTGAGCCTGTTGGAGCGTGAGCGGGCCGATCGTGACGAGGTCCAGGATCACCTCAACCACTTGCTGGACCATGTTGGCACGCACGTGTTGCGGCTGCGTGATGCCTCCCATCATGCCAGCGCGACCATGCCGGCCGTCGGGCTAAACCCGTTCGACCACCCGATCGACTTCAACGAGCTGCGGCTTCCTGACTTGGTCTCCTTCTTCACCTATATCTTCGAGGAGCTGAGCCGTCTTCGTGCGATGGTGGGGGCGGAGCTGGACAAGGAGGGGTTGCGGGCGGCCGTCGCCGTTGCCAGGCGAATCCTCTCAGGGCTTCGTCACCGGAATCCATTCGTGCCATTGGACATCATCTTTGACGAGCTGGCTCCTGTCGACCGGGAGCGGGTTCTGCGGGCGGTGGCACCCTGCATCACTACCGTCATGCGCCTCGAGAAGCAGAGGGACTTCGGTGGTGTTTAGGCGTCCTATGCCTGCGCATGTCTCGGCGCAACATGACCGTTGGTTCCAACTCAGACGATGTAGATCAGTCATTGTAGCATAAAGCGTGCGGGTGTGTTTTGTTGCATTCTCATCTCAACATAGTTGTTCCCTCTTCGTGCATGCTCATCTCAGCACCCCTCTTCATGCATGCTCTGCATGCTCCTAGTGTATTTGTGTTAACCTTGTGTGGGCTCATGCACCCTTCATGCTCATCTCAGATCCCATGTTCCTTGGAGTACTGTAGCACCGTACTCTCTATGTGCTGTAGTCTTAGTTCTGTTAACATTGATCTCACCGTTCATTCTCGACTGGACAGTCAAAAAATGGGCATGTTACATCACTGTTCATATAGTTGACATGCGCACAACATCATTTTTTATCGTCATATCTCCCTACACTAGCAACAAGATTATAGTATTGACGTATGAACCACTGCACATGCCTAGTAGTAGGAGTACTATGTAAGTTCAAGTGGCTGCCATGTTTCGCACTTCTCCGTTGTAAGAGTGGAAACGCTTGCTGTAATCAATTTTTTTTCAAAAATAGTGGACACGCTCTACCGTGCGGATCCTCCTCGACGGTCGTCGGGAACCTTGCTACTCACTTTCACTGACGTGTGGGACAACCAGCATCGGGGTCCACTTGCCATGCACTAAATTACTCCGTACTACAGTGCACAACTGCACGGTAGACTACACGGGTCAAAGAGCCGCAGTAATGCCCAATGATCCGTCAAATCACAAAACCCCCACCATTCCAGTAGTAAGTTGGACGGCCGAAGCAACCATCATTTCACTCTTCTCCCTCATCTTCCTTTCTTGAAGAAAACCCCAACTCGCTTCTCCCTCATCTTGTTCCTCATTTCTTCAAGAAAACCCCGACGCGCTTCTGCCATTGTTCTTCTCTCCTGAAGAAGGAAAGGTGAGCGCATCAATGGTGTTGCTTCTGGCCAAGGCCCGGTCTTGCAACCCCGCGACTGATCCTATAACTCCCTATCTGTTCTTCTTTTGGGTTTGTAATTATGGTTTCTTTTCTTTTATTTCTATTTGATAGTTTCTTGATGGACCCTGGAGCACCGGCTGAAGTGATGTCTATGGCTCTGGCCAAAACCGTTGAGGCTCAGGGTACGAAGAAGCGCAAGCACCCCGCCGAGACTACTGCAGAAAAGCTTAAGGCCATCGCCCTGTCCAAGCCCCCCTCTCCGGGATCCCCCGTTAAGCCAGTCTAGGTAATATCTCTTTTTGACGATCTTTTTGGCGATCTTGATTGTGTTTTTTTCATCTAACACGCAGTACTAGTACTAGTAGTACAACTTTCTAGATGATCTTGCATGTGATTTTTGTGTGCCAAATAACGGTTCTAAATTGCTTTTTTGACCAAAACATGTGAGAGGTTAACATACATATGATTTTTGCACATAAGACTGATTTCTTATAGATTACTTTCAACTACTTTATGAACATCAATGCTAGCTGTAGGAAATACAAGATTTTAGCTATCATGCCTTTGAAGAGAGTATAGTAGCCTCAGTAACTTGTGTTATGGATATTGCAAGTAATCCCTCTGCTCTCATGCCTTTGAAGACATGTTCTAGTGTCTTTGTTCACTCATTTCTATGCGTATATGTAGTCTTATATGGAGTAAAAGATCAAAAATCATCTTATATTTCTGAACAAAGGTAGTAATAAAATATTTGGTTTCTGTTTGAATTAGAACCAGGTCCACAGTGGAGATGGAGTTCTCAAAGTCATGTCGTGTGAACTGGAAGACCTGAGGATGAGTTCTACGTACTACTAAACTATCCAGCTGCTGTGTCCTTGTCGCCATGTGTTGTGAACAAGTGTTTTCCTATAGCATTGTTGTCAGGCATGTTCTCGAGGGTGTACTTCACCACAATAATTTCCTAGATGTGCCTTCAATTACAAAGGGTGTGGTTCTTGTAAAGCTTCCCGACAAATCTGATGCGGATTGTCTTCATCATCTTGTTTATGAGTGGAAAGACCACTCTGTTAGGTTCTCCAAGGTTAACGAGATGGCGATGGTGCCGGTAGACATCTCTCACGAAGTCCATGGCCTAGTCAGTTATGTGGGGTACATCCCGTAGGTCGGTGGCAAGAAATAGTCTGCAGAGTTTAATTAGTGCAACTTTGCTTGTCTGTAGTAAGTACTATTGGTCAGTACTTGATTTGTTTGTGTGAACCCTATATTGTTTAGTACTGCCACTTTTGTTGTGTGGTTAGTCCTGAGAATAGTCTATGTTAATGTCTGTCCACTCAATTCAGTCTGTATATTTTGAAGCATCCAGATCATCTTTTTTGTGAGGACGGTTTATCAATTATGGTTACACTCCAATATCTGTATGCATTGTAGGGTTTATCGCACCCACCAGGATTTCTAGTCCCATGGATGTTTGCTCCATACGAGTTGTCACGGTCTTTGGACTGTCCTGCTTGTGGGAGTAAGCGGGGGCCCTACATGCCACCCGTGATTGGACGATCAACCTTCAATTTAGAACTTGAACATAGTGATATCCTGCTAAGGATTCACTCGTGTCACATCAAGTAAATCTTATTGATTTACTGTCTAAATCTTATTGATTTACTGTCATATTTTCTTACTTTTGCTGCAATTTTACGATGCAGGTTTTGCCATGTCACATTCATTACAGAATAAACCATTTGGTTTGCTCTATGATGGTTATTTTTGTAGGTTTCACTTCTTATGTCGTGTCAGTAATGAAGGCATTGTCCATCACTTATATTACTAGACACAATTGGATTAGTCTGTTGTTTGAGTACAATCTGAAGCCCTATGATGAACTGCAGTTTGTTTTAACAAACACGCCACAATTAGTCCTTCTCGCGTTTAAAAGAAGTGAAGAAAAAGACTGAGTCAAGGTCACGGAGCCTAGTGAAGTTAGAAAGCTGAAGTACGAAATCATAGCAACCCAGAGACGATCGATGTTGTCTCGCATGTTGGTACTACCTTCAGCATCGGATCGAGCACCAGCACCTACTCTGACGGCACTAGCTCTAGCACTGACAGCGGCAGTAGCTCAGTTTGACCCACCAGAGGATTGGGCACCGACCGCATCAGCGGATTAGGCTGATCTATTGGAGGATCGGGCACCGACATGGGCACCTGCTCCGACACTGGCACGAGCTCCACAAGGAGCACCATCTCCGGCAGCAACAGCGGCACTACCAGCCGCACCGGCACGGGCACCAGTAGCGGCTCCGGCACCTGCACCAACACTTGAAGTTGCACTTGCATCTGCTCCGGCCCGTGCAGCGGCAATGGAACTAGCACTTGCACCGGCAACAGACTAGGCTGCAAATCTCACTGCATATACCAAAGTCCTTACAAAAACCGACATCTCCACCTTCTTGGTAAGCATTGGCAGCCCAAGTGCTTCGTTCTTTTTCTTTCCATGTTGTTTCACATGATTCACTGTGTTAATCTAATAGTTTGTGTATGTCTTCTTGTTTGCAAATAGAGAATTCCTAGAGCAACAAGGGAGTCGTTCAATAATCCGGGCGACCGTGGCCAAGTTTCTCTTACCATGCATAGCCTTGGTGTGAATGAACCTGCTCAATATACCATAAGTACAATGGATGGTCGCATGATGATTGATGCTAAAGGACGGTCAAGGTTCAAAACTCTATCAAATCTTGCGGTAGGGGATGATGTCAAAATCGAACTTTCTCGGCAAGGAGAGTTGGTCCTAATCAACTTTGAAATTCTTCAGTAGCAGCACACAACTGCCAAACTGATCTATCCTCCGAGAGCTTTTGATGTAATAATATGGCATGGTGAAATAAGTGTCCTGTGTGTATAAGTAGTACGACAGTATTATTTATCACGTAGGATATCATGAAAGAATTGCAACTCTGATTGCTGGTTAGGAACTATCGTTCGATTTCATTCTAACAGCTGTAATGCTTTATTTAATTTTCTGTATTCGCCTTGCGACAGCACCTAAAACCAGCGACGTACCGATCGCTTGCAATTTGAAATGCACTAAGTTAGAACACATGGGCCCCCAAACATGCAGGCCCACCGGCCTGTGGCCCAAAGTCTAGAACCGTCAGCCTATTTGAGTATTATATTCTCATCTGAACCCCCATATTATGTTATATATATTCCCCTTGATTTTTCTTATGTATAAAGTTGTGATATAAAAGATTTTTATATTTCTTTACAGAGGGAGTATTTCTCTATCAAAAATATATTTAAGTGTAACTAGTTACTCCTGCCTTTCTACTTCCTTTTGCTGATATGTGGTGCATCCGGCAATGGAGTCCACGTGCCATGCACCAAATTAGAGTGCACAACTGCACGGTAGACTCACCCCGGTTGTAGCGCCGCAGTAATGCCCAATGAGCCGTCAAATCACAAAAAAAAACCACCTTTCCAGCAGTAGCAGTAAGCTGGACGGACGAAGCAGCAATATTTCACTGGGCCTGAATCCCCTTCTCCCTCGTCTGCTTGTTCAAAGAAAACCTCCTCTCGGCGATTGCATAGGGTTTTCTCATGGAGAACCAGGTACGAATTCTTCATCCATCCCCGATAAATCCTAGTCCCTTGGTCGCGGGTAATCCTAGGATGGCAACCGCCGCTGTTGATGCATTTTTCTTTCTACTGAATCTAGTGTGTTTCATTTGTAGTGCCCAAAGTGCGAGGACCCTACAGGTTTCTGCGCCCTTGACGAGACGCCACACTTGTTCCTTCTCATCCTAACACAGGATTTTAAAACGCGCACAGTATGTTCCTAGAATCCTCTTTTCTATCCGGGAGGGTTGTGGTTTTTGAACATGCTGTCGACTAATTTGGAAATTTGGATTGCTATATTTGGATAAAAGGTACTAGTACCATGGTCAACATTGACGTGAAAGAGGAAATTATTTCTAGATTTGGATAGCGAATGCATTGTGTTCTCATATTATTTTTCCTGTAGTGCATTCCTTGCTCTGCCAGAACACATGTACTCGAGGTGGTCGGCCATGCCATAACTGAATACACTAGTTTAATGGTCACATTGAAGACAAGCCATGGATATAAGTTCCTAGTTGGGTTCATGAACCAAGAAGATCGTTGCTTTTTTTATGGTCGAACTTGGATAAACTTTCTCAAGTGTTACGGACTGAAAGTTGGCGCATGAATGTTGATGGAAATAGCAGAACTTGGTCTCATCTTCACTGTGATCTTCCACCCCAACGTCGTTCCAGTAGTTCATCCATGCTAGTTTTGTATCTGGTTCTTGCATGTTACCTCGATTACTTCTTAATCCACCTATTCTGTCTAACTAATCACAATTTGACTTTAGAAGTAGCAACAATTTGTGATTCCCTTCTCTCACGAAGATGCTACTTCTAACTAATATTTCTTATAATTGGTGGCACGTGTAGGTTATTACAAAGTTCAGCACACTACTCGTTCGTTATTCTATAAGAACTCGACTGTTACTGATGGCACTGAAGTTGACTGGGACGACATCCACCAGTTCCTACACTTTATTGATCGTCTTGAGGTCCTTGTGGGTGCGTTTCAATGGTGGAAGGCCACGTGGGATATGTGTACCACTGGTGCACATGTTGAACAAGTCCAACTGTGTCAAGAAACTTGTGGTACGAGCTGTTTTCTGTTATATATGTTGTTCATAAACTCTTGCTTATACACAGTTTTACAGTTGTGATCTTCTTGAAATAGAAACTGCCTAGTTTTATTGTTCCTATACAGATGCCTGACCATGGTCGGGCCAGACATGTGCTTGGTCACAACATGATGTTTATGCCGACCTACTCTATTTCCCTTGGAGGTGAAAAGATACTTATTCATGGGTGGTCTCAAATAATGAAGGCCCGTCCATCTTGGAGAATAGGACAGAAGGTTATGCTCATGCTTTTCCATGGCTGTAAAGCGAATATCCTGTTTATTAACCACATTGCGAGATGAAGCCGCTTTCAGAAGGTTGTGGATGTGCGGGGTAGCGCCTGGGCCTTGTCCTGGGGCTTGGTGGCCTCACCCTTGGTTAACTGTAGGCAAAGTAGCACTGTTCGAGGCGTGCTTTGTATGGTTAAACCTGTATAAGTACTCATACTGCTTTCAGCTATGGTTGTTAAGTGCCCCTGCTGGATTCAGTTAAGGTTGTTAAGTACTCCTGCTACTTTTATAGTCTGTCGTGTTTCTTCCGTATCGTCTTCCTCCAGCCGCCAAAACCAAATCAGCACCGGCAGGGCCGCCTGCTTCCGCCTCCCACGGCTGGCTGCGCGTCAGCGCACGCATCGCTGCCCCACTGTCTCCTAAATCATTAACGCCGACGTCCGAGGCCTCGTCGTCGTCCTCCACGTGCTTTGGTGCGCTCGCCGCGGTGCCGCCCTATCGCGTTGTCAACATGGTCAACAAACAAGAGGAATCGGGAGAGGACTGTATGTGGAGAGGATGACGTAGGGACCCACCATGTCCATGGCCGTACGCAAGCAAGTTCCTCATTTTTTGTTATATACTCCATTGTCAGCGTATAGAAAAAGAAAATGCTTCCTCCTAGTGGTTTGCTGAGATCTGGGACCCACGACATTGTCAGCTATAGTCAATAGACAAGAGAACAGCACAAGATCGGCTGACACATGGGACGTAACTGCTCGAGCAGTATTTTTTTTGTTATTGTTGAGACGGAGCAGGGTTTCAACTAGGTTGTGGCCCGTCTAGCCCAGGCTTCTATTTTACATTCATCACATGACCAGCCTAGCTATTTTTTCTTTGTGAAAATGGCTAGCCCAATTTATTTTTTCTGAATAATACCCAATCCAGGCATACCCAACCCAGACCTGCTTATTTTTCTCCGCCCTGCTGGGTTGCAACTCTTTCAAGACGGCTACAAATCTTAAAAGTAATATGAAATGGGCTGTAAGTATAAAAAACACACGACAAATTGGCAATTACTTTCAAATTTCTTAATTTTTTCACATTTTTAGATTCCAATGTCACTGGGCTTTAACCTAATTTAAATATATCTTCAAAGTACTTTAAATCCGGCTCGACATTTCAGTATTAAAAATAGTTTGGACCCCACCAAAATATGCGAAATTTTGTTTAAATTTTTAACCCTCGCCCTGGCCAACAAAAAGAAAACGGACTGCAATAAATTGCATAAGACATTGCAAATGAGTTGTAAATTATTAAAAAAATAGGGAATGGGCTGACTTGTGGGCCTATTAAGTTGACGCGTATGCAAGATTTTTTTACCTATTATATACATCAACAAACGATTCTAGCAGAAGTGACCATTGGATGTCCATCCAACGGCCATCGTGCTTCTTCAATCTCTGATCTTCTTGCTCCAGCCGCCAAATCCAGCGCCGGCAGGACCACCTGCTCCCGCCTCCTGTGGCCAGCTGTGCTGCCGCGCAGGCCTCACCACCCCTACTACTCCCACCGCTGGCTAGGACATCCCTCTACTCACCCACATCCCTCCACTGTTGTGGCTTCGCCTCCTCCGGGTCATTCCCTTCCTGGGTCTCGCCGTCGTCCATTGCGTTGGTGTTCTCGGCATGGCGTGGTCAACGTTGTCAACAAACGACAACATCAGAAGAGGGATGTACATGGATAGGCTAACAGTTGGGACCTACATGGTCCATGGCCACACACAAGCAAGTACCTCCTTATTACGCCAAAAAATGAATCCTCCCCATGACCGTTGGGACCCACCAACTATATCTTGGCACGGAAGGAAGTGCCTCCTTATTAAGCGAAAAATAATGATTGCTCCCCATGACAGCTGGGGCCCACCAGATTTGGAGGCTGACTTGTGGCCCTACTAAGTTGACGCGTACGCAGGGCTTTGTCAACTTAGTCAACAAACGATTCCATCACCAGTGTGACCGTTGGATTGTTCACATCCAACGGTTGTCCTACTTCTTCAACCTCTAATTTTTTTGCTCCAGCCGTCCAAACCACCGCGTGCTCCTGCCTCCCGTGGCCGGCTGTGCTGCCGCGGAGGCCTCACTGCCCCCTACTACTCCCACCGCTGGCCAGACCATCCCTCTACTCACCCACACCCCCTGTTATTCTGCAGCGAGGGCAACCTCACACTGCAGCCAAACCAGTCAACCCTCGTACTACCTTCCGCGTGTTCCCAGGCTCCGCATCATTCCCTGCCTCACCGTCGTCCACCGCCTGGGTGCTATCCGCGTGGCGTGGTCAACGTGGTCAACGAACGACAGCCATCGGAAGAGGACTGTACGCGGTGAGGCTGACAGATGGACCTACCAGCTACATCTTCGCACACAAGGAAGTGCCTCCTTATTACGCACAAAAAAAGAATTCTCCCCCTGTCAGCTCGGACCCACCATCAATATCTTCGCACGTAATGAAATGCCTCCTTATCCTCCCTGACATCCGGGACCCACCCGGTCGAAGCGTACATAGCGTTGTCATTCTGGTCGCAAACGTGTACGTACATACTGGTCCATCGGTCTTTCTGCCACGATGAACCGTGGCCCAGTAAGGAGCGGTAGCTATTCAGGCAGTCCCGTCTATATCGTGTACACGTACCTACAGCCACGCTGCAAGAAAGTAAATATGGGTACGTACGTACATACGAGCGGGGTCTCGAACCGGTACAGCGACGGCGTCCTATTCATCGGCAGCCAACCGACTGGGTCGGAACGGAGAAATAGTGTCCTGTTCATTAGGAGGCAACAGACCGGGTCAGTATGCGTCGTGTTCATCGGGGGCCAACCGGCTTGGACGGAACAGCCGAAACGGGGTCTGGCGTACCGTAGTACGGAGGAAACGACCTTCTGTTCGACCGGCTACGGTTGAAACATGATCCTATTCATCGGGAGGGGTCTAGCGTACCGCAAAACGGAGGAAACAGACTTGTGTTCGAGCTCCTACGGTCGAAACGGGGTCCTGTTGATCGGGAGGGGTGTGGCGTACCGCAAAACTGAGGAAACGGACTTGTGTTGGAGCACCTACGGTCGAAACAGGGTCCTATTCATCGAGAGGGGTGTGCCGTACCACAAAACGGGACTCCACGGGCTACTGTTCATCCACCATCTACTGCCTCGCTCTAGCCTCCACGGGCAACTGTTCATCCACCGTCGACCTCGCTCCAGCCTCCACGGGCTACTGTTCATCCACCGTCGACTTCCTCCAGCCTCCACCTGATACTGTTCAACCATCGCGGCCTTCCTCATGCCTCCAGCAGCTACTGTTCATCCACGAGCTACTGTTCATCCAGCCTCCACCGGCTACTATTCAACCAGCCATCCACAGGGTCCTGTTTATCCACCCCCAAACGGCTCGGGTGTGTGTGGCGGCCTCCTCAATCGGGGTCCTGTTCATCCAGCGGCAACGGCTTACTACTACCACTGGGTCCTATTCATCCAACTCCCACCGAGAACTGTTCATCCAACCCCCAACAACAGTCATTGTTCATCAAGAGGCAGGTTCGATCGGCTTCAGTTAGCAGCAGTAGCGAAGGAATCGCTCGGGTTCAGTTAACAGCCAAGGGATCGATCGCTCGGGTTTAGTAACGTAGCTAGTGCAATCTATCGGGTTCAGTAATGTAGGATCGACCCCTCCTTTGGCAAGCGAGCGCAATTCATCCTCTATTGCAACCTTCTAGTTGGACCAGTCTGAGCTTTCATACACTCTGCCATGGACTTAGGTTCACGATCCAATGCTAGGTCATTGATACGTCTCCGTCGTATCTACTTTTCCTAACTCTTTTGCTCTTGTTTTGGACTCTAATTTGCATGATTTGAATGAAACTAACCTGGACTGACGCTGTTTTCAACAGAACTACCATGATGTTGTTTTTTGTGCAGAAATAAAAGTTCTCGGAATGGAACAAAACTTTTTGGAGAATTTTTATACAATAAAAGAAAAATACAGGAGCCAAGAACCACCAGAGGGGGGCCCCTGGGTGAGCACAACCCACCAGGGCGCCCCCCCCTCCAGGCGCGCCCAGGTGGGTTGTGCCCACCTAGTGGCCCCGCAGACCCTGACTCCGACTATATAAAATCCTATTTTTGGAGAGAAAAATCAGGGAGAATACGGAGCCGCCGCCACCTCCTATTCTTCATCGGGAGGCCAGATCGGGAGCCCGTTTGGGGCTCCGGAGAAGGGGATCTTCGATCTTCGTCATTACCAACCCTTCTCCATCGCCAATTCCATGATGCTCCCCACCGGGAGTGAGTAATTCCTTCGTAGGCTCGCTGGTCGGTGAGGAGTTGGATGAGATTCATCATGTAATCGAGTTAGTTTTGTTAGGGCTTGATCCCTACTATCCATTATGTTCTGAGATTGATGTTGCTATGACTTTGCCATGCTTAATGCTTGTCACTTTGGGCCTGGGTGCCATGATTTCAGATCTTAACCGTTTATGTTTTCACCATTATATCTATGTTCTAGATCCGATCTTGCAAGTTATATGCACCTGCTACGTGTTATGATCTGCAAACCCCGGAGTGACAATATTCGGGATACTTTTCGGTGATGACCATAGTTTGAGGAGTTTATGTATTCACTATGTGTTAATGCTTTGTTCCGGTTCTCTATTAAAAGGAGGCCTTAATATCCCTTAGTTTCCTTATGGACCTCGTTGCCACGGGAGGGTAGGACAAAAGATGTCATGCAAGTTCTTTCCATAAGCACGTATGACTATTTACGAAATACATGCCTACATTATATTTATAAACTGGAGCTAGTGCTGTACCGCCCTAGTTTATGACTGTTATATGATGAATATCATCCAACGAATTCACCGATCCAATGCCTACGAATTTTTCACATATTGTTTCTACTAAGTTACTATTGCTATTGCTGCTGTCACAACTGCTGCCAAATCATTGCTATCACTGTTACCGTTATTGCTACTGTTACCACTATTATCATATTATTGTGCTACTGATCATATTACTGCAGATAATTAATCTCCAGGTGTGGTTGAATTGAGAACTCAGCTGCTAATACTTGCAAATATTCTTTGGCTCCCCTTGTGTCGAATCTATAAATTTGGGTTGAATACTCTACCCTCGAAAACTATTGTGATCCAATATACTTGTGGGTTATCAGTCATCTGCAATCTTTGAGGCGAAAAATATGTCGACAATTGTAGTATTTGTGTTGAATGATTCTCCTGATTCAACATAGTTGATGGAAATCTCATCAATACCTTCTGACTCATCGTGATTTCCCACAACAATCGAGTCAAGGTGTACCGATGCCCCAGCACCAATATTTGTGTGCACAGTTGTGTTGGGTTCTGGATGCATAACATCCTTTAGGTGTCTCTCAACACTAGGTTGAATATCAACTCGCGGTTGACTTGCATTTACTATTCGAGGGATCCTCACTTCCCGCGGACGCTTCTCAGAAGCTTTGTCCTTTCTATCCAGTTTTCTCCCCCTCTTAGGCAGTTGAGTCGTCTTATGAGATATCTCAACTCTCTGTGGAACATTCATAGCGGGAACATGGGATTTAGTGACACCTTTATAATTAGTAAATGCATCTGGCAGATTATTTGCAATATTTTGCAAACTAATAATGTTCTGAACTTCCAGTTCAAATTCATTCATACGTGGATCTAAGGACTGAATGCCTTTAACATCCTAATCTATTTCCCGGCATTCTTTGTGGTTCTTTTCTCCCCCTAATGCCAGAAAATTGTCCTCATCGAAGATACAATCAGCGTACCGGGATGTAAATAGATCCCCTGTTAGAGGCTCCAGGTACTTTATAATCGACGGAGAATTGTACCCCACATAGATCCCCATTTTTCTATGTGGACCCATTGATGTACGCTGAGGTGGTGATATCGGTACGTACACAGCGCAATGAATCTTCGAAGATGGGAAATACTTGGTTGATTTTCACATACTAACTGCAAAGGGGAGGCCGTATGATATGCAGTTGGTCGAATTTGTATCAACTCCGCGGCATGCAATGCCGCATGTCCCCAACAAGATGTTGGAAGATTATAGTTCTATAGGAGTGGTCTTGCTATCAACTTGATCCTCTTGATAAGTGATTCCGCAAGACTATTTTGTGTGTGTACATATGGTACATAATGCTCCACAGTTATGCCCAAAGCTAGGCAGTAATCATTGAATGCTCGTGAACTAAATTCATCAGCATTATCCATTCTGATGGATTTTATCCCGTGTTCAAGATGATTTGCCCTCAGTTTAATGATTTGAGCGATCAGCTTTGCAAAAGCATGGTTCCTTGTTGATAATAAACACACATTGGACCATCTTGTTGATGCATCAATGAGCGCCATAAAATATCTAAATGGTCCCGATAACTGCTGAATTGGACCACATATATCTCCTTGAATGCATTCAAGAAAATTAAGTGGTTCATTCTTGATCTTCAGATATGAAGGTCTTGTGATTAATTTCCCAGTTGCACATGCAGTGCATATGAAACCCGAGGATTTGGGGAAATTAACAACCGTTATGTTGTGTCCAGTTGAACCATCAATAATTTTTCTCATCATCCCCACACCAGGATGACCCAGGCGATCATGCCATATCTTGAACTTGTCAAGATTCTGAAAAATTATTTTGTATGCCAAGTGTTGCTCTGGCTTGATGTATGTGTAATACAGTCCAGAAGATAGAGCAGGCAGTCTATCAAGGGTTTCCTTGTTGGATCCCTTCTGATGAGTTATGAGCAGGCTTTCAACCGCATTGTCTTCATGAGTTTCAATGTGGTAGCCATTCATGCAGATATCCTGAAAACTCAATAGGGTACGAGTTGAATCCGGATACAATAAAGCCTCCTGGATGTCAGGTTTTGTACCATTCGGGAGTGTAAATGTGGCTTGACCAGAACCAACAATTACCGTGTCATGACCACCAGCTGTCGTAACACTGCCCTTACTCTTTTTGAGACTTCGGAAGTATTTAACCTCTCGTAGAATTGTGTTAGAGGCACCACTGTCCACTAAACAAATTTCCTCCTCCATTGGATTGTTTCTCGAAGTTTTCTATAGAGTAAAAGAATAAAATTCATTATTTATCCAATCTCATATAGAATTAACACATACATTACATACTATGTATGTTTGCTTACATATTATAATACATTATGTTTAAGGACATAATTATTACAATACCATATCTCTGAGAACATAATTATTTTACAACATACAATATAACTAAGGACATTATCACAATACTTATGACATTATTGGAAGATCAAAGCATATCTCCATATATGTCATTAGTAGAAGTGAAATCCACCAACATGTTATCAATATTAAGTGGTGGTCCTTCCTTTTGCTAAGCCTGATCTTGGTTCTCCATGTTGTCATGAACTTCATTCTGATGAACGTCTTGAGAACTTCCAATCATTGGACCAGTGAAGTGAGCTTCGTACTGGTTCCCTTGAGCCTTCTTGCCCTTGCCAATTGATTGTTGATACAGCATCACCAAATGCTTAGAAGTTGTACACTTCCTTGCATGATGAGTAGTACAACCTCATCTGTAGCAAGCTTGAGAGCTGCTACCCTTATCATTTTTCTTAAAATGATTCTTGCCCTTTTGAACTCCATTGCTATTGTGATTCTCATTGCGTCTCCACTTTCCTTTAAACTTCCTATGGTTCCTTTTGGGACCACGGGATTTTTTAGTATTCTGAGAATTGAAATGTGCTTCAGGCAGCGACAGTGTTCCCGTTGGACGGGACATATTATTCTTATCGAGAATTTCACTGTGCTTTTCTGCCTGAAGAAGTGCATATATCAAGTCAGAATGCTTCTTGTATTTTAGCCGACGATGTTGTTCAGCAAGAATCCTCATATTGGGATGGAAAGTAGAAAGTGTCTTTTCAATGAGATCTGCATCGGAAATTGCACTATTGCAGAATCTCAACTTAGAGTTGATTTGATGCGCAGCAGAATTGTATGCTGCAATGGACTTAAAATCCTGGAAACGGATAAGTGCCCATTCTCTTTGCGCTTCAGGCAACATCACCGACCTTTGTTGATCATAACGCTCCTTTAAGGAGTTCCATAATGATAGAGGACTTTCCTCCATCATGTACTCTTCTTTCAGAGCATGATCAAGGTGGTGTCGAATGAAGTGCAAAGAAGCATACTTTGCTGTATCTACGATAGCAGGAGCGCCTTGAGCAGGTGTGGTTATAGTGCTGATCAGATTCCTGGCCGCCAAGCTAATCTTGACATCCATGGCCCAGGTCAGATAATTTTGGCCATCAATGGCAAGCTCAGCAAATTCCTTCTTGGATATGTTAGCCATATCCTGCATGAAAATATCATGCGCATTAATTTACACCCATTTAAATTTATTGTGTGTAAAATAAAATGCTTGATTCAAATATAAAGGTCTAGGAAAAAGCCTAAACGATCCAAAATATGACTTTCTACTAAAGATATTCACCATAAAATGGCGTAGATCTTTTTTTTGTAGAACACATAGAGGTAATCACCAAGAAGTGGCATAGACACTCGTATGGCATATTTTCATGCCATAATACGTGTGCTTTCATTTTTACTTTGAGGTAATCACTACTAAGTAGTGTAGACCTTATTCTTATGATACTTTGTACAACCTTGTGTTAATTAAAACACTTCGAAGGTAATCACCAGATGGTGTAGACCTCATAGTTGTGAACAAAGCTATATATTGCCATAAGTGCAATCCATAAGATATGTGCAAAAACTGAAAGTAGTCATATAATTTTCAAGCATAATCAACATGTAGCAATTAAAAATTGCATCCATAAAAACATATTGACGCAGACATTACATAGTACTATGTTAGAAAATACTAACAAACACTTATGTACAAAAACTGAAAAAGCTAGAAGCTAATCAGAAAAGAAAACGAAAAATAATGACAATAAGCTAGCACAGTACAGCCTACTACCGTGGCTAAGCCACCTTCTTATTTTCGTTTTTTATTCTTTTTTTTTCTTGCTGGGTGCCCAACTAGCCATCTAGGCCTCGTGCGATGGCTATACCACAGCCTGTACGCACTGGTGGATGCGTTCCCATCGATTAAATCATCCCCAATCCAAACAGCGGCGGCCATTAGCACCACCACCACCATTCTCATCCACCGGGCTGTCTCACTGACGCGAAATAGAAGGCCCCGGCGCGGCCTCCTCCTCCTCCTCGGAAGAAGATCCTCCAGGAAGGTGTGACCCGGGCGCGACTCCATTCGAGTGCCCATTGGCCAGCCCGAGAGTCACCGCGCGGCTGCGCTGCAGCATGGCCCACGGCACTATGTGCCAGCGGCGGGGCGACGACGGGCCGATGGAGTTGCTTGCTCCGTTGTCGAAGACGTCCCCAAGCGCAGCAGCCCACGCGGGGAGGCGCAGCCCGGGGCTAACGCTCGACGAATAAGCCCGAGTGGCCACTGCTTCGTGCGCCGGTGTCGGAGATGAAAGACGCGGGGAGTCCGGCTGTGCGGGCTCCGCGGGCGGCACGGGTGGCTCAGGCTCGGCCTCCTCCTGGACCTCGTAGTCCTGGACTTCGTAGTCCTGTGGCGGAGATGGCTGCAGGACCATACATGTCAGAGTGGACACGGTCCGGGCCGGTCCGGTCCAGTCTGAGCCGTCGTTTGGACCGGTCGCCGGCGGGCCGGGCCGGACCGGACCGAGCAGGCGAGCGGTCCTGTTTTGGGGGACCTGACCGGCGCCGACGAAGCCCGAGCCAGACCGACGGGACCGAATGGACCTGCCAACAACCCCCGGCGTCGATGTGTGCGAGTGCAGAGGCGAGGTGGACTACGTGCATGACTGATGTGACGAAGTGGACGAAGTGCGCGAGAAATTAGCTAATAACTGAAACTTGGCGAAACCAACAAACTGAATTTTCTGAACCTGTTGAAAGTGAACCAACGTAGCTCTCTCTCTCTCTCCGTAACTACCAGTCCTAGTCTCTAGTGCATGATCACACGAGCTTATCTAGATGAGTTTGTTACGGAGGTTGTTAGCGTAGTGGCCGCACCTGCATCCTCCTTTTCTCTGCACATTTGTAACACTCGACAGATACATGAACATACGACCTGTTTCTCTCCTATTGCTCCTTCTTACACTGACGAAACTGACGAAACTGAAGTGCGTGAGAAATCCCGACGAGCACAGAGGGACTCCTCGAACAGCAGCGGTGGCCTCACCTTTAGAGCGTTCGGATCATGGCCAGTTATTCCTGGTCGTGCCGGCTAGGCGTTTTCCTACCTGGGGCAGCTGGTAGCCGGTGTACGTGCTGTCGCCATGGCAGGAATTGGTGCCAGGTTTGGGGTCGACTCCATGGTCGAGAACTTCAGATCGGCGCCGGTGCACGCATGGCAGCGATGGCGAGCGGCGCCAAGAGGCTATGGCGCACTGGAAAGTGAGGAAGGGATGAGAGGGGAAGCTCGGGGACATGATGGTTCACACGGGGGCTGCCGGTGGCCACGACAACGAGGCACGGCAGCGGCGGTGACTACATTTTCTCCGTCCGACTAAGCGGCTTGGTTAAAGACCGGACCGGACCGACAGTTTCTCGGGCCGAAAATTGCAGCCCGGACCAACCTGTTTTCCTACTGGTCCTGGACCGTACGGTCCGGTCCTTAACGGGCCACGAGCGGGCTGGAAAGCTTGCTCGTGCCATCCACCCTGACATACATGGCCCTCAGCCGTGCACCGGGAACGGACGCGGTGGTGAAGGAGCCGCAAGTTCCATTGCTTCGTCCGCGGGCTTCATTACCTCGTCCGCGTATTGCATTGGAGTGACCGGTCCGGCAAGAATCCAGGCCGGGAGCGGTGCCGCCGCCGGCATGGCCGGTTCAGGCGAAGCACCAGAAGGCCCGGCACAGTCGCGAGCACCAGATCCTCGGGCGCCATGCCCAAGACGTGGTCCATGGTGACGGAAACCGTTCCGGCGGCCTTTGAACCGGCGAAGATCGTCTGCCAACACCATGGCGGCGGCGGCTCTGTCGACGTCGACTGCCGTCACGAACAAGGCGCAGGAAGAAGGACAGGAGACCTCGAGGCATCCTCTTACCTTCTCCTTTCCTCCCTTCTAGTTTGCTTTTTCCAGCGACTATCGCTGGCGTGATTTGCTCTCTCGGTAGAGTCGAAGTGCTGAGGCCAGCTCCAACGCGCGACCCAATCCTGTCCGCCCGTGTTTGTTTGGAGGTAAACGGACACAGCAGGCCTCCCAACGCGCGGCCGCAAACGGACGGCGGTTCGTTTTCTGTCCGCTTTTGACCCATTCCCAGCCCAAGTTTGAGCCGAGTTTGCGGCCGAATGGACAGCGCGCCGACGGGCGGGACGCGCGCCCTTGTCCTCCCCTCGCCCGCCCGTCGGTGGCATAGCCGGCCACTTTCCCTCCTTTTCCTCAAAAATTCTCCCGCGCCCCGCCCTCCACTCTCCCGCTCCCCGGCCTTCCCCCCTCCCTCCATCCACCATGCCGCCCGGCCTGTGGTGAAGTCTGCGAAGAAGAAGCCTGTGAAGAAGAAGCCTATGGAATCGGCCAAGAGGTGGGACCGGCGACCTATGGAAAAGGAGAAGAAGGTTGCCGCGCAGTACACTTCCGAGTGTGCCCTGCGGCGTGCGATGCAGCACCAGGCCGACATCGACGACAAGGAGTCCATCGTCTCCAAGGCGTACACCCTTTTCATGATGGGTATGGCCCGCCCCACTCCGGCCAATCTCAAGGCCGCTGCCATGGCCGCGGCCAGCACAGGCTCCTCGGCCCATTGTCCACCGCAGCACCGTTCCCTGAGCTCGTCCGTCTCACACGGCACGCTGGATTTTCGTGCACCGCCGCCACACGGCCATGGGCAGACGCGATTCTCTACGTCGCCGGACTGCGTGGTGGTCGATCCGACCACGCCCGTAGGCGTCATCGACATCAACATCACGCCGGGGTACAGTGGCGCTGGCCATTGTGAAGACGGCGCAAAGGAAGCAGCCCTAGTCGTTCGAGTCGGCTAACATTGCCGGTGCCCGCAAGCTGTTCGACGATATGCCACCACCGACGCAGACGTCAACGGTCGACGGCCCATACTACTCCTCGTTCATGCAGAATGTCATCTTCGAGGGCCGTGGAGAGGCGTTCCACGTCGACGTCCAAGAGCAACCTTTTGATGCCGACGCGACCTAAAGCCAGGACGGCCGTGGTACCTATGATGACTCTCAGTTCGGCGCCCATGATCTTGATGATGATGAGGACGACCATGGCAACTCGTGGCATGAAGATGATGACTTGTATTGTGAAGATGAAGAAGAAGAGGTCGACATTTCCGTGGAGCCATTGTGTTTCATCGATGAGCTCACCCAGAAGGTCAAAGTAAAAAGAGGAGGAAGAGCATTCGCACGGGATCATATAGCCAAGCTGAGGACACTTTGATTTGCGAGAGTTGGAAGGAAATTGGCCAAGGTCCAATCAAAGGTGCCGAGCAAAAAGGAGTGGTCTTTTGGACAAGAGTTCACAAGAACTTTCATGAGCGAAGAAAGTTTGTCCCCTACCAATTCACAAGCACTCGTGCATTAATTCAATCCAAATAAGGTGGGGATTGATCCAACAAGAATGCAACAAATATTGTGCCACGCTTGAGAGCGTCAAAGCCCGTCCCGTGAGCGGCCTAGGCCTTGGTGACTTGTTATGAACCTCTCTCTTTTTCATCATGCGTCCATTCATGTTGGCATGCCATTTAAGTTTCAAGCAGTCTATGTCCTTTCATGTTACAATTGTGGCCGCATGTTTGATTGTGTAGGCATTCCAATCTTTGAAAGTCTTCAAGGCCCGACACAAAGACAAGCCATTCACTCTCACGCATTGTTGGGTGCTCATCAAAGATTGCCCCAAGTTCAAGGACCAATACAATGCTCGTAGGAAGAAGAGAGGAGAGAAGGAGGCGGCCGAGGCTGATGCGGGAGATGTGCTCAAGAGGCCGAGGGGCAAGACAAGCTCGAAGTCCGACGAGAAGCGTGATGCGTCTTCTATAGCCTTGCAAGGAACTTTGGAGGATATGATGAGCCACAAGGAAATAGGGGAGGAGAGGAAGAGCAAAGGGAAGGAGGAGCAAATGAAGATATACCTAGATCTTCAAACGAAGAAGCTTGACATGGAGGAGGCCGTGAAGAAGAGGAAGTTTGACATCGAGGAGGCCGCTCAACTCAAGAAGCTAGAGATCGAGGCCACCAATGCCGACACAAAAAGCCAAGGAGGTGGCACTAGCGATCATGATCGTCCACAAGAACAACATGTCACCGGAGATAAAGGCTTGGTTCACGAACCGGCAGAAGGAGATGTTCGCCTGCGACGACATGATCTAGGTGAGACCTCGGCCTCGATGGCGGTCCTTTTTGAAGGCTGACTCCTGTGCCGGCCGCTGGCTTTGTTGCCCGCGACAAAACTTGTCCCTTTTGAAGGCCGACTCGTGTGCCGGCCGCTGGCTTTGTTGCCGGCGTGAAACATGTCCTTTTTGAAGGCTGGCTCCTGTGCCGGCCGCTGGCTTTGTTGCCGGCATCAGACTGTAGGCCGCCGGCTGTGTTGCCGGCCGGCGTGAACTTGTCGAACCGCGGCAACGGCTTAAATTCTTGGTTTCTCACTTTTGCATGCACGTGGACAAGATACGGCCGCGCATTGGGCGCCCGCCTGCCGCATCCACAAATCCGGGCGGATACGGCCCCATTGCCACCCCCAAACGAACGAAAAGCGGACGAAACGGACGTCCGTTTGGGGTCGCACGTTGGAGTTGGCCCGATAACATGTGAAAGTACGAATTGATCGAACTGTATCTATTCCATTGATGATCAACATATTTATACAAAGGGAACAGACGCTACGAGGAGATGCATCTGTCCATGGGGATGGGAGGAGCGGACGCGACGGTTGCCTGGAGAGGTTCCCACACGTACGACGCGACGGTTGCCGAGAGGCTTCCCCACGTTAGTTTTACAACAAGGATTATCTTCAATTATTAAATTGTAACAATTCCAACACAGGAAACTTAGTAAAATTTTAACAACAAAAAAGTGGATCAGTAAACAAAATTGTACTACCTTCACATGCAGAAAAACAAGTTTAGAGTTCAACTTGTACAAACTTTTGCATAGATATACATCAGTTGCCAACTTTTCTTGCATCGGCAACAGCCTAAGAGATAGATACTACACCAACACCATAGTTTACGGGTGCTTCATATAATCACGCGGACCAGAACATTTGCGAGGAGGCGTCGGTTGTTGTAGCTTGTTCTTCTTCTTCCTCATGAATGATCCTTAACTTGTGCACGATCATGTCTTGGGGGAACTCAGTGTCAGTACAGGGTGGGTCTTCCTTGTACGTCGTCACGTCGACGTCGAGCTCCACCGCGCCTGCGCGCCACTCCAACGCCATGCGGTCGCGGAGGCGCTGCGACAGCCCCACCCCGACGCCCCGGGCCACCACCTCCACGTCCTTGGCCCATCGCCTCTTGGCGCAGTCCCGCGGTTGCACGCGCGCCCAGCCGAGCGCGACGCCGGAGTACATCACGGCCATGTCCGCGCGGTCGACGCAGGTATCGTTCAGACGGAGCGTGATGTTGAAAGCCGGCGAGACCACACGGCCGGCGCTGCCAGGGTCGATGCCGTCGTAGCCCGTGAGGTGGACGGAGACGGAGGGGCTTCCCCGGTCCATGGCCATGGACAGTGCTACCATCAACAAGACATAAATAAGTACAAATCCTAGAAATACGAGCGTGGCGCAACACGTCCCCTCACTAGGACGGTAGGGTTTGGCTGCCGCCCCAGCTTCTAGATCGTCGCTGACTTGACCCATATGTATGCCCGATCGTCAAGACAGAGTCCATCCTTGGAACAACAAATAGACATGGGAGAAAGGCCTTGGTGGTTCGTTGGATCCTTTTCCTGTTCCAACTTAGGGAGATCGAGTCCTTATCCTTCTCCCGAGCTACTGCATGTATTTTTAACTGTTTGGGATTCTGATATCGTCCAGATCCTAATAAGGACCCTATAAGTTATAGTATATATATGGATCGTTTTCCGGTAAGTCTAGTCCAACATTCGCACGCGAGCGATGCGATCAGAACTTGCTGTGTGGAAATCTACTTTACCCTACCAAAGCTAAGTCCAGCGATCATAAGCGCTAATTTCAATGCTAGCAGCCGTAAGCGCTAATATCCATGGGAGCCATTCACAAGGAAGATGAACAAGGCGCTAATCTGGAGGAGCACCCATGCGTACGGTGCGCGTGGGTGTTCGCGATGATTATGTGGCTGTTGGTCTGCGGCTTCACGATATACAACATGGAGCCGCCCGAATTCTTGCCCGAGTTCTGGGTGAAACTGCCCGCCGTCGAGGGGCTCGAGCGGGGCACCGGCGCGTCGCGGGGGCCCGCCTTCAACATCACCCTCCGCGTCCACAACCGAGGCAGCGAGCCCTGGCACTTCAAGGGGCCGGGCCGCGTCGTGGTGGCGTACGCGGGCGTGCCGATCGCCCACGCTGACCTCGCCGAGTTCACCGTGCCGGGGCAGGTCATCGGCTCGGTGCCCATCGTTGCCACCAGCGAGGGGCTGGGGCTGCCTGACGAGCTGTACGACCGCATGCAGGGCCAGCGCCGGCGACGAGAGCGCGTGAAGCTGGCGGTGCACGTGACGCTGGATGGTGTGCTGCTATGGTGCACGGCGATACTGCACGCGCAACCACGGGGGCCGTTTGTCTGCCCGATTCTCTATGGCCCGACATTGACCGCACGGATCCCAGACAAATGATGTTCGTAATTGTTTGATGTTCTCTCCACACAAAAAAAGATAAAACTAGCTAGCTGCTGTCTAGTACTACTAGTAATTTTGTTGGGAAACTTTTGGAGTGGTAGCGAATATGGCAATTTGTACTTTATAATAGGTTTTCAGTTTGGGAGTACTTAGAACTCATCTAGATAAGATATAATATGGTCTCATTCACCTGAAAAACAAGAACAGATACAACCCACGTCAGCACACACGCATCTTATAGCATCACATCCAATGGCTATAAAAGATGAATGAGACCAAATTATATCTCATCTAGATGAGTTCTAGCCAAACTGTTTTAGTTTTGCTAAAGCACATCCTCTATAATACTATACTTCCTAGTTTTAAAGAGCCCATATTTAATTGAGATCTCTAATTGAAATTTGGTCATTCGATTTTGACATGGTCAATAATTTCTTAAAGCTCTCTTATTACATTCTTTCATACTATATACACTATGCTTTCTAATTTTTAAGACCAGACAATTAATTGAAGTCTTCAATTTAGAATTAGGTCATTTGAATTTGACTGGGCCAACAATTTCTCAATGAGCTCTCTCATTCAATTCTCTTATATTCACTATGTTCTCTAATTTTAAAGCTCTTTCATTCAATTGAGGTATTTAATTTAATTTGGTTTACGATTTTGACCAGACGAACGATTTTGCAAATCAATCGGTAGCAACCAGCTTAACAAAACATATCAATCCCGTACACCCTTCCACCACCTAGAAAATAGAAGTGTCACCATGTGATACTGTAGCACCAATATAGAACATGCAACCACTGACACAAAAATTTCTCCACATAAATATAGGTTGGTTAGTGGATAACACACAATCACACAACAAAAGGCCACCAAATCACCGCATTATAAATAAAAGAGTTAAATGCACTGGAGGTCCTAAAAGTTTCGTCGGGGTGTCACTTTAGTCCTAATTCTTCGAAAATGCACCTTTAGGTCCTAATTTTTTAGTAAGTGGTTCATGAGAGGTCCTTTTTTCACGAGCGCTCGTTGACCTGCCCATGTGGCGCGTTGACCCATGCCACGTCGACAGAGGGCCCAACCGGCTGGCGAGAAAAATACATTAGTGGTCCTAAAAGTTTCTGGGCAGTGTCACTTTAGTCCTACTTCTTTCAAAATGCACGTTTAGATCCTAATTCTATAGTAAGTGGTTCACGTGAGGTCCTTTTTTGCATGATCTTTCGCTGACCTGCTTGCGTGACGTGTTGACCCATGCCACGTCAACTTAGAGGCCGTTGTGGTTGCTCTTTTTTTTACAGAAAGCCCCTTGTAACCCCCCCTCTTGACATTTTCCAACCCCTACCGAATCTCTCTCTATCTCAAACTCTCACTCTCTCTCTCTCTCTCTCTCTCTCTCTCTCTCTCTCTCGTGCCCGCACCGTCGCCATGGCTGAGGCAGAAAGCTCCTCGGCAGCAAAGCGGGTGACGAAGAGGAGCATTGCAGCAGCGTCGGCAGCGCTGGCTCCTCCACAAGCTCCTACTGCCTAATCCCAAATCGAAGCAAGTGGTTTGAGGAACTTAACGAAATAGTGCAAATCGAACTAAATCAATGCCTACAGCTAGTGATTGTGGTAGAGTAGAGGAAATCACATAGCTACGGGACGATAACGGCGAAAAAATTATATTTTTTTGCAATGTTCCTCATCTGCTAGTGACCCTAAATGGATGTGGCATGGGTCAACGCGCAACCAAGCAGGTCTGCGAATGATCATGCGAAAAAGGACCTCAGGTGAACCACTTACTATAGAATTAGGACCTAAACGTGCATTTTGAAAGAAGTAGGACTAAAGTGACACTGCCCAGAAACTTTTAGGACCACCAATGTATTTTTCTCGCCAGCCGGTTGGGCCCTCTGTCGACGTGGCATGGGTCAACGTGCCACGTGGGCAGGCCAACGAGCGCTCGTGAAAAAAGGACCTCAGGTGAACCACTTACTAAAGAATTAGGACCTAAAGGTGTATTTTGGAAGAATTAGGACTAAAGTGACACCCTGATGAAACTTTTAGGACCTCCAGTGCATTTAACTCTAAATAAAAATACACTCCATCATCTCCCCTCCCCAGCAAACTAAATATTCCATCAATTCCAAAATATAAAGTGTATTAGTTTTTTAAAAAGTCCAGCTTCTATAATGTTGACCAAGTTCAGAGCAAAAAAATATAGACATCCACAATATTAAACAAAAAAGATATGGGAATACATTTCATGATGAATCTAATCATACCGATTTGATATTATGGATTTTTATATATTTCTCTACAAATTTGATCAAACTTAAATGGTTTGACTTTTAAAAAAGTAATACACATATTTCAAAACAAAGCGGGTATTTGTTTAAGAAACCCAACAACATCAGTGGCGCAGGAAAGCGTGGCCAACCCTTCTATAGTCTAGATGAGATTTCAATTCATTGAAGACAAATCTAGGGTTTTTTGGGGTGGGAGGGGGTCATCTACTACATCACTAAGCTCCCTAGAGGTGGAAGAGCTGAAAATCAATTGAGGTCATTGATATGGATTCAGTTCTCGATTTTGACTTGGTCGTTGCCATGGCTATGTAGAGAAGTCTCCCGGGTGGGGCCCTTAGTAAGGGCTGGGGCTGTGGGCCTTCGTTGTTGGCGGTGGAGGAGACGGTCTTTCCTAGGCGCACATCAAGGCAAAAACGACAAATTTAACCTATGGACAAAAATAATTCACAAATTGAACTGTCTTTAAATTTTTTTCGCTCCATTAACCCTTTCATGTAGCGCCTGACAGTCAGACACCATACTACACTATGCAGTGCCTGACTGACGGGCGCTACATGCCTAACCAACATTGCATCTTGGGCTGCCTGAAAATTGTTAAATCAATATGTATAGTGTAGCGCCTAGCACTAACGGAGCAAGGCCCTGTACTGACGCACTACACGCAACCGCCGGATTACCAAATCACGTGCATGCGTGCCGTGTGCGTGCATGCGTGCCCACGGCCTCGTAGCGCCTACATCAACGTAGTGCGTGCATGCATGCCGTGTGCTTGTTTTGATCTTTGATGTTGCTAAATGCGAATCCTTCTAATTAACTGTATAGTGTAGCGTCTAGCTCTTAGATGTTGCATATTAACTTAGCAATTTTTAGACCGCTCGGGGTGCGACGCTAGCCAGGTGTGTAGCGATGTCAGTCAGACGCTGCACAGTGTAGTGTGGCGCATGGCTGTCGGACGCTGTACGAAATGATCAGCGGAGCAAAAAAATTTCAAGGACAATTCACTTTGTGAATTCTTTTTGTCCACAGGTAAAATTTGTCGTTTTTGCCACACATCGACCAGCCCTCCAATGCGGCAGGTGACGTTGTGACGCGTGGGAGCGGATCAGCGATGCATCGGATGGGCATGGCAGAGGGTGGTGGAAGGGGGTCATCATGGAGAGGGACAAGGAGGTCACAAATCTTCCTCCAGATGCGCCGCCGCGACAAAGGAGCGGGCCGACGCCGCCACGGCCGCGGAGATGCTGCTCTCCGTGGATGGCAACTACGCGCACGGGGACGGGATGCTGCCGCTCGACCCTCCCACCGAGTCCCCTAAGATCTCAGCCCGAACCTGCACGTCGCGACTTCCAAAGAAGTCATCCGCTCCTAGCTGCAGCATCGTGAGATTGGATTCTTTCTTTAATTTCTCAGTTCCTGTCGTGTTCTTCATTCCGCGGAATGTTGGGTCGTCCCTGATTCCTTGGTGAATCCTGTTTTCCCCGGCATTCTTGGCGGCTGAAGAAGTAGGCAGGTAGCGTTTGGGTCCTCTGCTCGAGGTAATGACAGCGTATAAGATTTGCTTTGGAGGTGGATGCGGGGGGTGGGGCTTGCGTGTGGGGTGTTGGACTATAAAGGCAGACAGCTCTGGCTTTGTGTTATCTTGTTTTGAGTAAACCTGACCGGGAAATACACTTTGGTTCCTGGTTGTATATATATCTTATATGAAATTATTTCAGTTTTGCTAAAGCACATCTAGATGTGTCATAAGTATTGCACATCTAAGTTCTATGTCATTGATCTTACGTCGAGATTCGTGTGGATATTTTCTTTTTCTTTTTTCTTTTCCTCCTTATGCTTGATTCACCCACTTAGATGTGCAATAATTAGAGCACATCTAGATGTGCCCTAGACACTTCCAAATTATTTTTAATAATTAAACAAAAGGTCAAAATAGTTAAGAACTATTTTTAGAATAAACTTGACTTACTTGCGCACTAGTATATAAATTTTCACAAAAAAACCAACGTTGACTTCACAGCGAAAAAGACAAAATTTATTTGCTATTATAGATCACTATTCATGCTATTTTGACCAAAAAATTGTCTATTTTGAAAAGAAGTCAAAGAATATTTTTTTTGTGGAACTTTTCTCACGAGTACATTGAAAGGTCAAGTATATTCTAAAAATATTTTCAGAAATTTTTGATTTTTTGTTGAATTACTAATTTTTTTCCTTATAGGGTACATATGTACCCATAGACCAAACGTCTGCGTCCCAACCTGACTTGCTTATTTTAACTGAGAAAAAAAGAGATCTAAATAATTGTTGTCGTCCTCTGCATTAGCTACTAACATATTTTGTTTCAGTCTAAGTTGCACGGATACGGCAATACGGATACAGACACCACGACATGGGGATACGTCAATTTTTTGAAAACACATATACGGGGATACGTTTGTGTATATATAGTAAACACAAAAAAATATGTAGGACATAATGATTATATGGAAATATGATAGTTTAAGAATACTAATAAGGTGATAGAAACATGGAAACTGCACCATGAATATGATCCTAGTTTACTTCAGCTGCTGCAACTTCAATTTGGAACTGCCGAGGGCTAGGATTGGTCACATTTGGGCACTCGAGGTGGGGAAGAATGAGGCGAGAAAAGGGAGGTGGCTGTCGTGGGTATTGATAGATAGGATTTTCCCGTGTCCATGAGGTATCCCAAAGTAACCAAATTTATTTAATTATTTAAAAAACAGAAAATAGGGTGATACGTGTCCGATACGTTTTGAGAAGTATCCAAACGTATCTGATACGCCGATATGCCTGATACGGCAGTTTCCAAAAGTATCTGGGTAACTTAGGTTTCAGTTCAGACAATTTGAATGGGGTCTGAACTGCCAAGTGTTCTGTTTAGGTCAAACTATTTGTTTTATGGGCGCATTCATCCTTGTTGTCCCCATTACTGTATTCAGTGGTAATGTGATTGTTTAGCAGTTCATTGGCTCCTTTTTACTCTGTTTCCCTGTTACAAATTTCTCCGCCGTTTCAATTGGTTGATTCCATACGAGTCATTTAGCTTAGCACTGTGAATTTGGATGCTTGCTTCTTCCTTAAAATTACTCATGTTACATCCTTTGACCGTTGCATGTACCACCGGCCAATTCATATGGATCAACTACCTACACTATGCATACTTTGGATCAAGGAACTTGTATGCATTGCATTCAAACAACAAGACAAACATGGTCAAATTAAATCCATAGCCTTAACCCTAACCTTGTCCTAACAAAACCACGAACCCTAGCACTACATCTAGCTACCCCCAACAATGTTAGGCACACAATACATAGTCAAAGCTGAAACATTACCCTAAATGCACCATATTTATTTATTTCACAACAACAAGAGCAAGAACTAGGGTTTGCAACAATGTGAGCAATGCAACCAAAATAGGTGAATTCCAACCAACCAAAAGAAGGGGGAGTCGGAGAGGTACCTTGAATGACGAAAATGCTCCAGATCCACCAGAGAAAATCTCAAGCAATGGAGAGGGATCTAGTGGGTGCTTGGGTGGGGGAGAGAGGGGAGAGAGAGGATGAGCTCAGGGAAGAGTGGGAAGGAGATTGGGAGCGAATGGGTGGGTGGGACCCTACCGCCAGGGTCCAAGGCGGTAGGAACACACACCCTACGTCCCTACCGTCGGGGTCCGTGGCGGTAGGCCCCTTTTCTACGCCAGCCGGGCGCAAACGGCCATCAGCGGCCTGCCGTTACCCTACCGCTGGGGGGGGGGGGGGTTGGCGGTAGACTGTGTTAGGCTACCGCCGGAACGGGTGGCGGTAGGAAAATGGGTCAGATCCCGAATTTTTTGGAAGGATGGTCAGATCGGGCTAAACTTTGTCAAAAGGGTCAAAACACCAAATTTGGCCTCCTCGGACCCTTCCACACCACACTATATCTGGCTAGACTGGCTTCCCAATCCAAGCATACTATTACCGTCAATGACACATCCGGCTCACAATCCCTCAACCTTCCCACACCCATCTGTCTCACACTCCCCCCACGCACACACTTTCAAATTCCAAGCACGTAACCACGTTGTTGTTCTATCAGGCAGCAACTTTCTCGTTGTTGCACAATTGTCTTTTAATTGACCGCAATACATAGAGCTATACATGCTTAAGTTAAGACACTCTCAAGGTTTTTCTTAACAGGGTAATAGACTTGAAGGTCCCATAAGGGTGTGGACAATAGTGATATCTTAGGAGTGCCACGTAGGACAAAACTGAGGTGAAGAAAAGAAAAGGCAGTAAAAAATGGTTTGCCTCCTCTAAATTTAGAGATGATCTCCTAGTACAATAAGTCTCACCAAATATTTAGTAATAGCTAGTTATTGGAGATAAGACAAAGAGATGACTCATCGCTCACATGTTTGCATTATGATCTCTAGAATATGTGGAAGCCTTAAGATAAGATTGTCTTATCAACCACTATACATACCCAAAGTGACTATAATATCAAAGGTGATACAATTCAACACAAAAAAGATAAAATATTACAAATAAGTCCTCCCGAAACACAAACAAGACCAGAAGATAAAACAAAGAACGTAGTCGATCCTGACGCTATCGACAACCTCACGGAGACACTATAGGCATGCCTCCGACCATGACATTAAACAGGATCTCCAAATTTATTTATTTTTTGAAATGGAGGCAAAAGAATTGCCGCATCGATAATTAAGAAGAAGAGAGTTGCCCAGTTAATTTACGGAAAACCGGGAGAAAACAGATACAACCTGACCATAATTAAGGGGACTACTCACAAAGCATGAAACCCCACTGCGAACACACGGTCCGACCCCAACACTTTAAAAACACAATGGAACCCAAGTAAAGAACACCTCTGTGTAAGGCAACGGGCAACACCAAAATCATGGTAACGGCCCAGCCAAGAGACGGAAGATGATCCATCAAGCAGTTGGGGGCGCCTTTTCTATGGCACCACGCTTCTTGCATTTGCATCTGAGTGACTTCTCCTTCAGGATGACGATCTGATCGCCCACCTTCTTACTTTTGCCCCAGGTAGTCATTGAACTCGTTCGACGTAAACTCTTCGCTGCGATGTGTCCGTAGAGCGCGAACCTTCAGCTTGTGTTCCATCTCCGTTTCAGCCTTCAGCTTCTTGAACGCTTCAAATGCCTCATCTTTAGATCGTAGGAGAATGACCCACATGTATCTCGAGTAGTCATCTACCACAAGGAAGAAGTACTTCTTTCCTCCGTGAGTTGCTGGGGTGATAGGGCCACATAGATCACCATGGAGCAGCTCAAGTGCATCACTTGCACGATAGGTAGATGCTACTTTTTGAGCTTGCATTGGTTTTTCCCTTGAAGAGGAAAGTATTTCCCTCAGTTAAGAACCAAGGTATCAATCCAGTAGGAGAAGAACGCACAAATCACCAACACCTACACAAACAATCAAACACTTGCACCCAATGCGATAAAGGGGTTGACAATCCCTTCACGGTCAATTGCAAAGGTGAGATCTGATAGAGATAGATAAACAAAAGATAAAATATTTTTGGGTTTTTTTGGTATATAGATCTGAAAATAAAAGATTGCAAAATAGTAGATCAGAAAGTAATATGATGGCAAATAGACCCGGGGGCCATAGGTTTCACTAGAGACTTCTCTCATGAAGGCAAATAATACGGTGGGTGAACAAATTACTGTCGAGCAATTGATAGAAAAGCGCAAAGTTATGACGATATCCAAGGCAATGATTATGCATATAGGCATCACGTCCGTGTCAAGTAGACCGACTCCTGCCTGCATCTACTACTATTACTCAACACATCGACCGCTATCCAACATGCATCTAGAGTATTAAGTTCATAAAGAACGGAGTAACGCCTTAAGTAAGATGACATGATGTAGAGGAATTAACTCAAGCAATATGATGAAAACCCCATCTTTTTATCCTCGATGGCAGCAATGCAATACGTGTCTCGCTACCCCTACTTTGTCACTGGGTGAAATCACGCAAGATTAAATCCAAAGCTAAGCACCTCTCCCATTGCAAGAAAAACCAATCTAGTTGGCCAACCCAAACTGATAATTCGAAGAGAAATACAAAGATATTAAATCATGATAAAAGAATTCAGAGAAGATTCAAATAATATTCATAGATAAGCTGATCATAAATCCACAATTCATCGGATCTCAACAAACACACCGCAAAAGAAGATTACATCTGATAGATCTCCAAGAACATCAAGGAGAACGTTGTATTGAGAATCAAAGAGAGAAAAGAAGCCATCTAGCTACTAGCTATGGACCTGTAGGTCTAAGGTAAACTACTCACGCATCATCGGAAGGGCAATGGAGTTGATGTAGAAGCCCTCCGTGATCGATTCCCCCTCCGGCGGGATGCCGGAAAAGGCCCCAAGATGGGATCTCATGGGAACAGAAGGTTGCGGCGGTGGAAAAGTGTTTTGGTGGATGCCTCTGGTGGTTCTGGAATATTTGTGAATATATAGGAGGAAGAGCTAGGTCAGGAGGTCACCGAGGGGCCCACAAGGTAGGGGGGCGCCCCCCCTAGGGCGCGCCCTCCACCCTTGTCGCCGCCTCGTGCTCTTCTGACTTGGACTCCAAGTCCCCTGGGTGTCTTCTGGTCCAAGAAAAATCATCGTGAAGTTTTATTCCGTTTGGACTCCGTTTGGTATTCCTTTTCTGCGAGGCTAAAAAACAAGGAAAAACAGAAACTGGGACTGGGCTCTAGGTTAATAGGTTAGTCCCAAAAATAATATAAAATAGCATATTAATGCATATAAAACATCCAAAACAGATAATATAATAGCATGGAACAATAAAAAATTATAGATACGTTGGAGACGTATCAAGCATCCCCAAGCTTAATTCCTGATCGTCCTCGAGTAGGTAAATGATAAAAACAGAATTTTTGATGTGGAATGCTACCTAACATACTTATCCATGTAATTTTCTTTATTGTGGCATGAATGTTCAGATCCATAAGATTCAAAAAAAAATTAATATTGACATAAAAACAATAATACTTCAAGCATACTAATAAAGCAATCATGTCTTCTCAAAATAACATGGCCAAAGAAAGCTATCCCTACAAAATCATATAGTCTGGCTATGCTCCATCTTCATCACACAAAGTACTCAAATCATGCACAACGCTGATGACAAGACAAGCAATTGTTTCATACTTTTGATATTCTCAAACCTTTTCAACTTTCACACAATACATGAGCGTGTGCCATGGACATAGCACTATAAGTGGAATAGAATATGGTGGTTGTGGAGAAGACAAAAAGAAGGAGATAGTCTCACATCAACTAGGCGTATCAACGGGCTATGGAGATGCCCATCAATAGATATCAATGTAAGTGAGTAGGGATTGCCATGCAACGGATGCACTAGAGCTATAAGTTTATGAAAGCTCAAAAAGAAACTAAGTGGGTGTGCATCCAACTTGCTTGCTCACGAAGACCTAGGGCAATTTGAGGAAGCCCATCATTGGAATATACAAGCCAAGTTATATAATGAAAAATTCCCACTAGTATATGAAAGTGACAACATAGGAGACTCTCTATCATGAAGATCATGGTTCTACTTTGAAGCACAAGTGTGGAAAAAGGATAGTAACATTGCCCCTTCTCTCTTTTCTATCATTTTTTTGGTGGGCTTCTTTGGCCTCTTTTATTTTATTTGTGGGCTTCGTTGGCCTCTTTTATTTTTTCCTCACATGGGACAATGCTCTAATAATGAAGATCATCACACTTTTATTTATTTACAACTCAAGAATTACAACTCGATACTTAGAACAAAATATGACTATATGAATGCCTCCGGCGGTATACCGGGATGTGCAAGGACTCAAGAGTGACATGTATAAAAATTATGAACGGTGGCCTTGCCACAAATACTATGTCAACTACATGATCATGCAAAGCAATATGACAATGGTGGAGCATGTTATAATAAAACGGAACGGTGGAAAGTTGCATGGCAATATATCTCGGAATGGCTATGGAAATGCCATAATAGGTAGGTATGGTGGCTGTTTTGAGGAAGGTAAAAGGTAGGTGTATGGCACCGGTGAAAGTTGCACGGTACTAGAGAGGCTAGCAAAGGTGGAAGGGTGAGAGTGCGTATAATCCATGGACTCAACATTAGTCATAAAGAACTCACATACTTATTGCAAAAATCTATTAGTCATTGAAACGAAGTACTACGCGCATGCTCCTAGGGGGATAGATTGGTAGAAAAAGACCATTGCTCGTTCCCGACCGCCACTCATAAGGAAGACAATCAATAAATAAATCATGCTCCGACTTCATCACATAACGGTTCACCATACGTGCATGCTACGGGAATCACAAACTTTAACACAAGTATTCCTACAATCCACAATCCTCACTAGCATGACTCAAATATCACCATCTTTATATCTCAAAACAATCATAAGGAATCAAACTTCACGTAGTGTTCAATGCACTTTATATGAAAGTTTTTATTATATCCCTCTTGGATGCCTATCATATTAGGACTAAATTTATAACCAAACCAAATTACCATGCTGTTTAGAAGGAATCTCAAAAAAATATAAGTGAACATGAGAGTTCAATAGTTTCTATAAAATAAAACCACTGTCGTGCTCTAAAAAGATATAAGTGAAGCACTAGAGCAAAATTGCCTAGCTCAAAAGATATAAGTGAAGCACATAGAGTATTCTAATAAATCAGGATTCATGCGTGTCCCTCTCAAAAGGTGTGTACAACAAGGATAATTGTGGCAAACTAAAAAGCAAAGACTCATATCATACAAGACGCTCCAAGCAAAACACATATCATGTCGTGAATAAAAATATAGCCTCAAGTAAATTTACCAATAGACGATGACAAAAGAGGGGATGCCTTCCGGGGCATCCCCAAGCTTAGGCTCTTGGTTGTCCTTGAATATTACCTTGGGGTGCCTTGGGCATCCCCAAGCTTAGGCTCTTGCCACTCCTTATTCCATAGTCCATCAAATCTTTACCCCAAAACTTGAAAACTTCACAACACAAAACTCAACAGAAAACTCATGAGATCCGTTAGTAGAAGAAAATAAAATCACCACTTTTGGTACTGTTGTGAACTCATTATTTATTTATATTTGTGTAATATCTACTGTATTCCAACTTCTCCATGGTTCATACCCCCCGATATTACCCATAGATTCATCAAAATAAGCAAACAACACAAAGAAAACAGAATCTGTAAAAAACAGAACAGTCTGCGAAGATCTGAATTTTTCTAATACTTCTGTAGCTCCAAAAATTCTGAAACATTAGGAAAACAGAGGAAATTTGTACATCAATCGGTTGTAAAAAATTCAGGGTTTTCAACGCTCCAGTGAATTATTAAAATTCTGTGACTGGACGCAAAAGTTTCTGTTTTTCAGCAAGATCAAATCAACTATCACCGTAAGCCATCCCGAAGGTCTTACTTGGCACAAACACTAATTAAAACACCAAAACACATCTAATCAGAGGCTAGATGAAAAATTTATTGAAAAACAGAACTAAAAAGAGTAAAAACAAAAATAAAATTGGGTTGCCTCCCAACAAGCGCTATTGTTTAACGCCCTTAGCTAGGCATAAAAACACATAGATCTAGGTATTGTCATCTTTGGTATGCAATCCATAAGTAGCTCTCATAATAGATTCATATGGCAACTTAATTTTCTTTCTAGGAAAGTGTTCCATGCCATTCCTTAATGGAAATTGAAATCTAATGTTTCCTTCTTTCATATCAATAATTGCACCAATCGTTCTAAGGAAAGGTCTACCAAGAATATTAGGACAAGTAGGATTGCAATCTATATCAAGAACAATGAAATCTATGAGCACATCATTCCTATTTGCAACAATAATGTCAGGGCCGGATTTCGAGGACACAACATCCTAAAAATTAACCCCTCATGTCATCACCAGCCCCAGGATTTCTGTTACTGGTGGACATGTCCTTGTTACAGATTACCAAGCTATTACAAGAATTGGATACAAGACCATAAAGGTCTAATGATACAACAATGATATCTGGTGAGGGGTGACGGAAATGACTCGTGGTCTCCAACGTCGATGGGGCTCCATTCCCACAGGAACAGCTGACCTGGATAATTCCTATCTCGCATGGCTGCTATCCTGGGCTCCGCACGGACGTCACTGTGGCACTCCTTGTATAAATCCTGACCTGGCCAAGTAAATAGCCAGGGACAAGCCTGTGAGTACGTTGGAATGCACTTGCAAACATAATGAACAAAAGAAATATTAAATGCATATGCTCATGCTGGACTAGGTGATATGTAGGTGTTGATCCAAATTTTAACATGACATGACTATTATTGATATGTGCATAAATATGGGCATGAGCAGGAAAATGGGTATAAAAAAATTGTTAGTGACCAACAAGGAAGGTTAAAGGAAAATAAATAAAAGAAATGCCGGTCAGATGTCAAGTGACACCATGGTAGGTCTTGAAGAGAAATGCCAAACGGGTGTCTAAAAGAGAAATCGGATGAGACAGAACCATCCGAGAACTCAAGCGACGCCACGAGAGGTCTTGAAAAGAAATGCCAATCGGGTATCCACAAGAGTAGTGGCAAGATAGAACCGCCTAAGAACTCGAGGGACGCCACAAGAGGTCTTGAAAAGAAATTCCAATCGGGTATCCACAAGAGTAGTGGTGAGATAGAACCGCCTGAAAACTCGAGGGACGCTAAGAGATGTCTTGAAAAGAAATGCCAATCAGGTATCCACAAGAGTAGTGGCGAGATAGAACCGCCTGAGAACTCGAGGGACACCACGAGAGGTCTTGAAAATAAAACTGAATGCCCGGGGTAGTCTAGCCAGCCCCTGAGACACTCAGAACATAAAATAAGATAAATGGGTTAGTCCACAATAATAATCATAGCATTAATAATATTCACAACAATAGTAATCATAGAAAAATTCATGACAGCATTAGTGATGACAATAATATCCTGCAAAAAATGAATCATGCACCATTTAATTATTTCCTCCGGAGACCAACACTAAGACCAACACTTGACCAACCCAGACTGTAGTCCTTAACCGCGGACACGGCTATTCGAATAGATATAACTCTGCAAAGGGTGTACTCTTTACCCACGTGTATCAGGTTTCTTTAGTCAGCACCGTGACACTGACTAATCCCCATTACGGTCTTTCGGTTGAAAACATGCCTGACCAGCACACACCAGACTAACCGTCTGGATCCCAGGAATCACCCAAAGCATCTTTCCAGAAAAACTCTAAATCGGGGAGACCATTGTCTCGACTAGCATGGGATCACTATTTATACGCGCGGATTACAAGGGGTGCCCCCCTCTCGGCTACAACCGGAAACACCCATGCCCCCTGACCCGATGATAGGAATTAGTCCATGATCGTGGAAACCCTCATCGTGGCCCTCTATGTGGTGTGTGCACGAAAAGGGGTTAACAACTTACTGAACCATACCCCACCTGTGGCAGGGACAAGTGGCAGCACGAATCAAGTATGGGGGTTACCGGTGACAAGAATCGATCTACGGTCGACTCAGGAGGTGTCACTTATTATCACCGGTATGCTTCACATATATCATGTGACAGCACCGTGTCAAATATGTCCCGTGCCCACCGGCACGTCCAAGGCAGGAGCACACTCCTGGATTCTCACAACTTATGCATGTCAGAACTTGAGTGGAATGCATGCAAGAGAAAATATATACATGACCATGCATGCATGCAATATTACTACCCATATGCAATCTCTATTAACATTATCAAAACCATGCTTAAAATATTCTAGCTAGCTATTATCAAACATTCACCATATCAAGTGTTCAAATATGCTTGCCTTGATCATGTAGAAATATTGGGTGCACTCCAAAAGTTTTGAAATATATATCTTCCCTCCATTTCCTATTTTAAAAAATATTGAAATTACCACATAGAGCTAAAACAGTGCTAAAAGGTTGTTTGGAAATTTTTGAAATAAATGTTAAAATAAACTAGATGAAACATAAGGAATTTCAGAAAAAGAATCAAATTATTTGGAGTTAATATGAATTACTTATGGAATTTCTAAGATGGAATAAATGACCAAAAGGACTATTTAATTGATCCCACAGAAACTAAGCTAAGGAAAAATGTTCACCCTACCTAGATTAATAGAGCATAATTTTAGGAGTCTATTGAAATTTGAATCATTAAATTTGGTTTTGAAATGGTTGCAGTGGAATTATTGGAAACCTGCTGGAGAAGAAGAAGAGAAGAGCTGGAAGGCGCCCTGAGCGCTACTTAGCCGTGAGGTGCTATTGGGCCGAGCCCAGCCTCCGGCCGTGCGAGAGGTGGAGACGTCGAAGACGTAATTCGCTGATTACGCCTCCACTAATGGCCGAGTCAGTGGCGCTGGGTCACTGACAGTGGGCCCGCCTGGCCCACTGGTCAGGTTTGACCGGTCCGCCCGCGCTGTCTCCCCCGTGGTAGAATAGGGGCAGCACTCCGGCGATCGTCGCCAGCTAACGGCGGCACCGTTCGGCGAGCTGAGGCCACTGCTGTGTTCAGGAGATTGAGGCGGTCCTGTGGGGCACCCTCCTTGGTCGCCGAGATGGACGGTGTCGTAGACAGCGAGCTCCCCGGCGGACGACGGTGTCGGCAGGATGCGGTCTCCATCTACGGTGGCTCTCGAGTAGAATTGAGAGGGAAAAAAGGCTCGTGGGACAAAGAGGATCCAGTTGGTGAAGAGAGTGGAAGGAGAGGAGCTGTGAATTCGTCGGAACCAACACGACAGTGGCGTCGGCCGTGGTTGTTGGAGGCGAGGAAGACGGCCTTCTCCGGTTGAATTGGAGGTGGGGATGGGTTTGCGGAACCACGAGGGGGCTTCTGATGCAAAGAGTGGAGAGGGGGAAGCTCGGGTGGCATCGGAATCGACCGAACAGCACCGACGGTTGCCTCGGTCGAAGGTGAGGAAGACGGCCACTTTCGGTCGTTCTTCTGTTTGAGAGAGCTCAGAGAGGGAGGAGAGGGGCTGATGGTGTTGGAAGCATGCTCGGGTGGCCTTTTTATAGGGAGGGTGAGGCGGTTCCACAAGCTCTGATGATAACCACGACGGTGGTGGCCATTACTACGCCGGAGAAGTAGGTATGGACGATGGTTAGGGTCGGTGGGGGAGTGGATGAGCTCGCACGGTTGGTGGTTGGGTTGGGTTGAGCTGGCGAGCTCGGATAGGGCCAGGTGCATCGGGGCGGAGGCGTGTCCGAGACGGCGGCGTCCGTGGCCGGTGCTGGACGGGTGCTGGTCGACGCTAGCGGCCAAGGGAAGGCGTCGGCGAGGTACTGCGGTGACGCAGTGATCTAGTGAAAGATTAGGACGAGCGAGGGAGGCGGCAGGAGCATGGCAGTTGATCGGGTGCCGGCGCGGTCATATGCGCGCTCTGGACATGTCTAGAGCACGCACCTAGTGTGCTCGTCCAAATGCCAAGGGGCTCTTGGCTTCCCCAAATGAGCTCAAACTTGGCAGGTTGGCATGTGACTAGATGGGGGTGATGGAGGACATGCTGGTTTTGTCAGAAGAGCTAGTGTACAATGTATTTTAGGAGGAGGTAGAATTTTTGTCATGCACAACAGATGCTCGATGAAATGAACGGGTGACCTAGGGAGTTTTGTTGGTTATGAAACTTGGCAGGGTGATGTCTCTTTGGATGGTAGATATGCTAGTGAAGTTGGTTTGGCAAAAAGAAATACTTTCTAGTGCAAGTTTTGAAGAATTTCAGTTCTGTACAGAAACTTGGAGGATGTATTTGGTGGATCAAAATGATGCAAAATGGGGCTAATCTCTTGGACTTAAGGGTTTGGTTGGAAGGACTATAAGATGGAAAAGTTTTTGAATTGTTTGAGCAAGGAAAATTAGGGTTGTAGTTATAACCTAGAAAATGGACAGAATGGAAAAGATGGAGTTACACTCAAAACTTCCAAAAGACCAAGTTGGGTTTTTGAATAAAAGTGATTTATACGCATCACCTGACCTCTCATAATTTTTGTGGAATTTTGAAAGAATTATTTTAAAAGGTTGCAGTGCAAGAGAGGCATTTCAAACATTGAAAATGCTATTAAAAGAATTATTTAGAGGCAAATTTTATTATGGAATTAATTCCTACTATTATTAAAATATAAATGAAATGTTTTGAGAAAAGTACCAGAGACACAATATTATTTCCAAAAATTCCTATATGGATGGAAGAATTTTGGAAAACAGAAACAGAAAATACTCTGAAAATAATAAAGGACTTAATATAATTCAAAATTTTATTTCTGGCCAAATTTTACTTAATAAAAAATGTGGATAAATATTTTTGGGGTGTTACAAACTCTACCCCCCTTAAGGAAATCTCGTCCTCGAGATTTGTTAAGGTGGTCATCAAAATTAAACCCACCTTTCGAGGAGATTTTCCTGACCTATTTAAAATAACCTATTTAGGCACATTTGATGTGGGCTCATGATAATTGGTGTATCTACAGTGAGGCACTAGTGCTGTGATTCTAATGTGACTGTTACGACAATTTTGGAAAAAGTGTAAATTCCAAAATTCGCTTGCCGTACTCCAGTGCACAGTTCTCTCTCCGGCTGACAGGTGGACCCAGGGCCCACTGTCAGTCTCTTCTTCTTCCTCTGGCTCTCTTCCCCTTATCCCTCTCGCGTGCTTTCTCCACCTGTGGCGTCTAGCGCGTAGGGTATCTAGGGCCGTACTGCGGTAGTGCGTGGCGTGCCTGTCGCCGGTAGTGAGCACTCACCTCGCGGGACAGTACCTTGTCTGCACTGCTCGCGGATTCGCCTCCGAACACCGGTGATCGGGCGACGAATGGCGCTGGTGGACCTCATTCATCGTGCATCGAGCCCGAGCTATAAAATGACCGTGGTTTCTTCATGTTCCTCTGCCTCACACCTCACCTCTTCCTCTTCCTCTCCTTCTCCTTCTGGCTGCAGGAGCTCGAGACGAGGCATCAATGGAGGATGTGGGCTCAGAGCTGATCACGATCCTCCTGGTCGGTCTGCTGGCAGCGTTGGTCTGCTCCTCGCTACTACTGTGCGTGATGATCCTTGTCGATTGCCGTGATGCCGCAGCTCGAGTGGTGGCTCTCCCAGGCGGCGGTGATCATGAGGATTAGGCATCGGTGGTGGTTACAAGTGAGTGGTAGTGCGTTCTGCAGCAGCTCCGTAGAAATAAAAACCCACAAATTTTTCTTCAGAAAAATTTGTGGTGTGGTGAGAGTGGTCTGGTGTGCGAGGCGGTTGATTAGGTGCTAAGTGTGTGTGTGTGGTTCTGCACTTAGTGCATGTAGTGGAGTGAGTGTGACTATAAGCCGGGTGTCGTGGCGGCGTGTCAATTAATTCTGTGTTTGCGAAGATTATTAGTCACAGTGGTCCTTATTAAAATCTCAACCCGATATTTGTTAAGGGTGAAAAATCAATTATAAACTATGGTAACAAAATTACTCATACGCAACTGCAACCAAACAATTCACTCATAGGGTAAATCCTAAGATGCAACACAGATATCAAATCATGCAATTAAATGCTAGACTATCGAACAAAACCATGGTCTCTATGGTACAAAGGTAAAATCGATAGGGTCCTAAGAAAATATCCCCGACATAGGAACACATTCTTCTCCCTCCGGGAAAGTGGATGAAGGAGTTGGAGAACGTTCCCTCCTTGGTCTGGCAACAGTGGTCCGCCGATGGCGATCTGAGGATTCAGAACAGCAAGAGTCTGGAGGAAGTCCATCACTTGCTGGGTCAAATGCTCCTGCATGATGACAAATTGAACAAGGTTGGCTAGCATTGGATCTCTCTCTGATTGTCTGCAGGGGAAAGATGCTTCTTCTCCGGGTGCTGCGCGGCTCGGGTAGTAGTAATACCCCCTTTCGCTAGCACGAGGCACTGCAAACCGGAGACAGGTAATTGCTTCGTAGGTAGCAACTTCTATAGCCATTTCTGGAGTTGGCAAAGATTTCCCGATGAAGACGACATTTGTAGGGCCTTGGTTTGGGTCTACTGGTGGGATGTGTGCGACTACCCAATATTTCGAGGCGTTGTGGTTGATCCTCGTTTTGAACAGCTCGTACTGGGTTGGTTGAGTGGAACCAAGAGTGTTGCGGGTGAAATCCCACAATATCTTGACAAAACTACCTGGGGTTGCATGTAGGGTTCTCAGATGAATCCCAAGGTGTGACATGGGGAAATGGCTGTGGAGGCAGTGTGCAAAGTGAGGGATGTTGGTTATAGTCACAAGAGTGGCTTCTTATATAGTGCCTGGCTAGGAAATGTATTTCAGTGTGGGTATGGCTCTGTTCTCGAGTGGTCAGGGTCAATGTCACAGATACACATCACAAAATGTGACGTATTACTGTGGTTGTCGCTTAGGGTGATAGGTTGGGCACCGACCGCTGAAAGGTGTCGGCTGGCCACTGCAAGCTATTGGATAGGACGACTTGACTATGGGCACAGAAGGATGTAGATGGTGTGGAAACCTAGAGATAGCGACCAGGCTAAGATAGGATTAGCTAATGGTCAGCCTGGCTCTAATACCAAGGCTGTCGGGGCCGGATTTCGAGGACACAACATCCCAGAAATTAACCCCTCGTGTCATCACCAGCCCCAGGATTTCTGTTACTGGTGGACATGTCCTTGTTACAGATTACCAAGCTATTACAAGAATTTGATACAAGACCATAAAGTTCTAATGATACAACAATGATATCTGGTGAGGGGTGACGGAAATGACTCGTGGTCTCCAACGTCGATGGGGCTCCATTCCCACAGGAACAGCTGACCCGGATAATTCCTATCCCGCGTGGCTGCTATCCGGGGCTCCTCACGGATGTCACTGTGGCACTCCTTGTAGAAATCCTGACCTGGCCAAGTAAATAGCCAGGGACAAGCCTGTGAGTACGTTGGAATGTACTCGCAAACATAATGAACAAAAGATATACCGAATGCATATGCTCATGCTGGACTAGGTGATATGCAGGTGTTGATCCAAATTTTAACATGACATGACTATTATTGATATGTGCATAAATATGGGCATGAGCAGGAAAATGGGTAAAAAATATTGTTAGTGACCAACAAGGAAGGTTAAAGGAAAATAAATAAAAGAAATGCCGGTCGGATGTCAAGCGACACCACGGTAGGTCTTGAAGAGAAATGCCAAACAGGTGTCTGAAAGAGAAATCGGACGAGACAGAACCATTCGAGAACTCAAGCGACGCCACGAGAGGTCTTGAAAAGAAATGCCAATCGGGTATCCACAAGAGTAGTGGCGAGATAGAACCGCCTGAGAACTCGAGGGACGCCACGAGAGGTCTTGAAAAGAAATGCCAATCGGGTATCCACAAGAGTAGTGGCGAGATAGAACCGCCTGAGAACTCGAGGGATGCCATGAGAGGTCTTGAAAAGAAATGCCAATCTGGTATCGACAAGAGTAGTGGCGAGATAGAACCGCCTGAGAACTCTAGGGACGGCACGAGAGGTCTTGAAAATAAAACTGAATGCTTGGGGTAGTTTAGCTAGCCCCTGAGACACTTAGAAAATAAAATAAGATAAACGGGTTAGTCCACAATAATAATCATAGCATCAATAATATTCACAACAATAGTAATCATAGAAGAATTCATGACATCATTAGTGATGACAATAATATCCTGCAAAAAATGAATCATGCACCATTTAATTATTTCCTCTGGAGACCGACACTTGACCAACCCAGACAGTAGTCCTTAACCGCGGACACGGCTATTCAAATAGATATAACTCTGCAGAGGGTGTACTCTTTACCCACGTGTATGAGGTTTCTTTAGTCAACATCATGACACTGACTAATCCCCATTACGGTCTTTCGGTTGAAAACATGCCTGACCAGCACACAACAGATTAACCGTCCGGATGCCAGGAATCACCCAAAGCATCTTTCTAGAAAAACTCTAAGTCGGGGAGACCATCGTCTTGACTAGCATGGGATCACTATTTATACGCGTGGATTACAAGGGGTGCCCCCCTCTCGGCTACAGCCGGAAACACCCATGCCCCTGACCCGATGACAGGAATTAGTCCATGATCGTGGAAACCCTCATCGTGGCGCTCTATGTGGTGTGTGCACGGAAAGGGGTTAACAACTTACTGAACCATACCCCACCTGTGGCAGGGACAAGTGGCAGCATGAATCAAGTATGAGGATTACCGATGACAAGACTCGATCATGCAGAAATAATGGGTGCACTTAGCTATTATCAAACATTCACCATATCAAGTGTTCAAATATGCTTGCCTTGATCATGCAGAAATAATGGGTGCACTCCAAAAGTTTTGAAATATATATCTTCCCTCCATTTCCTATTTTCAAAAATATTGAAATTACCACATAGAGCTAAAACAGTGCTAAAAGGTTGTTTGCAAAATTTTGAAATAAATGTTAAAATAAACTAGATGAAACATAAGGAATTTTAGAAAAAGAATCAAATTATTTGGAGTTAATATGAATTACTTATGGGATTTCTAAGCTGGAACAAATGACCAAAAGGACTATTTAATTGATCCAACAGAAACTAAGCTAAGGAAAAATGTTCACCCTACCTAGATTAATAGATCATAATTTTAGGAGTCTACAGAAATTTGAATCATTAAATTTGGTTTTGAAATGGTTGCTGTGGAATTATTGGAAACCTGCTGGAGAAGAAAAAGAGAAGAGCTGGAAGGCGCCCTGAGTGCTACTTAGCCGTGAGGTGCTATTGGGCCGAGCCCAGCCGTGCGAGAGGTGGAGACGTCGAAGACGTAATTCGCTGATTACGCCTCCACTAATGGCCGAGTCAGCGGCGCTGGGTCACTGACAGTGGGCCCGCCTGGCCCACTGGTCAGGTTTGACCGGTCCACCCGCGCTGTCTCCCCCGCAGCAGAACAGGGCAGCACTCCGGCGATCGTCGCCAGCGAACGGCGGCACCGTTCGGCGAGCTGAGGCCACCGCTGTGTTCAGGAGATTGAGGCGGTCCCGTGGGCACCCTCCTTGGTCACCGGATGGACGGTGTCGTCGATGGCGTCGGCAGGATGCGGTCTCCGTCTACTGTGGCTCTCGAGTAGAATTGAGAGGAAAAAAATGCTCGTGGGACAAAGGGGATCCCGTTGGTGAAGAGAGTGGAAGGAGAGGAGCTGTGAATTCGTCGGAACCAACACGACAGTGGCGTCGGCCGTGGTTGTCGGAGGCGAGGAAGACGGCCTTCTCCGGTTTAATTGGAGGTGGGGATGGGTTTGCGGAACCACGAGGGGGCTTCCGATGCAAAGAGTGGAGAGGGGCAAGCTCGGGTGGTGTCAGAATTGACTGAACAGAGCTGGTGGTTGCCTTGGTCGGAGGTGAGGAAGATGACCACTTTTGGTCGTTCTTCTTTTTGAGAGAGCTCAGAGAGGGAGGAGAGGGGCTGATGGTGTTGGAAGCATGCTCGGGTGGCCTTTTATATGGAGGGTGAAGCGGTTCCGTGAGCTCTGAATATAACCACGATGACGTTGTTCATTACTGCACTGGAGAAGTAGGTATGGACGGTGGTTAGGGTCGGTGGGGGAGTGGATGAGCTCGCATGGTTGGTGGTTGGGTTGGGTTGAGCTGGTGAGCTCGGATAGGGCCAGGTGCCTCAGGGCGGAGGCGTGTCCGAGACGGCGGCGGCCGTGGCCGGTGCTGGACGGGGGCTGGTCGGCGCTAGCGGCCAAGGGAAGGCGCCGGCGAGGTACATCGGTGATGCGGTGATCCAGTGAAAGATTTAGACGAGCGAGGGAGGCGGCAGGAGCACGGCAGTAGCTCGAGTGCCGGCGCGGTCATATGCTGGCTCTGGACATGTGCAGAGCACGCACCCAGTGTGCTCGTCCAATTGCCAGGGGGCTCTTGGCTTCCCCAAATGAGCTCAAACTTGGCAGGTTGGCATGTGACTAGATGGGGGTGATGGAGGACATGTTGGTTTTGTCAGAAGAGCTAGTGTACAATGTATTTTAGGAGGAGGAAGAATTTTTGTCATGCACAACAGATGCTCGATGAAATGAACAGGTGACCTAGGGAGTTTTGTTGGTTATGAAACTTGGCAGGGTGATGTCTCTTTGGATGGTAGAGATGCTAGTGAAGTTGGTTTGGCAAAAAGAAATACTTCCTAGTGCAAGTTTTGAAGAATTTCAGTTCTGTACAGAAACTTGGAGGATGTATTTGGTCGATCGAAATGATGCAAAATGGGGCTGATCTCCTGGACTAAAGGGTTTGGTTGGAAGGACTATAAGATGGAAAAGTTTGGGAATTGTTTGAGCAAGGAAAATTAGGGTTGTAGTTATAACCTAGAAAAATAACAGAATGGAAAAGATGGAGTTACACTCAAAACTTCCAAAAGACCAAGTTGGGTTTTTGCATAAAAGTGATTTATAGGCATCACCTGACCTCTCATAATTTTTGTGGAATTTTGAAAGAATTATTTAAAAAGGTTGCAGTGCAACAGAGGCATTTCAAACATTGAAAATGCTATTAAAAGAATTATTTAGAGGCAAATTTTATTATGGAATTAATTTCTACTATTATTAAAATATAAATGAAATGTTTTGAGAAAAGTACCAGAGCCACAATATTATTTCCAAAAATTCCTATATGGAGGGAAGAATTTAGGAAACAGAAACAGAAAATACTCTGAAAATAATAAAGGACTTAATATAATTCAAAATTTTATTTTTGGCCAAATTTTACTTAATAAAAATGTGGTTAAATATTTTTGGGGTGTTACAAATAAGAACATCATTAATTCTTCCCATAGGTTTCTTAATAGTGGAATCCGCAAGATGCAAATTTAAAGAACAATCATCCAATTCGCGGAAACCTAACACATCACGTAAAGTTTTTGAAATTGTGGAAACGCTAGCACCCAAATCACACAAACCATGGCACTCATAATCTTTTATTTTAATCATAATAATAGGTTCCCTCTGATCATAAAGTTTTCTAGGGATAGAAACTTCGAATTCAAGCTTTTCTTCAAAAGATTTCATCAAAGCATCGACAATATGTTTAGTAAAAGCTTTATTTTGATTATAACCATGAGGAGAATTAAACTTGGATTGCAACAAGGAAATACAATCTATTAAAGAACAATTATCATAATTAAAGTCCTTGAAATCCAAAAGAGTGGGTTCATTGCTACTTAAAGTTTTGACCTCTCCAATCCCACTTTTATCAATTTTTGCGGCAAGATCTATAAACTCCGAATCATTGGGACGCCTTCTAACTAAAGTTGACTCATCTCCAGTCCCATCTTTATCAAGATTTATTTTAGAAAACAAAGATTCAATAGGACTCACATCAATCACTTTAAGATCTTCATCATTATTTTCACAAGAACTAGAAGAACATGCTTTCAGAAACCAATCTCGCTTAACACGAATCTTAGCGGTTCTTTCCTTACATTCATCAATAGATATTCTCATAGCTTTTAAAGACTCATTAATATCATGCTTGGGTGGAATAGATCTAATTTTCAAATAATCTATCTCAAGAGAAATTCTATCCACGTTCCTAGCCAAATCATCAACCTTAAGCAAATTTTCTTCAATCAAAGCTTTCAAATTCTTTTGCGAACTCATAAATTCTTTAATACTATTTTCAAAATCAGAGGACAACTTATTATAATTTCCATAAGAGTTGTTGTAGGAATTACCATAATTGTTAGAGGAATTACTAGGAAACGGCCTAGGTTTAAAATTACTTCTATACGCATTATTACCAAAATTGTTCCTACCAACAAAATTCACATCCATAGATTCATTACTGTTCTAAATCAAAGTAGACAAAGGCATGTCATTAGGATCAATAGGAGCACTCCTACTAGAAATCAATTTCATAAGTTCATCCATCTTTCCACTCAAAACATTAATCTCTTCAATCGCATGCACTTTTTTACTAGTAGAAGATCTTTCGGTATGCCATTGTGAATAATTAACCATAATATTATCTAGTAGTTTAGTAGCTTCTCCTAAAGTGATCTCCATAAAAGTACCTCCCACGGCCGAATCTAAAATATTTCTAGAAGCAAAATTCAATCCGTCATAAAAAATTTGTATGATCATCCACAAATTTAAACCATGAGTAGGGCAATTTCGTATCATCAATTTCATCCTCTCCCAAGATTGTGCAACATGTTCATGATCAAGTTGCTTAAAATTCATAATATCGTTCCTAAGGGAGATGATCTTAGAGGGAGGAAAATACTTGGAAATAAAAGCATCTTTACACTTGTTCCATGAATCAATACTATTTTTAGGCAAAGATGAAAACCAAGTTTTAGCATGATCTCGTAGTGAGAACGGAAATAGCTTTAATTTAACAATATCATTATCCACATCTTTCTTCTTTTGCATATCGAACAACTCAACAAAATTATTTAGATGGGATGCGGCATCTTCACTAGGAAGGCCGGAAAATTGATCTTTCATAACAAGATTCAGCAAAGCAGCATTAATTTCATAAGATTTCGCACTAGTGGCGGGAGCAATCGGAGTACTAAATAAAATCATTATTATTAGTATTGGAAAAATCACACAATTTGGTATTCTCTTGAGCCATCATGACAAAGCAAGGAATCTAACACACGAGCAAACAAAAAGCAAACGAAAAAGACGAACGAAAGAAGGGCGAATAAAAAGGCAATTTTTTTTTGAAAATCGTTTTAGAAGTGGGGGAGAGGAAAACGAGAGGCAAATGGCGAATAATGTAATTCAAGAGATGAGATATTATGATGGGTACTTGGTATGTCTTGACTTGGCGTAGATCTCCCCGGCAACGGTGCCATAAATTCTTCCTGCTACTTCTTCAGCTTGCGTTGGTTTTTCCCTTGAACAGGAAAGGGTGATGCAACACAGTAGAGGTAAGTATTTCCCTCAGTTAAGAACCAAGGTATCAATCCAGTAGGAGAAGAACGCACAAATCACCAACACCTGCACAAACAATCAAACACTTGCACGCAACACGATAAAGGGGTTGTCAATCCCTTCACGGTCAATTGCAAAGATGAGATCTGCTAGAGATAGATAAACAAAATATAAAATATTTTTGGGTTTTTTTGGTATATAGATCTAAAAATAAAAGATTGCAAAATAGTAGATCAGAAAGTAATATGATGGCAAATAGACCTGGGGGCCATAGGTTTCACTAGAGGCTTCTCTCATGAAGGCAAATAATATGGTGGGTGAATAAATTACCGTCGAGCAATTGATAGAAAAGCGCAAAGTGATGACAATATCCAAGGCAATGATTATGCATATAGGCATCACGTCCGTGTCAAGTAGACCAACTCCTGCATGTATCTACTACTATTACTGCACACATCGACCGCTATCCAGCATGCATCTAGAGTATTAAGTTCATAAAGAACGGAGTAACGCCTTAAGTAAGATGACATGATGTAGAGGAATTAACTCAATCAATATGATGAAAACCCCATCTTTTTATCCTCGATGGCAACAATGCAATACGTGTCTCGCTACCCCTACTTTCTCACTGGGTGAAATCACGCAAGATTGAACCCAAAGCTAAGCACCTCTCCCATTGCAAGAAAAACCAATCTAATTGGCCAAACCAAACCTATAATTCAAAGAGAAATACAACGGTATTAAATCATGCATAAAAGAATTCAGAGAATATTCAAATAATATTCATAGATAAGCTGATCATAAATCCACAATTCATCGGATCTCGACAAACACACCGCAAAAGAAGATTACATCTGATAGATCTCCAAGAACATCAAGGAGAACAATGTATTGAGAATCAAAGGGAGAGAAGAAGCCATCTAGCTACTAGCTATGGAGCCGTAGGTCTGATGTAAACTACTCACGCATCATCGGAAGGGCAATGGAGTTGATGTAGAATCCCTCTGTGATCGATTCCCCCTCCGGCGGGATGCCGGAAAAGGCCCCAAGATGGGATCTCACGGGAACAGAAGGTTGCGGTGGTGGAAAAGTGTTTTCGTGGATACCTCTGGTGGTTCTGGAATATTTGTGAATATATAGGAGGAAGAGCTAGGTCAGGAGGTCACCGAGGGGCCCACAAGGTTGGGGGCGCCCCCCTAGGGCGCACCCTCCACCCTTGTCGCCGCCTCGTGGCTCTTCTGACTTGGACTCCAAGTCCCCTGGGTGTCTTCTGGTCCAAGAAAAATCATCGTGAAGTTTTATTCCATTTGGACTCCGTTTGGTATTCCTTTTCTGCGAGGCTCAAAAACAAGGAAAAATAGAAACTGACACTGGGCTCTAGGTTAATAGGTTAGTCCCAAAAATAATATAAAATAGCATATTAATGCATATAAAACATCCAAAACAGATAATATAATAGCCTGGAACAATAAAAAATTATAGATAAGTTGGAGACGTATCAGTAGACTGAGCAGGGAATGGCCCGCGGTGCTGTTTTCCAACCAAGCACCCGTCACATACTTGATCAACATGGTCGATAAATGGCATCCCGGATACCATCTCCATCTCTAACATCTTCTCGATCAACGTGTCCAAATCTAGCATGCCATAGCCACGAATCATCATCACTCTTTGCGAACCAACACTCCAGTTGAGACTTATCAAGGACGAGGATATAGAGCCTGTTCCGCGTGCGATTCACACGCGCTAGCACGTTTCAGAGGTTGTCAAAGATCGTCATCACTCCATTCTCAATATCCACCTTGCTGTAACACCCCCAGTGGTTAGCCACAGTAACCCCCTTTTGATAATGCCAAGTCATCATGATCAACAGTGCCTTAATATTAATTGGATCATATCTCATTTCAAAATTCAAATTCATATTTAAAATAAAGACAGACAAATAAAGTTTTTAGATGTCAAAACAAAAATGTTCAAAGTGTGGCAAATAATCTCTGGGTATTTGTCATGTAGAAACCACATTTTTATAAAAGGTTTAAATGCACTAAAATAAATAAAACAGTAGCTTAAGCGATTAATTTAATGCCTTTTGAATAATAAAATATTGCAAAGTATTTTATCATTGCACCAAACTTTTTTGTCAGTAATATGTTTAGTGGTACTAATTTAGGAACTATTTTTGTATTTTGTAAAGCTAAAATAAATAGGAAATAAAAATAAAAAATAAAAGAATAAATAAAAAAAGCAAAATAAAACAAAACAAAACCCCACGGCCCAACTGGGCCTCGGCCCAGCTGGCCGGCCCAGCTCGCCCCTCCCTGGCCTATATGGCCCCAGCCAACCGAAACCCTAACCTAACCCCGAACCCCAGTCCTCCCCTCGCTCCCTCCCTCTCTCTGTCGATCTGGATCGGGCGAACGCCCTCGATCCCGTCGCCGTGACCGCTCGAGGACCTCGCCGGAGCCACCGCCGTCGCCGTGCTCCTCCGTCCCCTCACCTCGCCTTCCACGCCGAGCACGCTGCCCTCCCGTCTGGCCCCCTGTGAGCCGCCGCCCCCCCTCTCTCCCCGTTCCGGCCGCCGCTCGCTCCCCTGCTCACCATGCGCCCCGCCCCTCTGCCTCACGCGCGCTCGCGCCCTGAGCGCCATGGCCACGCCCGGCACGGGTCCCGCTTGTCCCGCTCGCGCACGACCTCCTCGCAGCCGCGCTGTGCTGGCTGCTGCTGCTGCAGCCCCGGCCACTCCCCGCCGCGGTCCCCGCTCGCCTCGCTCAGGCGCCCGACTGTGCAGTTCCGCCGCCGCTGCTGACCCGCTGCCACCCCCGCCAGCCGTGCCGCTCCCTCTGTCGGCGTGCAAGCGTGGGCAGAGCCCCCTGTGGCTGCCCCTGTTAACTGCCAGGTGGGCCCTGGCCCCAAACAAAAAAAAGGGGGAAATGAAAAATGGAAAAGTACCAAAAAAAATAAGTAGATAAATAATTAAATTAATAATTAGTTAGTTAATTAATTAGTTAGGTAATTAGTTAAGTTATTGAACTCTATTAGTTTAAACTAATTAAATTAGTTAACCTAATTAGCTAGTTAGTAGCTAATATGATAATTAGGTCAGACTAGTCTATGACAGTGGAACCCACTGGTCAAATTGACCAGTCAACAGTCATGTTGACTGCTGATGTCAGCATGACATCATTGCTGATGCAGTAAATGATTTTTTGAATTAAAATAATTCAAGAATGATTAATAAAACTTCAGAATTTAATATAAATTAAACCGTTTATCAGATGAAAATACTTTCTACATGAAAGTTGCTCAGAACGGCGAGACGAATCCGAATACGCGGTCCGTTCGTCCGTCACACATGTCTATATCCTGAACGGGGGACATTCCCCCTCCGGTCACCTGTCCGACATTTGTCCGGAACCGGGAATACTTTCCCGGATGAATTCCCCCTTCGCCAGTATCACCCGGCGCTACGTTAGGTCACACCCGTCACAACTTAATGCCATGCTATGCTTTATGTTACATTGGTTGCTTTGTATTTACTGTTTCTCCCCCCTCTTCTCTCTCTTTAGACCCTGACACCGACGTTGTCCCCGAGACCGACGCAGCTCAGGAGCCCGACGCCACCATTGACGACCTTGCCTTTGCCGCCGAGCAACCAGGCAAGCACCCCCCCTTGAGCATACCGATATCGCCTATTCTTTCTCTCTCATGCTTGCATTAGAATTGCTGCTGCTACTACTTTACCTATTCTGATGCATAGCCTGTTTATTGTAACCTACTATTGATATCTTACCTGCTTATCCTAAATTCCTTAGTATAGGCTGGCTAGAGACCCACTAGAGAACCCCACTTTGTCCCTTGTTGCCCCACTGGATTAACAAAAGACCCGATGAACGGGATTGAAGACCAGGCCCCGGCACCGCACATCACCCCCATTAGTTGTAACGGCACTTCAGCATTACTATCGAGTGCCGAGGGTGATACCTCATGTAGCACTTCAGATGTTAACTCTGTAGAGTAGCTATTTGGTCGTGGTCATCGAGCGTGATTCCTCCTTCTCCACTTCCGATACGACCCTGTCGTGTAACACATCAAGTGTGGACACATCGAGGGTGATTCCTCCTAAGTTCACCTTGACGGTTACATCGAGTAGGAATCCAACGAGGGTGATACCTCGGATTTCCTTGATGTTATGGACACATGGATAATTGGACTTTACACTGTTAATTGGAAGGCGGGTCGACCCTGAGGGGTACCCGCGTGTGATGTGAAGACGGGTTGCCTGGATGGTGCCCGAGTGATGAATACGAGGCGTGGCTGGGCATTCTTGGCCCTTGCCGCATGTCCTCGAGACGGGGCGACGGGGTCACATCTTTCGTGAGTCTTTGCTCGTTACCGCACTACCAACACACTACGATTTGGATATTTGATTTGAGTGGGCCTCTGGCCCGATAGCACTCACCATCACGCGGGAATAAATATGGGTACTCTGCATCGTATGCATCAGCCGAAAGCTTTGTCAGATGTCCAGTTCAGCATTGCGGCCGGGACGGACCGGCGCCCCCTGGTGCCTGGCTTCCCCCTGCACGCAACGAGTCGGAGTGCACAGGGCGATGGCCCAAGACCTCTGAGCGCTTAGGATATAGACCGACGGGGACCTCTCTGCTGAGCTCTAGGTAGGGTTGCGGTGTGTCGTTTGGACGAGGCCGGGAAAGACCCAGAAAGTGTGTCTGGCCGGAGTTAAGCGAGCATGGTGGGTAAGTTGGTGCACCCCTGCAGGGAATAACTAATCTATGCATAGCCGGATCCTCGGTAACAGACACTCGGAGTTGTATCCCGATCGATACAACTAGAATTGGGTACTATGGCTCTAGGATTGCTTCTCGCAGGGAGTCGAGAAGGGATCTCTGGACGAGGTTGATGACAGTATGGCTTTGGGATTGCTTTCTCGCAGGGAGTCGAGAAAGGATCTCTGGGTGAGGTTGAGACTTAATGATACTACTACTTTATACTGTACTAATCTACACTCTTCTAATGCTGCAAGACCGCTGAAGATGCTAGTCTTCGATAGGACTAGGCCTTCTCTCTATTCTGGCATTTCTGCAGCCAGTCCACATATACAGCCTCCCTTTGATAATGTTGCATATGTAGTGTAGATCCTTGCTTTCTGAGTACTTCGGATGAGTACTCACGGTTGCTTTGCTTTCTTTTTCCCCCATATCCTTTTGATGCAACCAGATGACGGAGCCCCGGATACAGCTGCCCCCGCCGATGATCGCTACTACTACCCCGAGGGTGGATACTACTACGAGTTAGCCGACGATCAGGAGTAGGTTCGGAGGGTCCCAGGCAGGAGGCCTGCGCCTTTCGATCGTAGTGTTTTCTTTTGCCCCGCCTTCTACGGGCCTATCTGTGTTTTCTTTTATATATGTACTCAGATATCTGATGCTTCCGCTGACGCTTGTATGCGAGCTTATGTATTCGAGCCCTCGAGGCCCCTGGCTTGTAATATAAAGCTTGTATGACTTTATTTATGTTTTAGAGTTGTGTTTTGATATCTTCCCGTGAGTCCTTAGGCTTGATCATGTGCATTTGCGTGTATGATTAGTGCACGATTGAGCCGGGGGCGTCACAAGTTGGTATCAGAGCCGACTGCCCCTAGGAACCCTTTTCCAACTCCTTGGCCGAAGTTGAGTCTAGAAAACCAAAACTGCTTTACTAACTTGGCTGTGTGGCTTACGGGCCCACGTCGCCGAATGGGTGGTATTAGGATCTTTTACTCCTCGACCCTTACTCTGGGACTCTGCTCTCTCTTCTATTCGGGTTAAATTTTTTACTAACTCCAACATTAGGTTTTCGTGATCACATCCACCCGTTGTTCTGAAAATTTTGCCCCTTCCTTCAAGATTGCGGGCCAGGTTCTGCTTGCAGGATCCTCTTATCGAGGGCACCCTGTGTTATCACTGGCAGATTCCTGGCTCCAGCAGTTTTCTCTGACGTGGATGTAGCCTTTGCTATGTCACGTTGTTGTAATCCGCACCGCATGCCTGCGCGCCGCCTAGTTTGTCTAGCTGCGAGCGATCCCGAGCTCATACTATCCATTTGAATCTAACTTTGTGCATGGATTGGTATGTCTTTGACGACTACTATTATATATCTAATGCCTTTCCTGTTCTTTCCCGTGTTACATCATGAATACCTCCATACACCTGCAGCTTTGCTTGCTAAACTACCCCTGTTGATTTGGCAGGATGGCTGACGATCCTCCACCTCCACCTTATATTGCCGCAATGATGCAACAGTTTGAACTGAACCATCGGGTTATGACTGTGATATTGGCTCAGTTCCCAAACCAGAATGCTCATCAACAGCCTACCCCAATAACACTGCCAGAATTCGTGTGCCTCAATCCATCCACTTTTCGCAGCTCGACTGATCCAATGGATGCTAATGATTGGCTCCGTGACATTGCCTTCCAGATGAAGTCGGCCAATGTTATCCCTGACAGTTACGTCACCTATGCGACGTATCACCTGAGGGGATCAGCTGCTCAATGGTGGGAAAGCCACAAGGGTATGTTGCCTGCTGAAACAGCAACCACTTGGCAGGAATTTCAGTCAGCTTTTCGTGCACGGTACATTCCTCAAGGTCTGATGGACCAGAAGAAGCAGGAGTTCCGCAAACTCTCACAGGGCACAATGACTGTGGATGAATATCAGAGGAAATTTCTTGAATTGTCCCGCTATGCTGAAGATGACGTCTGCACCGACGCATGCAAGCAGGAGAAATTCTGTGAAGGACTGCGTACAGATATAAACCTCGCACTTGCTATCCATGATTGCACAGACTTTGCAACGCTTGTCAGCCAATCTTTCCGAGTTGAAACTGCTCTGACTAAATGCCAGGAGTCGCTCAAGCGTACTCGAGATGTCGGCTCGTCTTCGGGTTGACCTGTTCAGAAACGTCAAGTCTGGATTCCCCACAATGTTTACCACCGACCTGCTCCAACACCCAGGCCGTCATATGTTGCACCTCGCCTGCCTTCACCGCCGAGACATCTAACGGTTCATGATGGACCGCCTAATGCTATGGATTCTCCTCAGGTTGCACCACGTCCTCCTGATGGTCGTATGAAGGGCCATCGAACCCATCGTTGCAGAAATCGTAAGGCCAGGATGTCTGCTATGGACCGAGGCCAGGTCACTCACGTCAAAATGGGAGAAGCTCGTGAGTCTCCAAAAATCGTGATGGGAACTCTGCTAGTTAATTCAGTTACAGCTTCTGTTCTCTTTGATTCCGGGGCATCACATTCCTTTGTGTCTCAACAATTTGCTCAGCGGCATGAGCTACCTCTAGAGTTATTGCCCACACCATTAGAGATTATCGCTCCCCATTCCAGGTGGCAAACCAAGATGGTAAGTCACAACAATCAGATCAGAATTGAAGGGTTGATGTTCTCTGCTTCCCTTATCGCTCTTGGACCTTCCGACATAGACATCATTCTCGGTATGGACTGGTTGACGGCCCATAATGCTTTGATTGATTGAGCTACTAAGACAGTCTAGCTCACTCACTCTTCTGGCCAGACAATTAAATACTCAGCCCGAATAGCTCAGGATGCCGAGAACCAGATATATGCTCTGAATGCATTGAATGCTTCACCTCTTGAAGGCATCGAGAACGTTCCCGTTGTTCGTGATTTTCAAGATGTCTTCCCAGAAGAACTTCCAGGAATACCGCCTGCTAGAGTTGTCGAGTTTGTCATTGACTTGAAACTAGGCACAACTCCTATTGCGAAGCGTCCTTATAAGATGCCTCTGCACCACCTTCTTGAACTTAAGGAGGAAATCGACAAGTCACTTAAGAAGGGTTTCATCCACCCCAGTTCCTCTGCTTGGGGAGCACCTTCACTCTTCATTAAGAAGAAGGATGGAACTAACCGATTGGTTCAGGATTATCGGCCCATTAACCAAGCCACAATCCAGAACAAATATCCGCTTCCTCGGATCAATGATTTGTATGATCAACTTGCTGGATCATCGGTATTCTCTAAACTTGATTTGAGGTTGGGTTACCATCAGATCCGTGTTCATGAAGAGGATATTCCGAAGACTGCATTTGTTACTCACTATGGCTCTTATGAGTACACTGTAATGTCATTTGGCTTAACAAATGCTCCAGCCACATTCTCCCGTCTGATGAATTACATCTTCATGGATTACCTCGACAAGTTCGTCGTGGTATATCTAGATGATATTCTGGTCTATTCAAAGAATAAAGAAGAACATGCTGAACACCTCCGTCTTGTACTGGAAAGGCTCCGAGAACACCAGTTGTATGCCATGTATTCCAAATGTGAATTTTGGCTTTCTGAAGTAACTTACCTTGGTCATGTGATTTCCAAGGATGGAATTGCTGTTAACCCAGAGCGGGTTCAGGCTATTCTTGACTGGACTCCTCTGAAGAACGTCAAGCAAGTGAGAAGTTTTCTTGGCTGTGCAATCTATTGCCGTCGGTTTGTTGAGAATTTTTCTAAGATTGCTAAGCCTTTGACTGATCTGCTTCACAAGGGCGTTAAGTTTGAATGGACAGACAAATGTCAGGAAAGTTTTCAAACACTCAAAGACAAGCTGACATCTGCCCCAGTACTTGCTCCTCCAGATTCCCGCAAAGACTTTGTGATTTATTGTGACGCATCCCGTGAATGATTAGGCTGTATCCTAATGCAAGAGCGTAAAGTGATTGCCTATGGCTCTCGTCAGTTGCGCCCACATGAAGAGAATTATCCGGTACATGATCTAGAACTAGCTGCTGTCATCTATGCACTGCAGTTGTGGTGACATTACCTTCTCGGTAATCATTGCGAGATATACACGGACCATAAAAGTTTAAAGTACTTGTTCACTCAACCATCTCTAAACCTCCGTCAGCAAAGGTGGATGGAGGCCATTGCGGACTATGATTTGGGAATTTCCTACACCCCTGGCAAGGCTAACGTGATGGTGATGCCTTAAGCCGCAAGTCCTATTGCGACAACCTCATGGTTAGGCGAGCTCAACCTCGTCTTGTTGAAGAACTGCGCAAGCTAAATCTGCGTATTGTTCCACAGGGTTCTCTTAATAACCTTGTGATACAACTAGATCTCGAGGAAGCTGTTAAGAATGCGCAAGCTAAAGATGCTGAAATTGATCTGATGGAGAAAAATCTTCACCGTGAAAAGTACAGGGATTTCTCGCTGTCTGAAGATGGAACCTTGTATTTCAGAAACCGCATTGTGCTACCTCGCTTCGAACTCATGACTGACAAGGTCATGAAGGAGGCACATGATACACCGCTGTCTATTCATCCGGGTAGCACCAAGATGTATCGTGATCTCCGTCAAAGGTACTGGTGGTCTAAAATGAAGCAGGATATTGCTCGATATGTTGCTGAATGTGATGTGTGTCGTCGCGTTAAAGCAGAACATCAGAAGCCTGCTGGAATTCTGCAACCGTTGCCTATTCCTCTATGGAAATGGGATAAGGTTCAGATGGATTTCATTACAGGACTTCCCAGGTCACAGAAGGGTGACGATGCTATTCTTGTCGTCGTCGACCAACTTTCCAATGTTGCACACTTTCTGCCTGTCAAGGAGACGATCACTGCTAGTCAGTTAGCAGAATTATATATCTCCAGAATTGTTTCACTCCACGGTATTCTGAAGGAGATCAGTTCGGACCGTGGCGGTCTTTTCACCTCAAAGTTCTAGGAAAGTTTCCAAAAAGCTATGGGAACCCACATTACTTTGGAGTTCAGCTTATAATCCCCAATCCCAAGGCCAAATCGAGCGAGTCAATCAAGTGCTTGAAGACATGCTTCGGGCTTGTGTTATATCATTCGGTAAGAAGTGGGAAGAATCTCTCGTGTATGCCGAGTTCTCTTATAACAACAGCTATCAAGCCAGCTTGAAAATGGCCCCCTTCGAAGTACTATATGGATGTAAGTGTCGAACCCCTCTGAATTGGTCAGAAACTAGGGAACGACCGCTCGTGGGTCCGGATATTATTCAACACGCCGAAGAGCAAGTCCGTATCATCCGTGAAAACCTCAAGGCGGCTCAGGACCGCCAGAAGAGCAACTATGATCGCAAACGATGGGGTTTGACTTATCAACCTAGTGATCAAGCTTATCTGCGTGTCACCCCTATGAAGGGCACTCACCGTTTTGGAATCAAGGGCAAGTTAGCTCCACGCTACATTCGTCCTTTCCGCATTGTTGCAAGACGTGGTCAGGTGGCGTATAAATTGGAGTTGCCACCGCAATTCTCTCATATCCACGACGTCTTCCATGTGTCCCAACATCGTCGCTGCTTCAAGGAATCTCCGCACCGCGCAGTGGATCACGAGATGCTCGAATTGCATGATGATCTTTCTTATAAGGAGCATCCGATCCGCATTCTCGGTGAAGCTGAACGTCGGACCCGTCAGAAGGTTACCAAGTTCCTCAAAGTGCAGTGGTCAAATCATACTGAAGATGAAGCCACTTGGGAATGCAGGGATAAACTTCGAGCGGAATACCCTGACCTTTTCCCTTCTACCTCTTAATTCTTGGGGCGGGAATTCTTGTTAGTGGAGGAGATTTGTAACACCCCCAGTGGTTAGCCATAGTAATCCCCTTTTGATAATGCCATGTCATCATGATCAACAGTGCATAAATATTAATTGGATCATATCTCATTTCAAAATTCAAATTCAAATTTAAAATAAAGACAGGCAAATAAAGTTTTTAGATGTCAAAACAAAAATGTTCAAAGTGTGGCAAATAATCTCTGGGTATTTGTCATGTAGAAACCACATTTTTATAAAAGGTTTAAATGCACTAAAATAAATAAAACAGTAGCTTAAGCGATTAATTTAATGCCTTTTGAATAATAAAATATTGCAAAGTATTTTATCATTGCACCAAACTTTTTGTGGCAGTAATATGTTTAGTGGTACTAATTTAGGAACTATTTTTGTATTTTGTAAAGCTAAAATAAATAGGAAATAAAAATGAACAGAAAAGAATAAAAAAAAGAAAGCAAAACAAACAAAACAAAAAGGAAAACAAAACCCCACGGCCCAACTGGGCCTCGCCCCAGCTGGCCGGCCTAGCTCGCCCCTCCCTGGCCTATATGGCCCCAGCCAACTGAAACCCTAACCTAACCCCGAACCCCACTTCTCCCCTCGCTCCCTCCCCCTCTCTGTGGATTAGGATCGTGCGAACGCCCCCGATCCCGTCGCCGTCGCCGCTCGAGGACCTCACCGGAGCCACCGCCGTCGCCGTGCTCCTCCATCCCCTCACCTCGCCTATCACCCCGAGCACGCTGCCCTCCCCGTCAGGCCCCCTATGAGCCGCCGCCCCCCACTCTCCCCGATCCAGCCGCCGCTCGCTCCCCTGCTCACCGTGCGCCCTGCCCCTCTGCCTCACGCGCGCTCGCGCCCTGAGCGCCATGGCCGCGCCCGGCACGGGTCCCGCTTGTCCCGCTCGTGCACGGCCTCCTCGCAGCCACGCTGTGCTGGCTGCTGCTGCTGCAGCCCCGGCCACTCCCCGCCGCGGTCCCCGCTCGCCTCGCTCCGGCGCCCGCCTGCGAGTTGCCACCCGCGCCCGTGTCGCCCTTCCCCGGTCGAGCCCCGCCGTGGCTCGCCGCCAGCCGTGCCGCTCCCTCTGCCGGCATGCGAGCATGGGCAGAGCCCCTTGTGGCTGTCCCTGGCCACTGCCAGGTGGGCCTTGGCCCCAAACAAAAAAAGGGGGGAATGAAAAATGGAAAAGTAACAAAAATAAAATAAAAAATAAGTAGATAAATAATTAAATTAATAATTAGTTAGTTAATTTTGTAGTTAGGTAATTAATTAAGTTATTGAACTTTGTTAGTTTAAACTAATTAAATTAGTTAACCTAATTAGCTAGTTAGTAGCTAATATGATAATTAGGTCAGACTAGTCTATGACAGTGGGACCCACTAGTCAAATTGACCAGTCAACAGTCATGTTGACTGCTGATGTCAGCATGACATCATTGCTGATGCAGTAAATGATTTTCTGAATTAAAATAATTCAAAAATGATTAATAAATCTTCAGAATTTAATATAAATTAAACCGTTTATCAGATGAAAATACTTTCTACATGAAAGTTGCTCAGAACGGCGAGACGAATCCGAATTCGCGATCCGTTTGTCCTTCACACGTCTCTAACTACCTGAACAGGGGACATTCCCCTTCCGGTCACCTGTCCGACATTTGTCCGGAACCAGGAATAATTTCCCGGATGAATTCCCCCTTCGCCAGTATCACCCGGAGCTACGTTAGGTCACACCCGTCACAACTTAATGCCATGCTATGCTTTGTGTTACATTGGTTGCTTTGTATTTACTGTTTCTCCCCCTCTTCTCTCTCGGTAGACCCCGACACCGACGTCGTCCCCGAGACCGACGCAGCTCTTGAGCCTGACGCCACCATTGACGACCTTGCCTTTACCGCCGAGCATCCAGGCAAGCACCCCCCCTTGAGCATACCAATATCGCCTATTCTTTCTCTCTCACGCTTGCATTAGAATTGCCGCTGCTACTGCTTTACCTATTCTGATGCATAGCCTGTTTATTGTAACCTACTATTGATACCTTACCTGCTTATCCTAAACTGCTTAGTATAGGCTGGGTAGAGACCCACTAGAGAACCCTACTTTGTCCCTTGTTGCCCCGCTGGATTAACAGAAGACCCGATCAACGGGATTGAAGACCAGGCCCCGGCACCGCACATCACCCCCCTTAGTTGTAACGGCACTTCAGCGTTACTATCGAGTGCCGAGGTTGATACCTCATGTAGCACTTCATATGTTAACTCTGTAGAGTAGCTATTTGGTCGTGGTCATCAAGGGTGATTCCTCCTTCTCCACTTCCGATACGACCCTGTCGTGCAACACATCAAGTGTGAACCCATCGAGGGTGATTCCTCCTAAGTTCACCTTGACGGTTACATCGAGTAGGAATCCAACGAGGGTGATACCTCAGATTTCCTTGATGTTATGGACACATGGATAATTGGACTTTACACTGTTACTTGGAAGGCGGGTCGACCCTGAGGGGTACCCGCGTGTGATGTGAAGACGGGTTGCCTGGATGGTGCCCGAGTGATGAATATGAGGCGTGGCCGGGCATTCTTGGCCCTTGCCGCAAGTCCTTGAGACGGGGCGACGGGGTCACATCTTTCGTGAGTCTCTGCTCGTTACCGCACTACCAACACACTACGATTTGGATATTTGATTCGAGTGGGCCTCTGGCCCGATAGCACTAACCATCATGCGGGAATAAATATGGGTACTCTGCATCGTATGCATCAGCCAAAAGGTTTGTCAGACGTCCAGTTCAGCATTGCGGCCGGGACGGACCGGTGCCCCCCTGGTGCCTGGCTCCCCCTGCACGCAACTACTCGGAGTGCACAGGGCGATGGCCCAAGACCTCTGAGCGCTTAGGATGTAGACCGACGGGGACCTCTCTGCTGAGCTCTAGGTAGGGTTGCGGTGTGTCGTTTGGCCGAGGCCGGGCAAGACCCAGAAAGTGTGTCCGGCCGGAGTTAAGCGAGCGTGGTGGGTAAGTTGGTGCACCCCTGCAGGGAAGAACTAATCTATGCATAGCCGGATCATCGGTAACGGACACTCGGAGTTGTATCCCGATCGATACAACTAGAATTGGATACTATGGCTCTAGGATTGCTTCTCGCAGGGAGTCGAGAAGGGATCTCTCGAGGAGGTTGATGACAGTATGGCTCTGGGATTGCTTTCTCACAGGGAGTCGAGAAAGGATCTCTGAGTGAGGTTGAGACTTAATGATACTACTACTTTATACTGTACTAATCTACACTCCTCTAATGCTGCAAGACCACTGAAGATGCTAGTCTTCGATAGGACTAGGCCTTCTCTCTATTCTAGCATTTCTACAGCCCAGTCCACATATACAGCCTCCCTTTGATAATGTTGCATATGTAGTGTAGATCCTTGCTTGCTGAGTACTTCGGATGAGTACTCACGGTTGCTTTGCTTTCTTTTTCCCCCATATCCTTGTGATGCAACCAGATGACGGAGCCCCGGATACAGCTGCCCCCGCTGACGATCGCTACTACTACCCCGAGGATGGATACTACTACGAGTTAGCCGACGACCAGGAGTAGGTTCGGAGGGTCCCAGGCAGGAGGCCTGCGCCTTTCGATCGAAGTGTTTTCTTTTGCCCCGCCTTCTAAGGGCCTATCTGTGTTTTCTTTTATATCTGTACTCAGATATCTGATGCTTCCGCTGACGCTTGTATGCGAGCTTATGTATTCGAGCCCTCGAGGCCCCTGGCTTGTAATATAAAGCTTATATGACTTTATTTAAGTTTTAGAGTTGTGTTGTGATATATTCCCGTGAGTCCTTAGGCTTGATCTTGTGCATTTGCGTGTATAATTAGTGCACGATTGAGCCGGGGGCATCACACTTGCATCCATTCTCGTCAAGTTTCCCGACAGAGATGATGTTGTCGCGAAGCCGTGGGATGTAGTATACTCCGGTGAGTATGCGTTGTTCTGATGTGAGACCCTCGAAGAGGATAGAACCTTGCCCAGGAATCTCCACATTTGAACTATCACCGAACTTGACCGAGCCTTGAGCATCATATTCCAGCTCGAGAAATTTCTCCCTGCACCCCGTCATATGGTTACTGGCACCCGTGTCTAGATACCATGACATGTCATGTTTTTCGGATAACTTTTAGTATTACTTTCTTCTCATGAAGTAGCACCTTCCGGTTTGGTTTCACAACCACTGTTTGGACGAGATCACAAACTTCGGCCATCAGAAGACCTGGAAGTTTGTCTTCCTGCTTCACCAAATTTGCCTTGATCTCCCACTTGTTAGGCTCCGGACAATCCTTCGCAAAGTGACCCATTTCATTGCAGTTATAGCACTTGAACTCAGACATATCCAAGTTCCGTGGCTTCCGCTCTTTAGATCGGTTCGCCTTAGCACGACCTTGTGGCCTGCCTTTTCCTTTGCCTTTTCCGGTTTGTCCGCTGTGCTTTGCGTTGCTTGAGCCTTCGCCAGCGTCATGCCTTCCTTTGCTACTTGGGGACTCCCAATCTGCGCGTGAGTACATGAGTTGGTCACCACCTCCTCCTTTGCCTTTCCGACAGCCACGAGCATTCTATTCCCATGTGCGCAAGCGCCCGATCACCGCCGTTATGGTCATGTCGTCGATGTCGTAAAGCTGCTCGAGCGTGCCGATGATGTACATGAATTTATCAGTCAACGAACCAAAAATTTTCTCCACGATCTTGGCTCCTCGAGCTTCTCATCAAGCGCGCGGATCTCTCCCACCAAAGTAGTCAGACGCATGGCATAGTCGTTCACCGATTCAGTTTCCTCCATCTGCAACTTGTGAAATTGGTGCTTCAGCACTTGTGCCCGAGCCTTCGTGATGCGATCTTCTCCAATCCTCATCTCTTTGAGTGTGTTCCACGCCTCTCTTGCTGTCTCGAACTCCGCCAATGTCATTAGCACGGAGTCCGGCACAGACTGGGCTATGGCGACCATGGCACCTTTGTCGCACTCCTCGTCGATGTCTTCGTCCGTGATGGCCTCCCACACTCGGAGGGTTCGGAGAATGATCTTCATCTTGACTGCCCACACACCATAGTAGGCGTCGGTGAGCATCTGGTACTGGATGGGGATTTTGCGATGCGCCTGCACGTTGGCGCCACCCGTTCCGCCACCACTGGTCGCTGACTTGCCACCCTTCTTCACTTTGTCGCCGTTCTTGTTCGCCTTGGAACCACCGTTGCCGGACTTGTTCACCTTGGAACCGTCGTCGACAGACTTGACTGACTCAGCGTCGCTGTCCGTCATCGTAGATCGTTAAGGCTCTGATACCAATTGTTGGGTTTTGGATGCTAGATCAAATCACCAGGAGCAAAACACATACGTGCAAAGCTAACTCGAACAAGCACACTGGCAGCTTGATCGATTAGTGCCTAGTACACACGTACGTGCAACTAGCCGGAGACTTGCGTATGTATAGGCCTCGGCTGGCTACCTTGGTCAATTGGATCGATGTACTTCGGCATCGTCGGCGAAACACTTGAGAACGAAACAAACTGATTGATAGATTGCCAAAGGCTCATATCGAGCCTTGCTCTTGCTTTGTATTGCTTTAGATCTAGTGCTTACATCATGGGGTTACATGGGTATATAAAGGAGCTAAACAGCCCAAGAGCTAACCTAGTCGGTTCCTACCTAGGAGTACTCACTACTGCAGGTTGGTCCAAATGCGACAGTCCAATCAGAGACGACTAGTAGAAAAAGGGCTTTGGTCCAGGCCAGATAAGAGCATTAGTCCCGGTTCTGTTACGAACCAGGACCAATGGGTGCATCAGTCCCGGTTCATGAGGCCAGGGCGCCGGCCGGGCCTTGGCAGGCACCAGTCCCGGTTCGTCTGACCCCTTTGGTCCCGGTTCCAGACACGAACCGGGACTAAAGGGCCTCCCTCCTGGCGCAGTCCCTTTAGTCCCGGTTGGTGGCTAGAACCGGGACAGTCTGTCCCGGTTCTAGCCACCAACCGGGACTAAAGAGATGCCTATATATATGCTCGCCCCTGCCCGCTCACTCATCTGTTTTTTGGCCGGCCGGCATGTGGGAGGTGTGTGCTGCTCTGCTCTCACCTCCTATGCACATGAGGTGTTCGATGAAATGCCCGAGCCACACTTAAGCTTTTTTCTCTCCAAGCTCGACCTCCAAGCTCCATTTTCCCCAAGATTTGTCTAGGTTTGGCGGTCCGTCCCGTCCCGTCCCCATCCTCACCTCCGTTGATCGCCCGCGTCGATCTCGTCGCCGGCACCACCGTGGTGAGCCTCTTGTTCTTATCTTCTTTTTAAAAGAAAAAAATTCTTACTTGTATGATTTACATAGATACTTGTATAAATTTCTTACTTTTTTTATTGTTTGTTATTATATAGTGCCATGATTTTGGTGTCCGCCCCCGTTGGCCCTCGTCCGGTCTATGATTCGGATGTGGTATATTATCTTTTATAACTATTTGTTTCATTTAGTGTTTATGACAATTATGCCGACCAATGTGACATAGATGTTTTTATCTAGGAGGTATGTGAACCGGAAATTCCAACAGACCCTCTTGTCGAGAGGTTAAATTTAGTTGAAAAAGAAAACAATTACTTGAAGAAAAAATTGAAAAGAATTGAGGAGGAGAAGATAGAATTAGAGTTGCATGTTGCGGATGTCGTCGATGATCACAAGATCCAGATGAATGCAATGCGCTTAAAGATTAGAAAGATTAGAAAATATGCCATTGATAATGAGGCTTGGTATCATTATGCTGTTGGATCAATTGTTACCTTAGTTGCGATTATGATCGTATTTGTTGTTACATTTAAATGTTTTACATAGTTCTATGTTAGTTTCATTGTATGTTTTAATTAGATGCTCTAGAGAGCTATATGTTATTCTATGAGAACTATGTATGAACTTTATGTATTTATTTTTCAGTAATAACATTTGATCACTACTGTACTTTGGTTTTAATGTGATGATGAACTTGTATTAATTTGGTCACTTCTCTATTCATGATGTTCTGTAATTATTTTTGATACACTTAATTATATAATGCATGCAGATGAACCGGCAATGGATGTACTGACCGAGGCACCTCTGAGTATATTGAGGGCCTACATAAATTTCTCGAAGTGGCTGAGGCAAACAAGGGGCCGGTTGCAATCTAGAGATAAAAAATATTGCACATATTGCAAGAGAGACGGGCATGACATCTCAGAATGTTTCAAGTTACAGAACAAGGAAAAGAGGAAAGGTAACAAACAAGGTGAAAATTCTGCTAATGTTGCTCCTGATGATAGTTCCGATGATGCTCTTGTTGTTATTGCTGGATGTGTCGAGACTAATGATGAGTGGGTACTTGATACTGCATGTACTTTTCATATGTGCCCGCATAGAGATTGATTTACTAGTTTTGATTAAACTATTGCTGCTGGTTCCATTTTGGATTTTGATAATTCACCATGCAAGATTGAAGGCATAGGTTCCGTTCGAATCAAGATGTTTGATGGCACAATCAGAACTTGGACAGATGTTCGGTATATTCCGAAGATGAAGAGAAATCTTATTTCTATGAGTGCCCTTGATGCAAAGGGGTACAAATATTCAGGTGGAGATAGTATTTTGAAAGCCACCAAAGGTTCCCTTGTTGTGATGAAAGGTGACTGAAGTTCTACCAATGGTCTTTATTACCTTCGAGGTTCTACCATTTCAGGTAATGCTACCCCAGTTATCTCAAAGAATTCTGATTGTGATGCCGCTAATCTTTGGCATATGCGTCTTGGACATATGAGTGAACTTGGTTTAGCAAGTTAAATAAGAGAGGTCTTCTTAAAGGATATGAAACGGGTAAATTAAAATTTTGTGAGCATTGTATCTTCGGCAAGCACAAGCGGGTGAAGTTCAACACTTCGACATACAACTGAAGGTATTCTTGATTATGTCCATTCTAATTTATGGGGACCATCTCACAAGAAGTCATTAGGTGGTTCTAGTTACATGTTGACTATTATTGATGATTATTCGAGAAAAGTTTGGCCTTATTTCTTGAAGCATAAATATCAAGCATTGTCAGCTTTTAAGTAGTGGAAGATTATAATTGAGAGGCAAACTAAAAAGAAGGTAAAAATACTTTGCACTGATAATGGTATGGAATTCCGTTCCAAGCAATTTAAGAATTATTGCAAGTCTGAAGGCATTGTCAGACATTACATCGTTCCTTATACTCCTCAAAAAAATGGTGTTGCTGAGCGTATGAACAGAACCATTATTTCCAGAGCCCGTTGCATGTTGTCCAATGCAGGTTTGCATAGGCGGTTTTGGTCTGAGGCTGCTTCCACTGCTTGTTATCTCATTAACCGTTCACCATCTATTGCTCTTAATAAGAAAACTCCAATTGAGGTATGGTCTGGTTCTCCTGCTGTTTAATCACAATTGAGAGTTTTTTGGTGCACTGGTTATGCTCACATTGATAATGGAAATTTGGAGCCTAGGGCTGTTAAGTGCATCTTTCTTGGTTATAAATCTAGTGTTAAAGGTTTTAAATTATGGAATCCTGAAGCACATAAGGTTGTTATTAGCGGGAATGTTATCTTTAATGAATCTGCTATGTTACATCATGTTCCATCTATTAATGTTCCTTTTGAGAGTGAACAGCGGCCTACTGTTCAGGCGGAGCATGTTATTAATTCAGGTGATACCTATGATAAGGAAAATGTTGATGCACATGATGATCCCGTCGTTGATGATGCACATGTCACTCCAAATCAGCCTATTGTTTCACCCAGTTGGAATTCTCCCACGTGATAGAGTTAGGCGGGGTATTAATAAATCTGAAAGTTTAATTGAAGATGCAATATTGTTTCTTTTGCTTTATCTGTTGCAGAAGAAATTGAAGGTAATGCTAAGCCTTCTTCATATCCCGAGGCTATTATTTCTGCTGATAGCAATAAGTGGATGATCGCTATGCATGATGAGATGGAATCACTTGAAAGAATGGCACTTGGGATTTAGTAAAATTACCTAGAGAGAAGAAACCTATTCATTGCAAGTTGGTTTTCAAAAGGAAAGAAGGTGTTTCTCCTAATGATGAGGCAAGACATAAAGCAAGGTTAGTTGCTAAAGGTTATAGCCAGATTCTAGGTATTGACTATAATGAAGTCTTTTCTCCTGTTGTGAAGCAGAGCTCTATTCACACTTTACTCAGTGTGTTGCCATGCATGATTTTGTGCTTGAACAATTGGATGTTAAGACTGCATTTTTACATGGAGAATTGGAAGAGGATATTTATATGGAACAACCTAAAGGTTTTGTTATTCCTAGAAAAGAAAAGCTTGTTTGTAAGTTAAAGAAATCTCTTTATGGATTGAAGCAATCCCCTAGACAGTGGTACAAGAGATTTGACACATTTATGCTCTCTCAAGGTTTCAAAAGGTCTAATTATGATAGCTGTGTTTATTTGAAAATTGTTAATGGTTCAGCTATCTATTTGCTCCTTTATGTTGATGATATCCTAATTGCTGCAAAGAGTATGTCAGAGATTAATGAATTAAAGAAGCAATTGAGTACTGAATTTGAGATGAAGGATTTGGGTGCAGCAAAGAAAATACTTGGCATGGAAATATCTAGAGATAGACCGTCTGGGAAAGTATATCTAAGTCAGAAGGGATATATTGATAAAGTTCTTCATCGTTTTAATATGCATAATGCCAAGCCGGTGAGTACTCCGTTAGCTGCACACTTCAAATTATCATCAGCCTTATGTCCTAAGTCAGATGCAGATATTGAGTACATGTCTAGAGTTCCCTATTCAAGTGCAGTTGGTTCACTTATGTATGCCATGGTTTGTTCTCGTCCGGATTTATCTTATGCATCGAGTGTTGTCAGTAGATACATGGCTAATCCTGAAAAAGAGCATTGGAAAGCAGTTCAGTTGATTTTCAGATACCTACGAGGTACTTCTAATGCTTATTTACAGTTTGGGAAAACTGGAGATGGACTTGTTGGTTTTGTTGATTCTGATTTTGCTGGTGATTTGGATAAGAGAAGATCACTCACAGGTTATGTTTTCACCATTGGTGGTTGTGCTGTGAATTGGAGAGCAACTTTGCAGTCTATTGTGCCTTGTTCCACTACTGATGCCGAGTATATGGCTATTTTTGGGGCATGCAAAGAAGCTATCTGGTTGAGAGGTTTGTACACCGAGTTTTGTGGAGATTCATCTTGCCCTACCTTATTTTCTGACAGTCAAAGTGCCATATGTCTTACAAAGAATCCAATGTATCATAAGAGAACAAAGCACATTGATGTCAGATTTCACTATATTCGAGACGTTATTGCTGAAGGCGATTTGAAGGTATGCAAGATAAGTACGCATGATAATCCTACTGATATGATGACAAAGCCAGTTCCTACCAATAAGTTTGAGCTTTGCTCAGACTTAGTTGGTATTTCTCACTAGTCCTATGGACTTTGACGCACAAGCTGTTTATGCTGATTTGAATGGAGTTATTTACTTTTTTCGACTACTGGAGGGAATTTGGCTCAAGGTGAAGATTGTTAAATTGTGATCCAAATTCTAGTACTGTGTTGGACTAGACGTAGTACAACCGGTGTGGGCGTTGCGTTGACATCGACGCATACGAGTACGACTCGTTTACTTGTCCTCCAAGGGCTCTTATATGTTGCCCTCATATATACCCCATGTAGTCGCATTTAAGACGGTCTGTCATCTCGTGCTTGTAACACTCTTCCATCATAATGATTGCGCCTTCGTGCGTCCGTGGTTTTCTCCCGCAAGGGTTTCCACGTAAAAATCCACATCTCTTGTCTCTCGTTTATTCTCGTTTTATCTAACAGTAGCCACCCAAGAAACTTGTTAAGAGTTTTGTAGTAATTTGATTCGCAACTCTAGAAGCTGAGGAAGAAGATAGACAATAATAACCATGAAAGTCAGCTTCATATTCCCTGGATCGCCAGATCAACATCAGCCACACCATGATCCATGCACCTCTCCTGCACTACCGGCATGGTAGCACGAAGAAGAGGAACAAACAACCCTTGATCTAGCCACTGGCTTATTTTCGATCACCTTGAAAAGCTCCAAAACGGCATAACGCCAGCCGCTGTCAAGTCCTAACAATACTAGGCTACAAGAAGTTCCAGGGCTCCTCTCCCTAGCCATCGCCAGCCGGATGAGACACGAGATCACGCACCATCTGAAGCTCTCAAGCGGTCGGGAGGAGTGTAGATCAGCAAGGGTTTCGCTAATGGTTCGTCTAAGAAAATGTCGACTTACCCTAAAAAAAATTGTTGAGTCAGACTATTTGGTGCAAAACTATAGGTGCAACAGTTACAAAAAATGATGTTCCAAATAACAATGTGTTGTGTGATAATTCAGTCCAGTTGGTGTGAGTTATAGAAGTGGTAAAGCATTTTAACAGACACATCTTGAGTGCTATCAATTATTACATCTAGTGGTAGCTTTCTAGAAATCAAACACAGCTCTGATTTACATGGGTTTTGCACATCCAAGGCACGTCCCAAAAGCCAAGAGGGACACTTATGAGCACGCATGTTTTGTGACATGTACATTTGGTAATGAGAACTGTACAGATGCCCGCGAACGAATATCAAAATGCCCAAGGGAATGGAACTGATGTCACATCTCGTATCTGGAAGAAAAAACAATATGATGCTCCTTCCAAACTCCAGAAAATAAGAACTTGTATAGCAAGAGGGTTATATCTCAGAAATATAGATAATCCAACCAACTGCAAGATTAACCTTTTTGTTGGTCAACAATTGCACTGCTGATATATCTGATCATTGTGCCATGATGATGAACTTCTGTTTTACTTGGTAAATATCATGGCACTAAATACCGCTCCATGTTGGCTACTCGTAAACAATCTATAGGTCCACAGAAAGATCATGGTCCGAAGCAGGATCATTTCGCATCACACAAGATCAGGAGAATAAGTACATCATCATCATCATTATTAATTAGCTATGAACCACCGAATCATACTCAGTTGGCTGCTAACCACATACAAATAGTAATGGATGGATAGATAAACTATACAAGCAACAAGAACAACTATCCTTGCAGTGACAAATAAGAGCAACTTCTATGATAGATCAGTAGGGTATGTATCAATAGACAGTAAGCAATTGGAAGCACACACATCGTAATCTATCTGATGATAATTTGTTCAGAAAAATAAAGCACTAGCATCGATCAATACATAAAAAGAATGAAACACATAGACAGAATACAACATACCTTCAGACAAGATAACTCGAAAGGGTCAACGCAGGTATCACTATGTAGCCAACACAACCTGCAGAAAATATTCATTGGCAAGCTCAAAATATCTAGTAAACAGAAATGGAAAACAAATATGTTCGCGACTAAGCACATGGCAGATATCAATATAACTAGACAGTTCAAAGACATCGGTATGTACAACACTACACAAAATATCAATGTAATTTTAGTTTCTCTAGAGAATATATTCACAAGCACAACAAGGAAGGAAAATCTTTAATTAAAATACATTGTGCATAATCTATAATCAGTTCTCTTTTTAGTTTGCACTGATTAACATTCACCGAGTGCATATAATAGAAAAATGTAATATCACAATCATATCATGATTATCTGTATTCTCAATAAAAGTAAAAGAATTATGATGTTCGTATGATGAAATTGCCATTGTCAATAGTAAAACCTAACAACAGAAAGAATTGGAGAAACTACATGAATGAAGTATTGCTTCCTGCTGAAAGAGCCTATCCATTGTGAGTGATCCTCTACATACAAACATTCTAAGAAGTTCACCATTCCAGTTTGCAGCTTAGAGTATGCCATGGAATATAAGACTAATACCAATAGTGATGAGATAGGTGTTGTCCATGTTGGTGCACACAAATCAGTATTGATGATAGTGATGTGATTCTTTGACTAATAACAGTAACCAAGGTGATAAGGAACCCGCATCCACATCTACTTTGACAAGATGATAGCACTGGGTACCACATGTGCATGTAGGTTCTGATTAAGTTGATTAACTAAAGTCGGGAAGGACTGATTGTGTATTGAGTCATAGAAAAATTCCCTGGAATATGACTAATACAAGTACCAACAGTAATAGGGTATGCCATGGAATATTTTATTTACTCATCACTATTGCTATTAGTCATATTCCACAAACACAAGAAAAATTCCATTACGAGTTGATTAACAAAGTTACAGGATAATGCATTTACTACATTAGAAACCAAGAATCGCGGCACAACTTGGGAAGGAGTGATTGTGTACAGAAGTATGAGTCGAAGATCAAATGCTAGGTTGTGTAGGAAGAAAGCAGTTTTTTTCTTCAAAACTATGACCTATTTTATAGCAAATTTGATAACTAAAGTGCTGAACGAAAAAAAACCCAGAAATATGACCCCGTCAGCCTCTGGCTGGCCGAAGAGGGGCCTCTCGGCCTGCAGTTGGCCGAAGCGAGGCTGGTCGACCACCAGTGGGCCGATGAGCGGTCCATCAGCTCCCACGCGGCCGAAAGGTGGCCTGTCGGCCACCAGGCGACCGAGGAGGGCCCGTCGGCCTCCAAGAGACCGAACAGCTCCTGGATAAGGCCGACGCCGCTCCTTTCTTCTTCCTCTGCTCGTTTCACCTCCTCTCTCTCTCGTTGCTCTCTATACTCTCCACCCCCGCGCCGATCTCTTCCCTCGTCCACCCATTTTCCTATCCAACCCGCAGAAACAATAGATCATAGCATTCTCCGCCGGCCTACGGTATTTTTTTTTGCTATGGGGTAGTTTTTTGTGCGTGAGGAGGAGCCATGGTGGGGTGGAGGAGGTGTGGCTGGTGAGGAGGTGGTGGGGTGGAGGAGGTGCGGGTGTGGAGGCAGTGGTGGTGAGGAGGAGGTGGTGGTGAGGAGGAGTTCCGGTGGTGTTCTCTGGTGGTGCAAGGAATCCGTGAGGTGGCCGGTGCCGCTGAGTCGAAGAGAGGAGGAAGAAGAAGGGGACACACGCGTCGAAGGTATAACAATGTCGTCACAAATTTTCTATGAGCTGTACAGTTTATTTAGTGTACATAATCATTTTAGCGGATAGTTAGTGTAGCCGGTAATAATTATGTTCGTTGCGATTAATGAGAAGGTGGCATTGTCTGACAGGTGAAAATCTCTGAATCAGTAAATTTGACTGTTTACTACGGCCCTGGTAATGTTCGATATAATGAGTTGGGGGTTGATCTTAGCGAGTTTAAAAATGCTGTCATGACACTTTCAGACCCGGATAGACTGGACATTAGACAGTTGAAGCACTGGTTGACTATTAGTTTTGGGCTGGATCCTGAAGTATGTTCCATCAGTATTCATGCATTATGGACCAAATCCTGTAAAAGTGTTAAGTGGGAGTTGATGCCGATAGATAGGAGCCATCATTGGTTGACCCTGTTAAGTCGTTGCCGAGACCGAAGAATCCACCCATATGCCCTAGTGCAACCAGTGGCGAAGGAGGAGAATACCGTACAACTCCACGTGGGGTATGAACCCGGCTAGGGTAGTCAAGTGGCTAACGAGATTTATTTATCCGGGTCACAACCACGGGATGTGGATGCTAGCCAAGAGTCAGACTACGTGCCACACAATATTTGTGGTCATGATACTGGGCAGAGTCAGTCGATAATATTAGCTGGTTCTGGTGTTGCTGATTGGGATGAGGAAGGCGATGAAATGCAGAGGGTGATGGAGGAAGAGGACGAGGATGGATTTGCGGAGGATCTGGATTCTGAAAATTCCGAGGATGAAGTGGAGGTACCAATTCCTTCTGCATGAGATCAGGACATATCCACCAGTCTTACTGTCAATGATGGCCATGAGACTCCATGGCAATATAATCTGAACCAAGTCCAGATAGGGGCTATGTTTGATACAAAGAAAAAATTGAAGTATGCGGTGATAAAGTGGGCTATGTCTACGCAGAGGGTTTTTCGGACACACATATTAAGTCCAACAAACTATACCATGAAGTGTGTTGAAACAGGTTGTCTTGCGAAGGTGCATGGGCAAGTGCCGAAGTATAACATCCACTGGGTTGTCACCAATGTGGTCCCATATAATTGTGTGAGGAAAAACCTGTTGGTTCGTCATCCAAACCTGACTTCAACTCTCATTGCACAACTCATGTATACTGAGATAGTGGAGAAGAAAGATATGGAAGCAAAACACATCCAGACAGCAGTGAAGGTCAGATGGAATTATGACATTCCTTATGGGAAGGCTTGGAGGGCTAAGCAGAAGGCTATGGAGGAAAGGTTTGGGACGTTCTTCGACTCATATGATAATGTTGTCCGTCACCTTGACATACTGAAGGAGAGGAATCCCGACACTTATGTTAACATACAACACACGAGGTTGGAGAGTATACCAGATTTCAAGGTGTTGAAACGAGTATTCTTCTCTTTCGCTATGTGCATCGAAGCTTTCCGGCATTGTCCTCCTGTGATGTTTGTGGATGGTACATTCCTGACTGGTCAGTACAAAGGGCAAATCCTGACTGCTATTGGTGTGGACGGGAACAATCAAATCATCCCACTTGCCATGGCATTTGTGGAGGGTGAGAACTTTCCGAGCTGGGTATGGTTCTTCCGGCAAGTTAAAATTGCGATCGTGAAGGACCGACCAAACGTGTGTGTCATTCATGACAGACATGCTGGTATATTGAAGGCCGTGAAGACACTAAGGAATCCAACAGCTGACGAACCAACACCTTGGAAGGACTTGCAGAGCCGGTGGTGCATGCGCCATCTTGGGGCTAATTTTTTCTCACAGTTTAAGAACAAACGGTTGATGAACTTGTTCAAAAAATTATGCAACCAGAACCAGCAGCGCAAATACGAATTTATTTGGTCAAAACTAGATGAGTTTACTAAGAAGCAGGTCTGTGCGAGGAAGAAAATGGAAAAAGATCAGGTTAAATTAGCAGCACTCATCGCGGAGCTAGAGGAGCCAATAGGTCTTTGTGACTTGCCAGCAATTGACCCTCCTAATACTCAGAGAAGAAGGGTAGGGCAATAAAGAATTTTGCTGAGTGGATAGAGAAAGAGCCTCCGGTGAATTGGTCTTTGCTGCATGACACCCATGGAGCTAGGTATGGCCACATGACAACCAATCTTGTAGAGGTGTATAACTTTGTACTCAGAGGGAATAGAGCATTACCACTCAGAGCTATTGTAGAGGCTGTATTCCATGGCACTTTGAGATATTTCAGAGAAAGGCACAAGTTAGCAAAGAAGCATATTGCAGATAACCAGAACACACCTTATTGTAGCTGTGTCATGGAGTACATGGCAAAGAAGATAGAGAAAGCAAAGAAGCACACTGTCAGACTCATAGGTAATCAGGAAAGGAGGTATGAGGTTCAGCTTCCTACAGATGGTTTTGGTTTTGCAAATGAGGTGAAGGCGCACGAGGTAAAAATTGGAACGGAATTTTATCCAACTTGTGAGTGTACATGCAACAAACCGAAGTTGTTGCACCTGCCTTGCTCACATGTGTTGGCTGCCTGTGGCCAGATTGAGTTGGATGCTATCTCCTTCGTGTCCCCATACTATTTAAAAGATGCAGTACTCAATGTCTGGACAGGTGAGATGACAGTGTATAGAGTCGTCGGCAATTTCAACAAGGTAAACGATGGGGAGAGAGTATACATCCCGGATCCAGAACTTCGGCGAACAAGCAGGGGCAGATGTAAGATAAAGCGCATTTGAAACGATATGGACCAATCTGAAGCTGGTGGAGCAACCAGACAATGTTTGCTATGCGCGGCTTATGGGCATAGGATGAAATATTGTCCCGACCTGAACAAAGACGGTGCTTCCACATCGACGAGTGCTTCCACATTGACGACTGCGATAACAGTAGGAAGAGGCGGACGTGGTCGTGGCAGTCGTGGTGGTCGTGGCAGTCGAGGCCGAAGGGGTGGACGAGGAAGAAATAACTCAGAAGCTATATAATGTGTTCGACTATGTTTTAATTTGTAATATGTGCTGGACTATGTTTTAATTTGTAATATGTCTGGACTATGTTTTAATTTGTAATATATCGGACTATGTTTTAATTTTTAATATTATTTGACTATGTTTTAATTTGTAATGTGTGTTGGACTATGTTTTAATTTGTAATATTATTTGACTATGTTTTAATTTGTAATATGTCTGGACTATGTTTTAATTTGTAATATTATTTGACTATGTTTTAATTTGTAATATGTCTGGACTATGTTTTAATTTGCATATGAGATTTGTTGTTCGAATTGCAGATATGGCTTCATATCCGTTGCTTAATGGTAATATCGATAGAGGGCACCGGGCCGCACTTATGGAAGCGGGCAAGAACTTAGACGTGTTGGTCACTCGCACCCCAAAGTCTAACTGGATGATACACGACTCATGGGTTAATAGGTATGTGTCCGTATAATGACTTACTATGTTTGACATACTTTTGATAGCCGGTATAATGACTCTCTTTATTTTGTAGGTTAAGTTGGGCTGGACTTCTACCCTTGGCACGGCTGGTTGAGGGTACATTGGAAGAGTGGGTTGAACATCCGCAATTGGATGAGACAGGTGAACCAATGCAGTTGCACAAGAGGCAAGTGAAACGTTTCTCTTACGACAAGTCACTCCTTACCTGCTTAGTAGATAGATGGAGACCAGAGACATATACGTTTCACTTTTCCTGGGGAGAGATGGCGCCTACTTTACAGGATGTGTCTTACTTGTTGGGATTACCTCTGGCCGGTGCTGCCATAGGTCCTTTAGAGGCAGAACCTGGTTGGCTAGCATCGATGCAGGCCCATTTTTTGGCTGCGGTGCCAACTGCTATGGGCCTAGACAACGATCCTCACGGGCCTCGTTTTAAGTGGTTGAGCCAGTTTCAGGTAACCTTCACGGCAAGTTTGAAAAATGTTGTTTTCATTGTTGTCCTCATTGCATAGTTTATACAATCGTTTGGTTTCTATGTAGATTGTCTCCTTAGGATATCCCGATGTTCAGTTGTCAGAGGTACAGATTGACCGATCCCTAGAGGCATATATATTATGTGGTTGTTCGGCAAGACGATGTTCACGGTGAACCACGTGACCACTATCGATGCACGACTCATCGGTATTGCATGGGGGATAGCTGACGCATGTTGCCCTGGGAACATTCTGCAGAGTAGTTTTGGTTCTGCTGTGTTAGCTGCTACGTATAGAGGCCTGTGCAAAGCTTGCTTGTTGAAGTCTAGAAAATCAGGTCTTGTTGAATGTCCACTATTGTTGCAGCTCTGGTCATATGAGAGATTCCCTATTGGTCGACCCTATGTCTGCGTTGATAAACCTTTTGGTTTGGAGGACATGGTTGGGACTTACGTGCCTTCTATCGGCGACTTGCCTACTATGGGATCTGTTTGGACACGGAGAGAGGTATTTTCATATTAAGTAACAATATGAATTATTAATGTTTATTTCTTGCCATTCAATAGTATTACTAATGCTTGTTTGTTCTCATGCACAGAGATAGTTTGCGCATAGCCAGGTGAGGGGCTGCTACCCCTCCTTCACGACGCAGTTTGATAGTTTGCATGAGGATGAAGTTATCTGGGAGCCGTACTCCCATCAGTCTATATTATCCAGGTGCCCAGTTGGGATTTCTAGATTGTGCACTAGAGATCGGCACTATTGGATGACCAAGGCCAGGTTGGTGTTCGACGTGACGGTTGAGGAGATGGCTCTTCATAGGGTGATGAGATAGTTCGGTCTATGCCAAGAGCCTGACCCTCCAGTTATTCCACACTTACCAGATCACGTGCACAAGTAATACTATTTTAGTTCTCAGGTCTGCATTCAGAATATAACTAATCATGTAACGCGCATGTCAATCTCAGGTACAGTCACGGAGGAGGAAACAAGTCCCTGCATTCTTGGCTTCAAGACATTAGCCCTTACGTGGATGAATGCACTACTGCGCCGACAAATATCTGGGATGAGATTCGGCCCTTTGACTGGGACAAGTTCAGGTTGTATCTGCAGCGTTACCGGCATAGCACGAGGATCTACTTGGTTCCATCAGTAGCTCCTGATCAGATCGAAACCCCTCTCACCAGCGATCTGTTCCCAACTGCCTCTGTTGTGGGAACCAGACACCACGCGGTACGTGCTATGGTTCTCACATGTTAAGTTTTTTCTTAACCTGAACATATACAATTGGTTCACTATTCATGTTATCTACCATACAACGATGATCTAATTGGTTAACTCTCCGTGTACAGGGTGACTTGACATGCGAGGCGCTAGAGGAGGTTTCCGCTTTAATGCAACACTTTGAGAGGGGAGATAATATTCCACCGCGAGAGAACGTCTCATGGTTGAGGCGACTTGATGAGAAGCTACGCGGGATTTACGCAGCTATTACATGTAGACGATCTTCGGATGTTGCTATTCCTAGTCCAGCACATCGTCCGCCACGCCCCTCTCTACAGCGTTCAGAAACTCAACCCTCTGTGCACCGTTCGGAACCATGACCCTCTGTGCAGCGTTCAGAACCACAACCTTCACAACCAGGGAGCTCTTCCTGGCAGCAGACACCTCCTTCACAACCAGGGAGCTCTTCCTGGCAGCAGACACATCCTTCACAACCAGGGAGCTATTTCTGCCAGCAGCCACCTCCTTCACAACCAGGGGGCTCTTCCTGGCATAATCGGATGGACCTAGGTAACACTACTTTGTACATTCTTTTAAACATTGTAGGTTCGCAAATCAATTTTACATGTTTTACTTTACCGCAGGCGGCAGCCAGTCATAACCGTTCATGCATTCAGTCCATTCACCGATACTTAGTGGTGTTGGTTCGTTCTTAGACGGCAACGGCGATGATGATGACCGAGCTGCAAACACCTATGAGTTCTCGCAGACAGTTCTTCACACTCCACCACCACCATGGACGCAGGAGACACAAACACTGACAGACCAAGTTGTCTATGGTCGTGGTCATCGTGAGACTCGTCCACCGACTGAGCACTTATCGCCTTCCGGTCCTCGTCCGAGGAAGCCCAAGATTCGTCGTCGTCCCCAGCAGTGATATGGTTATCTATGTATGAGTCATTATCTATGTATGAGACATGCTTGATGCATGTGTTACTATCGCACTTGCTTCTATCAGAGTTGGAGACATATATCGACCTATGTATGCGAGAAACATATTACTATTAATTCACATTGTCATTCCAGTTACATTTCCAAAGAGACTACAATAGTTCATTCAAATACAGGTACATCTGAATTAAACGGTAGGGCTGAACTTAAAAAAATGAAGCTTACAGACTACATGCAGGCATCATCGCCATCCTCCGTCGATGCAGCACTCTTGCCCTTCGATGATGCGGCACTCTTTCCCTTCAACGATGTGGCACTCTTTCCCTTCGACGATGCGGTACTCTTGCCCTTCGACGATGCGGTACTCTTGCCCTTCGACGATGCGGTACTCTTGCCCTTGGTGCTCGGCATGAAGATATTGTCTTCGTCTTCGCTGTCGGCAGTCCATAAATATGTATGCTCTGCTGCAATCCTTAAAAAAGTTTCACTCTTCGTTTGCACTACCTTCTTCCACCTTCCATGCAACCAAAGAAGTTCTTTACGTACCTCCTCATAGGTCCTTCCAGGCCACCCAGACCTACGTAATGCGTGAGCCAACTCATTCAGTATGGTGTCACTACCGATGAGTTCGTCCCATGGAACTATACTATTATCCATCCTGAAATTGGTGGCTAGTCTCAGAAGACATTTGCTCATCTCAGGGTGAAAACTACGATCAAAAGGATAGTCGAACATCTCGAGTACACTACACTGCACTGCTTACCCACCTTACTGTCAAGGGGGTTTTATAGGTAGAGAGTAGAAAATGGTAGGAAAGGATGGCGGGAAAGGATGGCAGGAAAGGGATGGCGGGAAAGGGATGGTGGGAAAATATTCTGGGAAAGGGATGGCGGGAAAGTATGGTGGGAAAGGGATGGCGGGAAAGGGATGCCAGGAAAATATGGAGGGAAAGAGTTGCGCGGAAGCATAAATAATATTTTTACAATGTTTATAAGACGGGCAATCGTTGTACATCATTATTAAGTCAAAATTAAAAAAAAAAACATTTCGGCCTACCAGAGGCCGACAGGCCACCCCTCGGCCAGCCAGAGGCCGACAAGCCTCTCTTCGGCCAGCCAGAGGCCGACAGGCCCCTCTTCGGCTTCCCGTAGGCCGACAGGCACCTCTTCAGCCCACCGCAGGCCGACGGGGTTATAGTTTTGATTTTTTGGCGTTCAACCCTATAGATTTCATATTTGCTATGAATCCCGTCATAGTTTTGAAAAAAAATCAAGAAAGCACATGCATTAATAGTGACAGACAAAAGAAAAGGAGTGTAACCAACCAACCAGCCCAAACAACAGTGACACATGATATTGAATAAATGTGGTTTGAAACTTTAAACACATGCACAGTTCACAGGTGTTTGACAACCATCCCTAATAATAGAGTAAGATTTTGTTTGAAAAAAATGTTGTGTCACACCCACACATATCATAAAGCTGCTCCACATCAGCATCAACACAAGCTATGCAAGTCTGATTTGGATTACCTCACCATATTCAATACCTGTAAACTTATGCATAAAATAACATAGGGGTGATGATATCGACAAACCTGTGTATCCATGGTTTGAGCCCATGAATGAATCTTCCATGCCTACATAATAAGGAATGTCCAACTGAAAGGTCACAAGACTTGAGGTCTAGTGGAAGAACATAACAAATAAGTAACTGAAACAAAAGTCATAGGTAAAAATGTGTTCATCTGGATTAAAACTCGAAACCAAAAAAACATGCAGCCTTTTTGCTTAAAATTTGATGCCAACTGAAGAATCCTCCCTCAGAGGCAAGATACATGAATCATAAAATTGCTGTGATTGCCAAGTTGTGGAGAGTCAAGGAGACAAGATTAGCTTCTTCTCAAGCAAGTACTGTTTTCCCAAAAAAATTACAGAGTGAAGCCCACAGTTACATAGGTGGAAAGGAACTTTGGCGAAACAGTTCCTCGCCAATCGCCTAAGTACAGAATTGCACAATGTCAAAAATTATCACCCCCTTATACAATGCACCCTCATTCCACCATGATACCAGCATCCAACTACGCCAAACACAAGCATCGGTAAATCAAGTGGAATCGCAAAACCACGATGATTTTCTAACATGCTTCCCCTAAATGCTGGAAACAACAACGGGCCTACACCGAATCCTAACACAAAGTCAGCTACAAGTGCTACTTCCTAATAGATTTTTTTCTCAATTGCGAAATGCAAAACAAACTAACCTTGTCTCAGTGGACACACTCCTGTAGCCTCCGTTGTAAGTAATTTGCAATCAATCTAGTTGCAGCAATGCTTATGAATATTACATCAAGCATTCTAAACAAGGAAGTGACAACATTGGATATCTGGAAATGTGAATAATAAAATAAGATTCTCGTACAAAAGAAAACAATTCCAAAGCATGTGCTTTTAACTGAAGAAGAATCCCACACCTAGAACAATATGTGTCCTTTTGTTGGAAGATCTAGGAACACAATATCAGGCTTATGGGAAAGCTTATAAATGCTAAAAAGTGTTGTGACTCCAGGGGTATAGCCCACAACAGCAACGAAAAGGCGTACCCGATTGAATTCGAAGAAATCCTAAATAGTAGCAAGTACTTGTGTCACGAGAACACTTTTTACCTTCTTTTCAAAATCAACATGAAAGCATAAGAGTTGATAGAACTTATAACAACATAAGTTTTAAAGCTTTGCATATAAATAACATAGAAGCTATGCAAACTTGACCTTCGCGTATAAATAACAAAAGAAACATAGAAGATTTGTCAAAACTGAGCGACAAACCATAAAGCATGCATCCGCACAGTAAAAGCTATGAGCAAGATCTCTGAGGTGATGTTAATCTTGGTGATCTTGAAACAAGCTATGTCTGTGAATAAAAGTAGAAGATAAAACGAACAGCCCAGGCAAATGGTAAGCCCAGTAGCGAAGACCTCCTGCATAAGTTGTTATTAGTTGATAGCCTTCTTGACCCAAAAAAACATATATGCAACGTTTATACTACCCATACCTCAGTAATAGGATAGTGCCACAGCAAGAATCCTAGTTGAGCAATGCTGCAAAGGAGAAGACATGCCGGAGCAAGATACCTAGCAGTAGTTGTATTAGCTGTTCAATATTGTGAAAGATAGACAAAAACAGAGTTTCTATATGGAGAGGAAGAAGCTAGAAGTAGAGGGTTACATGGGCCTGGGCCTTACGCGGCTCTGGACTACAGCCTATACATGTGTACATAGGGTGCTCCCTTAACACCCCCCCTCAAACTCAAGGTGGGTTAGTAGCATCTGATACACCGAGTTTGCAAATGTGAAACCTATGCTGATCTCTAGTTTGAGCCTTTGTGAAGAAATCTGCAACTTGAAGCTCTGATGGGACATACTGGAGATTAATAGTTGATTGTTGGCAATGAGATCGATTGAAGGAGGCATCCACACCAATGTGTTTGGTCAGCTCATGCCTCACTGCATCATTAGCAATCTGAATGGCAGCAGTATTGTCGCAAAGAAGAGTTGTGGGAGTATGGCATGGAACACCAAGATTAGCCAATAGCCAACGAAGCCACACAATCTCAGATGCCGTAGTAGGAAGTGCCCGAAGCTCTGCCTCGGCGCTAGAGCGTGACACTGCAGTTTGCTTCTTGGATTTCCATGCAATGAGAGACGTCCCAAGAAATATGCAATAGCCAGTGACAGAGCGATGATCGACTGGGTCACTTGCCCAAGTGGAGTCGGAATAAGCATGAAGCTGCAGCTGACTCGAATGAGCATAGAACAAGCGGCGGGATGCAGTCCCCCTTAAATATTGAAGCACTCGAAGTAGATGGCCATAATGAACTGAGGCAGGAATACTGACAAATTTACTGAGAATATGGATTGCATGAGCAATGTCAGGCCTTCTCACTGTAAGATACACTAGACTGCCTACAATGTGACGATACCGAGAGGGATCCTCAAGAGGAGTGCCATCAGTAGGATGCAACTGCAGATGAAGCTCCATGGGTGTCGCAGCAGTGCGTGAGTCGGTAATACCCGAGCGAGAAATCAAATCTTGAGTGTACTTTTGTTGGGAGATATAGTAACCATCATCTGTGTGCTTGACCTCAATTCCTAGAAAATAACTGAGAGGCCCCAAATCTGACATCTTGAATTGCTCACTCAACTTCTTTTTAACAAAAGCAATATACCCAACATCATCTCCAGTGATCAACATGTCATCTACATAAAACAGAAGTAATGTACGACCATGCTTAGATGTATGAATGAAGAGTGCAGGGTCATGCTCACTAGGAGAAAACCCAGTGGCTTGAACCACTGAACTGAACCGCTCAAACCAGGCACGAGGGGCTTGCTTGAGCCCATAAAGAGCCTTTCGAAGGTGACAAACATGACCTGGTGGAACCTCAATACCCAGAGGTGGCTACATATAAACATCCTCATGCAGATCGCCATGAAGGAAGGCATTCTTCACATCCATTTGAGAAATCTTCCATGACCGATTCGCAGCCACAACAATCAAAGTGCGAACGGAAGTCATATGAGCAACTGGAGCAAAAGTCTCATCATAATCTCTCCCATGGGACTGCTGAAAACCTCTTGCAACAAGTCGGGCCTTATAGCATTCAACAGAACCATCTGACTTGGTTTTCACCTTGTACACCCATTTGCAAGTGATAGGGACATACCGAGGAGGTAATGGTACCAGATCCCATGTACCAGTACACTCTAGGGCTGCAAGCTCATCAGACATCGCCACTTGCCACTCAGGTGACACAACTGCCTCATGGTAAATACTAGGCTCATGCACTGCCCCTACACAGAAGTCCTCTTTGTATCTGTCAGGAATCTCAAGAGAGGAACGATCATGAAGAGCATACCTTGTTGTCTGGGAGGAATCGCCAGTGCAATGATCAATAGTACTGGCCGGAGGAGAAGAAGACAAGGGAATAGATGACTGTACATCAGATGAAACTCGAGGACGACGGCTGTAATGGAAAGGAAGGCTATCTAGAGGTGGAGCTGGTGGAAGAAATTGTCGAGTTGGAACTGGCAAAAGGGGAGATGACACATGTGATGAAGGTGGATCTGATGTCAAGACAGATGATGGCTGACCAGAGACAAATTCATCTGAAAAGATTGGTGGAAGAGAAAGAATGGAGGTAGACTCTAAAGTGGTCGAGGATGATGATCTAGTTGAATCGGAATAGAAGAAGGGTTGATCCTCAACAAAAGTGACATCACGAGAAAAGCGAATGCGACGAGCAGAAGGATCGTAACAACGGTAACCCTTAGGCTCAAGACTGTATCCAAGGAAAACACACATAACAGATTGTGCAGTCAGCTTGGTACGCTCACGAGGCGCTAGAAGAACATAGCATGTACAGCCAAAAACACGAAGATGATCATACGTGGGAGGAGAACCGAACAAAACCTCACTAGGACACTTTCCCTGAAGACGAGAAGAAGGTTGCACATTGATAAGGTAGACAGCAGTTGAGATAGCTTCACCCCAGAAATGAAGAGGGACAAAGGAAGAAATCAAAAGGGTGCGGGCTGTCTCAATAATATGGCGATGCTTACGCTCAACAACACCATTCTGAGCATGAGCACCAGAACATGAGAGCTGAGGGAGAGTACCCTCGGAAGAGATAAACTCACAAAAAGCAGTAGATAGATACTCCCCTCCAGAGTCAAAACGAAAAACATGAATAACACTAGAGAATTGAGTACGAATCATACGCACAAAAGCCTGCTGGTATATAGAAATCAATTGAGAACGATGCTTCATAAAATATACCCAAGTATATCAAGAGTGATCATCAACAAATATAACATAATGTTTGTGACCACCTTTGGAAACAAAGGGAGAGGGACCCCATACATCAGAGTGCACTAAATCAAAAGGATGACTACATTGAGTAGTGCTGGAAGTGTATGGAAGTTCTATTTGTTTCCCTAGCTTACAACCCTTATAGTGGAAACCAGCACCTATAGGTACACGACCCAAAACACCCTGCTGAACAAGAGTGGATAAACAAGAACCACATAGGTGACCTAAATGATGGTGCCACTAGGCAAAAGAAAATGACAAAGTGGATCTCCTTGTTGATGCAGCAGACGGAATCACGGAAGCGGTGGAAGCTGAAGGAAGGTGTAAGTAGGCAAGAATGTAGAGGGACGAGGATCCTCTATGGCGATGGCCAGCTCCAATGATCCTCTTGCTCTGACGATCCTGCACATAACAAAAAGAGGGATCAAAACCAACAAAACAATTTATGTCGGTAATTTGACCAACTGACGTAAGATTCAAGGACAATTGAGGAACAAAAGATATGGAAGAAACAGAAAATTTTGATGTGGAAAGTGAACCCCGATGAGTGACAGAACAAGGTGTACCATCGGCTGTCTGAACAGAGGCACCATCTTGCGCAGGCTGGCAAGACACAAGCTGAGAGCGATCAGAGGTCACGTGAAAAGTTGCTCCAGAGTCCAAGACCCAAGGATGTGCAGAAGTAGATGCAGACTGAGTGAGAGCAGGCACAGAAGCACTCATTGCAGGCGGCTCGGTGACAGTCGCTGTAGACGGCCTCAAAGACCGAGACTAAGATTTGGTGGCTGCACGACGCTGCAGGTCTCTTCTTGCACGATACTCGTCTAATAGCTCTGGATGAAGCTGGAAGCAATTATCAGGGTGGTGTCCTGTCCTCTTGCAGTGCGAGCAGAAAGCACCTGAAGGTGCAGCCCTAGAAGCACTTGGCCGCTGAGGAAAAGCCAGAACACTGTGTAGAGAAGGTGTTGAAGTGGTAGCAAGGGAACGAAGACGAGTCTCCTCAGCAATCAAGCTAGGAAGTGCCTTTGTCAAGGTAGGAGGAGTCGTACGACTAAGCAGCTGAGTGCGAATGTTCTCAAAGTCTTATTTCAGAGCCATCACAAACTGAAAGACAAGAGTTCGATGCTCATATTCTTCCTCGGCCACACAAGACTTACATCCAACACTACTCTTCAGAACCATGGAACATAGCTGACCAGTAATGCGAGTAAAAGCCCCATAATATTCTTCGATGGACATGTCTTGCTGCTGCTGAGTGTTGTGTAAATTCTGCAACAGTGAAAAATGGAGAGCACCGCTAGGCTGAATGTACCGCTGCTCAAAATACTTCCACATTTCTTTGGCTGAAGTGTGATGCTCAAGACTCATTCTGAGTGAGGGATGAACACCCAGAACTAAAGCGCCCATGACACGATCATCAATCTTTTGCCAAGATTTCCCAGCTGCATCATCAATAGGACTAGGTGGATCATCAGACAAGTGAGAGACAAAACCTGCAGCCCTCAAGATTGTTTTAGCCAAGAAAGCCCATTCCCTGTAATTTGTACCATCAAGTTTGATGTCTATGGACATTGAACCAGCTCCTAATCCAAAATCATTCTTCAACATGGCAGCAAGGACCTCTAGCAAAAGGGGATGGCAGCAAGGACCTCTAGCAAAAGGGGAAAAAGTAGCACAGGCAGCACACACCAATGATTGAACAGAGTAGGAGCAAGTTCAGAGGCCAAATTAGCAAAGCACCACAAGGCAGCAGCTACTGGAGAGCAAATTAAGCAATTGGAAACCTCTTCAGTTGCTGGAGCACAACAAAATTAAGCAGACCAGCTGATAGGGAGCAGGTTCCCAATACGTACAGAGCAGCTGCTGCTTGATAGAGGAGCAGCTGCTTGATAGAGCAGCAAACCTCTGACGCGAAGGCAACGTCTTGGCGAAGATGTCGCACCGGCTTGCTTGAAGGCCGGCGATGGCGCAAGAAGCCAACCACAGGTCAGCGGGGAAGACGCACGGGGAGCTACAGGAGAGCAGTTCCCATGAGATGACGACGAATATAGGGGGAACCAAAGTTGAGGACGTTGCTGGACGAAGGATCACGCCGGAATCACCTTGCCGACGACGGCTCCGTGTGTGGTGGCGGCGAACGAAAGCTAGGGTTCGCTGGCTCTGATGCCATGTTCAATATTGTGAAAGATAGACAAAAACAGAGTTTCTGTATGGAGAGGAAGAAGCTAGAAGTAGAGGGTTACATGGGCCTGGGCCTTACACGGCTCTGGACTACAGCCTATACATGTGTACACAGGGTGCTCCCTTAACATTAGCATCCTCCCAAATGCACCAGAGCATCGTGAAGCTCTGCAGAAGAACAGAAAATTGCCAACACTGAAGTCTCCTAGCGAGAGGAAAGTTAAACTCAGCTACATGCAGAAGTGGCACGACAGGTAAGTCATCTTCTGCATTTGCCACCCGTCTCATTCCCCAGACCTTCCTTCTGCCAAAGCATATGGCCAAAGGGGTGCAATCACATGTAAGTACAGATATAGTTGCAAAGTAATACCAAATGAGACCACAAGAAGAGGTTGTATACTTATCATTGCCTCCTGGGGGTACTTCGAAAAATAGCAAACCAAAAATTTCATACGCATGCTTGAAACCAACGAAATAGCATTCGGGTTCATACATCCGTAATAAAATTTATAGCATGCTAAAGTATCAATTGATATAGAACATCTGTTTTCTTGATTCCATGACAGCATCCATCAAGTTCGAGATAATATAATAATAATGTCCATCGGTTCCATATAATACGACGTAGATATTCCATTGAAACCTTTCCACAAATCCACATGTAAGTTTAAATGTAGGTAGAAAGTCATAGTAGACAAAACCAGAAATACGGCAGGTCGACATATCATTACCTCCTAGTATTCAGTAGTATGCCAAAAATTTGTAACCTAAAAATTGCATCCATGTGCTTGAAAGTTGAAACCAACGAAATAACATTGGTGCTCGTCCATCTGTGACAGAATTTCTAGCCCGCTAAAGCATCAAATAAGGAACATCCGTATTCTTGATTCCATGACAGCACCCATGTAGTTCCAGATAATATGACAATATCATCCATCTAGTTCTAGATAATACAAAAATAATGTCCATCAATTTTCATATAATATGGTATAGATATTCCATCGATTCCTTTCCAGACATAAAGAAAAAAGTGAAGTGTTAGAATTGAAACTTCTGAAAGTGTGACATAAATAAGAAATGACCTGTCAGCATGATTCTTTATTTAGGGGCACAAGTTAGATGTCTCTTTGAAGTCAAAGTGTAGAAACTTACATGGATGGGAACGTGGTGATGACAGCAACAGCAACAGCTGAAATAAGGTATAAAAATATGTAAGAATAGAAGTATGGTAAGATCTTATAATGAACAGGTTATTTTCTTACATACCCACAATGTCCAGCCACGCCATGCCCTTCAATAAACATAACCAAGCTAAAGTTACGTAAAATATACAATAAAGAATGATTATATGATCTAAATTTTTTTTTGCCAAAAGAGAACAAATAAGACAACTCCAAAGCTCCTACAAACCATGTTAGCTATCCCTACATTAGTCAACGGGGGGCAGTCGCCCACCAGAACATTTGTATTGACTAGCTAATTGCCCATGCGTTGCAACGGGGGGCAGTCGCCAACCTGAACATTTGTATTACCTAGCTAGTTTCCCATGCGTTGCAACAGGGGTATACATATTCTAATGGTTCAAAACCAATGGTGTCCGACATATACCTTACACCCACCATATTCTAGGTTTTGGTAAGATTTGATTTGATTTGAGTATGTGTAGGGGAAGGCAAGGAAAGTTTTGATTTAGTTAAGGTTTTGATAAGATTTGATTTGATTTGTGTATGGGTAGGGGAAGGCAAGAAAAGTTTTGATTTAGTTGAGGTCTTGGTAAGATTTGATTTGATTTCATTGAGTTAATGCAGGACATGATTTTGCTAAGATTTGATTGAGTTCATGCAGGACATGATTTCCAATAGGACAAGGAAAGTACCGATTTGATTTAGAACCAAGGAGGGGGCGTGTGGAGAGGAAAAAATCAATGTAGGGGGGAAGGGGGAGGAGGTGATGAGAATGTACCAACTCCCCTTTAATAGTAGAGATAATATAGGGTACGGTTATTACTTAAGTTCCACAAAGCCCAAGGAGGGAGGGGGGAGGGGGCATCAGCTACAATTAGCCACACACACCACTGAAGCAACAGGTTACAGTCCACGCGGGAGGGAGCCCAGACAACCCAGAACCAAAGATGCTCTTGGATCGAATGTCGCAAGTCAAGGTCTGAGGCCGGACGTCATTAAACATCATCCGGTTCCTGGTCTTCCAGACAACCCAAGGACATGATATAGCACGTCTCGTCCTGAGGAGAGGACAACTCCAGGATGGGTGGCAGGAAAAGAAGACACCAAATACTCTCAATCATCCAGTCGACAGGCAAGCAATGGCGGCCGAGGACTCACGCCCACACCGGATGCAAACGGGGACACTCCTAGAAGAGGTGCAGGACGGACTTTGATTGCCCCGAGCAGAAAGTGCAGTCATCATATTCGAGGCAGTCGATTCGAGGAAGGACGGCCCATATTTTTGGCAGTTCATTGACAAGCGGATGTAGCAACATGGTGGGGGAGGCATCCTTAACAATCAGCTGGTGAAGAAGGTCCGCAACTATCAGGAGGAGGTAGGGTGATAGAGGATCCCCGTAGCGCAACCTTTTACACTAAGTTATCCCTACATCTCATATTCCACCTATGAAATAGTATATACACCACCTAAGATACTCCAATGCAAACTACATTTTTTTACAAAGCGATTCCATAGAGTTTAACCTATTTTTTAATAACTACATATTTGTGCACAGAAAGGAGTATGACTAAGAACATATATTGGCCACTGCTAAAGTTAGAAATACCACCTAGCTGGTTATATATGTCATATACTATAGGCATGTACTTCCCAATATGCTATATACTCTGCTCAAAAATATATGCTAGATACAAACACCAGTTGGACCTCGATTTGCAAGAACCATCATTTTACAGGAAACTTAATGAAAATAAAGCATGGATAGTGCACAGAATGCAAATAAGGTTAGTCCGTTAACAATAGAAACTGAACTATGACCAGAATGCATCCCAACCCAACACTAGTTCAGTTATCCATTCATATCACTAGGATTGGAGGTCATAGAGAGGTACTCAGCAACAAAAAAAGCATCATATTTGTGAACAGATAGCCCTTAGGTGCTTGGTAGTTACTACCCCCTCTTATAGGTCATGGCCATGGGCCTGGGCCACATGGGCTTAAGTGGAGGTGGGCAGCAAGGCCCGTACCGGTTCAACAGATTGTAATTGGCACGTACTCAGAATTATGTGTTGTGAACTAGGATCGTAACCATTTCCTAGGATTAGATGTAGGTCTTCTCTTTTTACAACATTAATATAATATATAAACTCAGTTGTGTTCAAGGTTTAGCAAGCTGGGATAGCATTTGTCCAGGTATGTCAAATTTGTACATCTGTATATACTCTGCCACATGTTTAATTATGCTTCTTTCTTTGAAATAAAAGTATATTGCTTTCTTCGTTATATTCAAATGAGACCTGATGGTACTTACAAACGCCAAAGGGGCAAAACAATCAAACTAATACAAATGATTGCATGGTCTTTTACCTTCTAAGATAACTTGTCAGACCAGCTTTTTGCGTGTTGTTTATGATCATTCTATTTTAATATTTGTATCTTGAATTATGTAGGGTTGATTGAAAAAGGAGTGATGCAGTGTAGATTTTCTTGGCAATAATTTTGAATTGGTTTTGACATGTGAAGTCCTTGGCAAGCTATAGCTGTGAACATTGTTGATGTTATTTTCAGAAATAAATTTTAAAGTGTTCCATTAGCATTATTGGTTTACCTCTCAGCTGAGGCAACTGCCCAGTTTTTTGGGTTGGTCTCATACAGGCTGCCTAATATTTCTACTTGTTTGAGGCCCTGTTTAAACCAATAGGGAACACCACTGCAAATTCGGAATGAAGAAAGTCCATATTGGTGTTTAATCGTGCATATTAGGAGCCTCCAGCCAGAGAGATCCCAGCCGCCACACGCAGAGAGAGAAAGAGAGAGAGCAAAGCCAAGGGTACGTCTCTCCCTCGAATCAACACAATCCTATAGAATTCACATGAAAATTGCCATCCTATTACTAGAACAGAATTTCAACTGAACAGTTTGTTTGCACACAAAACATAATGCTCTGTTTCGATGTAGATATTGTAGCCACGGAATTGAAATATGGGGTCCAAAACATGGTTTTGGGTACCGCCCGAGAAAACCGGTTACCGGGCGGTTACCGCGTTTCCCAGTACCCCACGAGAAATCAACTTCCCAAGCGAAAAATTCTGAAATTTTGAATTTGAATGAATTTTTGACGAATTTTGTTCGGATTAACAAAAATTCAAAAAAATTTGTTCGAAATTTGCTCGGAATTTCACGGTAACCGTGGTAACCGAGTTTCTCGGTGACCCACGAGAAAAAAGTGCCCCTCGGTAGCCAAAACCTTGGTCCAAAACCAAAAACAAGGGGAAATGGAAATGGGCTCCAATTCAAATGCTGATGTTTGGATGTTCATGGAAATGGCAAATGGAATCAAAGGGAAGAGGCAATTCCAATTCCTGTTTGGGTGTACGAAAACTTGAATTGTCATTTTTGAAGAAACGACATCAGAAAAGTGCTGCATAAATTGTTGCGATTATATCAGAAATAAGTGTTTGTACATGTTTAAATGTGTAATTTTAACAAAAGTGCATACATTATTGCGATTATTTGTCAGTTACCACTAGTTCAATGTCATGGGCCAGTCTTTCCTCGATGCCAGGGGCAGCTGCATAAGCGCTTCAAATAGGCGTTCATTAAGGATAAGCTTGCCATGGTAGTAGTGATTTGTTGCTCTTTGTTCATGCATAGTTACAGAAGACGTGACTAGGCTCTAGGCTATGGAAAAACACCTAGCGCTTGATTGCACTTAATCTGTGCATAAGTGTGCACTTTGGTCAGAAAAGCGCAAGGTGGTGGCAAAATGCACGATTGCCGCCTAGCGGTTTTCTTAACTGTGTTCATGTACCTCCCCTGATCAGCTACATCAAACACAAACATCAACTTGACACTCATCTAGTGCTCCAAGTGCATTGCCAGACCACTTCCACTTGTAATCATCAGGAGGTTGAACCAAAGGAGCAGGAAACTTAATGGACTCCCCAGTTAGAGACAGAATGGCTGTTAAGACATCAGAAAAATACCTACTAATATTCTGTAAAAACCGCTTGTAAGTGCCACGCAGCAACCTCATTTTGAGACCATGTCCAACTACCAACAAGAACATAGCAGCCTTTTCTTCGACGGTAACATATACACTGTCATAGAGTCCACACTTCTCACGCAAGATGGTGCACAAGGCATGGAAGTTCCGCTTAGTTAAACACAATGCATATGCAAGAAACCAAATGTAATTGATCTCACATGATTCTGCTACATTGCAATTATCTAATTGAAAGATGTTGTGCACACAATAAAACATGCATGGCATACAAGAAGACAGCAGTAAATTTTTTGCATAAGTTTGGATCAAGAACTACCTTCAACCTGTGAGAAGAACACCACTGCAATCTGGGAGAAGATCACCACTACAACCACCAGTACACCACCGCAATCTCGGACGGAACAGCAGGTCAACCTGCGAAAAAAACCCAGCAGAGTATCAGGGTTCATGTCGAGCTGCTCGAATGGAGATGGGGCTCGGTAGGAGGCGATGGGCTCTGTACTGCGATATGCTACCGTAAGACCACATGATTCAAAATACCTTCAACCTGGGAGAAGAACACCACTACAACGAACAGTACAGCATGGCAATCTCGGATAGAACAGTAGCTCAACCTGCAATAACAAACAGCAGAGGGTCAGGGTTCATGTCGAGCAGCTCGAATGGAGAAGGGGTGGAGATGGGGCTCGGGAGGAGGAGACGGGGACAAGTACTAGGTCACAGGAAAGGGACGGAGATGGGGAGGTAGTAGGCGGCAGAGGTCCCAGACGACGGCGCCGCCGAGCAGCCCGCCATGGGCGACCCGGGTCCAGGAGAGGGGGGAAAGGACGAGATGAGAGCGGCGCGGGGTGGGGAAGATGGCCGGAGAGAGAAGTGCCAACGAGGAGATGGACGGAGTCCACTGACCTGTGCGCGGTGCGCCGGCGGGAGTCTCTCCGATCCGCCGCCTCCCGCCTCAATTTCCTTCTCTCCGATCAGCCGCCTGACCGCCTCCCGCCTCAATTTCCTTCTCTCCGATCAGCCGCCTGACCGCCTCCCGCCTCCCGCCTCAGTTTCCCTTTTCGATGGAAGAGTCACGGGGTGGACTGGAGGGCGCGAGCCAGGTTGCTCCGCCTGTTCTCGGCTTCTTGCAAGCGTGGCCCAGCGGAGCTTGTATGGGCGGAAAAGCGATCTAGGCCAGGCCAAGTTATGCGGTTCATTTGGTAGCCCGCACCGCATTACTGTTCATTTTTTGCTTGTTGTTTGTTTACATGTAGTATTTGTGATTTCAGGATGAGCAGATGCAAAAAACGGATGTTTGACTCTGTGCACTGAGATGTTTTGCTCACCTTCTTTAAATTTGAGCTTACCACCTTAATGCTACACATCACACCTAAATAGCAGACTAACAAGCAGAAAACAGGGGGATTCGAACAAGAGGCAACATACTAACACTAGGGCAATGTTTACATGAACACCATCAGAGACGTATCATGCCCCTGCATGGTAACATTAAAGGGTGGAAACCCTGATGAAAATACAAGTTTTTGGACAACAGGGGCATAGGATGTCGCTGCACGCATGGTTGAAACCCCTACCAAAATGATAAGCAAGTTTAGGAAAAAAAAGTTTTCCCCTAAGCTCCTGCGATTAGGGTTTCCTTCCTATGAGGCGATCCGATCGCCCCAGAGTCCTACCCCTCGGAGTCTGGCCGGAGCGGCGTCCTTCGTCGGTCCTGATAGTTCTTCTGACCGAGACCTGATGGCTTCCCCCTCGGATGCCAACTCTGCTACAAGCGGCGACCCTGCGGCGACCGTGAATCCCGAACTGGAGACTTTCTTCGATCAACTGGACCACAACGACGAGGAGTTCAATGATGTGGAGATTGACGAAGAGGATCCAGGAATCAAGGAAAGTGTGAGGTGGCTAGCCCTTGCTAGGGTTCAAACTTCTCTCAGTCTGCCTTCTACAAGGATATGAGGGCGGCATGGAATCCGGCGCAAAGGGTGAGATTCCGACCTGTCGGCCCCAATAGATTCGTTGTCCAGGCTTCGTGCCTAGGTGATTGGGAACGCATAATGATGCATGGCCCATGGTTGTTCCGTAACTTGGCGGTGCCGCTGTGCCCGTATGATGGTTTTACCAGAGCAGAGGATGTCGTGTTCGATCATATGCCTATTTGGCTCCAGATACACAAGCTACCGGACCCTTATTGCAAGAAGGAAATTGTTGAGAAACTCTTGAAGGGTGCTGGCGAAATTCTGGAGATGCGTCTGAACGGCAACATCCGTGGTGACTATGTAAGGGTGAGGGTGGAATCATGACATCCAACAGCCCCTCACAAAGTTTGTGAGTATTGTTCGTGCTAAAGAACGACAGGTGTATCTGGTTCGTTATGAAAAGTTAGCTTGGTTCTGTAAGTTTTGTGGCCTAATTGGTCATGAGCATAAGGAGTGTGGTTTGGGAGTTCATGATGAGAAGAAGCTGAAGTTTGGGCACTGGCTGTATGCTGATGGCCCTAACAGATCACGTACTGAACCAAACCCTAGCAGAGCAACTGGCCCTCGCCATACAGAGAAGAATGGGAGTCCCATTGCTCCGATGGATCCAGGGCATAGGAATATTGACCCCGAGACTCTGGATACGGCTACAAGCCCGTTGAAGAATCTTGGTGGTAGGATGGAGGTGGATAGAGACGCAAGGAAGAGGCTGAATATGGACACGCTGGGGATGCAACTTTGGACACTTCTAGTACCCCAAAAGCTTTACTCGCCATCACTGATGGCAGTGAGAAGGATCTAAGGGAGACTATCTCGCCGACGAGCAGCTCTTCTAGCAGCAAGCGAGTAAAAATCTCAAAGGGAAGTGACAATAATGAGATATAGGCGGCCTCCCTCTGGGAGGACCGCCGGACACAATGAATATCCTATCTTGGAACTGCCGGGAGGGAACCGCCAGACAGTTCGTGAGGTCTTGGCCCTCTCAAAAGCCAATAACCCCAAACTAGTCTTTCTAGACTAGGCAAGAATCTGCAAAAGTTGAGAAGTTGCGTTGGAGACTTGGTTTGAAAGGTTTCCATGGTGTAAGTACTGACGGTAGAAGCGGCGGCTTAGCACTCTTTTGGGATGAGTCGCTGTCTATGATAGTCCTAGAATCATGCAATCGGTTTATTGATGTCAAAGTGGTGGATGGTGGATCCAGTACGTCTTGGAGAGGCACCTTTGTCTACGGGGAGCCTCGTGTGGAGAACAAATACCGCATGTGGGATCACTTATGTAGGCTACGAGCTAACTCATGTGAGCCATGGTTGGTTTGTGGTGATTACAACGAGGTACTGTGGCAGCATGAGCACCTGTCAAGGACCTTGCGATCTGAAGTTCAGATGTCTGCATTCAGGGACTGCTTGGAAGTGTGTGAGCTGGAGGACCTCAGCTTTTGTGGCATTCCATTCACATACAATAATGGATAGGTAGCAGACCGCAACGTCCAGGTTCGCTTGGACCGAGCATGTGCGGATGAAGCATGGCGGGACGTCTTCCCGATGGCGAGGGTTCTTCACCTTGCCACCTCATGCTCTGACCATTGTCCCCTCTTGATTAACCTGGAGGGTGTGCAGGACCAGCGGCGCCGGGCATCTTGCCCACGCTACAAAATAATGTGGGAACGTGACCTTACCCTCCCCGGCGTGATAGCCGAGGCCTGGAGCAAACATAAGCCAGCTGGCAGCTTGGGCTCGGTGGCTACTTCCTTGAAGGAGGTGATGAAGGAACTAAGACAGTGGAGTAGTACAATTTTTGGTAATGTGCTGAAAGAGATCAAGAAGCTCTGGTCGCAACTGACGGAGCTACAACTGTCGGGCTTAGATCGTACCGCAATTAGTTCCAAGATGAATCAGCTCGACGAGTTGCTATATAGGGAGGAGATGCTGATACGTCTCCAACGTATCTATAATTTTTGCTTGTTCCATGCTGTTATATTATCATTCTTGGATGTTTTACAATAATTTTATAGCAACTTTATATCATTTTTTGGGACTAACCTATTGACATAGTGCCCAGTGCCAGTTGCATTTTTTTGCTTGTTTTTTACTTCACAGAAAATCAATACCAAACGGAGTCCAAATGCAGCGATACTTTTTGGAGAATTTTTATGGACCAGAAGACACAAGATGGGCCAAAGAAGTACCAGAGGGGTGCCCCGAGGGGGGCACAATCCACTTGGGCGCGCCTGGGGGCCCAGGCGCGCCCTGGTGGGTTGTGCCCACCTCGGTGGCCTGCCGCACCGCCTCTTCGCCCTATAAATACCCAAATATTCCAAAAACCCTAAGGGAGTCGACGAAACACAATTCCAGACGCCGCAAGTTCCAGAACCACGAGATCCAATCTAGAAACCATCACGGAGGGGTTCATAATCCTCATTGGTGCCTCTCCGGTGATGCGTGAGTAGTTCATTGTAGACCTACAGGTCCGTAGGAAGTAGCTAGATGGCTTGTTCTCTCTTTTTGATTCTCAATATAATGGTCTCTTGGAGATCTATTTGATGTAACTCTTTTTTGCGGTGTGTTTGTTGGGATCCGATGAACTTTGAGTTTATGATCAGATCTATATCCATGAAAGTTTTTTGAGTTCTTTGATCTCTTTTATGCATGATTACTTATAGCCTCGTATTTCTTCTTCGAATCTTTGGTTTAGTTAGGCCAACTAGATCGATTTTTCTTGCCATGGGAAGAGGTGCTTTGTGATGGGTTCGATTGTGCAGTGTTCTTTCCCAGTGAGAGAAGGGGCAGCAAGACACGCATGTATCGTTGTTATTAAGGATAACAAGATGGGGGCTATTCCTACATGAATAGATCTCGTCTACATCATGTCATCGTTCTTATTGCATTACTCCGTTTTCCATGAACTTAATACACTTGATGCATGCTGGATAGCGGTCGATGTGTGGAGAATAGTAGTAGATCCAGGTAGGGGTCGGTCTACTAATCTTGGACGTGATGCCTATATAATGATCATTGCCTGGATATCATCGTAATTATTTGATGTTCTATCAATTTTCCAACAGTAATTTGTTTACCCACCATATGCTATTTTCTTGAGAGAAGCCACTAGTGAAATCTACGGCCCCCGGGTCTATTCTTTATCATATTTTCTTTCCGATCTATTTTTATTCGCTTTTATTTTCAGATCTATTATTCTAAAAACCCAAAAATACCTTGATGCACCTTTTTGCTATTTATTTCATTTTGCATTTCATCGAGATCTATTTATCCAATCTATCACAAATTTATCTATCTTTTTACCCGTAGAGGGATTGACAACCCCTCCTAATCATCGGGTTGCAAGTATTTATTATTTGTGTGCAGGTACCGTTTACATAGTGTTGCTTGGTTCTCCTACTGGATTGATACCTTGGTTTCATAACTGAGGGAAATACCTATCGTAGTTGTGCTGCATCATCCCTTCCTCTTTGGGGAAATACCGACGTAGTTCAAGCGACATCAAAAGGAATTTCTGGCGCCATTGCCAGGGAGACATCATCAACATCTATCAGGTTCCTAATCACAAATCTCATCTCCTTGCAATTTACATTATTTGCCATTTGCCTCTCGTTTTCATCTCCCCCACTTCACAAAAATTTGCCGTTTTATTCGCCCTCTTTTTCATTCGCCGTTTTCTCGTCAGATCTGTTTTTTGTGCAATCTTGTTTGCATAGTCACGATGACTCAAGAAAACACTAAGTTGTGGGATTTTTCTAATACCAACAACAATGATTTTATTAGCACTCCGATTGCTCCTCCCGCCACTAGTGCGGAATCTTGTGATATTAATACCGCTTTGTTGAATCTTGTTATGAAAGATCAGTTTTCTGGTACTCCTAATGAGGATGCCACGTCCCATCTAAACACATTCGTGGAATTATGCGATACGCAAAAGAAAAAGTATGTGGACAATGATATTGTGAAGTTGAAATTATTTCTGTTTTCTTTGCGAGACCGTGCAAAAAATTGGTTTTCTTCTTTGCCTCGCAATAGTATCGATTCTAGGGATAAATGCAAAGATGCTTTCATTACTAAGTATTTTCTGCCTGCGAAAATTATTTCCCTTAGAACTCAAATCATGAATTTTAAGCAACTTGAGCATGAACATGTTGCACAATCTTGGGAAAGAATGAAGTTGATGCTAAGAAATTGTCCTACTCATGGTTTAAATCTTTGGATGATCATACAAAAATTTTATGCGGGATTGAACTTTGTTTCTAGAAATCTTTTAGATTCCACCGCGGGTGGTACCTTTATGGAAATTACTTTGGGTGAAGCTACTAAATTGCTTGATAATATTTTGGCAAATTATTCACAATGGCATACCGAAAGAGCGCCTACTAGTAAAAAAGTAAATTCGGTTGAAGAAATTAGTACTTTGAGTGAAAAAGTTGATGCTCTTATGAAATTGGTTGCTAATAAAATTTCTCCTATTGATCTTAATGATGTGCCTTTGTCTACTTTGATTGAGCAAAATAGTGATTCCGTAGATGTGAATTTTGTCTCGCGAAATAATTTTAATAACAATGCTTATAGAGGTAATTTTAATCCTAGGCCTTTTCCTGAAAATTCCTCTAATAATTATGGTAATTCCTATGGCAATCCTTCTCATAATAATAATAGGAACACCTCTGATCTTGAGAATAATATTAAAGAATTTATCAATGCTAAAAAAAAATTCAATAACACGATAGAAGAAAAGTTGAATAAGATTAATGATATGTCTAGAAGCATTGATAGAATCTCTCATGATGTAGAAAATCTCAAGTTGAAATTTTTTGTACCCAAGGTTGAGGAATCAATTAAAGTTTTATATGTTTTTATGGATGAAAGTAAGAAAAGAACTGCTATGCTTAGAGCTAAACGAGAATTTTTAGAAAGAACGTTTTCTAGTGATTGCTTTCATAAAAATGATGAAGATCTTAAAGTGATTGGTGTTTCTTCTATTGATTCTTTGTTTAGTAAAATTAAAATTGATGATAAAGGGACTTAAGAAGAGTCAACTTTAGTTAGAAGGCGTCCTGATAATTTGGAGGGTGAAAATCTTGATAAAAAAATTGATAAAATTGGGTTTGGAGAGGTTAAAACTTTAACTAGTGATGTGCGCACTCTTTTGGATTACAAAGACTTTAATTATAATAATTGCTCTTTGATTGATTGTATTTCTTTGTTGCAATCCATGATTAATTCACCCCATGCTTATGAACAAAATAAAGCTTTTACTAAACCTATCGTAGATGCCGTGATGAAAGCTTTGGAAGAAGAGTTGGAATTAGAGATTTCAATTCCTAGAAAATTACATGATGAATGGGAACCTGCCATCAAAGTCAAGATTAAAAATTACGAGTGTTTTTCTTTATGTGATTTGGGTGCTAGTGTTTCCACAATTCCGAAATCTTTATGTGATGTGCTTGGTCTTACCGATATTGAAGAATGTTCTCTCAATTTGCACTTGGTGGATTCTGCTATTAAAAAGCCTTTGGGAAGAATTAATGATGTTCTTATTCTTGCAAATAGGAATTATGTGCTCATAAATTTTATTGTTCTTGATTTTGATTGCAATCCGTCTTGTCCAATTATACTTGGTAGACCGTTTTTACGTACTATTGGTGCTGTGATTGATATGAAAGAAGGCAATATTAAATTCCAATTTCCACTAAGAAAGGGTATGGAACACTTCCCTAGAACAAGAATTAAGCCACCAGATGAATCAATCATGAGGGCATCCTATGTATCTAGAACTAAAGATGACAATAACTGAATCTATGCATTATGCCTAGCTAGGGGCATAAAACGATAGCGCTTGTTGGGAGGCAACCCAATGAATAAAATTTATTTTTGCCTTTTTCTTTCTGTTCTTGAGTGTTTGCACAATTATGTCTCTGTTATGATTGTGTTTTTTATGTTTTAATTAGTGTTTGTGCCTAGTAAAGTCTTTGGGATAACTTTGGTGATACTTGATTTGATCCTGTTGAAAAACGGAAACTTTTGCGTCCAGTAAAATAATTGTCTAAATTCACAGAAGTGATGAAAAATTCTGAATTGTTTACACAATATTGATATAAAAATTGCCTATAAGCCATGGCAAAGTTAGAATACGGTATATATAATGCAATAACAAATTTTGAATGTGTTTTCTACAGTACTTAAAGTAAAGTTTGGTTTTCTTATACTAACAGATCTCACGAAGGTTTTGTTAAGTTTTGTGTGATTGAAGTTTTCAAGTTTTGGGTGTGATGACGATGGATGAAGGAACAAGGAGTAAGAAAAGCCTATGCTTGGGGATTCCCCATGGCACCCCAAGTTAATATTCAAGGAGAACCAAGCAACTAAGCTTGGGGCTGCCCCGAGTGGCAACCCCTCTTTCTTCTAACAACCATCGGTCTTTTACTTGGAGCTATATTTTTATTCGTCACATATCATGAGTTTTTCTTGGAGCGTCTTGTATTATATGAGTCTTTGCTTGTTTTGCTTTTTATTTTGTCACAAGTATCCTTGCTGGACACACCTATTTGAGAGAGCCAAAATTATGCTATGATTTGTTAGAATTGCTCTTTATGCTTCACTTAAATCTTTTGAGCTATGGAATTGCTCTAGTGCTTCACTTATATCTTTTTTGAGCATGGTGTGCTTTAATATTTTTGAAGAAAAGCTCTCATGCTTGATAACCCACAAGTATAGGGGATCGCAACAGTTTTCGAGGGTAGAGTATTTAACCCAACACTACTGCAGGATGCTGCTAACGCGACACTACGATCAGAGACCCTTTGACGAAATTGTGTGTGATGCATTAATCGCAAACGGTGATGTAGAAAAACCGTAAAAAAATATGCAAAATGTTTGCGATGAATGGTACATCAAACATGGTTCTGATTTTTGTTGCGTGAGCGATGCGGGGCATACGGTTGATCCATACGAACTGTTTGCGATGAGACAGAACAACAGAAACGGGCCGCCAGATCAAGGTGTGTGCGATATACGGCATACAGTTTGCTCCGATGAACCGTTTGCGATGATCAAGGTGAACACAAACGATTCGGCGTAACAAGATGTGTGTCATACCCAGCAAACAGGTCAGTAATCAGAATTGTGTGCGATCATTATAGATAGCCCATACGGTCTTTTTTTGTGAATTGTGTGCTCGTCAAGGCACACAGTTCAACAAACCAACCTGTGGGCGATAATGTAGAAGATCTCTATTGAATACGTATTACTAACCGTCTGCGATGAGATTGACAGGATAAAAAGAGATAACAAATTAATATGAGCGAATGGAAACAGAGATATATACAGCCTGCTTAATTTAGTCGGTCTTCTTCTTGTTTTTGTTGTTGGATGGCCCCGCGACATCGTCTTGGCGAGGACACTTCTTGCCGCTGACCGGTGGCTTTTCATCGCTGCCGCCGTCGTCCTCATCGTTGCTGTTTTCGTCGTCGTCCTCCTCGTTCGACCATTCCTCCTCATCATCATCGTCGTCCTCTTCTTCATCCTTCGACGGCTCCTCGTCCGTCTGGTTGTCATCTGACAACTCCGGAGGCGGCGTCCCTTCCATGATCTGGATATAATTGACACTAGTAGAAAAATGGCCTAATGGGAAGCACATTAGTCCCGGTTTGTAACTGAACCGGCACCAATGTGCTCATTAGTGCCGGTTCCAACGGCTAGGCGGGCGGCGATCATTAGTACCGGTTCGTGGTGAACCTTTAGTACCAGTTCGTGCCACGAACCGGTACTAAAGACGTGGTGGCAGGCTTGTGTCAGGCTGGGGCCCACCAACACCTTTAGTACCGGTTGGTTATACGAATCGGGATTAGAGATGCACCTTTAGTCCCGGTTCGTATAACCAACCGGTCCTAAGGTCATCCTATATAAACCCCTTCATCGAGCCCAAGCGCTCTGTTCCTCCCCTTTCCCCTCTCCTCTGTTTTCTTCCTCTTCCTCTCGAGCTCACACTCCATTTTTGCCAAAATTTGTGAAGATTTGAAGGCACCCCATCCATCGAAGTGATCACAAAGGTTAGCAACTTTGTCCTTTCATCTCTCATTGCTAGATTAGCTCTTGCAATGCTCTATAAGTATAGTGATTTGTGTGTTTTATTTTGGGAGGAATTATATGTGGTAGTATTTGATTTATATGCAATTTGAGGTCAAAATAACTCTTAGTTTGCATATGTAGGTGTGGTTTACTTAGTGCCTTCCCATCTTCGTCCTAACCACCGTCGATCGCCCGCACCGTCCCGTCGCCGGCACCACCTTGTGGTGAGCCTCTTGTTCTTATCTTTTTTATATAAAAAAATCATGTTTGTGTGATTTAGATATATAGTTACTCATATAATTATCTTACCCGTACGTTGTTTGTTATACATAGTGCCATGGTATTGATATCCGTCCCCGTCAGCCATCGTCCGGGTTATGATTCGGATGTGGTATATTCTCTTTTATAACTATTTGTTGCATTTCGTGTTTATGACAAATTATGCCGATCAAGTTGACATAGATATTTTTATCTAGGAGGTATGTGAACCAGAAATTCCAACCGACCCTATTGTCGAGAGGTTAAATTTAGTTGAAAGGGAAAACGAGTATTTGAAAGAAAAATTGAAAAGAATTGAGGGGGAGAAGATGGAATTGGAGTTGCATGTTGCCGATGTCGTCGATGATCACAAGATCAAGATGGAGAAAATGCGCTTGAAGATTAGAAAGATTAGAAAATATGCCATTGATAGTGAGGCTTGGTATCATTATGTTGTTGGATTAATTATTACCTTAGTTGCGATCTTGATCGCATTTGTTGTTGCATTTAAATGCTTTAGCTAGAGAGTTATTTGTATGTTTGTTTTATGAGAATAAGTGTTGTATGAACTTTATGTATGAACTTGTATTAATTTGGTCTATTCGGTGTTGTGTAATGAAGATGCAATGGATGTACGATGACCGATGCTCTCCCCAGTTCGTTAATGGCGTGCATACTTTTCTGCTTGCGGCTGAGGCAAACAAGCGGGCGGATGGTTTTATGCCTTGTCCATGTGTTGGCTGTAAGAATGATCAGAATTACTCGAAGTTAAGAACCATTCACGTCCACCTGTTTGAGTCCGGTTTCATGCCCCACTATAATGTTTGGACCAAGCACGGAGAAAGAGGGGTTATGATGGAAGACAATGAAGAAGAAGAGGACGACGACAGCTATCCTGGCCATGGGTTCCCTGAATACGATGGTACAACAATGGGGGAAGAAGCTGAGCCGGCAATGCGGGAAGAAGCTGAAGAAGAAGAGGCATCAGATGAGCCCACTGATGATCTAGGTCGGGCCATTGCCGATGCAAAGAGAGACTGCGCAAGTGAAAATGAGAAGAAGAAGTTGCAGCACATGTTAGAGGATCACAAGAAATTGTTGTACCCGAATTGCGAAACTGACAAGAAAAAGCTGGGCACCACATTGGAATTGCTGCAATGGAAGGCAGAGAATGGTGTATCTGACAAGGGATTTGGAAAGTTGCTGATAATGTTAAAGAAGATGCTTCCAAAGGACAACGAATTGCCCGAGAGTACGTACGAAGAAAAGAAGGTTGTCTGCCCTCTAGGCTTAGAGGTGCAGAAGATACATGCATGCCCTAATGACTGCATCCTCTACCGCGGTGAGTACGAGGATTTGAACGCGTGCCCGGTATGCGGTGCATTGCGCTATAAGATCAGCCGCGATGACCCTGGTGATGTTGAGGGCGAGCGCCCCAGGAAGAAGATTCCTGCCAAGGTGATGTGGTATGCTCCTATAATACCACGGTTGAAACGTTTGTTCCAAAACAAAGAGCATGCCAAGGCGATGCGATGGCACAGAGAAGACCGTAAGAAAGACAAGAAGTTGAGAGTACCCGCTGACGGGTGGCAGTGGAGAAAAATTGAGAGAAAGTACAGGGAGGACTTTGCAGGTGACGCAAGGAACATATGGTTTGGTCTAAGTGCAGTTGGCATTAATCCTTTTGGGGAGCAGAGCAGCAACCATAGCACCTGGCCTGTGACTCTATGTATGTATAACCTTCCTCCTTGGTTGTGCATGAAGCGAATGTTCATTATGATGCCAGTGCTCATCCAAGGCCCTAAGCAACCCGGCAAAGACATTGATGTCTACCTAAGGCCATTAGTTGAAGAACTCTTACAGCTGTGGAATGGAAAAGGTGTACGTGCGTGGGATGAGCAGAAAGAGGAAGAATTTGACCTACATGCGTTGCTGTTCGTGACCATCAATGATTGGCCTGCTCTTAGTAACCTTTCAGGATAGATAAACAAGGGATACCGTGCATGCACGCACTGTTTGGATGATACCAACAGTATATATTTGGATAATTGTAGGAAGAATGTGTACCTGGGACATCATCAATTTCTTCCGAGCAGGCATCTCGTAAGAAAGAAAGGCAAGCATTTCAAAGGTGAGGCAGATCACCGGACGAAGCCTCGCCACCGTACTGGTGATGATGTACATGATATGGTGAAGGATTTGAAGGTAATCTTTGGAAAGGGTCCTGGCGGACAATCTGTTCCAAATGACGGTGACGGACATGCACCCATGTGGAAGAAGAAATCTATATTTTGGGACCTGCCCTATTGGAAAGACCTAGAGGTCCGCTCTGCAATCGACGTGATGCATGTGACGAAGAATCTTTGCGTGACCCTGCTTGGCTTCTTGGGCGTGTATGGGAAGACAAAAGATACACCGGAGGCACGGGAGGACCAGCAACGTACGCACAGAAAAGACGGCATACATCAGGGTCATGCCAGCTACGCTCTTACCAAAGAAGAGAAGGAAATCTTCTTTGAATGCCTGCTCAGTATGAAGGTACCGTCTGGCTTCTCGTCGAATATAAAGGGAATAATAAATATGGCAGAGAAAAAGCTCCAGAACCTAAAGTCTCATGAATACCACGTGATTATGACGCAACTGCTTCCGGCTGCATTGAGGGGGCTTCTACCGGAAAACGTTCGATTAGCCAATGTGAAGCTATGTGCATTCCTCAATGCAATCTCTCAGAAGGTAATCGATCCAGAAATCATACAAGGTTAGAGAGTGATTTGGTGCAATGTCTTGTCAGTTTTGAGTTGGTGTTCCCACCATCCTTCTTCAACATCATGACGGATGTCCTAGTTCACCTATGCGAAGAGATTAACATTCTGGGTCCTGTATTTCTACACAATATGTTCCACTTTGAGAGGTTCATGGGAGTCTTAAAGAAATATGTTCATAACCGTGCTAGGCTAGAAGGAAGCATCTCCAAGGGCCATGAAAATGAGGAGGTCATTGATTTTTGTATTGACTTTATTCCTGACCTTAAGCCGATTGGTGTTCCTGAATCGCGGCATAAGGCAGACTGGGTGGAAATGGCACGCTAGGACCGAAACAAATAATATGTATGGACGGGCATTCTCTCAGTCAAGCACACTACCAAGTTCTACAAAATTCCGCCTTGGTGGCTCCGTATATGGAGGAACACAAGAATTTTCTACGCTCCAAACACCCGGAGCAGTCTGACGACTGGATTACACGTGAACAAATGGAGACTTTCGCCGGTTGGTTGCAGACATGTGCCATGCATGATGCCGCTGTTGAAGATGACTTGTACTTGCTGTCCCAGTTACCATCTTCGAATATAATGACTTTCAAAGGGTACGAGATAAATGGGAATACATTTTACACGATCACCCAAGATAAGAAGAGCACCAACCAAAACAGTGGTGTCCCCTTTGATGCAGCAACCAAGAGGGGAAAGGACACATATTATGGTTACATAGAGGACATATGGGAACTTGACTATGGACGTGGTTTGAAGGTCCCTTTGTTTCGATGCAAATGGGTCAATATGACATGAGGCGGCGTAACAGAAGACCCGCAGTACGGAATGACAACAGTGGATCTCAACAATCTTGCGTACGCAGACGAACCATTCGTCCTAGCCAATGATGTGGCGCAACTTTTCTATGTGAAGGACATGTCTACCAAGCCGAGAAAAATAAAAGATAAGGAAGCGAATACATCATACGATGAGCCAAAGCGCCACATAGTTCTTTCAAGGAAAAGAAACATCGTGGGAGTGGATGGCAAGACAGACATGTCAGAAGATTATGAAAAGTTTGATGAAATTGCTCCATTCACAGTGAATATTGACCCAAGCATCCAGTTAAATGATGAAGATTGTCCATGGTTACGGCGCAAAGGGACACATGCGAAGAAAAAGTTTCACACCCAAAGATCCCACTCTGGGATGTGATCGGCTTCACTGTCATCACTTTCTTCTCTAGTGAGTTTCAGGACTTGTATATCTGGAAAGTCCCACTTTGGACAAATCGTAGGGAATCTTTGTAATAGTTAGGGTGCTTATGTGTTTTGGCATTTGAAACGTGTACTTTTGTGCTTCGGACAAACGTGTACCTTTCTGACTTCATTTGCTATTTTTCAGCTCATTTACTGATTTTTTTAGAGCTAAATGACCCTGAAATTGAACAGCAGTACAAATAAACTCTGAAAAGGTTGAAAGTTGGCATGGTATCATCATTTCACCCACATAGCATGTGCAAAAAATTGAGAGGGTTACGGCAAAAACTGGATGCACTTCGTGTACAAAATGGACAATCTCTTTCGAAATATCAGGGTTTCGGACGAAAACTTATCTGTTACAAAGGCAATTCATTTTTTTAACTTATTACAACTCCAGACTTTTTGTGCGTTCAGTATGCACCATTCAAAGCCACGTCATCAATTTTCAACCCTTTCTGACATCATTTGCTATTTTTCATGCATTTTCTGATTTTTTTGAGCTAATTGACCCTGAAATTGAAAAGCAGTACAAATGAACTCTGAAAAGGTTGAAAGTTGGTGTGGTATCATCATTTCACCCACATAGCATGTGCAAAAAAGTTGAGAGGGTTACGGCAAAAACTGGATGCACTTCGTGTACAAAATGGACAATCTCTTTCGAAGTATAAGGGTTTCGGACGAAAACTCATCTGTTACAAAGGCATTTCATTTTTTAAATAACCTAAGTATTACAAAATTGAATATAATGATAAAACACACTAATATTAAACATAAGAAAAAAGAATCACTGAAAAATCTATTTTTAAAGTTAAGTTATTCACAAACTAGTGATTCACATAAATTTCAAATAATTCAAATTTAAACTATTCAAATTTGAAAACTACTGGCACTAACAGAAAGTTTGTAATTTTTTGTACCTAAAGCAAAAATATTCACAAAGAAACTCTAAATACAGCAAAAAACAACTCAGAAATAAATAAAAGAAAATAAATAAATCAGAAAAAAAACTAAATAAAAAAAGCCCGCCTACTGGGCCACAGCGGCCTGCATACGACTAGAAACCCAACCTGGGGTTGGGCCAGGTTGCAGGCCCGCAAGGCCCAGTAGGCCCACAGGGTAGCGCCACAGAGTTAGGCCTAGAAGCCTGCTATGGAGAGGAGTTCGAGACAGCAGCCGCGCTGGGGCTTTTAAACCAGTGCGGACGCCCCTCGGCTAGCGAGGTGGGACTAAACTTGCCACACCGCACCTGCGCCAGCGCACCCCCTTTAGAACCAGGTCGTGGCTCCAACTGGTACTAAAGGGGGGCGTCTTTAGTACTGGTTGGAGCCACGACTCGGTGCTAAAGGGGTGCGCTTCCCGCCGCTTGGCCTGGCCAAAACAGACCTTTAGTACCGGTTGGTGGCTCCAACCGATACTAAAGGTCCAACCTATATATACAACACTTGAAAAAATTTCAGTTTCCCTCTGTTCTTCCTCTATTTCTTCCTCTCCGTCGACGACGCACCACCTGCCCGGCCCGATCGACGCCGTCGCCGCACCCGACGCGCCGCCCACCGCCCCATTCGCGCGCCGCCCCTCCCTCGAGCTCGCACGTCGTCGTCGTTGCCGCCCCCGACACCCCGCTGTGAGCCCCAGCCGCCATGGCCGCCCTCACACACACACACACGCACACACACACATATTTTCTTATTTTCTATTTTTTAGTTTTTTATAGTTTTAGTTATAGAAATGTTAGATGAATTTTAGATATAGAAATGTTAGTTAGATGAATTTTAACATTTTCTTTCACTAGATGATTAGATGTATATAGAAAAAAGTTAAGGAATTTGATACTTTTAGTTATATATATATATAAATGTTAGATGAATTAGATATATAAATGTTAGATGCATGTTTTTTTTTTAGTTTTTTATACTTTTAGTTATAGAAATGTTAGATGAATTTTAGATATATAAATGTTTATTAGATATATAAATGTTAATTAGAAATGTTATATTGTTAGTTTTTTATACGTGAACGATGCTCGGCCCGCATCCTCGCCGTCGACCCGTTCGCGACGACGTCCTGCTTCAGAGGAGCCATGTCCGGGACTGGGCTCCGCCAGGCTGGCACTGGGAGGTGCTACCTTCAGGGGCGCGCCGCTTGGTGAGGAACCCGGCCCCGGGTCTCGTCGTCGACCCGGAGCTCCTTTGGTGGCGTTCGCGTGGGCCACTTTCGGTGCGGAGGGAGCCGGCCCCGCCAGAGGTGGTATGTCGCCGTGTCAGGGAGGAGGACGAGCACGTCCGTCGCTACATGGCTGCTATGGACGTCAGGTTCTCCAATACCTGGCAGGTTCTTCGGGGATCTCACCCGAGCTATGATCCTGTGATGGTTCCTTCTCTTTGGGTGTCCATCGCCCGCGCCTCAGGAACCGCGAGTGAACTAGCTTATTCGATAGTATTCGATCTATATTAGCTAGCTAGCTAGTGATGTATTCGATATATAATATTCGAGACGATGTATTCGAGATTATATATATTATTCGATAATATTCAAGACGATGTATTCGAGATTATATATATTATTCGATAATATTCGAGACAATGTATTCGAGATTATATTCGATGATGCATATTATGTACTATGATTCAGTTTTTCCTTATTGATTGCATGCATGCATTGTAATTTGAATACTAAATTGTTTTGTATTTCTTCTTGATTAGGTAAATAAAAGCTATGGCAGACAATACCGGCAGAGAAGGGGAAGAGGCCCTGTTCGAGATCATATGCTCCCCTCGCCGGTCAGATGATCAGAATGAAGAAGATGACGGCTCCCAATATCTGAACAATACCGGGGAGGGTGATATGATATTCTATCGAGATGTCCGAATCGATGAAGTCCAGAACTATGATTATGATGACGAAGAAAATGTTGATCTTGAAATAACAGAGACCGGCGAGGTATATTTATATAAGCAGGCATCTGATGATCATCACATGTTTTAAATGATTTGAAGATATATTAACGAATCGATCTTTCTTCCTTCAGCCCTCCGGATTGAGCAAATCTTCTACAGGCAGCAGGACAGTGCGAGGCCCGGCCAAAAAGTTGAAGGAGGGTGTAAAGTACAACATCGATGCCATCAAACCTAATGGCGAACCAAGCGAGCCTAAGAAGAATGCGAACAAGTTCATTCGTCAATGCGGAGTTCTTGTGAAGGACCAAATCCCGATCTCCATGCAAGAATGGAAAAAGCCAGCAAAGGAACGTCCAGATCTTACTTGTGTCGACCAAAGAGCAAAAGATCGGCTTTGGGAATCTCTCATGGAACATTTCACCCTACCAGATCATTTCACAGATGCAGATGTGCAGAAAGTCATGGACACTGCTCTTAAGAAGATGGCAATTGCATTCAGCACCCACAAGAAAACTATATGGGCCAAGTACGTCGAAGGAGAAAAGAAGACTCTAGAATTCACGGGAACACGAGAGAAGCAAAGAGATCACTGGCCCGCTTTCGTGAAATTCAAGGAATTGGAATTATCTAAGGAACGGACGAGAATAAACAAGATCAATGCCGCAAAAAAGGAGCATTTCCATATGCTGGGGCCAGGTGGCTACGCGCTGGCCCAGCCTAAGTGGGATAAGTCTGAGCAACAGATGCTGGATGCAAGGGTCACTCCAGTTACATTGAGCTGGCCAGAAAGGTGCAGGACTTTGTTCTATGCGCATGGGGGGCGTTGGACCCGAAGACAGGCCAGGTTTTGAAGAAGGCAAGTCTTAAAGGAGCCGACGACAAGTTACTTGTTGCAATAGAAGAGGCTCGAACGGGGGTGTTCACGCCCAACAGAGAGAACAACGAGCTTACGCGCGCCCTGGGAAATCCTGAACACCCGAGAAGAACACGAGGCAAAGGCGTTGTTCCGTGGTATGAGGGGTTTGCGGACTGGAACGCCGACTACAGAAGCCGTGCGAGAAAGAAGATGGAGGAGGAGAAGAAGAGGAAGCTGGAGGAGGAGCAGAGGAAGCAGGAAGCAGAACGCCTTAAAGGCCTAGAATCAGCCCACGCGGAATTGGCACTCCAATTCCAGCGGCAGCAGCAGCAGATCGACTCACGTAGCCAAGAAAGGGGGTCTCAGCAGTGGCAGCAGCTAGCGGATGATTCAGCATTGGATAGCACCGTCCCATCCATGCCGAGAAGCAGCGTGGGTTCCGCCCCGGGCAAGGCACTGCTGGATACATACCCTGTCGATGACATCATGGAGAACACTAATTGTGAGCTACACTTCAAAATGAAGAACATATCCATGAAGGTGGCGGACGTCATTGCTTATACAAATCCCCCCGAAGCAACCTTCCATTGCAACCCGATTCCAGCTTGCTATGCTTGTGTCATGGTTGATGAAGTGGTGGCACAATATTCGGGGCTAGAGCTTGACATTCCTGGAGGTGACGACGAGCACACACTGGGAGAGGCCATACATCGTATCATCCTATGGAGAAAGGATTGCATCATCTTTCCAAGGCCACCGACACCGCGTCAGCCAACTCCTCCTTGAAGTCCGCCACCGCGTCAGCAGACTCCTGCTCCTCCAAGTCATCAGCCACCGCCTTAGCAGAGTCCTGCTCCTTCAAGTCCGCCAACGTGTCAGGCCACTACTCCTCCTCCAAGTCCGGCACCGCGTCAGCCCACTCCTCCTCCTCCAAGTCCGGCAACGCGTCAGCCCACTCCTCCTCTTCCAAGTCAGGCACCGCGTCAGCTGTCTCCGCCGCCTCAGCGGGCTACGCCACCTAAGCAACAGCGGAAGAGAGCCGCCGCAGCTATGGTGGCTAGCGGTACAAGTACAGGTACAGGAGGCAAGAGATTCCAATTTGGTCCAAGCCTCACGCCTCTTCCGAAGAGGCCTTACGACCTAACTGTGGAGGAAAACAAAGCAGAAGTGCAAGCCCAAGTGAGGGCCCATTTTGGACCGAAACCGCCACCGCCGCCAAAGGAGAAAGTACCTGAACATGTCATTAACCACTTTATTCGTATAGCTGAACCACCAGCTCCCAAGCCTATTGACTCACACTATGAGCGCCAAATCAGGAAGGCATATCAAGCACAAAAAAAGAAGGAGTCGAGCTCGAGCTCCAGCCAAGCAGCTGCCAAAAAAAGCGGGAAAACTGTTCCCCAGCTGGGAGAACAGGCGGTGCAATCGATCCCCCCGCTCATTGTACCAACACATGCGAGTACCGGCGCCGATCAGCTGGTAATAACCGACGAGCATAGAAGGCAGGCTGCAGAGCTCGGTATCACTGTTTATCAACTCCTAGAGATCGAGCCCATGGATACGCTTAGAGAGGAGGACATAAAACGGAAATATGCCCGTGGCGAACCTTTGGTCAAGCCTGAGGAGGTCAAGAAGCTCCCAACGAGAATGTATGAATTGCATGAATGGTACATGAAAATTGCCAAGACTACCAATCGAGAGTCCCTCATGGTGAAAGTCAAGGCAGAGCATTACTTCAATGAGACAACTCTGTATGTTGAGTTTACAGAACTGTTTCAGTTATTCAATCAAGACGCACTCGACAAATCTATAGTCAGTTGCTATTGTCTGTAAGTGATTTCTTTCTGTAATTTAAGTATCAAGCTAGCTGTAGTGCTCGTTGATCATTACCTGTAATTATCCTCACTATATTCTTTTCTATGGTATTATGCAGGATGAAGATCTGTGAAATGAAAAAAGCTGGACGCTATGGCATTGGGTTCATTGACCCAAATACCATTAATCAAGAGACATGGACATATGAATGGTATCAAGAAGAAGTAGAGTAAAACATGCTAGAGTTCTTGAAGAAACTCAACATCAATCGAGATATACTACTTCCTTACAACTTCGGGTGAGTCACACTGTCTTGTACTACAAATTCTGTTTTTGCTTACTAGCTAGATGTTAATAAGTGTATAGGGTTTAGGGTAGTTGATGAGTGTTATGCACATGCCCGCTTAATTTATACATGCAAACATGTGCACATGCAGTTTCCACTTGCTCTTGTTAGTCATTCAAGGTGAAGAAGGAAAAGTTGAAGTACTGGACTCACTACTTAAACCAGTTACTGACTACGAAATCATGAAGGGGATAGTCAACAGGTAATTTCAATCATTATTGAACTATATGTCGGCCTCTTTAGTTCGTCATTTCCTGATATCAACTAATTAATAACTTCTTTATTCATTTTCTTTGCCGGCGGGCAGGGCTTGGGAAAATTTCATCAAAAAGGTTCCAGGTCAATGGAAACAAAAGCTGAAATGGTATCGACCCAAGGTAATTAATTAAGTAGTACTAGCTAGCTACCATCTCTTTAATTCTAGTTTCAATACCATTAATTATCATGCTTGATTAATAATTATCTGATTGAATTCTATTCTCGTAAAGGCCCTGAAGCAGGCGTCGGGGACTAATTTATGTGCATACTACATTTGCGAGAAGATTCGCATGATGACGTCCGAAAGGAGCTTATCTAATAGACAGTTATGGGTACGTTTGCCAGAACACTATTCACAATTTTTACATCATTATCTAATATATATACACACAACTAATACATTCATATTGATCTCCTTCTTTAAAGTTCTCGGAGATGCGGGATAAGCTCCTACCAACGGATTGCGTACGAGCAATTCAAGAGGAAATAGAGGGATTTTTGGTCGACCAGGTCATAGATCCCAAAGAAGAATTTCATTACCCGCTACCGTAGTAATGCCTCCATATATGTAGGAGAAATTGTATATACCAAATTGTATATATACATGTGTACGTGTGAATGGTGGTGCGAGACATTTGATGATATATATATAGATGATCGGTTCTACGAGAAATTCTATTTATAAATATGCATAATGTGTACAATATGTAGTATCGTAAAATACCAGCAAATGAAAAAGAATTAAATGGAAAACACAAAATTAAAGTAAAAAAGAAATCATAAACCCAAAACCCCCTAAACCTTTTAGTACCGGTTGGTGTTACCAACCGGTACTAAAGGTCTCCCAGCCCCCGGCGCTGGCTCGTGCCACGTGGAGGCCCTTTAGTGGCAGTTCGTGTTGAACCGGTACTAAAGGGGGGGGGACCTTTAGTCCCCACCCATTTGTGCCGGTTGCAAAATCGGTACTATAGGGCCTTACGAACTGGTGCTATAGCCCGGTTCTGCACTAGTGTGAGGTCTGGGCTCGACGCCGCACTCATGGAAGACGATCGGGATGATTCCGATGTTGACCTATCATCGGGCGCCAGACTGCTGGCCGAACTGTCGTCTTCGCTATCGCTCGACATGGTTACGGTCGTATAAAAACCGCGAGAAAGCGAGATTGCAGAGTGTGTGCAAGTGTGTAGCATGGCCTGCCGGGGACGATGAAGATGGTGGACACTTAAGCGGGGTATGCAGAGAATAGGAAATGCCAATTGAAGCGGGGGTTGACGTATTTTCTAACTGCTGATATAATCAACCGGAATTATTTGTACCCAGTCACTCCAAATTCCTGGGGTTGCGCAGTTCTCAATGTGATAATTATTTACACACACACGTTGGAGCGTCCAAATATGAAACAAGCATTTTTCGTAGTACTTCTACTCCCCCCGTACTGGCGACCTAGGTGGGGGAAAAACGAGATAACTTGATGATTACTATTTGGTAATCAATACCATTGCATGTAGAGAATTGACCATTGCATGCATGTTATGCTAAGTAGTCTGAAGTCATTGAATGCATACTAGCCGCAGGACTCCTATTGGCTGATTTCTTTTTTCAGGACAAAAACAAGGAATGAGTTTTGGGCTTATGCACCGGTACCGGTACGAACGGAGTAGGACAGTTGGCAAGCAATACATTGAGCTCTTCTTATTAATGAAGCCAGTAATAATCCAACTACAAAGGAAAGGAAAAAAAGACAAAGGAAAATATCTGCATGAATCTTCGCGTAACATCAATGGCATAGGACCTAGATGTGCATTACTTAGAGCACATCTAGATGTGCTTTAGCAATATTGTCAAACAAAACCCCTAATCATCATTGCAAACAACGCATAGAACATGGCTAATGCAACAACCACAACTACACATGCTAGTTCCTTCTTGTCTCTTGCCTTCATCTGTTGCCTGTGATTGATTCTTTCTTGCTTCATCGTACTGATTGTACATTCCAGATCAGCCAGTTTCTTCTTCAGCTTTACGTTATCTTCTGCGAGCTTGGTGACAACACTCCGAGCCCTGCCATGCCATTCTTCGTCCAACCAGTTAACAAAGGCACAAGCCTCATATCCCTCCCAATGTTAAATAGTATTCAGGATGAGCGGTGGCATTAACTCAAGTAAAATGATGAACTTAGCACTAACCTATAAGGGGCAACTAAGAATCCACCAGCCAATGTCGAATCCCTCCGTGTATACACATCGAGCGGGAGTGTGCCCGTGCACACAACTCAGCCTTGTTACTCCTCGGTGGCGCAAAACTCGGAGTTGAACTCGTGTTGCAGGAGTCTGGAGTCATGCTCCAGATCCGGCGGCAGATCGCTTTCCTGGTGGGGGGGGGGGGTCATTCAGGATGGATTCAGCAAGGAGCACTTTGGACATGCTAAAAAAGATCGGGAAAGATTGGAACCTGACAGGACGATTCGGATCCATAGTACACCTGCCTTCTGATGACCTTAGGCAAGTGCTCGGTGGCAACCGCCTTCGTGGCGGCGCTGACGAGAGCGGCGATACGAGCAGGAGCAGCCGCACTAAAACCATCAGCACCACTCATCCACATTCCCCCAATGTCAGCGCCATGCGAGGGAATTTGGAAGCTATCTAGGGATTTGGGGGAAATGGGGAAACTATGGGGATAAACTAACGGTCGGGAACTACTTATGGCACTATATGTTATATACGGCACACTGTTTATACATGTCGTTTGTGTTAGGTATTACAACTTCACACACGATTTCCGCGCCAAACCTTGTGAGAAGACAACGTAGGTGAGACACGGTTGCCGTTACATAACCGTATGTGACCCTGTACATATAATAGTTACAGTGATACTGTGTAAACAGCCGCTCTGTGGATATCCGTCAAAAAATAGAACAACCGCTCTGTAGATAGAGATGGCGGCGGTGGCGGCCTAGGCAGCGGCTACCGGATAAGAGGTCAATCCTCGGTTGGTGGGCAGTGGTGGCGTCATAGGAGGTCAATCCTCGGTCTGCGGCGGGAGATAGGAGGAGCTCAACCATTGAGGTCAGCGGCGGCGTGATTGGAGCACATCCATCGCGGTCGATGGCAGGATAGTGGAGGTCGAACTTCAGGCGGGAGACGCACTAAGCTTTGCTCCTCGACCCTGCTGTCTCGGCATGCCACTGCATCGCGCTTCTCTGTCTGCTGGGTGGAGGTCACCGCGCGGCTAATTAATTAAGGTATTCGTTTCGTGAGTGGCTTAATTAAGGTATTCAATTCCTAAGGGTAGTGCTGTAGTACTCTGCGTGTAAATTGACTGGCCATTAATTTTTGTCATTGCACGTCTGGATAACAATATGGAGCGCCCTCAGTAATTATGAAAATAAAACCTTGTGATTTATGCACACATCTTTGGGCATCAATTAATCCATGTATTAATGTTGTTATTTTGTTTTTAATTACCATTCTTGTGGTGCAAATGGAATGATCTCAATGGATGAAGAATCGGAGAACCACAGATTTTATCAGTGGTGTGACAGAGTTCATGAATTTGGCTGAAAGTACAAAGAGGAGAATTGGTGATGCGGATTACATCCTGTGTCCCTGTACTCGATCATTGTGCCAATACAGAGTCACGTGAAGTTGGAGATGTCCAGTGGCACTTACTCTCTCAGGGATTCATGGATGGATATACACATTGGACCAGACACGGTGAAGAGCAGGTCATGGATGAATATACCCAGGGCTATGAGATGCCAAACCCCGGTCAGTGTCACATGGATGTTGAATCTAACATCAGGGCAGAGGCGTCAAGCTACCAATGGAACACCGGAAAGCCAAAACGCCCACTGGAAAACCAAGACATCGACGCAGATGACGATGATCTTGATATGCCAGACTTTGCTGCTATGATTGCAGATTTCAAGAGCCCCAAAAAGGATATGATTGGGTACAAGGATCTGCCAACCATTGATGCGGACTCCAAGAAAGAATTGTATCCAGGTTACAAAAAGAAATATTCCAAGTTGAGTGCCACCCTGGCGCTTCTCAGATTTAAAGCAGCAAACGGTCTATCAAACAAGGGCTTCACAGAGATGTTAGGTCTTTTCAAAGAAATTCTTCCGGAAGATAATGTGCTCCCGAGAAGCACGAACAAAGCGAAGAAATTTTTTTGCCCATTAGAACTTGAAGTACAGAAGATACATGCTTGTGTGAATGATTGTATATTGTACTGTGGTGAGTACAAAGATTTGCGTGCATGTCCCACATGCAAGCATGCACGATACAAGCGCAGGAGAGCGAAGGAAAAGTACAAATTGGACGACGAGATCAAGACAGGAATCATGTTCAAGGTTGTTTGTTACTTGCCTTTAATTCCAAGGTTGAGGCATTTGTTTGCAAACCCTAGAGAGGCAAAGAGGTTGCGGTGGCATCATGATGAGCGAACTGTGGATAAATATATGAGGCACCCGAAAGATGGGGCTCAGTGGGAAATAATCGACAACAAGTTTCAAGACTTTGCCAAGGATCCTAGAAGTATATGGCTCAGGGAGTGTACTGACGGGATGAATCGTTTTGGTGATATGAGCACCAATCAGAACACATGGCCGGTGCTTCTGTGCATATATAACCTAGCTCCTTGGTTGTGTATGAAGAAAAAATACATTATGATGTCAATGATTATCCCAGGAATGAAGAAACCTGGAAATGACATCGACATTTACTTTCAGCTACTGGTAGAAGAACTGCGGACAGTGTGGATAGATGCGCATGCTGTAAAATATTATGATGCTTACAAAAAGGAGATTTTCGATCTACATGTGATGCTGGTGCACACCATTCAAGATATGCCGGCATTAGGTAACACATCGGGGTAGAAAACAAAGGGAGATGTAGGGTGTGTCACATGCATGGATAGGATAGCTAGCATATTTCTTCCCAACTCGCGCAAAACCGTGTATTTGTGTCATCGTAGGTTCTTACGGAGAAATCACCCATACCAAAAGATGAAAGCTGTGATGGTATGACAGAGGTAGATGTAGGCCCAAGACCCTATGATGGGGAGGTGGTCCACAACATGGCTAAACAAATTAATGTTGTGCTTGGCAAGAAGCACGCTTTCACGGTGAAACAAACACCTAAGGTTCAAGTGTTTAAGAAGAAATAGGTGTTCTGGAAATTACCTTACTTGGAGATTCTACGTGTACGTCACTGCATTGATGTCATGCACGTATAGAAGAACGTATGTGAAAGCATCCTTGGTATTCTGCTCAAGATTAAAGGTAAAACAAAGGATGGTGATAGTGCACGGCTCAATATGCTTGCTGATCAATCAAAACGCAAGAGTGAAGCAGAAGATGATAACAAATTCATCAAATCTCGCCAGAGTTACAATTTCAGTACAAAAGAAGCAACACAGTTCTTCACCTATTTGTTGTCAGTTAAGACACCCTCTTCCTACTCCGCAAACATCAGAAGTCTCGTGGATGTGAGCTCAGGTAAAATGAAGTTGGGACACATGAAGTCACATGATTGCCATGTAATGTTGACACAAATCCTCCCGGTGGCCGTCATGAATCTGATGGACAAAGATATAAGAAACACACTCATTGAGCTCTGTGATTTCTTCAACCAACTATGGCAGAAAGTTGTAGATCCTGAAGAGTTGGATCATATGCTAGAGGATATTGCAAGAATATTGTCCAACCTAGAGATGTTTTTCCCACCGTCATTCTTTGATGTCATGGTCCATCTCACTGTGCACCTTGTCGATGAGATAAAGTATTGTGGTCCTGTGTTTCTTCGCAACATGTATCCCTTCGAGCGGTTCATGGGAATACTGAAGCGCTATTGTCGGAACCGAAACCATCCAGAGGCAAGCATCCTACACGGTTATACCACGGAGGAGGTGGTTGAGTTTTGCACCGAATACATGAAACAAAGACCTATAGGTTTGCCCCTCTCTCGCCATGAGGGAAGGCTGAAAGGTAACCCGGTCCTTGCTGGCACACAAATGGCTGCACCCAGAGAATTGGCAGAGAAAGCCCATTTGACGGTACTGCTTAACAGCCCAGTTCTTAGCGCTTATGCCGAAAAACACTTGGCGGAGATACGCCAAAGCTTCTTACCAATGGTGCCTTCATCAGATGTGGAGATGAAGGAGCACACTAAGAACTACGCCGAATGGCTGAAGAATCATTTGGCACAAGGATCCATCAATGACACTGCTACGTGGTTGGCACAAAAGCCATCGCCTATGGTGTTGACGTACCAAGCATATGACATAAATGGATACATGTTCTACACTGAGGAACATGATGAGAAGACCTCATATCAGAACAGCTCTGTTCGAATAGAATGCATGACTGTAGATGAAGCTGATAAAAGGGTATACTATGGAACCATCAAAGAGATTTGGGAGCTTGACTATGTGAAAGTTAAGGTGGCATTATTCAGGTGCGCATGGATCCCTCTTGGTCATGTAAAGGTTGTTGATTACAGGAAGACATGTGTTAACAGGACAACGATGGCATATCACATGGACCCGTTCATTCTTGCTAGCGATGCTACCCAGATTTTCTATGCGGAAGACCCCTTGCATAAGAACTGCCATGTAGTGATGCATGGGAAGAGGAGGGTACTGGGTGTCGAGGATGTTGCCGACGAGGACGATTACGATGAATTTGCTGAGTTGCCAGCCAAGGGATCACACACCCATCTAACGGAGAAGCGTAAAATCATCAGAAAACCCAAGTTCATTCGGGGTCAACGTAATGATCCCAGTTCCCCCATGTACATGGGAATTAAGCCGTAAGACTAGTCTTTATGCCTACCCTGCAACTTAATTCGTTCAATTTAGAACTGTCGCATGTACTGAATTTGTGAGTTATGCCCAGTTTTCTGTTGATGTAAGAACCGTTAATATGTTGACCTTGATATGCTGTCAGCTCAGGCAATGAATATGAACTGTTTATTATTATTATTATTATTATTATTATAATATCATAGAGGTAGCACACTCAATTGATCTCACTCCAGTATGTGTGAACAAAAGATATGCAATCTGGTTTGCGAATAGCACACGGTTCGTTCATGAAAGCCGTGTGCCGACCAAACCCCGTGCGCGATCTGAGTCCTGCTTTCTGATTGGCCAGAACCCAAACCCCACAGATCGTACGTCTGCACCATTGGATGCTCCTAGATCGAATGGCAATCCTCACCCCTTTCGACAGCAAATGCACTTCCGGTTGTAATTTTATTTTTATGCACAAAATGCACGTTAAACTCGAAAAATGTCTTAAATATAGCTAATGATACCTGAAATGCGCCAGAAAATCAAACCCATGGTATAATGGTGATTGCGTACCGTGGAAATTTTTATGAGGCCAAACGATGAAGTCACCGGCCACTGGAGTTTGAATTGACACGTCTCCTTTTGGAAACCATGATCCTTCATGTGAGATGCTCCGGTTTGGAAGGAGCGATCATCAAAACTTGTGCCAAACTTTACCAAATTTTTTCCATGGGGTCGTGAGAGCATGCACACATCGATTTTGATGATGTCCGGACTCCATCTGAATTTCCTATAATTAAAATACCAACTAGGCCTACGCCAGTGGCCGCACCTCGCGGCCGAAATGTTTGAAACTTATCCCCGCTTCTCGGACAAACGGATGAAAACTCGCAAAGGGACGCACAAATGATTTGTACACCTTCTTTGCTACGGCTGGCCATAGTGGGGGTATCATAGCCGGTATCATGCACTTGGGAATAGCAAATATGATGATGTGGCAAGGAATTAAAGAAGGAAGAGTGGGTTAGAGTAACATACGTAGATACCGTAACATAATAAATGCTATACTACTTTGTGTCATGCATGGCCATAAATACGGTCATCTATGATACTACTCTATGAATGCACTATGAAGGTACGTAGTATCATACACTAGTATCATATGCATGATACTAGTATATGATACTCCCCACTATAAGGCTGGCCATAGTGGTGGTATCATAGCCGGTATCATGCACTCGGAAATAGCAAGTATGCTGATGTTGCAAAGAATTAAAGAAGATAGAGAGGGTTAGATTAACATATAGGTAGATACCGTATCATGTTAAATGCGATGATAATTTGTGTCATGCATGGCAATAAATATGATCATCTATGGTACTACTCTATTATACTATGCACTATAATTAAAGGTAGTATCATACACTAGTATCATATGCATGATACTAGTACTCCCTCCGTCCCAAAATTCTTGTCTTAGATTTGTCTAGATACAGATGTATCTAATACTAAAACGTGACTTGATACATCCGTATTTAGACAAATCTAAGACAAGAATTTTGGGACGGAGGGAGTATATGATACTCTCCACTATGAGTAACCTAAGTATAGCATAACTAAAACACCCACATGTAGTTGTAGTAGGGTTTTGACTTTATATGCATTAAATGCAAGGTAAGTGCAAAAAATGACTTAAACATAGCCGACGAGACCTGAAATGGGCCAGAAAATCAAACCAAGGGTATATCTGTGATTGTTTACCATGATTTTTTCGAGGCGGAACAATGTAGTCACTGACGATTTGGAGTCCGAAATGCCACGTCTCCTTTTGAAAACTATGATCCTTCTTGTGAGATGCTCCGGTATGCAAGGTGCGAGCACCAAAACTTGTGCCAAACTTTACCAAATTTTTTCCATGCGATCGTGAGAGCACGCCACAGTGACACATTGATTTTCATTATTTTCGGACTCTATATGCATTTCCTGTAATTAAAATACCAACAAGGCCTACGCCTCTGGCCGCACCCTGCGGCCGAACTATTTGAAGTTTTTTCCCATTTCTCGGACAATGAATGAAAACTCGCAAAGCGACACACAAATGATCTTGCTAACACCCACGTGTAGTTGCGACTCTCTCTCTCTCTCTCTATATATATATATATATATATATATATATATATATGCAAAAAATGACTCAAATATACGAACGAGATCTCAAATGCACCAGAAAATCGAACCATAGGGTACAATCATGATTTCTTACCATGAAAAAAAATTGGAGGCGAAACGATGAACTCATGCTTTCATTCAAACGAAAATATGACGTTAGTTCATGTAAATGTTTTCAAATAGCACATGGTTCACTCATGAAAGCCGTGTGCCTACTAAACCATGGCCGATGCTCTCCTGCCACGCGCGCGATCTGAGTCGAGCGTTCTGATTGGCCAAAACCCAAACCCCATGGATCGTACGTCTGCATCGTTGGATTCTCCTTGATCGAACGGTAATGCTCATCCCTTTCGACAACACATGCAGTTTTAGTTGTGATTCTATTTATATCCACAAATTGCATGTTAAATTCAAAAAATGTCATAAATATAGCAAACGATACCTGAAATGCGTTAGAAAATCAAACCCGTGGTATAATTGTGGTTGCGTACCGTGGAAATTTTTATGAGGCCAAATGATGAAGTCATCGGCCACTGGAGTTTAAATTCACACGTCTCCTTTTGGAAACCATGGTCCTTCATGTGAGATGCTCCGGTTTGGAAGGAGCGAGCATCAAAACTTGTGCCAAACTTTACCAAAATTTTTCCCCGGGGTTGGGAGAGCACGCCACGGGCACACACCGATTTTGATGATGTCTGGACTCCATCTGAATTCCCTGTAATTAAAATACCAACTAGGCCTACGCCGGTGGCCGCACCTCGCGGCCAAAATGTTTGAAACTTCTCCTCGTTTCTCGGACAATCGATGATAACTCACAAAGCGATACACAAATAATTTTGTACACCTTCTTTGCTAACTAACACCCAGATGTAGTTGTAGAACGGTTTTGAATTTATATGCACTAAATGCAAGGTAAGTGCAAAAAAATGAATTAAATATAGCAGACGAGACCAGAAATGGGCCAGAAAATCAAACCTAGGGTATATACGTGATGTTTACCGTAAAAAAAATTCGAGGCGGAACAATGTAGTCACTGACGATTGGAGTCTGAAGTGCCGCGTCTCCTTTTGGAAACTATGATCCTTCATGTGAGATGCTCCGATTTGGAAGGTGTGAGCATCAAAACTTGTGCCAAACTTTACCAAATTTTTTCCATGGGATCCTGAGAGCACGCCACGGTGACACACCGATTTTCGTTATTTCCGGACTCTATATGCATTTCTTGTAATTAGAATACCAACAAGGCCTATGCCTCTGGCCACACCCTGCGGCCGAACTGTTTGAATTTTTTTCCCGTTTCTCGAACAATGAATAAAAACTCTGAAAGCGACACACAAATGATCTTGCTAGCTAGCACCCACGTGTAGTTGCGACTATTGCAAACAACTCAAATATAGCAAACGATACCACAAATGCACTAGAAAATCGAACCATAGGGTACAATGGTGATTTCTTACCGTGGAAAACAATTTGGAGGCGAAACATTGAACTCTTGTTTTCATTCAAAAGAAAATATGCTGTTAGTTCATGTAAATATTTTCAAATAGCACATGGTTCACTCATGAAAGCCGTGTGCCTACCAAACCGTGGCCGATGCCCCCCCTTGCTGCGCGCGCGATCTGAGTCATGTGTTCTAATTGGCCAGAACCCAAACCTCACGGATCGCACGTCTGCACCATTGGATGCTCCCAGATCGAACGGCAATCCTCATCCCTTTCGACAGCAAATGCACTCCGGCTAGGATTTGATTTATATGCCAAAATGCACTGTAAATGCCAAAAAATGTCTTAAATATAGCACACGAGACCTCAAATGCGTCAGCAAATCAAACCCGTGGTATAATGGTGATTGCTTAACGTGGAAAAAATATAGAGGCGAAACGATGAACTCACGTCTTCATTTCAAAATTAGTACGTCTTCATTTCAAACAAAATTATTCTCTTTGTGCACACGAGCGCTGAGAGGCAACCGTTTGCATAGGCCTTTCCGCGCGGCGACCGGGGATATTTTTTCACCCTTTTCACCTAGGCAGCCAACACCCCCCCACCGCCCGCCCGCGTTTCACTCAACTAGTCCACCCAATCTCCATCGCCAGCTCCCCCCTCCCCCAGAATCATAGCAGAACGCTCTCCGGTGCCAGCGTGCTCACCCCGGCCGTGTGCCCACTCTTCGGCGTCAACCCTACCTCCACTGCCATTCCCAACACGCGGCTGCCTGTGCCTCGCCGTCTTCATTTGCTCGCCAGCCACCCTCGAGCATATCGATCCTGTAACCCTCGCCTCTCTTGTGGTCCTGCCGGGTTTGCATTAAGAAACCTGTTAGTTACTGCTCTCCATCGCGGTGAGGCATATTTCCTCGCAATCCCTCTTCTTATTTCATTCCGTATGTTCCCAAATTGGCTATAAAATAATAGAGAGCGTATATATGTTCATTATCTACCTTCCTAACTAGTACATATAAGCTGTATTTGTTCCAATAAGTTACTGCTGATTTACAGATCGCGGGCGCCCGAGTCACACAAACTTAACAAATAAGCCGTACATTTTCTAAATTATTGCATGACATGTTTAGACAGCTTGATACCAAGTTGTTAGTTTTATGCTTATCCTCCTTTCCTGAGTTTCGCATGTGTTCTCTGTAGATGCCGAGTAGCAGCGACAGCATTCATGCTTCAGGCGTTGTATCTTCATCTAATTCCGACAACCCTAGGTCTTCAGTAGATGGTGAGGGATCAAGTAGTCTTGAACGGGATAGACCTGCAGCAATTACCCTTCCGGTCAGGTCACAGAGGAACGCTCCAAGGAAGGCCACACACCAGCCTAAAGGTGTATATGAAGTAACCGAGATCAATTTAAAGTCTTGGGCTCCAACTAAACCAGATAAAGCACGCACGAGGTTCAGGAGTGTGTGTGGATTGGTTGGCAGGGCAGGGCTCAACATTAATCTGCCGGGGTTTTGGAAGGCTGACACAGAAACACGGCAAAGGATAGTCCGGGAGATCATGGATCACTTCAACATTCCAGAGCAGTTGAGAATACAGGTGGAACACGCTGCACTGAAGAAGGCTAGGGATGCCTGGAGAAATTGGAAGCACGTGTTGTACAAGAAGTACTTGAGTGAAGGCAAGGACCCAATCCTCGCATACCCCCAAATGTCAAAGGCAGACTGGGCAGAATTCAAAAGGGTCAGGGCAACTACAGAGTTTGCTGAGAATAGTGCCAAGCAATCGGAACTTCAAAAGAGGAACACACACCCCCACCGTATGGGTGTGCAGGATACTACGGCTTGAAACCGATATGGGACCAGGAGGACAAAGAAGCAGTAGCGGCGGGTGGGAAACTGGCCTTTAGTGAAATTAGGGGCGAACGCACTAGAGACTACTTGCGGGCACGTGCAAGGAGGCATGATGACGGAACTTATTACTTTGAAAACTCACATAACAAAGAACTGTATCGCGTGATGTTAAAGGCTTCCAAGATCCCTGGAAGGTTCTACAGGAACTCAGGGCCAAGTGACATTCTGTCCAATGCTCTCGAAACAAGAGAGCCCCCTGGCCGTGCAAGGGGTATAGGTGTTAATGTCCCGCACAAGAGGGATTTCACACTCAGCAAAGAAGAGAGGCTCAGCATGAAAAAAGCGAGGAGTGAAATGAAGCAGAATGAATTGTATGAAAGGTTGAGGAAGGACATGTATCCTGCTATTCGAAAGGATATTGAGGAGTCAATGATGATGCAGAAGACTCTAACACTGACAGATAGCCAGCAGATGGGAGGGGAGGCGGGCATGGAGGATGCTGGTTATTGCGCGACAACACTGCACAAGAGCGCAGTGCATCAGCTGACCCCAGCGACACTGAGACTACAGCTGCTCATGATGATGCTATATCTGACCTACCTGGAATGAAAGACAGACTGAAAGGCATGCTTACACATTATGAAGGTACATTAAAATGTGCAACAGCCTGGGTTTGCCCACCCTTCTTGGAAGAGGGCCTCTTGTTGGACAACGTGCCATTGAAGCCGGGCTGTGTGAATTGCTACGTGACTGAAGTAAAGCCTGGATTCAATGAATTTGCCCTGAAGAATGTCCTAGGATACTTTGATGAGCAAAGGACCTTGGGAGAAACACTGTTACATCACATCCAGTGGCCATGAAAGGAAATAGAGTTCATGGATGAGATACCTGAAGCCCCGCCAAGAGCAACCAATGTCGTCCCTCAACCGGTGACACTCTCCTTGCCACAGTAGCTCTCGCGTGCTTCCCCCAAAGAACCGAATACTCGTAATCCGACGGCTGATGCATCAACCTGTGATCAGCCGGCCCGACTTTGTGCCGTACAAGCCATGTCATCGTTCGCCCCAGAGCAGCCAATGGCAAGGACTACAACTGCTGAAGACGCACCACCAGTTCGATGCCGACCGCTGAAGCAGCGGGGGGAGACTCAGCTGCAGTACATGCTCAGCAGACCAACCGGGTGGAATGGACTGCTAAGTAGTCTGATGCTTCAGAACCACCTGCTAAGCAGTCTGTAGGTCTAGAACCGACTACTCATTAGTCCGTCAGTCCGCAGCCGCCTGATCCGCATACCAATGTCTCAGCACTTCCTGCTCAGTAAACCAACGCGTTGGCACAGCCTCCTCAGCACACCGACAAGTTGGCACCACCTGCGCAGAAACCCGACATGGCTTCAACGCATGGTCAGCAGTCTGATGCCTCTGCTCCTACAGCACAGCAGTCCGTCAAAGGAGCACCGCCAGCTCAGCGGTCCAGCATAGCTAAACCGTTTGCTAAGCAGTCCGTTGAAACTTCATCGTCTGCTCGGCAGTGTACCTTTCAGCCAACCAGACGTTCTACCAGAAGTGCTTCAAGTACCAAGAAGGATGCAGCCAAAAAGGCTGCACCCGCGAGGAAGCGTGCCGGGAGAGCGAAGAGGAAAGAGAACGATTGCCTCTTACTTAAAGCACTCATCGCCCATAACCAAATTAATAGCAAGTTGTTCGAATCGGGGAGTAATATTATTTCTGAGGGCATGGATGATGAAGAAATAGCTTTGCAACTTGCTAAAAATAAAGCAGACGTACTTGAAGCATGAAATTACATACATGGCCAGCCATTTCTTGTTGGCGAATACTTTGATGAGTGCAGCTCCAGTTGCCGCGAGTTACATAAGTATTGCATGGATCAAATGTCAGCAGGTCATCATGTTCTGCTAGTCCACTACAACAAAGATCATTTCCGACACGATGCTGGTTCCATTAGTGTGGGATTCGAGGACTTACATCTCTTCTTCAACTTCAATGTGCTCGATGCCACTCTTGTTAGATGCCTGATTTTGTAAGTACTTGACAAACTCTGATAATTTCTCCATACAAGGCTGTAAATGATAAACAGCTAACTGCATTTTATTCCTCTCAGGGGATTGAACGCGCAGAGAAGAAAAAGGGAGAGTGTGTATTTCATAGATCCTGCATTAGCAAATGGCACAACATTAGATGGTAAGGACCTACGGGACTGGGCCATTAACACGGTCGTCCGTATCTTCGAAAACACGTCCCATGCAGAATCATTTCTCTGGCCATATCATGAACGGTAAGTCAAGTAAACAACCACACATACACTGATTGTCTTTCAGATTTCAACATAATTCGTAAGTTCATGGCTTTCTTAATATGTAGCAATCACTAGATATTGGTATTCATTGTTCCAAACAAGAACACAGTTTACTACATGGATTCTCTCAGAGAGTCAACAAACGCTCAGGATCTGACGCATCTTCAGCAATTCATGGATAGGTATTGAATTCTATGATGTTGAAATTAATTTGCATTCATATCTGGTTCAATAATTGATGTTGTCAAAATTCATCTTCATTTGCAGTGTGCTCGCATTGTGGAAAACTAAACCAGGGAGCTTATTCAAGAGGGCACTACCTCTGCAGCACGAGATTGTTTCTCCGATAACACAACGAAATCCATTATTTTTGGAAAATTTATCCAATAGTCTGCAAATACCTTTTCTGACGCTAGTCAAATATTCAAGCTTCTAAATAAACCTCTTTCTATTTCTGTCCAAAGAAAAAAAAATATATCTAACACCGGTTAGGTTGTTTCTAACAGGACAAATACATGACTAATTCTGTACAAAAAAATTCAGTGTCCTCAGCAACAAGCAGGGACCAACCTTTGTGGATACTATGTTTGCAGACACATGATCTCCATCTGCAAATCTGCTGATAGTTGTGAAGATGCCCGCGAATTAGTACCAGTAAGTCTATCTTAATTAATATCTTCTACTCCACTCATATGGCACATTCTAATCTTAAAAATACTGCAGCTCATCTTAGAACAGAGGACCCCTGAACCGCTCCCCGCTGGTGAATTGCTGATGGTTCGGAGATTTATCAGCGACTTCTTCCTGAATCACTACATCAATCCCACTGGTGATAATGAAGATTTCAGCATGCCTTCTCCTGAAACATTGAGTAAGAGTTAGCCACTAAACATATACGCATGGATCCATTGTTTTCCATCTGATGAGGTCTTCGTATTTCATACACTATGATTAATTATGTAATGCATGTATGTGTCAACAAATCATTGGAATTTAGCGACCATATGTTCAATTGCAATTGTTGCGAAATCTGATGAATGTTCTTCCTGTGGACACTATTTGTTCAATTGAATATTGTGGCGAATTTGCCTTTTGCATGCCTATTCAAATGGGATATTTTTATTTTAACTTGGCAATTGCTCAGCACATGGTTCAACTAAATGAGTGTGTGCGATCCACATCGGAAAGCATACGTTAATCGTAGCGGAACCATCGGTGATACACAGCAGATCGCAAATGATTTGCAGCACTACTACATATGCGTAGGGGCTCCGGAACCGTTTGTGATATCACGTTATCGCACAAGAGAGCTCGGAGTAAACCCTGCCCAATGTAAAATACAATCCCAGTCGTAAATTTTTCAGGAAACGTGTGGGATCCCAAACGAAAAGCACACGTCACTCTGGCCGCAAACGTCGGTGATACACAACAAATCACAAACAGTCTGCAGCACTTGTATGTGTGCTAAGGGGCTCCTAAACCGTTTGTGATAGAACATTATCGCACACGGTAATTGTTGGGAAACGTGTGCGATGGAGTCTTGCATAGCAGACGGGTTCAGCAGAAAACTCGTGTGCGATGGGGCACATATCGCACACAGTTCATATGTTGGTCCGTGTGCCTTACATACTGTTTCCCAAACGGTTCATTACGACACAACGTTTGGTTTCACTGCATCATTAGAAACATTTAATCACCGATCCCACACATGCGAAAGAATTTAGTGTGTGCTGCATCGCATACGATTACATTTTGCAAGGCCTCTGGATCATGGCTCCATATCCCCGACAGTTTCTCGGTCATGTGGGAAGGACCGCCCTATCCAAGCCACTCACTTGGCGATGGTTCAAAATGCCGTCGCGGAAAGGGGTTAAACACCGTGTGTATAGCACCTCGCTGTACTAGTGGAAATTTATTGATTCGACACAAGGGGAGCCAAAGAATATTTGTAATTATTAGCAACTGAGTTGTCAATCCAACCACACCTGGAGATTAATTATCTGCAGCAAAGTGATCAGTAGAAAACTAGTATGATAGTTTTGATAGTAGTAGCAACAGCAATAGTAACGGTAACAATGATAGCAATGATTTTGTAGCAAGTGTAACAGTAACAGTAGCAGTAGTAACTTAGCAAGAATAATATAAGAGAAAATCGTAGGCATTGGATCGGTCAATTCATTGGATGATATTCATCATATAATAGTTATAACCTAGGGCGATACAAAACTAGCTCTAGTTCATAAATATAATGTAAGGCATGTATTCCGTAAATAGTCATACGTGCTTATGGAAAGAACTTGCATGACATCTTTTGTCCTACCCTCCCATGGCAGCGGGGTCCCTATGGAAACTAAGGGATATTAAGGCCTCCTTTTAATTGAGAACCGGAACAAAGCATTAGCACACAGTGAATACATGAACTCCTCAAACTACGGTCATCACCGGAAAGTATCCCGAATACTGTCACTCCGGGGTTTACGGATCATAACACGTAATAGGTGAATATAACTTGCAAGATCGGATCTAGAACATATATATAATGGTGATAACATAAATGGTTCAGATCTGAAATCATGGCACCCAGGCCCAAAGTGACAAGCATTAAGCATGGCAAAGTCAAATCAACATCAGCCTCAGAACATAGTGGATACTAGGGATCAAGCCCTAACAAAACTAACTCAATTACATGATGAATCTCATCCAACTCCTCACCGACCAGCGAGCCTATGAAGGAATTACTCACTCCCGGTGGGGAGCATCATGGAATTGGCGATGAAGGAGGGTTGGTGATGACGAAGATAGAAGATCCCCCTCTCTGGAGCCCAAAACGGACTCCAGATGTGGCCTCCCGATGAAGAACAGGAGGTGGCGGCGGCTCCGTATCGCGAAATGAGATAGTTCTTCCTCCCTGATTTTTTTCTGGAAAAATAGGATTTTATAGCGTTGGAATCAAGATCTGCGGGGCCACCTGGTGGGCACAACCCACCTGGGCACGCCTGAGGGGGGGCCCTGGTGGGTTGTGCTCACATAGGGGCCCCCCTCCGGTGGTTCTTGGCTCCAGTATTTTTCTTTTATTGTATAAAAATTCTCCAAAAAGTCTCGTTCCAATCCAAGAATTTTTATTTCTACACAAAAAGAACACCATGGTAGTTCTGCTGAAAACAGCGTCAGTCCGGGTTAGTTTCATTCAAATCTTGCAAATTAGAGTCCAAAACAAGAGGAAAAGTGTTAGGAAAAGTAGATACGACGGAAATGTATCAACTCCCCCAAGCTTAAACCTTTGCTTGTCCTCAAGCAATTCAGTTGATAAACTGAAAGTGAAAAAGAAAAACTTTTACGAACTCTTTTGCTCTTGTTTGCATAAATAAGCTTAAGTAGCACCCAGGTTTTCAGCAAAGATTATAACTAACCATGTTAAAAATAATTCTTAAAAATTATATTAACTCATATCAATGACATAATCAACTAGCGAGCAATAATAAAACATCTTAAATGTCAACACCTTGTCAAAACAATCATGATATAATATGACAACAATGGTATCTCGCTAGCCCTTTTTGAGACCTTAAAACATAAATGTAGAGCACCTCCAAAGTTCAAGCAGTGACTAAACATTGTAATTCATGGTAGAAAAGATCCCGTCATGATGCATCCAACATTAACTATACACAATGCATGAGGATGACAATAGTGCTCTCAGGGTCTGGCGCTTATTTGAGAAGGTGATGACTCAACATAAAATTAAATAGATAGTCCCTTCACAGAGGGAAGCAGGGATTTGCAGCGGTGCCAGAGCTCAATTTTTAAAACAAAGGTAAATGAAGTTTTGATAAATGCGCCCTTCCTGTTTACTTCGCGACCATTAGTTATCGATATCTTCAACGCTAAATACATTAGTGGCGGTTCCCAAGTGATAAAAGTAAAGGTTTACTCCCCCTTCACCAACAAGCACACTCCACGATTAGTTGAATCCACGGGTACCGTCCATACCAACATCAGTCCTGGGGGAGTTTTGTTTAATTATTTGCAATTTGATTTCGGGACTGGGAATCCATATTACCGCCCCTCTCGTGCAAGGATGAGTGAATAAACACTCATCATGAGAATAACCCGCTTAGCATGGAAGATACCGACTACCTCCTGTCACTCTATGAACAATCTAGGCACACAAAAATGGATATTTATTTGAAGTTTTTACAGGCGGCACATGCAAATTTACTTAGAACGGCAGGGTAATACCACATATAGGTAGGTATGGTGGACTCATCTGGAATAACTTGGGTTTTAGGATCTTGATGCACAAGTAGTATTTCCGCTTAGTACAGGTGAAGGCTAGCAAATAGGTTGGGAAGCGGCCAGCTAGAGAGCGAAAACGGTCATGAACATGCATTATGCATAATGAACATTGGATACTAGCATGAGTAGGATATGAACACCATGAACATAAATATCATAGAGGCTGTATTGTTTTGATTCAACTACATGCATGAACATGTGCCAAGTCAAGCCACTCGAACATTCGGAAGAGGATACCATATCATCATACTGCAACATAATCATTTTAACACAATGTTGAAATCCAAGATAAATCATTATCCACTCCTAGCTACTTAAGCATGGCATGAGAAACTATAATCTCTAATTGTCATTGCAAACATGTTTGATCATAATATGTCGAATCATGGATACTAGGTTAAACATATTTACAAAAATAGAACAAGTTGAGTTCATACCCTTTTCTCTCTGCCACAGCCAGTTCACCAAATATCGTCATTATTGCCTTTCACTTGCATGACCGAACAATTTGAAAATAATAATAGTGCAAGAGTGTCGTGGACTAAGCTAGAATCTGCAAACATTTTATTCAAAGGAGAAGACAAGGTAATTTGGGCTCTTCGTTAGATCAATAATAATGCACATGAGAGCCACTCAACATTTTCATCGTGGTCTTCTCCTTGGTATGACTCAATAAACGGAAAAGAAATTCAGAGAAACACACTAAAATATTTTTGGAGTTTTTAGTTTTTCTAGAAGAAAGCAAATTAAAGAAGGAAAAACAAAAAACAAGAAAAACTATTTACACGGGAAAGCTCCCAACAAACAAGAAGAAGATTCGAGAAATCTTTTTGGGTTTTTCTTTTAATAATACCACTAATTAAACTAGAAAGGAAAACCGAAAAGAAGAAGGAAATATTTTTGGGTTTTCTCAAAGTTTTTCAAACACACAAGAAGAAGGCGAGAAAATTAATCTAGTATGGATAATACAATGAAAAAGTGTGGAAACCGACAACTGGAATGAAATGTATAAACATGAATGTAATGTCGATGGAAATACGTACTCCCCCAAGCTTAGGCTTTTGGCCTAACTTGGTAATCACCACTCGTAGTAGCCATCAGGTCCTATGTTGAAGTGCTGTGGAGCGGGCACCTGAGCGTCCCACTCCTGAGGCTCCTCCTCTGCAACTGCCTGGGCGTTCTGGTAGGCAATTATATCATCAGGTATGATCCGGTATCCGCCCCTGGCAATATGATCAAACAAAGCGGGTGCAGGCAATGGAATAATATCACGAGTATCGATACTGAAAACCAGGTTGTAAGGAACATCAATAGTTGTGTTCTCGCCATCAATGAAGTGATGAGCTGCCATAGCCTGACGATCTAAGTAAACCTTGGGTAAGCGGTGATCATATTGGCGTATTTGAACATTAAAGTGACTCACTAAGCGAGTGGCATGAATACCGCCATGAATTTTACCCTTAGTCCTGTTAAGGTGTAGGCGACGTGCAACAATAGCTCCTAAGCTATAAGTGTTATCGCCGTAGAGTGCGCGGCATAAGATAGCAAAATCGGGGGCACTTAGTGCACCAACCTTCTCTCTAGCAAGTAGACACTTCGCAATGAATAGAGTAAAATAATGCACTGAAGGAAACTGCAAGCTAGTGGCGGTGACACTCGACACCCCTCTCTCATCTCCCACTGACAGGGTGCGATAGAAACCCTCAAACTCTGCAGGCCTAGGCTCTCTTATTTCCCCGTCAGAAGGGATTAAGCAAATATCACAGAATTCAGTAAGTGGTATCTGACGGGTTTCAGCATATAAATTAAACCGCACCTCAGGGGGGTTATTCCTACTTATGAAATGAAAACTTTGCACAAAGGAATTTGTAAGGAGATGATATTGTTCACACTCAGCTACGATGAAGTCGGTGAGGCCAGCATTGACATCAAATTGTGCGAACTCTTGACGGATTCCAGCTCCATCCATGAAGGGGTTGTGAGGCCATTCGCATGGCCGCACTTCCGCCATTCTCCGAGTTTGGAGGTCACTATCCGATTATTCACCGAAAACTCCCTTGGAGTTCTTCTCGGAAGCAAACTTCCTAAAGAAACTCATCTTATTCCTATGAACAAAATTCTGAAATTTTTATTCCACAAAATTTTTGTCAACAAAACTTCACAAGATTGGTAGCAACTACTCATAGACATGCATAGAGGCTATATTGAGCATTCAAACTACTTAGAACTCTAAGAATTCAACATGCAAGCTCATCTACAACAGCACCAAGAGTAGCTAATTATTCAAAATATAAAACACTAAAGCAAAAACTAATTGGACAAATGGAGGAGTCACATACCAAGTAGCAATCCCCCAAAACAGTTTTGGAAATGGAGCTTCGAGCGATCGAAATCCACGGGTTTGAGAGCAAGAACACGAGAGAGAGAGAGAGAGAGAGAGCAATGGTAAATTTTTTCTAGAGGTAGGTGGTGACATGGGCTAAATAGATAAGTGAGGGGGCCCACGTGGGGACCACAACCCACCAGGGCGCGCCTAGGGGTGCTGGCGCGCCCAGGTGGGTTGTGCCCACCTGGTGCACCCCCTCTGATGTTATTTGCATAAAAAATTCTTAAATAATCAGGAAAAAATGTATTGAATTTTTAGAACATTCTGAGAACTTTTATTTTCAGGTCATTTTTTTATTGCACGGAAAATCCAGAAAACAAGATAAACATGGCATTTTATTTTTTTTAACTAAGAAAAACAGGAAAAAAGGTAAGGATAAAAGGTGGTGCGTACTAAATTCATCAACTTCATACCTCTCAAAAGTGATCCATTAATAAGGTTGATCAAGTCTTATTAACAACCACCTCCGATTAGCATGAAACCGAAGAACTTTCGTAAAACACTAAGTTACCTCAACGGTGATATGCTTGTTCCCAACAATAAGTATGTCATATTTCTTTTTGGCAGTAGGTAGAGCTAGTTGAAAACTTCCAATAGTGAGTGTCGAAGATTTTTCAATAACATTTATACCATTCACTTGGAACTGTTTCTTCGGAAAGTGCACCGTATGCTCATTACCATTGATATGAAATGTGACCTTGATTTTATTGCAATCAATAACAGCCCCTGCAGTATTCAAAAAGGGTCTACCAAGGATAATCGACATGTTGTTGTCCTCGGGCATCTCAAGTATAACAAAGTCAGTCAAAATGGTAACATTTGCAACAACAACGGGCACATCCTCACAAATACCGATAGGTATGGCATTTGATTTGTAAGCCATTTGCAAAGATATTTCAGTAGGTGTGAGTTTATTCAAATCAAGTCTTTTGTATAAAGAGAAAGGCATACCACTCACACCAGCTCCTAGATCACATATAGCAGTTTTCACATAGTTTCTTTTGATAGAGCAAGGTATAGTTGGTATTCCCGGATCTCCATGTTTTTTAGGTACTCACTAGTGCAGGATGCTACTAACGCGACACTACGATCAGAGACCCTTTGACTAAACTGTGTGCGATGCATTAATCGCAAACAGTGGTGTAAAAAAACCGTCAAAAAAAGTGCAAAACGTTTGCGATGACGGATGCATCAAACACGGTTCAGATTTTAGTTCTGTCTGTGATGCAGGGCATACGGTTCAGTGCAATTAACTGTTTGCGATGAGGAGCAATAAAAGAAACGGGCAGCCAGATGAATGTGTGTGCGATATACAGCATACGGTTCACTAGGATGAGCTGTTTGTGATTACGCAACACAAAAGAAACGGTCAGCCAGATCAAGGTGTGTGCGATATACGGCATGCGGTTCACTCGGATGAACTGTTTGCGTTGAGACAAGAGAACATAAACGGTTCAATATAACAAGATGTGTGTGATACGCGGCAAACAGGTCTGTAATCAGAAATGTGTGCGAAGACCGATAATAACACAGATGATTGCTGCTAATAAGACGTGTGTGTTGTGCGATGGGATTGCATACATAACAACAACATATATATATATATATACACACTTATAAGTACATGGTTGCATAACCAAATTAAACATCCACTTACATAGGTGGCTACTACAACCATGGCATTTGCACACACCAAAGTAAACTATTACATGCATAATTACATAGGTGCCTACTACACACATGGCACTTCCACACACCAAAGGAAACTATATATTACATGTATGATTAACTAGCATAAACGATCATCTGATCATCATCTACTTCTTGTGACGCTTGCTCTACTTGTGGCTCGATCCGGACTCATCGATTTGGGTAATGAGGCACTTCCTCATGTCAACGATCCGCCTGTGCATCTCGTAGCATGTGTACACGCTCTTCGCCGCGAACTTGAGGTGAGGTTCATCCAGTTGCTGCATCCAGGCCCTGTGCCAGGATACGGGACTTGTTCTCTAGGCATCCTGCTTCATCTTTTCGTAGTAGGGGTCGATGATGGCCGAGGCGAGTTCAACCAGGGAGTCCTTCTTCGTGCTACCCTAGACCCTGTAGTGCTCACGGATTTCGACAAGGTTCTTGCAGGCCAAGCCCGTAACCCTGAGCGCTTTTACATCATCGGTGGTTTCCACCGTAGCAAACTTGTAGTCGGTGTTGTTGACAAACCTGGCGAAACGGACGCAAGGCTCTGTGGCCATGCAGTAGTGGTAGATGAGGACATGATGGTGCACGCACAACTGGGTGACGGCAACCTTCTGATCTTTGCCGGGAAGACCGGCGGTGTACTGGAGGTCGATGCCGACGACCTTGTACTTGTCTCCAGCAAGCAACTGCTCAACGGTGTTGATGTAGTCATCCACCACGGCCGGGTCAATGGTGTACACCACCGAGAGATCCGTCTCCCTCGCGTGGGTCTCCACTTTATGCTCGCCGAACTCCATTGGAGCATCGCTAGACATCCCCTCTCTATGTGTCGTCGTGGGTGTGCTTGTTGTGTTGTGGGGCACGATCGAAAGGTTGAAGAGACTAAGGTTATAATGGCCGCGGGAATTAAAGGGGAAGCAGGACGGCCTGTAATATCGGTACGCCCTGATGGCAGTTCTAATTCGCAGCGCGTAACTCCATCGTGCCGCATGTAACTGCATTGCGTGGCAACGCGCGCGGCTCAACCCCATGCATATGGGGCCCCCGACGTGATCGTGCGCAGGCCCAACCGCTGGCAGAGCGTGCGTAGAGGGATGCGAGCAGAGCGCTCAGTGGTCGCCTCAACGGCGAGCAACCACATATATGCATATAGCAGTTGAACACGCAAGGAAAAGCTATCCACAAGCGGAGCGCGCCGACGGACGCGAGCAGAGCTTGCCGAGGGATGCGAGCAGAGGCCGGCACAGTGATACATGGCAAATAAGATGAACTATGTGAGCGATGTCGGAGACATCAAGCACGAATCAGATTAGAGTTGCGTGTGCGATATGTGGCATACAGTTGATCCATCCTAGCCGTTTGTGATGGGCTAAGCCGTGTGTGTGTTGTGGGCAAACGCTTGCTGGTATATAACCTCAAATTTAACAAACAAAATGTTAATGGATGTTACAAAAATTATATAACTGGAAACTATTTTCAAATACGAATCCAACGATATAATCTTTGGCGACATACATTCGTATTTTATTAAATAAATCCTACTTATAAACCAGGACGGGGGTATGGTAGGTAACTAAATCGCAAACATTTTTTTATTAAACGTATGTGTACATGTCCTTTCGTCCTCCTCTCGCACGTCTTGTCACCCTGCTGTCGCAGACGGTTCAAGTGCAAGCTTGAGCTGCGCACGGGGGCGTTCTTTTGGCCAAACGGTGGTGAGCCCATTCCCGCGCAACCTTCCTGCCCGACTCGGTGAAATCCCCCAAAATCCCAATGCTTACCAGCCTACTATATAAACCCTCACGGCCGGCGAGTCCCGCGTCGCATTTTCCCCTCCCTCCCTATAGCTTATCTCGTCTGCTTCTCCCACAATCGGCAATCGCAGTGTTACAAGGGTTGACAAATGGCAATGTTACTAGATCAACAAATGTCAATCTTTCCAGTTTGACAAAAGGCAATATACCCAATATGACAGATGCAAATCTTACCAAATTGTCTGTACGTGGTTGCACATGGGTCATCCGAAAAAACCGTTTGCTTTGAAGGGAGGTAAAAATCCTGCTTGCCAAATTTTCTCTTTGCTTAGCGCCGAAGTCTCGCTTTGCATACATTATTCAATCTGAACCGTTTGCGTTGAAGAGATGCACAAATCCTACACAGTGAATTTTCCCTTGGCTTACTGCGAAAGACCATAGCTCTCACTTTGCATACTAGTGTTCTATCTAAAACGTTTGCGATGAAGAGCTGCACAAATCCAGCTCGGCACATTTTCCCTTGGCTTATTGGGGAAGCTGTCAGTTTACATACAGGTGTTCTATCTAAAATGTTTGCGATGTTAGAGTGGCAGCTATTTGTTTCAAAATGCCTTTGTTGACTGTTATTTGAGTGCTCCTTCTCTCAAAATGGACACGAAAATTACCACAGCATGTCGGGAGCCATTCGATGATAGCATGCCAAGTTTCATGAATTTCAGACGAGTTTTGGATTTACTAGAATTTAAAAACAAAGTATTTCAACGTTTTGCCGGCAATCAACAGTGCCCTAGTGTTTGAAATTCATTCCCATTTCTTGCATGGGACCTAAGCATGCACCCAAGGACACATATTTGATTTTTCAAGCAATTTATATGCACTGGAGCATGTGCATGTAGTTCAAATTTGAATTATGCACATAAAATGCCTAGAAAACCCACTTAATGTATAAAAATGTCCAAAGGAACCCCAAAAAATTCCGAAATTTAACACAACACTCCTGTTGTTCTATGTTGACACTAGAAATTTTTTAGAGCAATAACAGGCAACGGGTATCGTTTCGTCCCCAAAGGTGGCACGTTCCCCATCGAAACCATCAGGCTTGTTGTGAGAAGCTCTGGTTTGTGAGAAGCTTATACCCAAACCTGCCCCAAATGGGACAAAAAATTTACCACGATATGTTGATGCCACTCCATGATAGCATGCCAAGTTTCATGAATTTCAGACGAGTTTTGGATTTACTAGAATTTAAAAATCAGGTATCTCAATGTTTGCGGCCGAGTGACGGTGGCAGGGTGTTTGACATTCATTCCCATTTCTTGCATGGGACCTAAGCATGCAACCAAGGACACATATTTGAATTTTCAACCAATTTATATGTATTAGAGCATGTGCATGTAGTTCAAATTTGAATTATGCACATAAATGCATTGAAAACTCAATTAATGCATAAAAATGTCCAAACGAACCCCGAAAAATTCCAAAATTTAACACAACACTCCTGTTGTTCTATGTTGACACTAGAGAAAAAATTGAAATCAAGAAGAGGCAATGGATATCGTTTCGTCCAGAAACGTGAAACGTTCCCTACCGTAACCATGAGGCTTGTTGCGAGAAGCTCTGGTTTGTGAGAAGCTTATACCCCAACCTGCCCCAAATGGGACAATATTTTTACCACTGCATGTTGATGACGTTCCATGATAGCATGTCAAGTTTCATGAATTTCAGACGATTTTTCGATTTACTAGAATTTTAAAACCATGTATCTCAATGTTAGCGGCCGAGCGACGGTGGCAAAGGTGTTTGACATTCATTCCCATTTCTTGCATGGGACCTAAGGTTGCAACCAAGGACACACATTTGATTTTTCAACATGTTTGTATGCACTGGAGCATGCGCATGTAGTTCAAATTTGAATTATGCACATGAATGCATAGAAAACTCAGTTAATGTATAAAAATGTCCACGCGAACCCCGAAAAATCCCAAAAAATTGCACAACACTCCTGTTGTTCTATGTTGACACGAAAAAAATTTTGAAAGTAAGAAGAGGCGACAGATATTGTTTCCTCCCCCAAGGTGGCACGTTCCCTACCGAAACCATCATGCTTGTTGTGAGATAAGCTCTGGTTTGCGAGAAGCTTATACCATAACCTGCCCCAAATGGGACAATATTTTTTTACCCCAGCATGTTGATGCCATTCCATGATAGCATGCCAAGGTTCATGAATTTCAGACGAGTTCTGTATTTACTAGAATTACAAAAGCAAGCACCTCATCGTTTGCCGGAGAGCCACGGTGCCGTGGTGTTTGAAATTCATCCCCATTTCTTGAATGGGACGTAAGCATCAACCGATGGACACATATATCATTTTACAACCCATTTTGGTGAACTGGAGCATGTGCATGTAGTTTAATTTTGAATTGTGCACCTGAAATGCCTAGAAAACCAAGTTACTGTATAAAAACGTCCAAACGAACCCTGAATAATTCCAATTTTTTTGATGACACACCTATAGTTGCATGTTCACTGCAGATAGAAGTTCTAGCAATTCAAACACCATCCTTTGCAGCTGTGGCCCCATTGTGTAATTCAAATCAAGACAAAAAATCAAGTAAACCGCACACAGTTTATTATCACCAACCGTGTGAGATGCAGTACAAAATATCCTGGAGCACCGTCGGTGTATAGTACACATACGGCTTACGCGAGAAGGTGCGTCGCCTACAGTGTGGGTGTGCTGTAGTCTCCTTTGTGTACCCAAATTATGCAATGACGTGGATGAGCACTGTAACTAGGGAAATTGGAACCAAAATTTTTTACGTTCAAACTCATCACACACGAGTAAAGCTATCTGAATCGTTTGTGATGTTCACATATCATACACTGTTCTGAATAAGGGACCGTGTCTGATGATACTTTGCGCGCCAGTTTTTTCGCTGAACCGATTCAAAATTTTCAGCTTCCGCGGAAATATCTACCTCCCCGCCCCCTCCCCCTTACCAAAAGCCACATTTCCCCTATTTCCGCCTTCCTTTCCAAGTTGAAACCTTCACTCCTTACTTGCAGCGCCGCCCCCTCGCCGGCGACCCTCCTTCACGCTGCTCAGCCTCGTCTATCCAGGCAGGTAATCCACACCAGACCCCCATCCTCCTCCTCCTTCCACATCCCACATGCCCCGACCGCCGGCACGACAACTTCCACCCAAATCACCGACCCCTCCACCAAATAAGTGCTGCCCTAAGCCAAGGTGCACACAGTTTTGCCAGGAGCTCAAGAAGCATTTGGCAGCGGAGAAGCAAATCGCGGCCGCACGCGCGGATGAGGTCGTGATGGCTGCCATTCGTGCCGACCCCCAGATCTTGGAGGAGCACCTCACCGTCGAGGCCACCGTCGACGCCTTGCGCGCTGACACCGCGACGCGGTTGGCTACTTTAAATGACAGTTCATGGCGTTTTCTCGAGGCCACCCTTGGTGCCTTCGAGGAAGACTACGAGGTGTTTTCTCAGCGTGCACGTGCTTACCTCAACTCGAGAGCCAGCAGGTTGGTGCCCGGAGCAGCTCAGGCAACTCACCACTACGATGAGGCCACCCACGATGCGGAGGCCTCGCCCTCTTCCATGTCCAAGGAGCCAATCGTCATCGATATCTCCGACAATGAGGAGTAGCTTGTCTTATTAGCTCACTATAAGGACCCATGTTCAGTTTGCTAGCTACTGCCTTTCCTTAACAAATTATAGTGAATTGCGCTATCTACGTTTACCATGCAATCTGTTGCTCTAGTGTATATGTTCTATATGTCGTGCAATGTGGTGCTCACTTATTAACTGTTTGGTTAATTAGTTATCGTGTTCAGTTAACTGTTTGGTTCAATTCTACAAATGTGATGTTCAATTCTTCAGGGTGCAATTTTGTATTGTCTTCCATATGAGAAATAAATCGATTTTTTCTTTACAAAATACATGAGAAACAAATACAATTGCTCTATTTCCAAGTTGTCAAGCATGCTTGGTTTGGTTAACTATTTGATCTTCTATTATGTTATACATTGTGCAATGTGGTGCTCAGTTAATGTTTGGTTCATTTGTTGTGGTGTTTAGTTAACTGTTTGGTTCCATTCTGTAATGCGATGTTTAATTGTTGTGGGTGCATTCTGTTATTGTATACCATGTGAGAAATAAATCGAATTTGGCTGTACTAAATACATGAGAAACAAATACAATTGCTATATTTCCAAGTTGGTTAGCATGCTTGGTTTGGTTAACTGTCTGATCTTCTATTAGGAGTATGTTATATTGTGCAATGTGGTGCTCAGTTAATGTTTGGTTCATTTGTTGTGGTGTTTATTTAACTGCTTGGTTCAATTCTGCAATGCAATGTCCAATTATCATGGGTAGAATTTTGGATTGTTGTGCATGTGAGGAATAATCGAATTTGGTTGCACTTAATACATGGGAAACATAAACAATTGCTATATTTCCTAGTTCTTAATCATGCTTGGTATGGATAAATGGGTTTTCCATGTGGCTTGAATTAATCTGATGGATCTGCAATGTGCTTATTTTTCATCAACATATTTTACTAATAGCATGCGAACCCTCACTTAACCTGACCACTAACTACCTTATATGTGTTGCAGGGAAACAATGGGAAGCACTGAGCTTTACAATCGAGGTTTGTACATGCATGGTCCTTTGTCTAATAGCACATTATTGTGCAATTGCAGGAACCATTATAATACTTAGGTTTTAAACAATTTGGTCTTGCACATGTAGGTCCTGCTGTCAGAGGTTTTGACCCACTGTTCGACCCTTTTTGCATATGGGGAAATGAGTTGTCCATGAATATCAGTCAAGTCAAGAAACATAGAATGATTGTTAGGATAAAGAAATTAGCGACAAAAAACAACAAGATCTTTGTCTGCACAATGAAGAAGACATCAGTTCACTACAGGATGGTACTAACTATTATACCTTGCCTTTTTTATTCCTTTGCCCCATTTCCAATATAGAGAAGATATTTATGCACATCCTTGTTTTCAGGCCTTTCCAAAGCAGTTCACAGATGATTACCTCTCAAACCACCTGCATGGTCAGGAGGCGAGGAAGGTATTCATACAACAACCACGGTTCAATATTGAAGTGTTCCTGAAGAGGACAAAGGATGGACGGTCAATCATCCACAGGCACTGGCCTAAAGTTGCAAAGACCTTCAACATCAATGAAGGCTCAATATTCGCCTTCTGCTTCAGCAATTTTCCAGATGAGATACATCTGTCTATGTACCGTCTATGATGCTAATTTCGAAAGGTTATAGATGTTGCATGTGAAACTTGGTGCTGGTGCAGTTGTCTAATGGCGTAGCTGAGTGCTGAAGCTATATGATGCTGTACTCTGATGTATTTCAATTATGAAAATGAAATATATTGTGTGCTTAATACGAAATGTCAATTAGATCAATAAATGGATTATTAATAGGATAATTAGCCTGCTATTTGGGTTTTTCTATTGCAAACGGTTATTGAGAAAATACCGTGGGCGATGACCTCAGGCAACGCACACAGTTTCTAGGAATAAACCGTGTTGGATCAATGAACAATCACACATGACCTTCTCTTGAAAACTGTTTGCGTTAGGCCACCTTGCGCAAACGTTTACCACATAAAAACTGTGTGTGATGGATAGCCTTTGCCACACACTTTCTTCTACGCACCGTGTGTGATCCATTCAATAACGCAAACGATAAAATTGTTAATATCGTGGGTGATGTACCTGCAAACGGAAACGTTTTCCTTGGAGCGACTGTGTGGGATGTATATACGAACGGAAACGTTTAGCGGGGACTGACTATGTGGGATGTACTTACGACTGGAAACGATTTCGCCTGTATAATTGTAATTTTTTAGCATTACTATACGTATAACCGTGTTTGATCGCTCGCCGGTCGCACACGACCTCATTTTGCCGAGCATGTGTGCCAAGAGGGCATATCCCCGACGGTTTCTGGGTCGTGTGGGAAGGACCCCCCTATCGCCCACACTTACTTGGCGACTGTTCCAAATGCCGTCGCAGAAAGGGGTTAAAAACCGTTTGTATAGCACCTTGCAGTACCAGTGACTCCATCCTTAAAAGAATAATTAGCAAGCATGGTGGAGATTTCAGCTTCCGGTATTTTTCTCTTATTGGTGATGTTGTCTTTCATGTACTTTGCATAAGGGGCCATCTTTAAAATATTAGTCAATCGAGTACGCAAAGAGACTGGCCTAATCATTTCAGCAAAGCGTTCAAATTCTTCATCATCTTTCTTCTTAGTTGATTTAGGTGGAAAGGGCATGGGTTTCTGAACCCATGGTTCTCTTTCCCTTCCATGTTTTTGAGCAACAAAGTCTCTTTTATCATATCTTTTATTCTTGGGTTGTGGGTTATCAAGATCAACAGCTGGTTCTATTTCAACATCCTTATCTGGTTCTTTATTGTTTGGTTGCGTGTCTTCAAGAACCTCATCATTATATTTTTCATTATCATTAGGTGAGTGTTCATTGCCAGATTGAGTTTCAGCATCAGAAATAGAAACATCCTTATTAGCTTCAGGAGGGTTTTCTATCTCAGGTTCACTAGAGGTATGCAGAGTCCTATCATTTTTCTTTTTCTTCTTCTTTTTGGTAGGACTAGGTGCATCAGTGTTAATTCTTTGAGAGTCTTGTTCAATTATTTTTGGGTGTCCCACAGGATAAAGTGGTTCCTGAGTCATTCTACCTCCTCTAGTCATTACTCTGACAGCATGATCATTGATATTATTATTCATTTCATCAAGCAATTCTCTTTGAGATTTAGCAACTTGTTCTAGTTGAGTTTGAACCATAGAAGCATGTTTTCCTACACCTCTAACATCATTTGAGATTCTAAATAACAAGTCACTCAAGCGAGCAATCATATCAGAATTGTATTTCAATTGTTTCATAACATTTGCATTGAAGTGATCTTGTTTTCTAATATAGTTATCAAAGTCATAAAGGCATTGACCATGATGCATATTATAAGGATGGTCATTATCATTAAATTTCATTAAAGAATTTACCTCTACCACCTTGGGTGCTGGTGTATCAAGCCCATGTATTTCTTCAATAGGAGGTAAATTTTTGACATCCTCAGCTTTAATACCTTTTTCCTTTATACATTTCTTTGCCTCTTGCTTATCTTCTGGACTCAGATATAAGATACCCCTCTTCTTCGGAGTGGGTTTAGGCAGTGGTTCAGGAAGAGTCCAATCATCATAATTTTTCAATATGTTATTCAACAATTCTTCAGATTGTTCAATAGTTAGTTCCCTAAAAACACAACCAACACAACTATCTAGGAAGTCCCTAGATGCATCGGTTAGTCCATTATAGAAGATATCAAATATTTCAATTTTTTTAAGAGGATGATCAGGCAAAGCATTAAACAGTTGGAGAAGCCTCTCCCAAGATTGTGAGAGGCTCTCTAATTCAATTTGCACAAAGTTAAATATTTCCTGTAAGGCAGCTTGTTTCTTATGTGCAGGAAAATATTTTTCAGAGAAGTAGCAAATCATATCCTGGGGACTACGCACACAATCAGGAGCAAGAGTATTATACCAAGTCTTAGCATCACCCTTTAATGAGAACGGAAATAATTTGAGAATATAATAGTAGCGAATTTTCTCATCATGAGCAAATAGGGTGGCTATATCATTCAGCTTAGTAAGATGTGCCACAACAGTTTCAGTTTCATAACCATGGAAAGGATCAGATTCAACCAAAGTAATTAACTCTGGGTCGATAGAGAATTCATAATCCTTATCATCAACAAAGATAGGTGAAGTAGCAAACTTAGGATCAAATTTCATTCTAGCATTCAAAGATTTCTCTTTCAGTTTGCATAATAATTTCTTAAGATCATCTCTATCATTGCAAGCAAGAAAATCTCTAGCTGTCTCTTCATCCATAACATAACCTTCAGGTACCTTAGGCAGTTCATATCTAGGAGAGCTAGGTCTAACAGGTGTTTCAAGATTTTCAGATTCAATAATATCAGGTTCAACATCCTCAATATCTTTAGCTCTAGCAATTTATTCATAAAAAAAATCACCAAGTGGCACAATATCATCAAGCAAGGTACTAGCATCATCATAAGCATTATCCATAGCAGAAGTAGCATCATCAATAACTTGCAACATATCAGGATTAATAGCATGCGGTGGTGTTGCAAGTTTACTCAAAATAGAAGGTGAATCATGTGCAGAGCAAGATGGCAGTTCCTTACCTCCCCTCGTCTTAGAGGGAAATATTTTAGTCTTGGTATCCTTCAGATTCTTCATAGCGATAAATTGATAATAATCCCAAGTGACTCAACAATTATAGCTATGCTCCCCGGCAACGGCGCCAGAAAAAGGTCTTGATAACCCACAAGTATAGGGGATCGCAGTAGTTTTCGAGGGTAGAGTATTCAACCCAAATTTCTTGATTCGACACAAGGGGCGTGTCGTGGTGGGCGCACGGCAGATGCCAAAGGATGGCTAAAGAGATGGGGAGGCTCGAGGGCACCGGTGGGCTCTAGAGGTGAGGTTGGCATGAGCGAGCGCGGGACGCAAGACAAACCCAGGTTCGGGGCTCTCCGGAGAGATAATACCCCTTGTCCTGCCGGGAGTGGTTTATATGTGACAGTACAGAGTCGCTCCTGGAGCTGTTTGGAGGAAGAAGGAGGGCAGGCCAAGGCTTTGGCTGCTCCTTCTCCCAATGTGTGTACGTGTGTTCTACTGATCTCTCCCTATGCATGGAGGCCTCCTAGGGGGTTTTATAGGTCGACCCCCCAGGGCTACAACGGTAAAGTTACAAGGCCGTGGGGCCGAGTTGTCATCGTCCGGGGAGCCGGTACTGGGACCGGCCGGGTGTCAGGGCTCGCCGGGTTCTTCGGGCGCGGGCCTCGTGTGCCAGGAGGCACTGTTCGCCGTCTTGTCGATCATCACGGAATGGCCAGGTCGAGTCCGCTACAATGGCGCACCTTCCGGTCGCCGTCTGCTGGCGCCAGCAGTGACGACGGGTGCACTGTAGCCATGCCGGCCTCGGTCAGCAAGGTAGGGGGGCACTGTTGCCACGCCTCTGCCGGTCAGAGGAGTTGGTGGGGTACTGCTGCCTCTGTCATCCCCGTATGGAGACTCGCCCCATCGTACGGCTGGGATGGGACGGGAGCCGACCCATGGCCGGGTTGAGGAATGCGCCGAAGGTGAGCTTGTTTGCTGGAGAAGTCTTGGTTTGCCGGGTTTGGCCGGCCCGCGCCAGCTGGCAAGGCCGGGTTGCCGTCTTGGTTGGTTGAAGGTTTTTGGCCGGGTCGAAGGACTTGGCCGGGTTGAGCAACCCGGCCAAGTGTGAGCCGGATTGAGGGGCAATGCTGGCCCCGATGTTTTTGAGAAGGATCCGGGTTCCGTTGCCTGCCCGGGGTCCATCCCCCCGACTATAGTCCCCGAAGCTGTGAAGGTCCTCCGGCTTCGAGCAGGAGGGCCTTTGCAGTTTCCACCTTGAGGAGGAGGTCGTTGGTGAGGTTTACAACCGCCGGGTCTGGCAACACCCTCTGTGCACCGGCTCCGGATGCCGGATCGCGGCACCCCCGGCAGGGGCGGGAAACCGAGGAGTCCGCCGAATATTTTAGGCAATCTTTGGGCTCTGCGCGGGTGCCGCGTGGCACTCGGGAGCCGAAGGGGCCTGACAGGCCACGCGCACGACGGGACAGGGTGACGGGTGGGGGCCCGCCGCTGTGCGCCCTCGGCCCATGCACACGGATTTATTGCGGCGTCCGTGAGTCGGTTGCCATTCTCGAGGCAGTTATTGCGTGCGATACATGGGCACTTATTGCGGGGAAGTGGGAGGGGCGGGCGCAAACAATCCCACTTCCCCAAGTTTGAGTCGTGGCTTATAAATTGGGAGGAGGGTGGTGGCGGAAATCACTCTCGCTCGCGCTCCCCTTCTTCCTCCTTCTCCTTCCGCTCTTGCGACCGCCGCGAGCTGCGATGCTCCGCCGCCCTTCGAGCAGAACTCCACCACCAATCTTCTCTCATCTTCCCGTTCTGCCCCGCATTGCCGATGGCGCTGCCGTCGGGCTCGTGGATGGGATCCTCCATCACCGATGAGGACATTCAGTATTTGCGCGACACCAAGCATCTGCCAAGGGAGACGGAGGTGGCCGTGCGCCTGCCGGAGGACAAGCAGGAGCCGCGGCCGGAGGGAACCGAGCGCGTGGTCTTCTACATGCACTTCAAGCGCGGGCTCGGCCTTCCCGCGAGCGTCTTCTTCCGCGCTTTCCTGGAGTTCTTCGGGCTCCAACCGCACCACCTTGGTGCGAACGCCATTCTGCAGCTCTCCAGCTACGTCACCCTGTGCGAGGGGTATCTGGGGTCGAGCCCACAGTGACCTCTGGGTGCGCTTCTTTTCTTTGAAGCAGCAGGGCCCAAGGGCCGGGGAGATGTCCGCATGCGGGGCCACCGTCATCACGACACGGATGCGCGGGGGGCGCCCCAAGATACCGTTGGAGGATTCTGCCAAGAAGTGGCAGAACTCCTTCTTCTACGTCCGCAACCTCGGCACGGACCGAATCAATCTGCCGCCCTTCGTCGACGCGACGCCGCAGGGGAAGCAGAACTAGAACTACTTCCCCAAGCACCCGTCGCAGGAGGTGCTCAATTTGTGCCAGTGGGTGGCGGAGATGAAGGAGTGGGAGGGGCTCACCGGCACCGATCTCGTCGCCGCCTTCATCATGCACCGGGTGCTGCTGCTGCTGCACCGTTCCCACATTATCGGCCTGATGACCGGCCTGCAAGATCCCAACAGGATGTCGCCCCTGCGCCTGGGGTCGGATCAGGTGGCCCGCCGGGTCAACGACATCTCCAAGGCTGGGCTGAAGGAGGACTGGAGGTTCGGGAAGCCTCCATACAGCCAGGTGATCCAGGCACCGGTGGTGTGTCCTTGGTCTTTGTATTTTGTTGCCGCCCATCTTCTTGTCCGTCCTGATGCGACGAGGGAGGTGCTACTAAATGCCATCCGGCGCCCATATGACCGGACGCCGATGCAGGTGGTGCGGGCCGGCTCGAAGGAGCCTGCGGCCCAGGGCGTGGACCAGGAGGAGGCCGACGCTGACGCCGACGCCGGCATGGTGCGTCGCGCGGGTAAGCTTCTGTGTTCTTTATTTCTTGAGGTGCCGGTCGCGAGGTGGCATGGGGATGTTGACGCGAGTTGATGATGCAGCGGCGCCGAGTGGATGAGGCGGTGATTCGGCTGGGGCCGGGTCGTCTCGAGGGGTTGCGGCGGTGAGCCGGCCACATGGGAAGGGCGACATGGTGCCCCGGAATCCGGCCACGAAGCGCGCGGCGGACCCGGCGACCGGCACGAAGCCGCCTGCCAAGAGGAGGCGCCGCGGTCCGCCGGCGGCACCGCAAGGCCGACCATTCCGCTGGTGTCTGGGTAAGTGCTCTTTTATCGATTTCTGGCGAGTCACCGGATCGGCTTCTGTTTGTCCTTGCTTCTCATTCTGTTGTGCTTTAGGTTGCCGATATCACTGGCGTTGCCGGCGATGGACGCCGCGTCCATCGGTGGCGTTGTGTTCCGGAGGACACGGTCCAGCGTCATCGACCGGGACGAGGAGGAGGCCGAGCCGGACCTGGGCCTAGACCCGGCCGACGCCAAGGGCCAGGCCTGGAGGGACCGGGACCGGGCCATGGCGGACATGGAGGCGGAGTCGGCCCAGGCCTGGGCCATGGCTATGGCCGCGAGGGGGGGAGCCGGTGAGGAGCCGGCGTGGCCTGAGATGCCGGCGGGCATGGAGCCGGCGGCACCAGTTTATATGCCGCCGACGGAGGGGGAGCGCGGTCAGGACGGCCGTGCGGAGGTGGTGGACCTTGATAGGGAGGTCGTGGAGATTGATGATGGCACCACGCCGCGGACCGACGTTGTCGAGCGGGTGGAAGTCGACAGAGGAGCCCTCTTGGAGGAGGCGGTGCAGGTGGCGCCGGACGGGGCGCCTTGGGCGCCAACGGGTGGGGTGCCGCAGGAGGCGGCGCCGCAGACGACTCCGGCCGTCGTGCCGAAGAGGGCGCCGGCCGCAGAGGAGGCGGCGAGCGGCGAGTACGCCCTGGTCTTCAAGTCGCTGGGGTGCCGGGCTGCCGGGTCGCAGCCAGCCAGGGCTGGGCCCAGCGAGGTCCCCGTTGGGCCCCTGACCCAGGAGGAGGCGGCGATGGCCGCCGTGAGCCAGCGCCTTCGTGGCCGCGTGGATCGGGTCCAGGCCTTCGCCCAGGCCAGGACAGAGCGGACGCGGGAGCTGGAGCGCGCCGTGATGCTAAGCCTTTTCTTCATCTTCCATTTTTCTTCTCGCGTGCTCTTATAGTGGGGGCGCGCTAGCACACCCACTGGGTGTAGCCCTCGAGATTCGGGCCAACTACGTAGTAGTTGGGTCATATCTTAAAGTAGTCTGTCTGATCCTTGTTTTTTGCAGCAACTGGACGCCTACCGGGTCGGCGCCTTCAACCGGCTCCTGGAGAAGCACCGACAGCTCAAGGCGCAGCTCGCCACCAAGGAGGAGGCGCTCCGCATCGCGGAAGGTAATTTCTTGCGTGCTCTTTTAGTGGGGGCGCGCTGGTGCACCCACTGGGTGTAGCCCCCGAGATTCGGGCCAACTACGTAGTAGTTGGGTCGAATCTTAAGGTAGTTTGTCTTCTGCTTCTCAATCTTCGTCGTGCAGCCGCCGCGGCCGAGGTGCCGGCGTGGCGATCCCGGCTGATCCGAGCTGGCTATCAGTATGACCGGGTTATTGCTGATGTCGGCCAGCTTCAGGCCGAGGTGGCGGAGGCGGCGGGGGCCCAGCGAGCGCTTGCCGAGGCAGACCGGCTGCGGGAGCAGCTGGCCGGTGACAAGAGCCGGCTTCAAGCCGAAGTGGAACGCCTCCAGGCGGAGGCGGACAAAGCGGTGGAGGCCTAGCAAGCCCTTGCCGAAACCGATCAGCAACGCGACAAGCTGGCCGATGACAAGGGCCAACTTCATGTTGAGGTGGAGCACCTGAAGGCGCTGGGGACCAAGGTGGGGGAGGCCCACCAGGTGGAGCTCCTTCGTCGCCGGGAGTACGAGAAGGCGGCCGAGGCCAAGGACGCCGAGCTGAAGGCGGCCCTCGCCTAGGTCGCCGACCTGGAGAAGGCTCTTCAAGACCGTGATGATGCTATCGCCAGGGAGCGGCATGGTACGTTGCTTGAAGCGCAGCACCTGGACGAGACCTTCGCCAGTAAGTGCTTTCTTTGGATTCTGCCGGGTTGAGAAGCTGGCTTTCTTTCCCTTGGTGCTGATTTGTCTTGCTCTTCTTTTTGACAGGGCACTTCCCGGAGACGTGAAGGCTGGCGGAGGAGGCCGTTCGCTTCCAGCGGGATCCGCAGGGGATCGGGGCTCCGGGACTGACCCGCGGGTTACCTGGACTTTCTCGGAGATTATAACCGCCGCCGAAGCTCGTCTGCGAGTCTTGGGCGAGCAGATGGCACGGCTCTTCGAGACCGGCGTGGGGATGACGGCGGCCATCTGGCCCGGCGCCGTTGTGCCAAGCAGCTTCTGGCGGCTGGGGCGGTGGTTGGAGGCGGGACCAGAGCGGCTTCATGTGTGGCGTGTTCTCCGCCGCTCGCGCTAGCGCTGAGATGGCGCTTCGGTTCATGATGTCTTGGCATCCGGATCTGGTGCTGGATCGGCTGACGGGCCAGCGAGCCGGCGCGGAGCGCCAGTTGCAGGCGGAGGCCGGAAGGATCGCCGCTCGGGCTAGCTACATCGCCGGGTTCACGATTCACGATGAGTTCCAGCCGGAGCGAACGGATGATGGCAGAGTCATTCCTATTGACAATTTCGGCCTGCTTCTGGATGATCCGGAGGGCAGCTCCGAGGAGACGGGCGTGTACGGCGATGAGGACGCCGAGGTGGGAGATACCGGTGCCTCGGTGAATCCGGAGACCACCGAGGGGGAGCCGGCAACTACACAACCCGGCGCTGGAAACGCCCGAAGCTGAGGCCGTCCTGTTTTATCTTTTCGACAATTTCTGTTAGGTAGCAGGTACAGCCACCCACTGGGGGTTTTGGGTGTAATGTAATGAACTCCGGCCTTGGGCCTGTTTTAACTTGCGATGTAAATACTTCGTGAGTGTCTGCACTTTTGCTTCTGTTTCTTGAGCCATTTTCTTGCTTGCTTCTCCTTCGGGCCTCCCCCCCGAGTCAAACAGCCGGGTTCCGGTCTGTGACAAGGAGTTCGGTCCTCGGGAGGAGCGCGTGGTACTTAGGCTTTAGAAATGTTGAGCGTGAGCGAAACACCCACTGGGCCGGCTGGCAAGCAGCCGGTCGTGCGGCATGTTGATGTGGCAGGGCCGGGTTTTCACCAATCCGGCAGACCCAACTTAGTGTTTCCGCAACCTGTTGGTACTTTGGCCCCTGGTTCTTGCCGGCCGACAGCCGAAGCCGGTTCTGTGGCGTAGGGCGACGTGGGGGGCCGCGGCAGCCCGAACACGCCGAGATGTGCTAAGGAGGACGAAGGGTGGCGGCCAAGCCGGCCAGCCCCCGAGCCCCCGGGATGAGCGAGTCAACCCGGCGGTGGGGGTTTTTCTTTAGCACAATAACTTGGCTGGAAAAGGCAGCCCCCGAACGTTGTTCGGGGACCCCATAGCTTTTCATATGGTTACAAAAGGTAGTGATACATACGTACACACAGCTTAACTATAAAACGGGCGGAGTAGTTCTGCATTCCACGGCCGGGTTGTTTCTTCGCCGGCAGTGTCTCTCTTGCGCTTGTTCGACTTGCGGGCGTCAATGAGGTAGTACGCGTTGCGGTCATACAGGGCTTTGCTGACGATGAAGGGGCCTTCCCATGGGGAGGACAGCTTGTGCTGGCCGGCTTGGTGCTGAACGAGCCGGAGGACGAGGTCTCCCTCGCGGAATGCAAGGGGCTTGATCTTCTTGATGTGGTAGTGCCTCAGGCTTTGCTGATAAATGGCCGACCGGCTGAGTGCCAAGGGGCGTGCTTCTTCGAGTAGGTCAACGCCGTTTTCGCGAGCTTCCTTGGCTTCGGCTTCGGTGTACATCACGACTCTTGGTGAGTCAAACTCGATGTCGGTTGGGATGACTACTTCTGCTCCGTAGACGAGGAAGAATGGGGTGAACCCGATCGACTGGTTTGGCGTTGTTCGGAGACTCTAGAGGACGGCCGGCAGCTCGTCAAGCTAGCTGCCGGGTGAATGGACGAGCGGCTCGACGATCCGCGGCTTGATGTCGGATAGAATGAGGTCATTGGCCCGCTCGACCCGGCCGTTGGACTGAGGGTGGGCCACGGAGGCCATGTCGAGGCGGATGCCGGAGACGGAGCAATACTGCGCGAGCGCGCCGTTGGCGAAGTTGGTGCCGTTGTCCGTGATGATGCTGTTCGGGACGCCGTAGCGCACCGCGATGTCCTTGACGAACCAGATGGCTGTTGGCCCGTCCAGCTTCTTGATTGGTCGTGCTTCGATCCATTTGGTTAACTTGTCCACCACCACCAGCAAGTGCGTCATGCCACCTCGGGCGGTCTTGAAGGGTCCTACCATATCGAGTCGCCAGGCCGCGAAGGGCCAGGTGATCGGGATGGTTCGTAGTGCTGAAGCCGGCTGGTGGCTGCGCTTGCTGAAGCGCTGGCATCCTTCACACTTGAGGACAAGTGATTCAGCGTCTTGGAGGGCCGTGGGCCAGTAGAAACCATGGCAGAAAGCCTTGGCCACCAGGGACCTCGAGGCGGCGTGGTGCCTGCACTCGCCCTGGTGTATGTCGAGGAGGATCTCTATGCCCTTGTCCTGTTCCACGCAGCGCTGGAACAAGCCCGTCGAACTGCACTTGACGAGTTCGTTGTTGATGATTATGTAGGCAGACGCCCGGCGTTGCACATGCCGGGCTTCGGTCTCGTCCATGGGGAGAACCCGGTTCTCCAGGAACTCCGAGATGGGCAGGGCCCAAGATGGGGCCGTCACCACGGCAAAGGCGGCCATCATGGTGGGTTCCGGAGCGGCAGCCCCCGAGCTGGAGGCGGCAGCCCCCGGGTTGGGGATGACGGCGGCCGGATTGAGCGTGGCAGACCCCGGGACGGGTTGTGCAGCCCTCGGGCCGGGTTCAGCAGCCCCCGGTCTGGGAAGAGACACGGCCGGGTCGTCGGGGACGAAGATGGACTCGGAGCCTGGAGATGGCTTGATGGATGGCTTGTGCAGGTGCTCGAGGGAGACGCCGGACGGAATGGATTGCCGGGATGAGCCAATCTTGGCTAGGGCATCGGCGGCTTCGTTTTCCATCCGCGGGACATGGAGGAACTCGCAGCCTTCGAAGAAGCCGGACAGCTGCTGGACGAGGAAACGGTAGCTGGCCATGTTGGCATCGCGGGCGTCCCATTCGCCGGAGCTTTGCTGCACCACCAGGTCCGAGTCGCCGTAGCATAGGATGCACGGATGCCAAGTTCCTTGGCGAGCCGGAGGCCATGCACAAGGTATTCGTACTCGGCGACGTTGTTGGAGGTGGCGAAGTGCATCTGGAGTGCGTACCGAAGCCGGTCACCTTTCGTGGAAGATAGCACGATGCCGGCTCCCAAGCCGGAGCGCACCTTCGAACCGTCGAAGTGCATGCGCCAGTGCGTCGAATTCGGCGGCGGCGGCAGGTACTGGGTCTCAGCCCAGTCGACGAGGAAGTCGGCTAGAGCTTGGGACTTGATCGTGGTGCAGGGCTCGTATTGGATGGCGTGGCCGGCTAGCTCGATTGCCCACTTGGCAACCCGGCCAGAGGCATCCCGGCAACCTATGATCTCGCCGATGGGGGCCGTACTCACCACGGTTACAACGTGCTCTTGGAAGTACTGCTTCAATTTCTTGGCGGTGAAATACACGCCATAACGCATCTTCTGGTAGTGCGTGTCGTTTTGCCTGGAGGCGGAAAGCACCTTGCTCAGGTAGTACACTAGACGGTGGACGGACTGGATCTTGCCCTTCTCTGGTCGCTCGACCACCCTCACTGTGCTGACCGACCGCTAGGTGGAGGCGATGTAGAGCAACAGCGGCTCCTTCTCGGTCGGTGCGGCCAGGACGGGTGCGGTGGAGAGCATGCGTTTGAGATCCCGGAAAGCTTCGTCCGCCTGGTCGTTCCATTCGAACGGCGTCGTCTTCTTCATCAGCTGATATAGGGGCAAGGCCCTCTCACCCAGCCTGCTGAGAAACCGGCTGACCGAGGCCAAGCAGCCGGCGACTTTCTGGACATCGCGCAGCTAGGTCGGCTTGCACATACGCTCGATGTCCTTGATCTTCTCCGGGTTTGCCTCAATGCCGCGCTCCGAGACGAGGAAGCCGAGTAGCTTTCCGACCGACACGCCGAAAACGCACTTCTCCGGGTTGAGCTTGATCTTGTATCCGCGCAGATTGGCAAAGGTTTCCTTCAGGTCGTTGAGGAGCGTGAGGTGCTGCTTGGTCTTCACCATGATGTCGTCCACGTAGACGTGGATGTTGCGGCCGAGTTGCGGTAGCAGGCATTTCTGCATGCAGCGTTGGAAGGTGGCGCCGGCATTCTTCAAGCTGAACAACATGGTGATGTAGCAATACGCCCCGAAGGGTGTGATGAAAGACGTCTTCAGGGCGTCCGCCGGGTCCAGCTTTATCTGGTGGTAGCCGGAGGAAGCATCTAGGAAGTACAGGAGCTCACAGCCGGCGGAGGAGTCGATGACTTGATCGATCCGCGGGAGGGCGAATGGATCCTTGGGGCATGCCTTGTTCAGGCTGGTGTAGTCTATGCACATGCGCCAGGTCTTGTTTTTCTTCAGGACGAGGACTGGGTTGGCCAGCCACTCGGGGTGGAACACTTCCATGATGAAGCCGGCCGCCAAGAGCTTGGTGACCTCTTCGCCGATGGTCCTTCTCTTCTCTTCGGAAAAGCGACGTAGGGGCTGACGGACAGGCTTGGCGTCCTTGCGGATGTGGAGTTTGTGCTCAGCGTACTTCCTCGGGATACCCGGCATGTCCTTTGGGGTCCATGCGAAGATATCCCGATTCTCACGAAGAAAGTCGACGAGCTTGCCTTCCTATTTGCTGTCGAGGCGGGTGCCCATGACATCGTACTTCCTGCAGCTAGGGTCTTCCGGGTTCAGCTTGATCTTCTTAGTTTCCTTGGAGGGCTGGAACAAGGCCTCGTCGGCCGGCTCCTTGCCGAAACCGGCACGGCCGGTGTCTCGTTGGCTAGTGCGACGATCCGGTCGAGCTGGCGCCGCTCCTCGGCTATGACCAGCGACTCAGCCAGTTTGGCACCGGCCTGGGCGCACTCCAAGGACCTGCGGTAGTCGCCGGTGACGGTGATGAGGCCTTTCGGACCCGGTAGTTTCATCTTCAGGTAGGCGTAGTGGGGGACCTCCATGAACTTGGCGAGTGCAGGCCGGCCCAGCAACGTGTGATACGCGCTGGACAGGTCCACCACCTCGAACCAGAGCGGCTTGGGTCGGAAGTGGTCGCTGGTGCCGAACAGAACGTCGAGCCGGATCCGGCCGATGGGGGAGCAGGAGAGGCCGGGTACGATGCCGTGGAAAATCATCCGAGACGGCTCCATGTCTTTGGCCTCGAGGCCGAGTTTGGTCATGGTGTCACGGTAAAGGATGTTAATGCTCCTGCCGCCGTCGATGAGGACTCGGGAGAACTTGCATGTGCGCCGGGGCGCGACGATGGTGGGGTCGAGGACGAGGGCGTAGCCACCCGGGTTTGGCATGACGGCCAGGTGGTCTTCCCGGGTCCAGGCAACCGGGCGATCCGACCAATGCATGCATTATGGCTTGGCCGGGATGACAGTGTTCACTTCCTGCCAGAGCAGGCGCTCACTATGCTTGTCATCACCAAGGCTGATGAAGACGACGTAGGTCGTGTTCTGGGCGGGGTAGACGTCGTCGCGCATTGCGCCGCCGGCCGGGGGCAGAGGCAGAGGAGGCGGAGGCGGCGGCCCCGCCCCTGGAGCCGGAGCCGGAGGAGGCGGGATGTCGCTCCTCATGATGTGCTTGGTGATGGCGCACTAGCGGAGCGTGTGCGTGGACGGCCTCGCGCCGCTGTGGTGCTTGCAGGGGGCGGCGAGCATCTCCTCGAAGCTCATGGCGGGTTGCCATGCTGTCTTTCCGGTCTGCTGGCGCTGGACAACCGGCCCGGCCGTGGGCGCCTGCTCGGCGGCCGCGACGAGGCGGTTGTCGTAGCGCTGAGCCGGCTGGTCGGCTTTGCGCCTGTTGTTGTTATTCTGCTGGTTGTTCTGCTGGCGGCTGCTCTCACCGGCCGGCTTGGGAGGGGGAAACGGCTTTGCCTTGCCTGCTTCGTCCAGCGCCACTTGGATCTTCATGCCAGAGTCGGCATTGGCGTACTTGTCCGCCGTTATCATGAGCACGACCATGGTGGCTGGCTCGGAGCGCAGGAGCTTGTGCTTGAGGAGGGTGCCATCCCGGCACCCGCTAACGAAATATTGGATGGCTTGAACCTCGTGGATGCACTCGCAGCTGTTCCGGATCTCGGTCCAGCATGCGAGGTACTCGTGGCCGGTCTCCGTCGGCCCCTGCACGCACATGGCGAGCTGGCTGGGGTGGCCGGGTCGTTTGTAGGAGCCGGTGAAGTTGCGCACGAAGGCTTGCTCGAAGTCGACCCACGCGTTGATGCTGCCAGCCGGCAGGCTATTTAACCACGTGCGGGCCGAGCCCTGGAGCATGAGCGGAGCGTAGCGCACGGCGAGGCAGCGGTTTCCGCCTGCGATGCCTATGGCGGTGGTGTAGTCGATGAGCCAGTCCTCCAGCTTGACGGTGCCGTTGTACTTGGGGGTGTCGCGGGGGAGCATGAACCCTTTGTGGAAGTGCTCATCCCGGATGGGTGGGCCGAAACAAGCCGGCCCGACCGCATTGTTCTCCTCCGGCTCCAAAGAGAGGGCGAGCTGGTCGAGGCGGTGGCGAGCGTCGGCGTCGTTGATGGCGCACGGGACCAGCCGCCCAGCGACTGCACCTCGAGGGGCCAGGTCGGCTAAAGCCGGATGGTGGCCGGGTCGTGGGGGAGGATCGTGCCGGCGCCGGTCTTCCGGGGCTGGCTCGTCAGCCAAGCCGCCGGTAGTCGCCGGAGCGCGGTTGCGCCGGGTCGGGGTGCGGCCGGAGTGAGCTTCGCCGGGTGGCGAAGACACCGTGTTCTGCTGCTCTCCGGGGTCGTTGGTGTGGTGCGAGCCGGATCCCGCGGGCTTGTCGAGGCAGTTGAGTCGGCCCTGTTGTGCATTCACCGCGTCGAGGAGGTCGTTTACCCACTGAAGCCGGTCCTTTAGCTCCTCGCCGACGAGCTGGTCCAGGCCGACTGCGGCCGCCTGGGCGGCACGCATATTCTTCACGGGGGTCTCGTAGATGGGGGGGACTGCGCCAAGGGCGCGGCCGATGGCGCCGCCTCGGGCCCGCACATCGGCAACCCGGCTCGGCTCGGTGGCGGTGGGCGTGAGGCCGTAGGCAGCGTCGTGTTCCCGATAAGCGGAGTCAAGATGGAGCTGCATGGCAGCGAGCGTCTCAGACAGGTCCAGCAGGCGCTGGCGATTTCTTCCAGCCGGGCCCGGGTTTCGGCGGCGTTGGTGGCGTCGACGTCGGTGGCGATGGGGATGCGGAGGCTCTGCATCATGGGGCCCAGCGGGTTGGGCGCGTTGGTGTGATCCGCCGCGGCCCTGGCTTCGGCGGCCTTCCTCGCCGCGCTGGACGAAGAAGAGGCGCTGGTGTCGGTAGCGAATACCTCCACCCGGACGCAGAGATCCATTCCCCCGGCAGAAGCGCCATCACCGAGGGAAATGGGAGAGTCAGAGATGTCAAGCACCCCACTGGGGTACTCGTCGGCCGCGGGCGCATCGGAGATAAGCAGCACGGCGAAGGAGGCGGTGAGCGCGTTGATGACGTCGTCCGCCAGCGTGACGGGCTTGTCGGAGTTGGAAAGGGGCCCCGTCTGGAACATGTCTCCGGCCGGGACCTCGAGCTGCCCCACGGTGGGCGCCAACTGTCATGGTTGGTGCACGGCAGATGCCAAAGGATGGCTAAAGAGAGGGGGAGGCTCGAGGGCACCGGTGGGCTCCAGAGGCAAGGTCGGCATGAGCGAGCGCGGGATGCAAGACATACCCAGGTTTGGGGCTCCCCGGAGATATAATACCCCTAGTCCTGCCGGGAGTGGTTTATATGTGATAGTACAGAGTCCCTCCTGGAGCTGTTTGGAGGAAGAAGGAGGGCAGGCCATGGCTTAGGCTGCTCCTTCTCCCAATGTGTGTACGTGTGTTCTAGTGATCTCTCCCCTTGCATGGAGGCCTCCTGGGGGGTTTTATAGGTCAACCCCCCAGGGCTACAACGGTAAAGTTACAAGGCCGTGGGGCCGAGTTGTCATCGTCCGGGGAGCCGGTACTGGGACCGGCCGGGTGTCAGGGCTCGCCGGGTTCTCCGGGCGAGGGCCCCGTGTGCCAGGAGGCACTGTTCGCCGTCTTGTCGATCATCACGGAATGCCCGGGTCGAGTCCGGTACAGTGGTGCACCGTCCGGTCGCCATCTGCTGGAGCCAGCAGTGATGACGGGTGCGCTGTACCCATGCCGACCTCGGTCAGTAGGGTAGGGGGGGCATTGTTGCCACGTCTCTGCCGGTCAGAGGAGTTGGTGGGGTACCGCTGCCTCGGTCTTCCCCGTATGGAGACTCGTCCCATCGTACGGCTGGGATGGGACGGGAGCCGACCCATGGCCGGGTTGAGGAATGCGCCGAAGGTGAGCTGGTTTGCTGGAGAAGTCTTGGTATGCTGGGTTTGGCCGACCCGCGCCAGCTCGCAGGGCCAGGTTGCCGTCTTGGTTGGGTTGAAGGTTTTTGGCCGGGTCGAAGGACTTGGCTGGGTTGAGCAACCCAGCCAAGTGTGAGCCGGATTGAGGGGCGATGCTGGCCCGATGTTTTTGAAAAGGATCCGGGTTCCGTTGCCTGCCCGGGGTCCATCCCCCCGACAGAGAGCCAAAGAATATTTGTAAGTATTAGCAGCTAAGTTGTCAATTCAACCACACCTGGAGATTAATTATCTGCACAAAGTGATCAATAGCAAAGTAGTATGATAGTTTTGATAGTAGTATCAATAGCAATAGTAACGGTAACAATGATAGCAATGATTTTGTAGCAAGTGTAACAGTAATAGTAGCAGTAGTAACTTAGCAAGAACAATATAAGAGAAAATCATAGGCATTGGATCGGTGAATTCATTGGATGATATTTATCATATAACAGTTATAACCTAGGGTGATACAAAACTAGTTCTAGTTCATAAATATAATGTAGGCATGTATTCCGTAAATAGTCATACGTGCTTATGGAAAGAACTTGCATGACATCATTTATCCTACCCTCCCATGGCAGCAGGGTCCATATGGAAACTAAGGGGGTGGCCAATATTTTCCATGCTAGATGTGCTATTCTCAAGATGAGTGTTTATTCACTTGTCATTGCACGAGAGTGATACGTCCATTTTGCATCATGTTTTCCTACTGTTATTTATGATGTTTTTATGCATAATAATGCTTTTTGGAGTAATTCTAATGCCTTTTCTCTCATAATACGCAAGGTTCACACAAAGAGGGAGAATTCCGACAGCTGGAAATATGGACCTGAAAAGGCTACACCAGGCTACCTATTCTGCACAACGCCAAATGAGCTGAAACTTCATGAGGAATTTTTATGGAATAAATAAGAATTATTGGAGCAAATAACTACCAGAGGGGGCCACCAGGTGGGCACAACCCACCTGGGCATGCCAGGGAGCCCAGGCGCGCCCTGGTGGGTTGTGCCCTCCTCGGCCCACCTCCGTTGCCCTTCTTCTGGTATATAAGTCATTTTGACATAGAAAAAAATAAGGAGAGGAGTTTCGGTACGAAGCGCCGCCGTCTCGAGGCGGAACTTGGCCAGGAGCACTTTTGCCCTCCGGCGGAGCGATTCCGCCAGTGGAACTTCCCTCCCGGAGAGGGAAATCATCACCATCATCATCACCAACAACTCTCCCATCTTGGGGAGGGCAATCTCCATCAACATCTTCAACAGCACCATGTCCTCTCAAACCCTAGTTCATCTCTTGTGTTCAATCTTTGTACCGGAACTATAGATTGGTACTTGTGGGTGACTAGTAGTGTTGATTACATCTTGTAGTTGATTACTATATGGTTTATTTGGTGGAAGATTATATGTTCAGATCCATTATGCTATTTAATACCCCTCTGATCTTGAGCATGATTATCATTAGTGAGTAGTTACTTTTGTTCTTGAGGTCACGGGAGAAATCTTGTTGCAAGTAATCATGTGAACTTGATATGTGTTCGATATTTTGATGATATGTATGTTGTGATTCCCTTAGTGGTGTCATGTGAACGTCGACTACATGACACTTCACCATATTTGGGCCTAAGGGAATGCATTGTGGAGTAGTTATTAGATGATGGGTTGTGAGAGTGACAGAAGCTTAAACCCTAGTTTATGCGCTATTCCGTAAGGGACTGATTTGGATCCAAAAGTTTATTGCTATGGTTAGATTTATTCTTAATACTTTTCTCGTAGTTGCGGATGCTTGCGAGGTGGTTAATCATAAGTAGGAGGTTTGTTCAAGTAAGAACAGCACCTAAGCACCGGTCCACCCACATATCAAATTATCAAAGTAGCGAACACAAATCAAACCAACATGATGAAAGTGACTAGATGAAATTCCCGTGTACCCTCAAGAACGCTTTGCTTATCATAAGAGACAATTTTGTCCTATCCTTTGCGTCAAAAGGATTGGGATACCTTGCTGCACTTTTGTTACCATTACCGTTACTTGCTCGTTACAAATTATCTTGCTACCAAACTACTCGTTACTTATAATTTCAGTGCTTGCAGACATTACCTTGATGAAAACCGCTTGTCATTTCCTTCTGCTCCTCGTTGGGTTCGACACTCTTACTTATCGAAAGGACTACGATTGAGCCCCTATACTTGTGGGTCATCAAGGCTCTTTTTTGGCACCGTTGCCGGGGAGTGAAGCGCTCTTGGTAAGTGGAAATCGGTAAGGAAAAATTATTACTACGTGCTGAAATTTATTGTCACTTGTTACTATGGAGAACAATCCTTTGAGGGGTTTGTTCGGGGTATCTTCACCTCGACTGGAACCACAATTAGTTACCCCTCAACCTACTGCACCTACTGAAAATATTGGTTATGAAATTCCTTCGGGTATGATAGAACAACTGCTAGCTAATCCTTATGCAGGAGATGGAACCGAACATCCTGATATGCACTTGATATATGTGGATGAAATTTGTGGATTATTTAAGCTTGCAGGTTTACCCGGAGATGAAGCTAAGCAGAAGGTTTTACCTTTATCTTTGAAGGGAAAGGCATTATCATGGTATAGGCTATGCGATGATATTGCATCTTCGAATTGGAATCGATTGAAATTGGAATTTCACCAAAAAATTTATCCTATGCATCTAGTTCATCATGATTGGAATTATATATATAATTTTTGGCATCGTGAAGGAGAAAGTATCGCTCTAGCATGGGGGAGGCTTAACTCAGTGTTATATTCATGCCCCAATCATGAGCTCTCAAGAGAAATTATTATTCAGAATTTTTATGCTCGGCTTTGTCATGATGATCGATCGATGCTTGATACTTCTTGTACTGGTTCCTTTATGAAGAAGACTATTGACTTCCGGTGGGATCTTTTGGAAAGAATTAAACGCAACTCTGAAGATTGGGAACTCGACGAAGGTAAAGAGTCAGGTATTAAGCTCAAGTATGATTGTGTTAAATCTTTTATGAATACCGATGCTTTTCAAAAGTTTAGCACTAAATATGGACTTGACTCTGAGATAGTAGCCTCCTTTTGTGAATCATTTGCTACTCATGTTGACCTCCCTAAGGAGAAGTGGTTTAATTATCACCCACCTATCAAAGAAGAAATTAAAGAACCAGTAATAGCTAAAGATGAAACTATTATTTACAATGTTGATCCAGTTCTGCCTACTGCTTATATTGAAAAACCACCTTTCCCTGTTAGGATAAATGAACAAGCTAAATTCTCAACTGTGGTCAACAAAAGTTATAATAGAACTTCCAAACCTGCTGAACAAATCAAAGTAGAACCTAGTGTTGCTATGGTTAAAGATCTCTTGGTTGAAAATATAGATGGGCATGTTATTTACTTCTGTGATGAAGCTGCTAGAATTACCAAACCCGATGAAAAAGATAAACATAGACCTGTTGTTGGCATGCATGTTGTCTCAGTTAAAATAGGAGATCACTGTTATCATGGTTTATGCGTCATAGGTGCTAGCGTGAGTGCCATTCCTTTTACCTTATATCAAGAAATTATGAATGATATAGCACCCGCTGAAATAGAAGACATAGATGTTACTATTAAACTTGCTAATAGGGACACCATCACACCACTTGGGATTGTTAGAGATGTTGAAGTCTTGTGTGGGAAAATAAAATACCCTACTGATTTTCTTGTTCTTGGTTCCCCACAAGATGACTTTTGTCTCATTATCTTTGGTAGACCTTTCTTGAACACTGTCAATGCTAGAATAGATTGTGAGAAACAAATCATCGGTGTTAGTTTTGGTGATGAGTCTCATGAGTTTAATTTTTCTAAGTTTAGTAGGAAGCATCATAAGGAATAATTGCCTAGTAAGGATGAAATAATTAGTCTTGCTTCTATTGCTGTGCCTCCTACCGATCCACTAGAACAATATTTGCTAGACCACGAAAATGATATGCATCTGCATGAAAGAAATGAAATAGATAAGATTTTCTTTGAACAATGTTCTCTACTTAAATACAATTTGCCTATTGAAACTCTAGGAGGTCCTCCTCCAGCTAAAGGTGATCCCGTGTTTGAATGAAAACAATTGCCAGACACTTTGAAATATGCTTATATTGATGAGAAAAAGATTTATCCTGTTATTATTAGTGCTAACCTTTCAGGACATGAAGAAGAAAGATTATTGAAGGTTCTGAAGAAGCACTGAGCTGCCATCGGATATACTCTTGAAGATTTAAAGGGCATTAGTCCCACTCTCTGTCAGCATAAAATTCATATGTAGCATAATGCTAAACCCGTTGTTGATCACGAACGACGTTTAAATCCTAAAATGAAAGAAGTGGTAAGAACAGAAATACTGAAGCTTTTGGAAGCAGGTATAATCTATCCCATAGCTGATAGTAGATGGGTAAGTCCCGTTCATTGTGTCCCTAAAAAAGGAGGTATTACCATTGTTCCTAATGATAAGAATGAACTTATTCCACAAAGAATTGTCACTGGCTACAGAATGGTAATTGATTTTAGAAAACTAAATAAAGCTACAAGAAAAGATCAATACCCTCTGCCTTTTATTGATCAAATGTTAGAAAGACTATCAAAGCACACACATTTTTGCTTTCTTGATGGATATTCCGGTTTTTCCCAAATACCTGTCTCACAACCTGATCAAGAGAAAACCACCTTTACTTGCCCTTTTGGAACTTATCCTTATAGACATATGCCTTTTGGTTTATGCAATGCACCTGCTACCTTTCAAAGATGTATGACTGCTATATTCTCTGACTTTTGTGAAAAGATTATTGAGGTTTTCATCGATGATTTTTCCATTTACAGAACTTCTTTTAATGATTGCTTGAGCAACCTTGATCGAGTTTTACAGAGATGTGAGCAAACTAATCTCGTCTTGAATTGGGAGAAGTGCCACTTTATGGTTAATGAAGGTATTGTCTTGGGACATAAAATTTTTGAACGAGGTATTGAGGTGGATAAAGCTAAAGTTGATGCAATTGAGAAAATGCCATGCCCAAAAGATATCAAAGGTATTCGTAGTTTCCTCGGTCATGCTGGTTTCTATAGGAGGTTTATTAAAGACTTCTCTAAAATTTCTTGGCCTCTTACAAATCTTTTACAAAAGGATGTTCCATTTGTTTTTGATGATGATTGTGTAGAAGCCTTTGAAACACTTAAGAAAGCCTTGATTTCTGCACCTACTGTTCAACCACCAGATTGGAACTTGCCTTTTGAAATTATGTGTGATGCTAGTGATTATGCAGTTGGTACTGTTCTAGGACAAAGAGTCGATAAGAAATTAAATGTTATTCATTATGCTAGTAAAACTCTGGATAGTGCTCAACGAAATATGCTACTACTGAAAAAGAATTTTTAGCAGTTGTGTTTGCTTGTGATAAATTTAGATCTTACATTGTTGATTCTAAAGTGACCGTTCACACCGATCATGCTGCTATAAAATATCTTATGGAAAAGAAGGATGCTAAACCTAGACTCATTAGTTGTGTTCTTTTGCTACAAGAATTTGATTTACATATCACTGATAGAAAGGGAGCTGAGAACCCCGTGGCTGATAACTTGTCTAGGTTAGAAAATATTCTTGATGACCCACAACCTATTAATGATAGTTTTCCTGAAGAACAATTAGCTGCAATAAATGTTTCTCATAACACTCCTTGGTATGCTGACTATGCCAATTATATTTTTGCTAAATATATACCACCTAGCTTCACATACCAACAAAAGAAAAAAATCTTCTATGATTTAAGACATTACTTTTGGGATGACCCACATCTTTATAAAGAAGGAGTAGATGGTATTATTAGACGTTGTGTAACTGAGCATGAACAGGGACAAATCCTACGGAAATGTCACTCCGAAGCTTATGTAGGACATCATGCGGGAGATAGAACTGCTCACAAGGTATTGCAATCTGGTTTTTATTGGCCTACTCTCTTCAAGGATGCCCGTAAGTTTGTTTTATCTTGTGATGAATGTCAAAGAATTGGTAATATTGGTAAGCGTCAGGAAATGCCTATGAATTATTCTCTTGCTGTTGAACCATTTGACGTTTAGGGATTTGATTACATGGGACCTTTTCCTTCCTCTAATGGGTATACACATATTTTGGTTGCTGTTGATTATGTTACTAAGTGGGTAGAAGCTATTCCAACTAGCAGTGATGATCACAACACCACTATTAAAATGCTTAAGGAAGTCATTTTCCCAAGGTTTGGAGTCCCTAGATATTTAATGACTGATGGTGGTTCACATTTTATTCATGGTGCTTTCCGTAAAATGCTTGCTAAATATGATGTTAACCATAGAATTGCATCCCCTTATCATCCTCAGTCTAGTGGTCAAGTTGAACTTAGCAATAGAGAAATAAATTTAATATTACAAAAAACTGTCAATAGGTCCCGAAAGAATTGGTCTAAGAAGTTAGATGATGCACTTTGGGCTTATAGAACAGCATATAAAAATCCTATGGGTATGTCTCCGTATAAAATGGTTTATGGAAAAGCTTGTCATTTGCCTCTTGAGTTAGAACATAAAGCATATTGGGCAATTAAAGAACTCAACTATGATTTCAAACTTGCCAGTGAAAAGAGGTTATTTGATATTAGCTCACTAGATGAATGGAGAACCCAAGCCTATGAAAATGCCAAGTTATTTAAAGACAAAGTTAAAAGATGGCATGACAAAAGAATCCCAAAGCATGAGTTCAAAGTGGAGAATATGTTCTTTTGTACAACTCTTGTTTCAGATTCTTTGCAGGAAAACTCCTCTCCAAATGGGAAGGACCTTATGTTATCGAGGAGGTTTATCGATCCGGAGCCATCAAGATAAATAATGCCGAAGGTACTAACCCAAATGTTGTTAATGGGCAACGAATAAAACATTATATCTCAGGTACTCCCACTAATGTTGAAAGCAATATTATCCAAACTATGATACCGAAAGAACACATAAAGGAAACCTTCCGGAACACTCCAGAATAACTGAAAAATAGGAGGTACGTGATACGGTAAGTAAACAGACTCCGAAAAATCCACAAAAATATTTTTGTCAGTTTTGGAATATAAAAAAAATTAGGAAAATAAGAAACAACCAGGAAGGCACCCCTGGTGGGCACAAGACACCAGGGGGCGCCTAGCTTGCCAGGCGCGCCCAGGTGGGTTGTGCCCACCACGGGTACCTTCCGGACTCCGTTTTTCTTCCGTTTGCTTCTTTCCCATGATTAAAAATCTTTATATACCCCCGAACCTATTGACCACCGTATCGCGGAGAAATCTTCTGTTTTCTTTTCCTTGCTGTTTTCTTACACATCCAATCCACCATGGCCGCTTCAAACTCCTCCAAGGACAAGTTCTTCGAGAACGTCATCAACCCATATTTGCGGGAGGTGATGCACCACCCTCGGGCTATCCAGATGCATGAGGGGGTGCTGCATATCCGCGATGTGCAAGGCCCCAAGGGGACGGGATCCGTGGAGGCTAGGTTTGAAGTTATGCAGCAGGAAGTCTTCCGGTGCAAGGGGATGGTAGAACGTGGACTCAATGCCAATCACCTCATGATCGCGGACTACACCTGTGATCTCAGGGTGGATGTCAAGTCCATGAAGGACATTATCTTCACCTTCAACGAGCAAATCAACTTCCTCCAAAGCCAGATCTATGATCTCCAAAACCAAGTCTTTGAATATGAGGCGAGGTTTAAAGGTATGAATTAGGCTGCCAATTGCAGGACCTGGGAGACTCACTCCTCCTCTTATGATGGTGAGCCCTTGCCATGGAAACCAGAGGATAAGATTGCCACTACTTCATCACCACCACCTCCCTCTTCATCACCAAAGGAAAATTGAGTATCGGGTATGGGCACTCCCCTTGGCTTGTGCCAAGCTTGGGGGAGGTGCGTCGGTATCGTATCACCTCCACTATCTTTTGCCTTTACTTATCTTAGTTCGATCCATAGTTATCATTTGCTTTAGATGAATAAAAGTTTAGTTCGATCCTTTCTTTTCGAGTGTTTGCTTAGTGATCTATCTTTGTAATCATGTGCAAGATATATATAATAAAGTTTAGTTTGAGTTTTGTTTTCTTTAATTTCATGTTCAATAAAAAGAAAGGAAATAAATGAAAAAGATCATATGCTAATTTTATGGTAAGTAATGACATCACATAAGGAAGAGTATAAGTAGAAAATTTTATTGGAGATTGACAAAGATAGCATTGGTCAATGATGCAATTCATGAAAGAATTAATAAGGGAAGAGAAGATTCACATGCAAATACACTATCCTGGACATCTTTTGTGATTGTGAGCCCCCATCAAAATATTATATGCCAAAATTGTTGACGTTGGACAAGGAAGACAATGTAATGATTTATGTTTGTTCATATTCACATAGAAGTTATATTGTCATAGATCCTTTAACATGTGGTGCTTGCCCCCATCTTTGCTAGCCAAAAATTCTACACTAAGTAGAGATACTACTTGTGCATCCAAAAACCTTTAAACCCATATCTTATTTTGAGAGTCCACCATACCTACCTATGGATTGAGTAAGATCCTTCAAGTAAGTTGTCATCGGTGCAAATAGGGCAATATAAATTGCTTCTAAAAGTGTTGGATCATTTAGTGTAAGAGAAAATTGAGCGTGGTATGAACTTGTGATGGCAAAGAATAAAAGCGACAGACTGCATAATAAAGGTTGCTATCACAAGGGGCAATATAGCGTGACGTTCTTTTGCACTAAGAGATTGAGCATACAAATAACTAAGCGCATGGCAACCTCTGCTTCCCTCTGTGAAGGGCCTATCTTTTACTTTTATGTATTTACTTTTATGCAAGAGTCAAAGTTCTTCTCTGTATTCCTTTTTATTTTCTCTTTTGGCAAGCATCATGTGGTGAGGAAAGATCTAGGCACATATATCCAGTTGAATATGAGTAGCATGAGTTATTATTGTTGACATCACCCTCGAGGTGAGTATGTTGGGAGGCGAAACTTCAAGCCCCTATCTTTCTATGTGTCCAGTTGAAACGTTTTGCTAATGTGTATGCAGTGAGTGTTAGCAATCATAGAAGACTATATGATGGTTGAGTATGTTAACTTGCCAAAAAGGCACCGATACATGACCCTTCCTGAAAAGATGATGAATTGTAGTTGCAAAGTTGACTGAGAACATAGTTTGTTGGTTTTCAATAGAGTTTATGCTCTATACTTCGATGTTGTGATGAATTGTTACTTGTTCATGAGAAGTTATATGACAAAAGTTCTATGATAAAGTTTTATATTAAAGTTGGTTGCTGTTATAATAATATACATGATGCTTCAATGTCCATATTTTGTTTTTATCGACACCTCTCTCTCTAAGAATGTGGACATGTTTTTCGATTTCGGTTTTCGCTTGAGGACAAGCGAGGTCTATGCTTGGGGGAGTTGATACGTCTATTTTGCATCATGTTTTCCTACTGTTATTTATGATGTTTTTATGCATAATAATGCTTTTTGGAGTAATTCTAATGCCTTTTCTCTCATAATATGCAAAGTTCGCACAAAGAGGGAGAATTTCGGCAGCTGGAAATCTTGACCTGAAAAAGCTACGTCAGGCTACCTATTCTGCACAACTCCAAATGAGCTGAAACTTCACGAGGAATTTTTATGGAATAAATAAGGATTATTGGAGCAAATAACTACCAGAGGGCGCCCACCAGGTGGGCACAACCCACCTGGGCGCGCTAGGGAGCCCAGGCGCGCCCTGTGGGTTGTGCCCTTCTTAGCCCACCTCCGTGCCCATCTTCTGGTATATATGTCATTTTGACCTAGAGAAAAATAAGGAGAGGAATTTCGGGATGAAGCGCCGCCGTCTCGAGGCGGAACTTGGGCAGGAGCACTTTTGCCCTCCGACGGAGCGATTTCGCCGGGGGAACTTCCCTCCCGGAGGGGGAAATCATCGCCATCATCATCACCAACAACTCTCCCATCTTGGGGAGGGCAATCTCCATCAACATCTTCAACAGCACCATCTCCTCTCAAACCCTAGTTCATGTCTTATGTTCAATCTTTGTACCGGAACTATAGATTGGTACTTGTGGGTGACTAGTAGTGTTGATTACATCTTGTAGTTGATTACTATATGGTTTATTTGGTGGAAGATTATATGTTCAGATCCATTATGCTATTTAATACCCCTCTGATCTTGAGCATGATTATCATTAGTGAGTAGTTACTTTTGTTCTTGAGGTCACGGGAGAAATCTTGTTGCAAGTAATCATGTGAACTTGATATGTGTTCGATATTTTGATGATATGTATGTTGTGATTCCCTTAGTGGTGTCATGTGAACGTCGACTACATGACACTTCACCATATTTGGGCCTAAGGGAATGCATTGTGGAGTAGTTATTAGATGATGGGTTGCGAGAGTGATAGAAGCTTAAACCCTAATTTATGCGCTATTCCGTAAGGGACTGATTTGGATCCAAAAGTTTAATGCTATGGTTATGTTTATTCTTAATACTTTTCTCGTAGTTGCGGATGCTTGCGAGGGGGTTAATCATAAGTAGGAGGTTTGTTCAAGTAAGAACAACACCTAAGCACCGGTCCACCCACATATCAAATTATCAAACACAAATCAAACCAACATGATGAAAGTGACTAGATGAAATTCCCGTGTACCCTCAAGAACGCTTTACTTATCATAAGAGACCGTGTTGGCCTGTCCTTTGCCTCAAAAGGATTGGTCTACCTTGCTGCACTTTTGTTACCATTACCGTTACTTGATCGTTACTAATTATCTTGCTACCAAACTACTCGTTACTTATAATTTCAGTGCTTGCAGACATTACCTTGCTGAAAACCGCTTGTCATTTCCTTCTGCTCCTCATTGGGTTTGACACTCTTACTTATCGAAAGGACTATGATTGATCCCCTATACTTGTGGGTCATCAGAGAGTGCCGCGGTAATAGGGATGCCCAATCCCGAAATGATAAAGAAATTTACTTTATGTTGTCAAATAATAAATTCCTTGGAAAGTGTTGGTATGGAGGGCACCCGTGGATACGGCTAGCCTTGGAAAGTGAAAGGATGGTGGGAAAAGGAATAAACTTTATTTTCTGTTTGGGAACCTCCTATGATATATCTAGCATGGAAAGTGTTGGGAGATACTTGGTCGCTTTCGTTGATGGGAAAAGTATGCCTCTCAAAAAAATTATCTCTCAATTTAAGCTTTAAGCTCTGGGACCTCTACAAATCCCTACTTCCCTCTGCGAAGGGCCTATCTATTTACTTTATGCAATTTTTATTTTTATTTGAGTCTCCATCTTCTATTATAAAGCACCAACTAAGGGCACTATGATCGTACTTGAGCATTGGGTATAGCTAATATGCGAGTCTGTTTCATGAATGGATCAATGATTGAGCATGATGGGCTAGGGATAACTTTCTTTAGTGTTGATATTTTGAAAGACATGGTTTCTTGTTGATATGCTTGAGTATTGAAATCTTCATGAACCATATAAAAGCCCAAATGTCCATGCTACAAAGAAAAGAATATGTGATGAACATATTAGGCAGCATTCGACATCAAAAATTCTGTTTTTGTCATTTACCTACTCGAGGACGAGTAGGAATTAAGCTTGGGGATGCTAATACGTCTCCAATGTATCTATAATTTTTGCTTGTTCCATGCTGTTATATTATCATTCTTGGATGTTTTACAATCATTTTATAGCAACTTTATATCATTTTTTGGGACTAACCTATTGACATAGTGCCCGGTGCTAGTTGCTGTTTTTTGCTTGTTTTTTACTTCATAGAAAATCAATACCAAACGGAGTCCAAACACAGCGAAACTTTTTGGAGAATTTTTATGGACTAGAAGAAACAAGATGGGCCAAAGAAGTACCAGAGGGGTGCCCCGAGGGGGGCACAACCCACCTGGGCGCGCCTGGGGGCCCAGGCGCGCCCTGGTGGGTTGTGCCCACCTTGGTGGCCTCCCGCACTGCCTCTTCGCCCTATAAATACCCAAATATTCCAAAATCCCTAGAGGAGACGACGAAACACAATTCCAGCCGCCGCAAGTTCCAGAACCACGAGATCCAATCTAGACACCATCACGGAGGGGTTCATCATCCTCATTGGTGCCTCTCCGATGATGCGTGAGTAGTTCATTGTAGACCTACGGGTCCGTAGGCAGTAGCTTGAAGGCTTCTTCTCTCTTTTTGATTCTCAATACAATGGTCTCTTGGAGATCTATTTGATGTAACTTTTTTTTGTGGTGTGTTTGTTGGGATCTGATGAACTTTGAGTTTATGATCAGATCTATATCCATGAAAGTTATTTGAGTTCTTTGACCTCTTTTATGCATGATTACTTATAGCCTCGTATTTCTTCTTCGAATCTTTGGTTTAGTTAGGCCAACTAGATCGGATTTTCTTGCCATGGGAAGAGGTGCTTTGTGATGGGTTCGATTGTGCGGTGTTCTTTCCCAGTGACAGAAGGGGAAGCAAGACACACATGTATCGTTGCTATTAAGGATAACAAGACGGGGGCTATTCCAACATGAATAGATCTCGTCTACATCATGTCATCGTTCTTATTGCATTACTCCGTTTTTCCATGAACTTAATACACTAGATGCATGCTGGATAGCGGTCGATGTGTGGAGTAACATTAGTAGATGCAGGCAGGAGTCGGTCTACTAATCTTGGACGTGATGCCTATATAATGATCATTGCCTGGATATCATCATAATTATTTGATGTTCTATCAATTGCCCAACAGTAATTTGTTTACCCACCGTATGCTATTTTCTTGAGAGAAGCCACTAGTGAAATATATAGCCCCCGGGTCTATTCTTTATCATATTTGCTCTCCGATCTATTTTTATTCGCTTTTATTTTCATATCTATTACTCCAAAAACCTAAAAATACCTTTCTGCACCTTTTTACTATTTATTTTATTTCGCATTTTATCGAGATCTATTTATCCAATCGATCACAAATTTATCTATCTTTTTACCCATAGAGGGATTGACAACCCGTCCTAATCGTCTAGTTGCAAGTATTTGTTATTTGTGTGCGGGTACCGTTTACATAGTGTTGCTTGGTTCTCCTACTGGATTGATACCTTGGATTCATAACTGAGGGAAATACCTACCGTAGCTGTGCTGCATCATCCCTTCCTCTTTGGGAAATACCGACGTAGTTCAAGCGACATCAGATGCTTTGGCTACAGCGCTCCTGGATTACATGGTTAAAAGAGGGTGAACGTAATACCAAATGTCTGCATAGGAGAGCTGTATGGCATGCTCGAAGGAATCATATATAGCGTGTACAGAAGAATGATGGCACATGGTGTAATGTTCCTACGGATATGGAAAGGATGGCTCACTCCTACTTTAAGGAGATTTTTACGAAGGATCCAACCCTCGCCCCAGATGAGGTCCTTGAGTGTATCACGCCTAAAGTCACTCTGGAAATGAATGAGTCATTATGTAAACCGTATACTGATGAGGAGATTTCAAATGCCCTATTTCAGATTGGACCAATGAAGGCCCCGAGCTGTGATGGATTTCCAGCTAGAATTTATCAGCGGAATTGGGTGCTGCTAAAAGTTGAAATTGTTGCGGCAGTCCAGGAGTTCTTTTCTATGGGTGTTATGCTAGATGGTGTTAATGACACAGCGATTGTGTTAATCCCTAAAGTGCCTCATCCCAAGGAGCTCAATGATTTTCGTCCAATTAGCTTGTGTAATGTGATATAAAAAATTGTTTCAAAGTGTATGGTGAATAAACTTCGGCCCCTCCTTACCGAGTTCATTTCTGAGAATCAGAGCGCCTTCATCCCAGAGAGGCTTATTTCTGATAACTCAGTCATTGCTTTTGAATGTATTCACCATATACAGTCAGTCAAGAATAATTCACCAGCCTTATGTGCTTACAAGCTTGACTTATCTAACGCTTATGATCGTGTTTACTGGGAGTTTTTGGAGAGGGCTCTGGATAAGTGGGGTTTCTCTCAGCAATGGATTTCTCGTGTGATGGCATGTGTCTCATTAGTGAAATACTCGGTGAAATTTAATTGGAAGTTGCTAGAGGCCTTCTCCCCATCTAGGGGGCTCCGTCAAGGTGATCCATTGTCCCCTCTCCTCTTCTTATTTGTGGCTGATGCACTCTCTTCGCTGATTAATAAGGCTACATGGGAAGATGGTCTCAAAGGGGTTAAAATAAGCAGAGGTGCTTCGGAGATATCCCACCTTCTATTTGCGGATGATTCGCTCCTGTTTTTCCATGCGACAGAGCAGCAGGCAATCTTGGTGAAAGGTTTGTTGAACACATTTGCGATGGCGACTGGCCAATTGATTAACCCGTCGAAGTGTTCCATCCTTTTTTCAGATCATTGTCTACCTAATGTGGTTCAGGAAGTTAACAGTGTTTTTGAGATTATTCAAGAGGTTTTTGAACCCAAATATTTGGGCTTGCCGGTCCATGAGGGAAGGATGCATAAAGGGAAGTTTGAAACTATCCAGGAACGTTTGAGGAAGATACAGGTTCACTGGAGTGAGCAATATATGTCATCAGGGAATAAAGAGATTCTTATTAAGTCGCTTGCTCAGGCCATCCCGGCCTATGTTATGAGCGTCTTCAAACTCCCGGCCTCAGTTTGTGATGAGCTAATGCATATGATATGTCAGTACTGGTGGGGAGTTGAGGATGGGAAGAAGAAAATGGCCTAGATGAGTTGGGATAAATTGAGACTCCCTAAACACATGGGGGAATGGGTTTTTGGGACATGAGGGATTTTAACCAGGCCTTGTTAGCTAAACAAGCCTGGAGGCTTCTGGACATGCCGGAGAGCTTGTGTGTGCGCCTTCTCAAAGCAAAATATTACCCTTCTGGTCAGCTGCTAGATACGGCCTTTCCAAGCAATGGATCTGAGGTCTGGAAGGGTATATTGCATGGTCTTGAACTGGTTAAGAAAGGTGTCATATGGCGATTAGGAAACTGTACAGGAATCCACACATGGCGAGACCCTTGGATCCCGCGGCCTTTTTCTTTCTGCCCAGTTACTCCGAAAGGAAATTGTCGTTTTAATCGGGTGTCCGATTTCTTAGACGATAATGGTGCATGGAGATATGACCGTCTAAGTGAGTTCTTCTGGCTAATGGATGTTGAACATATTCTGAAAATTAGAACCTCACCGCGCCAGAGGTGTTATTTTCTGTCTTGGTCTCAGGAGAAGAGTCGTATGTTTACAGTGAAAAACGCATATAAGTTGGCTACTGATGATCACAATGCTATCTTCGCCAATGGTGCTTCTAGTACCAACCCGGACGGGAATCGAGCCTTATGGAATCATGTTTGGAAATCTACGGCTCCTCAAAAGAGGAAGATCACTGCCTGGAGATGCACAACGGGGACACTAGCAACACAACAATGTAAGAGACAAAGACACTTATCAACACGGTCGACCTGTCCGCTATGTGGTGTCGAGGAGGAGGATTCGTTTCACGCATTGATCGCAAGTACACATGCGAGAATATTGTGGGTGAACATGCGGAGAAGATGGCCAAGTCCAGAAGATGACTTACTCATTTTTTTGAAAAGGGATAGTTCATTACTTTGCTCACTAAGTGTTCTGCTGATATTCGTGATATGCTAATCATGTTAATCTGGCGGATTTGGCAAATACGAAATGATTTGACCCATGGGAAGGATGCTCCGCAAGTTCTTGCCACCGTCGAATACCTGGATAGCTACTATAAGTCAATTAAGCTCGCTGGACGCTTCTCAACGGAAGAAATTCCAAAGGGGAAGATGCCCTCTTCGGACATCGTTGTTCCAACCCAGGTGAACAAGACCCCCGCAGTATCTTGGCCGGCTCCGACGTCAGGCAAGTTGGCCCTTTCGGTCGATGGCTCTTTCCTTGAGGAGGATGGCTCTGCTGCCGCTGGTATGGTTCTCAGGAACGAGAAGGGGGAGACTCTATTGGCAAGATACCGATTCATCTTCCATTGCAATGATCCGCTGGAAGCAGAACTGCATGGCATTATCGATACAACACTTTGAGCTTCCGGTGGTTGTGCAATAGGATTCCTCTGAAGCTCTTTCAAGTTTAACAAATGGCGTGTTCCTACGCTTGGCGTATGGTCAGATATTCTTGGAGATCAAGGCTTTACTAGGTACTAGGGAGTTTTTTCCTCAGAAAGTTAGCCGATTTCAAAATAGAGTTGCCTATCGGTTGGCAAAGTATAGCTGATCTGAGTGAGCTACTGCTGTGTGGCTAGGCTCGGTTCCACCATGTATTGAGGACTTGTGGCCTCTCGACTGTAACTCTATGTCTATGCAATAAAAGCCCTGATAAGTCCATTTTGCATCATGTTTACCTACTGTTATTTACTATGTTTTTATTCATAATAATGCCTTTTGGAGTAATTCTAATGCCTTTTCTCTCATAATATGCAAGGATTACACAAAGAGGGAGAATACCGGCAGCTGGAATTCTGGACCTGGAAAAGCTACGTCAGAGTTACCTATTCTGCCTACCTCCAAATGAGCTGAAACTTTACGGAGAATTATTTTGGAATAAAAGAAATATACTGGGCAAATAACTACCAGAGGAGGACCACTAGGTGGGCACAACCCATCTGGGCACGCCAGGCCCCCCAGGCGTGCCCTACTGGGTTGTGCCCTCCTCGGCCCACCTCCGGTGCACCGCTTCTGGTTTATAAGTCATTTTGACCTAGAAAAAATAAGGAGAGGACTTTCGGGACGAAGCGTCGCCGTCTCGAGGCGGAACTTGGGCAGGAGCACTTTGGCCCTCCGGCGGAGCGATTCCACCGGGGGAACTTCCCTCCCGGAGGGAGAAATCATCGTCATCCTCATCACCAACAACTCTAACATCTTGGGGAGGGTAATCTTCATCAACATCTTCAACAACACCATCTCCTCTAAAACCCTAGTTCATCTCTTGTGTTCAATCTTTGTACCAAAACCTTAGATTGGTACTTGTGGGTGACGAGTAGTCTTGATTACATCTTGTAGTTGATTACTATATCGTTTATTTGGTGGAAGATTATATGTTCATATCCATTATGCTATTTAATACCCCTATGATCTTGAGCATGATTATTATTTGTGAGTAGTTACTTTTGTTCTTGAGGTCACGGGAGAAGTCATGTTGCAAGTAATCATGTGAACTTGATATGTGTTCGATATTTTGATGATATGTATGTTGTGATTCCCTTAGTGGTGTCATGTGAACGTTGACTACATGGCACTACACCATATTTGGGCTTAAGGGAATGCATTGTGAAGTAGTTATTAGATGATGGGTTGCTAGAGTGACAGAAACTTAAACCCTAGTTTATGCGCTACTTCATAAGAACTGATTTGGATACAAAAGTTTAATGCTATGGTTAGATTTTATCTTAATACTTTTCTCGTAGTTGCGGATGCTTGCGAGGGGGTTAATCATAAGTAGGAGGTTTGTTCAAGTAAGAACATCACCTAAGCACCGGTCCACCCACATATCAAATTATCAAAGTAGCGAACACGAATCAAACCAACATGATGAAAGTGATATGATGAAATTCCCGTGTACCCTCAAGAACACTTTGCTTATCATAAGAGACCGCTTTGGCCTATCCTTTGCCACAAAAGGATTGGGCTACGTTGCTGCATATTATTTACCATTACCGTTACTTGCTCGTTACAAATTATCTTGCTATCAAACTACTCGTTACTTATAATGTCAGTGCTTGCAGACATTACCTTGCTGAAAACCGCTTGTCATTTCCTTCTGCTCCTCATTGGGTTCGACAGTCTTACTTGTCGAAAGAACTACGATTGATCCCCTATACTTGTGGGTCATCAAGGCTCTTTTCTGGCGCCATTGCTGGGGAGTGCAGCGCTCTTGGTAAGTGGAAATCGGTAAGGAAAAATTATTACTACATGCTGAAATTTATTGTCACTTGTTACTATGGAGAACAATCCTTTGAGGGGTTTGTTCGGGGTATCTTCACCTCGACCGGAACCACAACTAGTTACCCCTCAACCTACTGCACCTACTGAAAATATTGGTTATGAAATTCCTTCGGGTATGATAGAACAACTGCTAGCTAATCCTTATGCAGGAGATGGAACCGAACATCCTGATATGCACTTGATATATGTGGATGAAATTTGTGGATTATTTAAGCTTGCAGGTTTACCCGGAGATGAAGCTAAGAAGAAGGTTTTACCTTTATCTTTGAAGGGAAAGGCATTGTCATGGTATAGGCTATGCGATGATATTGGATCTTGGAATTGGAATTGATTGAAATTGAATTTCACCAAAAAAAATTATCCTATGCATCTAGTTCATCGTGATCGGAATTATATATATAATTTTTGGCATCGTGAAGGAGAAAGTATCGCTCTAGCTTGGGGGAGGCTTAACTCAATGTTATATTCATGCCCCAATCATGAGCTCTCAAGAGAAATTATTATTCAGAATTTTTATGCTCGGCTTTGTCATGATGATCGATCGATGCTTGATACTTCTTGTACTGGTTCCTTTATGAAGAAGACTATTGACTTCCGGTGGGATCTTTTTGAAAGAATTAAACGCAACTCTGAAGATTGGGAACTCGACGAAGGTAAAGAGTCAGGTATTAAGCTCAAGTATGATTGTGTTAAATCTTTTATGAATACCGATGCTTTTCAAAAGTTTAGCACTAAATATGGACTTGACTCTGAGATAGTAGCCTCCTTCTGTGAATCATTTGCTACTCATGTTGACCTCCCTAAGGAGAAGTGGCTTAAATATCACCCACCTATCAAAGAAGAAATTAAAAAACCAGTAATAGCTAAAGATGAAACTATTATTTACAATATTGATCCAGTTGTGCCTACTGCTTATATTGAAAAACCACCTTTCCCTGTTAGGATAAAGGAACATGCTAAAGTCTCAACTGGGGTAAACAAAAGTTACATTAGAACTTCCAAACCTGCTGAACAAATCAAAGTAGAACCTAGTGTTGCTATGGTTAAAGATCTATTGGTTGAAAATATAGATGGGCATGTTATTTACTTCTGTGATGAAGCTGCTAGGATTGCCAAACCCGATGAAAAAGATAAACATAGACCCGTTGTTGGCATGCCTGTTGTCTTAGTTAAAATAGGAGAACACTGTTATCATGGTTTATGTGACATAGGTCCTAGCGTGAGTGCCATTTGTTTTACCTTATATCAAGAAATTATGAATGATATAGCACCCGCTGAAATAGAAGACATAGATGTTACTATTAAACTTGCTAATAGGGACACCATCACACCACTTGGGATTGTTAGAGATGTTGAAGTCTTGTGTGGGAAAATAAAATACCCTACTGATTTTCTTGTCCTTGGTTCCCCACAAGATGACTTTTGTCCCATTATCTTTGGTAGACCTTTCTTATACACTGTCAATGCTAAAATAGATTGTGAGAAACAAATCGTCGGTGTTAGTTTTGATGATGAGTCTCATGAGTTTAATTTTTCTAAGTTTAGTAGGAAGCATCATAAGGAAGAATTGCCTAGTAAGGATGAAATAATTAGTCTTGCTTCTATTGATGTGCCTCCTACCGATCCACTAGAACAATATTTGCTAGACCACGAAAATGATATGCATCTGCATGAAAGAAATGAAATAGATAAGATTTTCTTTGTACAATGTCCTCTGCTTAAACACAATTTGCCTATTGAAACTCTAGGAGGTCCTGCTCCACCTAAAGGTGATCCTGTGTTTGAATTAAAACAATTGCCAGACACTTTGAAATATGCTTATCTTGATGAGAAAAAGATTTATGCTGTTATTATTAGTGCTAACCTTTCAGAACATGAAGAAGAAAGATTATTGAAGGTTCTGAAGAAGCACTGAGCTGCCATTGGATATACTCCCGATGATTTAAAGGGCATTAGTCCCACTCTCTGTCAGCATAAAATTAATATGGAGCCTGATGCTAAACCCGTTGTTGATCACCAACGATGTTTAAATCCTAAAATGAAAGAAGTGGTAAGAACAGAAATACTGAAGCTTCTGGAAGCAGGTATAATCTATCCCATAGCTGATAGTAGATGGGTAAGTCACGTTCATAGTGTCCCTAAAAAAGGAGGTATTATCGTTGTTCCTAATGATAAGAATGTACTTATTCCACAAAGAATTGTCACTGGCTACAGAATGGTAATTGATTTTAGAAAACTAAATAAGGCTACTGGAAAAGATCATTACCCTCTGCCTTTTATTGATCAAATGTTAGAAAGACTACCAAAGTACACACATTTTTGCTTTCTTGATGGATATTCCGGTTTTTCTCAAATACCTGTCTCACAACATGATCAAGAGAAAACCACCTTTACTTGCCCTTTTGGAACTTATGCTTGTAGACGTATGCCTTTTGGTTTATGCAATGCATCTGCTACCTTTCAAAGATGTATGACTGCTATATTCTCTGACTTTTGTGAAAAGATTGTTGAGGTTTTCATGGATGATTTTTCCGTTTACGGAACTTCGTTTGATAATTGCTTGAGCAACCTTGATCGAGTTTCGCAGAGATGTGAGCGAACTAATCTCATCTTGAATTGGGAGAAGTGCCACTTTATGGTAAATGAAGGTATTGTCTTGGGACAAAAAATTTCTGAACGAGGTATTGAGGTGGATAAAGCTAAAGTTGATGCAATTGAGAAAATGCCATGCCCTAAAGATATCAAAGGTATTCGTAGTTTCCTCGGTCATGCTGGTTTCTATAGGAGGTTTATGAAAGACTTCTCAAAAATTTCTAGGCCTCTTACAAATCTTTTACAAAAGGATGTTCCATTTGTTTTTTATGATGATTATGTAGAAGCCTTTGAAACACTTAAGAAAGCCTTGATTTCTGCACCTATTTTTCAACCACCTGATTGGAACTTACCTTTTGAAATTATGTGTGATGCTAGTGATTATGTTTTTGGTGCTGTTATAGGAAAAATAGTCGATAAGAAATTAAATGTTATTCATTATGCTAGTAAAACTCTCGACAGTGCTCAACGAAATTATGCTACTACTGAAAAAGAATTTTTAGCAGTTGTGTTTGCTTGTGATAAATTTAGATCTTACATTGTTGATTCTAATGTGACCGTTCACACCGATCATGCTGCTATAAAATATCTTATGGAAAAGAAGGATGCTAAATATAGACACATTAGGTGGGTTCTTTTGCTACAAGAATTTGATTTACATATCACTGATAGAAAGGGAGCTGAGAACCCCGTGGCTGATAACTTGTCTAGGTTAGAAAATATTCTTGATGACCCACAACCTATTAATGATAGTTTTTCTGATGAAAAATTAGCTGCAATAAATGTTTCTCATAACACTCCTTGGTATGCTGACTATGCCAATTATATTGTTGCTAAATATATACCACCTAGCTACATATGAACAAAAGAAAAAATTCTTCTATGATTTAAAACATTACTATTGGGATGACCCACATCTTTATAAAGAAGGAGTAGATGGTATTATTAGACGTTGTGTACCTGAGTACGAACAGGGACAAATCCTATGGAAATGTCACTCCGAAGCTTATGGAGGACATCATGCGGGAGATAGAACTGCTCACACGGTATTGCAATCTGGTTTTTATTGGCCTACTCTCTTCAAGGATGCCCGTAAGTTTGTTTTATCTTGTGATGAATGTCAAAGAATTGGTAATATTGGTAAGCATCAGGAAATGCCTATGAAATATTCTCTTGCTGTTGAACCATTTCATGTTTGAGGATTTGATTACATGGGACCTTTTCCTTCCTCTAATGGGTATACACATATTTTGGTTGTTGTTAATTATGTTACTAAGTGGGTAGAAGCTATTCCAACTAGTAGTGCTGATCACAACACCTCTATTAAAATGCTTAAGGAAGTCATTTTCCCTAGGTTTGGAGTCCCTAGATATTTAATGACTGATGGTGGTTCACATTTTATTCATGGTGCTTTCCGTAAAATGCTTGCTAAATATGATGTTAATCATAGAATTGAATCACCTTATCATCCTCAGTCTAGTGGTCAAGTTGAACTTAGCAATAGAGAAATAAAGTTAATATTACAAAAAACTGTCAATAGGTCCCGAAAGAATTGGTCTAAGAAGTTAGATGATGCACTTTGGGCTTATAGAACAGCATATAAAAATCCTATTGGTATGTCTCCGTATAAAATGGTTGATGGAAAAGCTTGTCATTTGCCTCTTGAGTTAGAACATAAAGCATATTGGGCAATTAAAGAACTCAACTATGATTTTAAACTTGCCAGTGAAAAGAGGTTATTTGATATTAGCTCACTAGATGAATGGAGAACCCAAGCCTATGAAAATGCCAAGTTATTTAAAGAAAAAGTTAAAAGATGGCATGACAAAAGAGTCCAAAAGCTTGAGTTTATGTTCTTTTGTACAACTCTCGTTTCAGATTCTTTGCAGGAAAACTCCTCTCCAAATGGGAAGGACCTTATGTTATCAAGGAGGTTTATCGATCCGGAGCCATCAAGATAAATAATGCCGAAGGTACTAACCTGAAGGTTGTTAATGGGCAATGAATAAAACATTATACCTCAGGTACGCCCATTAATGTTGAAAGCAATATTATCCAAACTATGACACCGGAAGAACACATAAAGGAAACCTTCCGGAACACTCCAGAATAACTGAAACAAGGGGAGGTACGTGTTACGGTAAGTAAACGGACTCCGAAAAATCCGAAAAAATATTTTTTGTCAGTTTTGGAATATAACAAAAATTAGGAAAATAAGAAACAACCAGGAAGGCACCCCTGGTGTGCACCAGATACTAGGGCACGCCTGGCTTGCCAGGCGTGCCCAGGTGGGTTGTGCCCACCTCGGGTACCTTCCGGACTCCATTTGCTTCTTTCCCAACATAAAAATTCTGTATATACTCCCCGAACCTATTGACCACCGTATCAGGGAGAAATCTTCTGTTTTCTTTTCCTTGCTGTTTTCTGACAGATCCAATCCACCATGGCCGCTTCAAGCTCCTCCAAGGACAAGTTCTTCGAGAATGTCATCAACCCATATTTGCGGGAGGTGATGCAGCACCCTCAGGCTATCCAGATGCATGAGGGGGTGCTGCATATCCGCGATGTGCAAGGCCCCAAGGGGACGGGATCCGTGGAGGCTAGGCTTGAAGCTATGGAGCAGGAAGTCTTCCGGTGCAACGGGATGGTAGAACGTGGACTCAATGCCAATCACCTCATGATCGCGGACTGCACCCGTGATCTCAAGGTGGATGGCAAGTCCATGAAGGACATCATCTTCACCTTCAACGAGCAAATCAACTTCCTCCAAAGCCATATCTATGATCTCCAAAACCAAGTCTTTGAATATGAGGTGAGGTTTAAAGGTATGAGTTTGGCTGCCAGTTGCAGGACCCGGGAGACTCACTCCTCCTCTTATGATGGTGAGCCCTTGCCATGGAAACCCGAGGATAAGATTGCCTCTACTTCATCACCACCACCTCCTTCTTCATCACCAAAGAAAAATTGAGTATCGGGTATGGGCACTTCCCTTGGCTTGTGACAAGCTTGGGGGAGGTGCCCCGGTATCGTATCACCTCCACTATCTTTTGCCTTTCCTTATCTTAGTTCGATCCATAGTTATCTTTTGCTTTAGATGAATAAAAGTTTAGTTCGATCCTTTCTTTTCGAGTGTTTGCTTAGTGATCTATCTTTGTAATCATGTGCAAGATATATATAATAAAGTTTAGTTCGAGTTTTGTTTTCTTTACTTTCATGTTCAATAAAAAGAAAGGAAATAAATGAAAACGATCATATGCGAATTTTATGGTAAGTAATGACATCACATAAGGAAGAGTATAAGTAAAAAAATTTATTGGAGATTGACAAACATAGCATTGGTCAATGATGCAATTCATGAAAGAATTAATAAGGGAAGAGAAGATTCACATGCAAATAAACTATCCTGGACATCTTTTGTGATTGTGAGCCCTCATCAAAATATTATATGCCAAAACTGTTGACGTTGGACAACGAAGACAACGTAATGATTTATGTTTGTTCATATTCACATAGAAGTTATATTGTCATAGATCCTTTAACATGTGGTGCTTTCCCCCATCTTTGCTAGCCAAAAATTCCGCACTAAGTAGAGATTCTACTTGTGCATCCAAAAACCTTTAAACCCAAATCTTAATTTGAGAGTCCACCATACCTACCTATGGATTGAGTAAGATCCTTCAAGTAAGTTGTCATCTCTGCAAATAGGGCAATAAAAATTGCTTCTAAAAGTGTTGGATCATTTAGTGTAAGAGAAAATTGAGCGTTGTACGAACTTGTGATGGAAAAGAATAAAAGCGACAGATTGCATAATAAAGGTTGCTATCACAAGGGGCAATATAACGTGACGTTCTTTTGCACTAAGAGATTGAGCATACAAACAAATAAGCGCATGGCAACCTCTGCTTCCCTCTGCGAAGGTCCTATCTTTTACTTTTATGTATTTACTTTTATGCAAGAGTCAAAGTTCTTCTCTCTATTCCTTTTTATTTTCTCTTTTGGCAAGCATCATGTGGTGAGGAAAGATCTAGGCACATAAATCCAGTTGGATATGAGTAGCATGAGTTATTATTGTTGACATCACCCTCGAGGTGAGTATGTTGGGAGGCGAAACTTTAAGCCCCTATCTTTGTATGTGTCCGGTTGAAACATTTTGCTCATGTGTATGTGGTGAGTGTTAGCAATCATAGAAGACTATATGATGGTTGAGTATGTGGACTTGCCAAAAGGGCTCCGATACATGACCCTTCCTGAAAAGATGATGAATTGTAGTTGCAAAGTTGACTGAGAACATAGTTTGTTGGTTTTCAATAGAGTTTATGCTGTATACTTCGATGTTGTGATGAATTGTTACTTGTTCATGAGAAGTTATATGATAAAAGTTCTATGATAAAGTTTTATATTAAAGTTGGTTGCTGTTATCATAATATACATGATGCTTCTATGTCTGTATTTTGTTTTTATCGACACCTCTCTCTCTAAGCATGTGGAGATGTTTTTCGATTTCGGTTTTCGCTTGAGGACAAGCGAGGTCTAAGCTTGGGGGAGTTGATACGTCCATTTTGCATCATGTTTTCCTATTGTTATTTATGATGTTTTTATGCATTATAATGCTTTTTGGAGTAATTCTAATGCCTTTTCTCTCATAATATGCAAGGTTCACACAAAGAGGGAGAATTCCGGCAGCTGGAAATTTGGACCTGAAAAAGCTACGTCAGGCTACCTATTCTACACAACTCCAAATGAGCTAAAACTTCACAAGGAATTTTTATGGAATAAATAAGAATTATTAGAGCAAATAACTACCAGAGGGGGCCCACCAGGTGGGCACAACCCACCTGGGCGCGCTAGGGAGCCCAGGCGCGCCCTGGTGGGTTGTGCCCTCCTCGGCCCACCTCCGGTGCCCCTCTTCTGGTATATAAGTCATTTTGACCTAGAAAAAATAAGGAGAGGACTTTCGGGATGAAGCACCACCGTCTCGAGGTGGAACTTGGGCAGGAGCACTTTTGCCCTCCGGCGGAGCGATTCCGCCGGGGGAACTTCCGTCCCGGAGGGGGAAATTATCGTCATCATCATCACCAACAACTCTCCCATCTTGGGGAGGGTAATCTCCATCAACATCTTCAATAGCACCATCTCCTCTAAACCCTAGTTCATCTCTTGTGTTCAATCTTTGTACCGGAACTATAGATTGGTACGTGTGGGTGACTAGTAGTGTTGATTACATCTTGTAGTTGATTACCATATGGTTTATTTGGTGGAAGATTATATGTTCAGATCCATTATGCTATTTAATACCCATTTAATCTTGAGCATGTTTATCATTAGTGAGTAGTTACTTTTGTTCTTGAGGTCACGGGAGAAATCTTGTTGCAAGTAATCATGTGAACTTGATATGTGTTCGATATTTTGATGATATGTATGTTGTGATTCCCTTAGTGGTGTCATGTGAACGTCGACTACATGACACTTCACCATATTAGGGCCTAAGGGAATGCATTGTGGAGTAGTTATTAGATGATGGGTTGCGAAAGTGACAGAAGCTTAAACCCTAGTTTATGCGCTATTCCGTAAGGGATTGATTTGGATCCAAAAGTTTAATGCTATGGTTAGATTTATTCTTAATACTTTTCTCGTAGTTTCGGATGCTTGCGAGGGGGTTAATCATAAGTAGGAGGTTTGTTCAAGTAAGAACAACACCTAAGCACCGGTCCACCCACATATCAAATTATCAAAGTAGCGAACACAAATCAAACCAACATGATGAAAGTGACTAGATGAAATTCCCGTGTACCCTCAAGAACGCTTTGCTTATCATAAGAGACCGTTTTGGCCTGTCCTTTGCCTCAAAAGGATTGGGCTACCTTTCTGCACTTTTGTTACCATTACCGTTACTTGCTCGTTACAAATTATCTTTCTACCAAACTACTCGTTACTTATAATTTCAGTGCTTGCAGACATTACCTTGCTGAAAACCGCTTGCCATTTCCTTCTGCTCCTCGTTGGGTTCGACACTCTTACTTATTGAAAGGACTACTATTGATCCCCTATACTTGTGTGTCATCAATCATCATCACCAACAACTCTCGCATCTTGGGGAGGGCAATCTTAATCAACATCTTCAACAGCACCATCTCCTCTCAAACTCTAGTTCATCTGTTGTGTTCAATCTTTGTACCGGAACCTTAGATTGGTACTTGTGGGTGACTAGTAGTGTTGATTACATCATGTAGTTGATTACTATATGGTTTATTTGGTGGAAGATTATATGTTCAGATCTATTATGCTATTTAATACCCCTCTGATCTTGAGCATGATTATTATTTGTGATTAGTTACTTTTGTTCTTGAGGTCACGGGAGAAGTCAAGTTGCAAGTAATCATGTGAACTTGATATGTGTTCGATAGTTTGACGATATTTATGTTGTGATTCTCTTAGGGGTGTCATGTGAACGTCGACTACATGGCACTTCGCCATATTTCGGCCTAAGGGAATGCATTGTGGAGTAGTTATTAGATGATGGGTTGCTAGAGTGACAAAAACTTAAACCCTAGTTTATGCGCTACTTCGTAAGGGACTGATTTGGATCCAAAAGTTTAATGCTATGGTTAGATTTTATCTTAATACTTTTCTCGTAGTTGCGGATGCTTGCGAGGGGGTTAATCGTAAGTAGGAGGTTTGTTCAAGTAATAACAGCACCTAAGCACCGGTCGACCCACATATCAAATTATCAAAGTAGAGAACACGAATCAAACCAACATGATGAAAGTGATATGATGAAATTCCCGTGTACCCTCAAGAACGCTTTGCTTATCGTAAGAGACCGTTTTGGCCTCTCCTTTGCCACAAAAGGATTGGGATACCTTGCTGCATATTATTTACCATTACCATTACTTGCTCGTTACAAATTATCTTGCCATCAAACTACTTGTTACCGACTATTTCAGTGCTTGCAGAAAATACCTTGCTGAAAACCACTTGTCATCTCCTTCTGCTCCTCGTTGGGTTCGACACTCTTACTTATCGAAAGGACTACGATTGATCCCCTATACTTGTCGGTCATCAAATCCCTTTACCCCCGCAAAAAAAAGAAACCCCTACCAAAATATACACATCTAAGCAACACATCCTACACTGCTACTTACATAGGGGATAGGGCTAGCAAACATGGTGCCCTAGCCATGGGTATGGTTGTTATACGGCCTTGCAGTGGAGGTGTCAGTGTCATAGATCATCACCTTTAATCCTCACGTCGTAAGTTTGAACACGAGGGCTTTGTTGTTGTAGTTGCTGAACCGGGCCACCTACACCCATTCTTCACACCACCGGCAAAAGACATTTGCGATGTTATACGTCTCCAATGCATCTATAATTTTTGTTTGTTCCATGCTGTTATATTATCATTCTTGGATGTTTTACAATCATTTTATAGCAACTTTATATCATTTTTTGGGACTAACCTATTGACATAGTGCCCAGTGCCAGTTGCTGCTTTTTGCTTGTTTTTTACTTCGCAGAATATCAGTACCAAATGGAGTCCAAACACAGCGAAACTTTTTGGAGAATTTTTCTAGACCAGAAGACACCTGTTGGGCCAAAGAAGTACCAGAGGGGGCTCTTAGGGGAGCACAACCCACCTGGACGCGCCCTGGTGGGTTGTGCCCTCCTCGGCCGCCTCTCGCACCGCCTCTTTGCTCTATAAATACCCCGAAAATCCAAAAACCGTAGAGGAGTCGACGAAACACAATTCCAGCCGCCGCAAGTTCCAGAACCATCAGATCCAATCTAGAAACCATCACGGAGGGGTTCATCATCGTCATTGGTGCCTCTCCAATGATACGTGAGTAGTTCATTGTAGACCTACAGGTCCGTAGTTAGTAGCTAGATGGCTTCCTCTCTCTCTTTTGATTCTCAATACAATGGTCTCTTGGAGATCTATTTGGCGTAACTCTTTTTGCGGTGTGTTTGTTGGGATCCGATGAACTTTGAGTTTATGATCAGATCTGTTTATCCATGAAAGTTATTTGAGTTTCTTTGATCTCTTATATGCATGATTAATTATAGCCTCATATTTCTTCTTCGAATCTTTTGTTTAGTTAGGCCAACTAGATCGATTTTTCTTGCCATGGGAAGAGGTGTTTTGTGATGGGTTCGGTCGTGCGGTGTTCTATCCCAGTGACAGAAGGGGTAGCAAGACACGTATTGATCGTTGCTATTAAGGATAACAAGATGGGGTCTATTCCTACATGAATAGATCTTGTCTACATCATGTCATCGTTCTTATTGCATTACTCCGTTTCTCCAGGAACTTAATACACTAGATGCATGCTGGATAGCGGTCGATGTGTGGAGTAATAGTATTAGATGCAGGCAGCAGCCGGTCTACTATTCATGGACGTGATGCCTATATAATGATCATTTCCTGGATATCGTCATATTTATTTGAAGTTCTGTCAATTGCCCAACAGTAAAAAAATTACCCGCCATATGCTATTTTCTCGAGAGAAGCCACTAGTGAAATCTACGGCCCTCGGGTTTATTCTTTATTATATTTGCTTTGAGATCTTTTTTTATTTGATTTAGTTTTCAGATCTATTATTCTAAAAACCCAAAAATACCTTGCTGCACTTTTTCTTTATTTATTTTATTTTGTTTTATCATGAGATCTATTTATCCAAAATCATACAAACCAATCTATCTTTTACCCGAGAGGGATTGACAACCCCTCTTACGCGTCGGGTTGCAAGTATTTGTTCTTTGTGTGCAGGTACCATTTATATAGTGTTGCTTGGTTCTCCTACTAGTTCGATAACCTTGGTTCCATAACTAACGGAAATACCTACCATAGCTGTGTTGCATCATCCCTTACTCTTCGGGGAAATACTGACGCAGACAGGAGCCATCAAGAAAGGATTTCTGGCGTCGTTGCCGGGGAGACAGAGACACCATCAACATCTCTCAGGTTCCTAATCACAAATCTCATCTCCTGGCAATTTACATTATTTGCCATTTGCCTCTCGTTTTCATCTCCCCCACTTCATCAAAAATTTGCCGTTTTATTCGCCCTCTTTTTCGTTCGTCTTTTTCTCGCCAGATCTGTTTTTGTGTGCAATTTTGTTTGCCACTTTTTGTAGTTATGGATAGTTCTTCCTCTATTACATGCACCCCTGAGAACGAGGTTCTTAATTTCAAACAAAGGGGAGGGGAGAATCTAAAAGATGCTTGGTATAGGATTTGCAGTGCTCATAATAGATCTGTTCGTAAGCAATCTACCATTGTTCTTCTTTGTTGTTTTTATGTGGGAATCACTACTTGGTATAGATTCATCCTTGATACGATTACCGGTGGGAATTTCTTGATGTGTCCTTCTCGAGATGCTTCTAATGCTATGGGGAATCTAGTGGGTTCACCACCTCTTATGATTAATGAAACAACTTTATCTCTCGAGCATGTTATGGAAAGGCTAGATGCTATTGAAAAGAAAATGCTCACTGAAGAAAACATTGAAAAATTAGATAAAAGGATGCACAATCTTGCTAATAGAATTGGGTCAAAAGTGGGAGATGCTCTTAAAGTACTAAAAGAAAAGAACCCGCATTCAACGAGAGTATAGAGGAGAGCCCCGCTAGAATTGATAAGTTGGAAGAAATTTTTAGTAATCTAAGCACGGCTTTTTCTTCCGCTAAAACTATTGAAAAAACTTCCATAAAAATTGGCAAGATTACTCAAGTCACTAAAAACAAGGGTGCAACTTCTAATAATAACAAAGAAGATCTTAAGATGATTAGTATTCACCCCGATTTTCTTGAAGTGATAAAAGACCCCACTTGCAAGAATGCATTTTTCAAACTAGTTCCTAGGAGTATTGTTATTGAAAATTTGTATGCTAAATCTTTGAAGAATTCTAATTGTTGATTGAGGAGTTTGAAACTAGAGATGACAATACTTGAATCTATGCTTTATGCCTAGCTAGGGGCGTAAAACGATAGCGCTTGTTGGGAGGCAACCCAATGAATAAAATTTATTTTTGCACTTTTCTTTCTATTCTTGAGTTTTTCCACAATTATGCCTCTATTATGATTGTGTTTTTTATGTTTTAATTAGTGTTTGTGCCAAGTAAAGCCTTTGGGATAGCCTTGGTAATAGTTGTTTGATCCAGTTGAAAAATAGAAACTTTTGTGTCCAGTAAAATAATTGTCTATATTCACAGATGCGACCAAAAACTCTGAACGTTTTACACAAGATTGATATACAAATTTCCTCTGTTGTCCTAATTTTTCAGAATTTTTGGATTTACAGAAGTATGAGTAAAATTTGAGTCTTTGCAGACTGTTCTGTTTTTGATAGATTCTATTTTCTTTGCATTGTGTGCCTATTTTGATGATTCTATGGATTGTATCAGGGGTATATGAAGGAAATATGCCCTAGAGGCAATAATAAAGTTGTTATTTTATATTTCCTTATTCATGATAAAGGTTTATTATTCATGCTAGAATTGTATTGATCAGAAACTTAAATACATGTGTGAATACATAAACAAATATCGTGCCCCTAGTATGCCTCTACTAGACTAGCTCGTTGATCAAAGATGGTTAAGGTTTCCTAACCATAGACACGTGTTGTCATTTGATAACGGGATCACATCATTAGGAGAATGATGTGATGGACAAGACCCATCCGTTAGCTTAGCATAATGATCGTTCAGTTTATTGCTATTGCTTTCTTCATGTTAAAGACATATTCCTTCGACTATGAGATTATGAAACTCCCGGATACCGAAGGAATGCCTTGTGTGCTATCAAACGTGACAACCTAACTGGGTGATTATAAATATGCTCTACAGGTATCTCCGAAGGTGTTTGTTGAGTTGGCATAGATCGAGATTAGGATTTGTCACTCTGAATATCGGAGAGGTATCTCCGGGCCCTCTCGGTAATACACATCATAAGCTTTCAAGCAAATGACTAAGGAGTTGCCGGTAGCGAGATTTGCCGGTAGCGAGATTGAACTAGGTATGAAGATACCGATGATCGAATCTCGGGCAAGTAACATACCGATGGACAAAGCGAATTACGTATGTTGTCATAACGGTTACACGGATAAAGATCTTCGTACAACATTTAGGAGCCAATATGGGCATCCAGGTTCCGCTATTGGTTATTGACTGGAGAGGTGTCTCGGTCATGTCTACATAGTTCTCGAACCCGTAGGGACCGCACGCTTAACGTTCGATGACGATATAGTATTATATGAGTTATGTGATTTGGTGTCCGAATGTTGTTCGGAGTCCCGGATGAGATCACGGACATGACAAGGAGTCTCGAAATGGCCAAGAGGTAAAGATTGATATATAGGACAATGGTATTCGGACACCGGAAGTGTTTCCGGGGGTACCGGGTACTTATCGGGTCACCGGAAGGGGTTCCGGGCACCCCCGACAAAAGATATGGGCCTTATGGGCCAAGAGGGGAAACGCACCAGCCAGAAGGGGCTGGTGCGCCCCCCATATGGGCTGGCCTAAGGAGGAGAAGGAAAGGGAAGAAGGGAAAGGTAAGTGTGGATTAGGATTCCCACTTCCTTCCCTCTCCCCCCTCTTTCCTTCCCCCTCCGACAAACATGGCAAGGGGGGCGCGGCCAAAGGGCAGGAGCCCAAGTAGGATTCGGACCTATTTGGGGCTCCCCTTGGCCTCTCCCCTCTCCCTCCCACCTATATATATGAGGAGGGGGGCGCCTAGCACACACCAGACAATTGCCTAGCCGTACGTAGACACACTCTCCCTCTCGTTGCTATGCATCTCCATGGATAGATCATTGTGTGTGTGTAGAAATTTTTTTGTTTTCCATGCAATGATTCCCAACAGTGGCATCATGAGCTAGGTCTATAAGTAGATGATATGCATGAGTGGGACACAAAGAGTTGTGGGCGGTGATAGTCATACTGCTTACCACCAACGTCTTATTTTGACTCGGCGGTATTGTGGGATGCAGCGGCCCGGACCAACCTTACATGTCCACGCACATGAGACCGGTTCCACCGACTGACATGCAACTTGTTTTGCATAAAGGTGGCTGTCGGGTGTCTGTTTCTCCTACTTTAGTTGAATCGAATTTGACTACGGCCGGTCCTTGAAGAAGGTTAAAACAGCAAACTTGATGAATCACCGTTGTGGTTTTTGCGTAGGTAAGAATGGTTCTTGCTAGAAGCCCATAGCAGCCACGTAAAACTTGCAACAACAAAGTAGAGGACGTCTAACTTGTTTTTGCAGGGCATGTTGTGATGTGATATGGTCAAGATATGATGTGATATATGTTGATGTACGAGATGATCATGTTTTGTAATATCGACAGCCGGCAGGAGCCATAGGGTTGTCTCTTTATTGTATGAAGTGCAAGCGCCATGTAATTGCTTTACTTTATCACTATGCGTTAGCGATAGTTGTAGAAGCAATAGTTGGCGTGATGAACTTGACGCAACGATGCTATGATGGAGATCAAGGTGTCAAGCCGGTGACGGTGGAGATCATGACATTGCTTTGGAGATGGAGATCAAAAGCACAAGATGATGATGGCCATATCATGTCACATAGTTTGATTGCTTGTGATGTTTATCTTTTATGCATCTTATTTTGCTTAGAATGGCGGTAGCATTATAAGATGATCCCTTCACTAAATTTCAAGGTAAAAGTGTTCTCCCTGAGTATGCACCGTTGCTATAGTTCGTCGTTCCGAGACACCACGTGATGATTGGGTGTGATAGACTCTACGTTCACATACATCGGATGTAAGCCAGATTTACACACGCGGAATACTTGGGTTAAACTTGACGAGCCTAGCATGTACAGACATGGCCTCGGAACACTGGAGACCGAAAGGCTGAACATGATTCATATAGTAGATATGATCAACATAGAGATGTTCACCATTGATGACTACCCTATCTCACGTGATGATCGGACATGGGTTAGTTGATATGGATCATGTATCACTTAGACAACTTGAGGGATGTAGATTTAAGTGGGAGTTCATTAGTAATTTGATTAATTGAACTTAATTTATCATGACCTTAGTCCTGATAGTATTTGCAAATCTATGTTGTAGATGAATAGCTCGCAATATAGCTCTTCTATGTTTTTTATATATTACTAGAGAAAACTAAGTTGAAAGATGATAGTAGCAATGATGCGGACTGGGTCCGTGATCTGAGGATTATCCTCATTGCTGCACAGAAAAATTATGTCCTCGATGCACTGCTAGGTGACAGACCTATTGCAGGAGCAGATGCAAACGTTATGAACGTTTAGCAAGCTCGATATGTCGACTACTTGATAGTTTAGTGCGCCATGCTTTACAGCTTAGAACCGGGACTGAAAAACCGTTTTGAATGCCACGGAGCATATGAGATGTTCCAAGAGCTGAAATTGGTATTTCAGAATCATGCCCATGTCGAGAGGTATGAGACCTCTGACAAGTACTTTGCCTACAAGATGGAGGAGAATAGCTCAGTCAGTGAGCATGTGCTCAGAATGTCTGGGTACTACAATCACTTGAATCAAGTGGGAGTTAATCTTCCAGATAAGATAGTGATTGACAGAGTTCTCTAGTCACTATCACCAAGCTACTAAAACTTTGTGATGAACTATAATATGCAAGGGATGATGAAAACGATTCCCGAGCTCTTCGCGATGCTGAAATCGACGAAGGTAAAAATCAAGAAAGAGCACCAAATGTTGATGGTTATCAAGACCACTAGTTTCAAGAAAATGGCAAGGGAAAGAAAGGGAACTTCAAGAAGAATGACAAGCAAGTTTCACTCCCGTGAAGAAGCCCAAAGCTGGACCTAACCCTGAAACTGAGTGCTTATACTGCAAAGGGAATGGTCACTAGAAGCGGAACTACCCCAAATACTTAGCGGATAAGAAGGATGGCAAAGTGAACAAAGGTATATTTGATATACATGTTATTGATGTGTACTTTACTAGTGTTCATAGTAACCCCTGGGTATATGATACCGGTTCAGTTGCTAAGATTAGTAACTCGAAACAGGAGTTGCAGAATGAACAAAGACTAGTTAAGGGCGAGGTGACGATGTGTGTTGGAAGTGATTCCATGGTTGATACGATCACCATCGCACACTCCATCTACCTTCGGGATTAGTGTTGAACCTAAATAAATGTTATTTGGTGTTTGCGTGGAGCATGAATATGATTAGATCATGTTTATTGCAATATTGTTATTCATTTAAGTCAGAGAATAATTGTTGTTCTGTTTACATGAAGAAAACCCTCTATGGTCATGCACCCAGTGTGAATGGTTTATTGAATCTCGATCATAGTGATACACATATTCATAATATTGATGCCAAAAGATGCAAAGTTAATAATGATAGTGCAACATACTTGTGGCACTGCCGTTTAGGTCATATTGGTATAAAGCGCATGCAGAAACTCCATGCAGATGGACTTTTGGAATCACTTGATTATGAATCATTTGATACTTGCGAACCATGCCTCATAGGCAAGATGACTAAAACTCCGTTCTTCAGAACAATGGAGCGAGCTAATAACTTATTGGAAATAATACATACCGATGTATACGGTCCGATGAGTATTGAAGCACGTGGTGGGTATCGTTATTTTCTGACCTTCACAGATGATTTGAGTAGGTATGGGTATATCTACATGATGAAACACAAGTCTGAAACATTTGAAAAGTTCAAAGAATTTCAGAGTGAAGTGGAGAATCATCATAACAAGAAAAAAAGTTTCTACGATCCGCTCGTGGAGGCGAATATTTGAGTTCTGAGTTTGGCCTTCATTTAAAACAATGTGGAATTGTTTCACAACTCACGCCACCTAGAACACCACAGCGTAATGGTGTGTTCGAATGTCGTAATCGTACTTTATTAGATATGGTGCGTTCTATGATGTCTCTTACCGATTTACCACTATTGTTTTGGGGTCATGCATTAGAGATAGCTGCATTCACATTAAATAGGGCACCATCTAAATCCGTTGAGACGACACCGTATGAACTGTGGTTTGGCAAGAAACCTACGCTGTCGTTTCTTAAAGTTTGGGATGTGATGCTTATGTCAAAAGGCTTCAGCCAGATAAGCTCGAACCCAAATCGAAGAAGTGTGTCTTCATAGGATACCCTAAAGAAACTATTGTTACACCTTCTACCACAGATCCGAAGGCAAGATCTTTGTTGCTAAGAATGGGTCCTTTCTAGAGAAGGAGTTTCTCTCGAAAGAAGTGAGTGGGAGGAAAGTAGAACTTGATGAGGTAATTGTACCTTCTCTCGAATTGGAAAGTAGCACATCACAGAAAACCGTTCCCATGATGCCTACACCAAATAGAGAGGAAGCAAATGATGATGATCATGAAACTTTAGATCAAGTTACTACTGAACTTCGTAGGTCAACCAGAGCACGATCTGCACCAGAGTGGTTCGGCAATCCTGTTTTGGAAGTCATGTTATTAGACTAAGGCGAACCTACAAACTATGAAGAAGCTATGATGAGACCAGATTCCGACAGATGGCTTGAGGCCATGAAATCTGAGATAGGATCCATGTATGAGAACAAAGTGTGGACTTGGTGGATTTGCCCGATGATCGGCAAGCCATAGAGAATAAATGGATCTTCAAGAAGAAGACTGACCCTGATGGTAATGTTATTATCTACAAAGCTCGACTTGTCGCAAAAGGTTTTTGACAAGTTCAAGGGGTTGACTACGATGAGACTTTCTCACCCATAGTGATGCTTAAGTCTGTCTGAATCATGTTAGCAATTGCCGCATTTTATGATTATGAAATCTGGCAAATGGACGTCAAAAACTTCATTCCTTAATGGATATCTTAAAGAAGAGTTGTATATGATGCAACTAGAAGGTTTTGTTGATCCTAAAGGTGCTGACAAAGTGAGCAAGCTCCAGCGATCCATCTATGGACTGGTGCAAGCATCTCGGAGTTGGAATATACGCTTAGATAAGGTGATCAAAGCATATGGTTTTATACAGACTTACGATGAAGCCTGTATTTACAATAAAGTGAGTGGGAGCTCTGTTGCATTTCTGATATTATATGTGGATGACATATTATTGATTGGAAATGATATAGAATTTCTGGATAGCATAAAAGGATACTTGAATAAGATTTTTTAATGAAAGACCTCGGTGAAGCTGCTTATATATTGGGCATCAAGATCTATAGGGATAGATCAAGACGCTTAATACAACTTTAACAAAGCACATGCCTTGACAAGATTTTGAAGAAGTTCAAAATGGATCAGTCAAATAAAGGGTTCTTGCCTGTGTTACAAGGTGTGAAGTTGAGTAAGACTCAAAACCCGACCACGGCAGAAGATACAGAGAGAATGAAAGTCATTCCCTATGCCTCAGCCATAGGTTCTATAAAGTAAGCTATGCTGTGTACCAGACCTATTGTGTACTTTTCCATGAGTTTGGCAAGGGGGTACAATAATGATCCAGGAGTGGATCACTGGACAGCGGTCAAAATTATCCTTAGGTGCCTTAAGAGGACTAAGGAAATGTTTCTCGGTTATGGAGGTGATAAAGAGTTCGTCGTAAAGGGTTACGTCGATGCAAGCTTTGACACTAATCCGGATGACTCTAAGTCTCAATCTGGATACATATAGAATGTTACAGAAAATTAGGTAGAGTAGCTCCATGCAGAGCTTTGTAGACATAGAAATTTGCAAAATACATACGGATATGAATGTGGCAGACCCGTTGACTAAACTTCTCTCACAAGCAAAACATGATCACACCTTAGTACTCTTTGGGTGTTAATCACATGGCAATGTGAACTAGATTATTGACTCTAGTAAACTCTTTGAGTGTTGGTCACATGGCGATTTGTAATATGGGTGTTAATCACATGGCGATGTGAACTAGATTATTGACTCTAGTAAACTCTTTGGGTGTTGGTCACATGGCGATATGAACTATGGGTGTTAATCACATAGTGATGTGAACTAGATTATTAACTCTAGTGCAAGTGGGAGACTGAAGGAAATATGCCCTAGAGGAAATAATAAAGTTGTTATTTTATATTTCCTTATTCATGATAAAGGTTTATTATTCATGCTAGAATTGTATTGATCCGAAACTTAAATACATGTGCGAATACATAAACAAATACCATGTCCCTAGTATGCCTCTACTAGACTATCTCGTTGATCAAAGATGGTTAAGGTTTCCTAACCATAGTCATGTGTTGTCATTTGATAACAGGATCACATCATTAGGAGAATGATGTGATGGACAAGACCCATCCATTAGCTTAGCATAATGATCGTTCAGTTTATTGCTATTGCTTTCTTCATGTCAAATACATATTCCTTCGACTATGAGATTATGCAACTATCGGATACCGGAGGAATGCCTTGTGTGCTATCAAACATCACAACATAACTGGGTGATTATAAAGATGCTCTACAGGTATCTCCAAAGGTGTTTGTTGAGTTGGCATTGATCGAGATTAGGATTTGTCACTCTGAATATCGGAGAGGTATCTCTGGGCCCTCTCGGTAATACACATCATAAGCTTGCAAGCAAACGACTAAGGAGTTAGTCACGAGGTGATGTATTACGGAACAAGTAAAGAGACTTGCCGGTAATGAGATTGAACTAGGTATGAAGATACCGAAGATCGAATCTCGGGCTAGTAACTTACCGATGGACAAAGGGAATTACGTATGTTGTCATAACGGTTCGACCAATAAAGATCTTCGTAGAATATGTAGGAGCCAATATGGGCATCCAGGTTCTGCTATTGGTTATTGACCGGAGAGGTGTCTCGGTCATGTCTACATAGTTCTCGAACCCGTAGGGTCCGCACGCTTAACGTTCGATGACGATATAGTATTATATGAGTTATGTGATTTGGTGACCGAATGTTGTTCGGAGTCCCGGATGAGATCATGGACATGATGAGGAGTCTCGAAATGGTCGAGAGGTAAATATTGATATATAGGACGATGGTATTCGGACACCGGAAGTGTTTCGGGGGGTACCATGTACTTATCGGGTCACCGGAAGGGGTTCCGGGCACCCCCGGCAAAAGATAATGGCCTTATGGGCCAAGAGGGGAAACGCACCAGCCACAAGGGGCTGGTGCGCCCCCCATATGGGCTGGCCTAAAGAGGAGAAGGAAAGGGGAGAAGGGAAACGTAAGTGTGGATTAAGATTCCCACTTCCTTCCCTCACCGCCCTCTTTCCTTCCCCCTTCGACAAACATGGCAAGGGGGCGCGGCCAAAGGGCGGGAGCCCAAGTAGGATTCGGACCTACTTGGGGTGCCCCTTGGCCTCTCCCCTCTCCCTCCCACCTAAATATATGAGGAGGGGGGCGCCTAGCACACACCAGACAATTGCCTAGCCGTGTGCGGCGCCACCCTCCACCGTTTACACCCCCGGTCTTATTTTCGTAGTGCTTAGGCGAAGCCCTGCGAAGATCACTTCACCATCACCGTCACCACGCCGTCGTGCTGACGGAACTCATCTACTACCTTGATGTCTTGCTGGATCAAGAAGGCAAGGGACGTCACCGAGCTGAACATGTGCAGAACGCGGAGGTGCCGTGCTTTCGTTACTTGATCGTTTGAAGCGCGAAGAAGTTCGACTACATCAACCGCGTTGTGAAACTCTTCCACTTACGGTCTACGAGGGTACGTAGACACACTCTCCCCCTCGTTGCTATGCATCTCCATGGATAGATCATTGCGTGTGCGTATAATTTTTTTTGTTTTCCATGCAACGATTCCCAACAGTATAAGCCATGGCAAAGTTAGAATACAGTAGATATAATGCAATAACAAAATTTGAATTGGTTTTCTTTAGTACTTAAAGTAAAGATTGGTTTTCTTATACTAACGGACCCCACGAAGGTTTTGTTAAGTTTTGTGTGATTGAAGTTTTCAAGTTTTGGGTGAGATCACGATGGATGAAGGAATAAGGAATAAGAAGAGCCTAAGCTTGGGGATGCCCCATGGCACTCCAAGGCAATATTCAAGGAGAAACAAGCAACTAAGCTTGGGGATGCCCCGAGTGGCAACCCCTCTTTCTTCTAATGACCGTCTGTATTTTACTTGGAGCTATATTTTTATTCGTCACATATCATGAGTTTTGCTTGGAGCATCTTGTATTATATGAGTCTTTGCTTGTTTTGCTTTTTAGTTTGTCACAAGTATCCTTGCTGGACACACCTATTTGAGAGAGCCAAAATTATGCTATGATTTTTTAGAATTGCTCTTTATGCTTCACTTAAATTTTTTGATCTATGGAATTGCTCTAGTGCTTCAATTATATCTTTTTGAGCACGGTGTGCTTTAATATTTTTTGAAGAAATGCTCTCATGCTTCACTTAGATTTATTCGAGATTTAGTAATTTTGAAGAAATTCTCTCATGCTTCACTTATATTATTTTGAGAGATGAAATTTTTTATGCTCATGTTCTTCACTTAAATTTGTTTGAGCTTCCCAAAAGAAATTACAATATATGAAATTAGTCCCAAAGTGATAGATATTCAAGAGGGATATAATAAAAACTTTCATGAAGATCATTGGACAAAATAAACTTGATTCTTTGTAATAGTTTTGAGATATGATGATAGTGATATGTGAGTCATGTTGGTGAGTAATTATGCTTTAGTAAGAATATTGGTGTTAAGGTTTGTGATTCCCTATGCAAGCACGAAAGTCAATAGTTATGCAATGAAATTACATCCTACTTGTGGTGCATTATTCGGTGTTAGTTTTGCTTAATGCTCGCTTATGTGATTTTTCGTTTCTTGGTTGGATGCTTCTCAATCTTTTTGCTAGCCTTCACTTGTACTAAGTAGGAATACTACTTGTGCGTCCAAAATCCTTAAACCCAGTTTTTCCATATGAGTCCACCATACCTGCCTATATGCGGTATTCCCGTGCCGTTCTAAGCAAATTTATATGTGCCATCTCTAATTTTCAAAATAGTTTCCTTTTTTGTGTGCTCGTACCGCTCATGAAATGGTAGGGGGTGGCTGATATTTTTCCATGTTAGATGTGTTATTCTCAAGATGAGTGTTTATTCACTTGTCATTGCATGAGAGCACGGCAAAGGTATTAGGGATGCCCAGTCCCAAAATGAAAAATGAATTTACTTTATGTCATCAAATAATAAATTCCTTGGAAAGTGTTGGTATGGAAGACACCCGTGGATACGGATAGCCGTGGAATGTGAAAGTATGGTGGAAAAAGGAATAAACTTTATTTTCTGTTTGGGAACCGCCTATGATATATCTAGCATGGAAAGTATTGGGAATTACTCGATCGTTTTCGTTGACAGGAAAAGCATGCCACCCAAAATGTTTTATCTCTATTTTTCGCTTTGAGCTCTGGCACCTCTACAAATCCCTACTTCCCTCTGATAAGGGCCCTTCTATTTACTTTATGCAATTTTTATTTTTATTTGAGTCTCCATCTTCTCTTATAAAGCACCAACTAAGGGGCCCTATGATCATACTTGAGCATTGGATGTAGCTAATATGCGAGTGTGTTTCATGAATGGATCAATGATTGAGCATGATGGGCTAGGGATAACTTGCTTTAGTGTTGATATTTTGAAAGACATGGTTGCTTGTTGATATGCTTGAGTATTGAAATCTTCATGTCAACTAGACTATTGCTTTGAACCGTATAAAAGTCCAAATGTCCATGCTACAAAGAAAAGAATATGTGATGAAGATGTTAGGCAGCATTCCACATCAAAAATTCTGTTTTTATCATTTACTTACTCCAGGACGAGTAGAAATTAAGCTTGGGGATGCTGATACGTCTCCAGCGTATCTGTAATTTTTGCTTGTTCCATGCTATTATATTATCATTTTATAGCAACTTTATATCATTTTTGGGTACTAACCTATTGACATAGTGCCCAGTGCCAGTTGCTGTTTTTTGCTTGTTTTTTACTTCGCAGAATATCAGTACCAAACAGAGTCCAAACGCAGCGAAACTTTTTGGAGAATTTTTCTGGACCAGAAGACACCTGTTGGGCAAAAGAAGAAACAGAGGGGGCTCCGAGGGGAGCACAACCCGCCTGGGCGCGCCTGGGCCCAGGCCCAGGCGCGCCCTAGTGGGTTGTGCCCACCTCGGCTGCCTCCCGCACCACCTCTTTGCTCTATAAATAGCCCAAAAATCCAAAAACCCTAGGGGAGTCGACGAAACACAATTCCAGTCGCCGAAGTTCCAGAACCATGAGATCCAATCTAGACACCATCACGGAGGGGTTCATCATCCTCATTGGTGCCTCTCCGATGATGTGTGAGTAGTTCATTGTAGACCTACGGGTCCGTAGTTAGTAGCTAGATGGCTTCCTCTCTCTCTTTTGATTCTCAATACAATGGTCTCTTGGAGATCTATTTGATGTAACTCTTTTTGCGGTGTGTTTGTTGGGATCCGATGAACTTTGAGTTTATGATCAGATCTATTTATCCATGAATGTTATTTGAGTTTCTTTGATCTCTTATATGCATGATTAATTATAGCCTCGTATTTCTTCTTCGAATCTTTTGTTTAGTTAGGCCAACTAGATCAATTTTTCTTGCCATGGGAAGAGGTGCTTTGTGATGGGTTCGGTCGTGCGATGTTCTTTCCCAGTGACAGAAGGGGCAGCAAGACACGTATTGATCATTGCTATTAAGGATAACAAGATGGGGTCTATTCCTACATGAATAGATCTTGTCTACATCATGTCATCGTTCTTATTGCATTACTCCCTTTCTCCATGAACTTAATACACTAGATGCATGCTGGATAGCGGTCGATGTGTGGAATAATAGTAGTATATGCAGGCAGGAGTCGGTCTACTAATCTTGGACGTGATGCCTATATAATGATCATTGCCTCGATATCGTCATAATTATTTGAAGTTCTATCAATTGCCCAACAGTAATTTGTTTACCCGCCATATGCTATTTTCTCGAGAGAAGCCACTAGTGAAATCTACGGCCCCCTGATACTTCTTGAGCTTGCGTTGGTTATTCCCTTGAAGAGGATAGGGTGATGCAGCAAAGTAGAGATAAGTATTTCCCTCAGTTAAGAACCAAGGTATCAATCTAGTAGGAGAAACACGCAAGTCCCCAATATATGCACCTACACAAACAATCAAACACTTGCACCCAACGCGATAAAGGGGTTGTCAATCCCTTAACGGTCACTTGCAAAGGTGAGATCTGACAAATATAGATATAAAAGATTACTAAAACGTAAAACAAAATAAAAGTAAATAAATTGCAGCAAGGTATTTTTGGTATATAGATCTGAAACTATATGAAGAAAAATAGACCCGGGGGCCATAGGTTTCACTAGAGGCTTCTCTCTTGAAGGCAAATAATACGGTGGGTGAACAAATTACTGTCGAGCAATTGATAGAAAAGCGCAAAGTTATGACGATATCCAAGGCAATGATTATGAATATAGGCATCACGTCCGTGTCAAGTAGACTGACTCCTGCCTGCATCTACTACTATTACTCCACACATCGACCGCTATCCAGCATGCATCTAGAGTACTAAGTTCATAAGAACGGAGTAATGCCTTAAGTAAGATGACATGATGTAGAGGGATAAACTCAAGCAATATGATGAAAACCCCATCTTTTTACCCTTGATGGCAACAGTACAAATACGTGCCTCGCAACCCCGACTTTGTCACTGGGTGAGGACACCGCAAGATTGAACCCAAAACTAAGCACCTCTCCCATTGCAAGAAAAACCAATCTAGTTGGCCAAACCAAACCGATAATTCGAAGAGAAATACAAAGATATCAAATCATGCATATAAGAATTCAGAGAAGATTCAAATAATATTCATAGATAAGCTGATCATAAATCCACAATTCATCGATCTCGACAAACACACTGCAAAAGAAGATTGCATCGGATAGATCTCCAAGAACATCGAGGAGCACATGGTATTGAGAATCAAAGAGAGTGAAGAAGCCATCTAGCTACTTGCTATGGACCCGTAGGTCTGTGGTAAACTACTCACGCTTCGGAGGGGCAATAGAGTTGATGTAGATGCCCTTCATGATCGAATCCCCCTCCGGCAGGATGCCGGAAAAGGCCCCAAGATGGGATCTCACGAGAACAGAAGGTTACGGCGGCGGAAAAGTATTTTGGTGGACGCTTCAGGTCGTTTGGAAATATTTGGGGATTTATAGAACTCAGAGGGAGGTCGATGGACTCCCGAGGGGCCCACAAGCCAGGGGGCACCCCCTAGGGCGTGCCTTCAAGGCTTTTGGAGTCCTCGGGACTCTTCTGACTTGGCCTCCAAGCTCCGTGGGTGTCTTCTGGTCCAAGAAAGATCATTGTAAAGTTTTATTCCGTTTGGACTCCGTTTGATATTCCTTTTCTGTAAAACTCAAAAACAAGGAAAAACAGAAACTGGCACTGTGCTCTAGGTTAATAAGTTAGTCTCAAAAATAATATAAATAGCATATTAATGCATATAAAACATCCAAAACAGATAATATAATAGCATGGAATAATCAAAAATTATAGATACGTTGGAGACGTATCACCCCCGGGTCTATTCTTTATCATATTTGCTTTGAGATCTATTTTTATTTGGTTTTTGTTTTCAGATATATTAGTCTAAAAACCCAAAAATACCTTGCTGCACTTTTTATTTATTTATTTTATTTTGTTTTATTGCGAGATCTATTTATCCAAAATCATACAAACCAATATATCTTTTACTAGAGAGGGATTGACAACCCCTCTTACGCGTCGGGTTGCAAGTATTTGTTCTTTGTGTGCAGGTACCATTTACATAGTGTTGCTTGGTTCTCCTACTGGTTCGATAACCTTGGTTTCCTAACTGAGGGAAATACCTACCGTAGCTGTGCTGCATCATCCCTTCCTCTTCGGGGAAATACTGACGTGGACATGAGCCATCACGATGCAACGGGGCAGCGGAATATTTAGCCACTCCTTCAACGGTGGCTTCTAGAAGGTCGTCGAGATGATAAGCATTCTATGTCATCCATGTCCATTTGGACATAGAACCAGCATGTCACATGATCTTTGGATTTGTAGCCCAGCTTAAGTTGGTGGGCATGGATGTGTAGAAGGTGATAGTGTCCTAGACTAGAGGGTGCTCACCATGTCGCCCCCCGTCCATGTGGGCGAGGTCGAGGACCGCCATGGTAATTCACCACTGTGCCACATTGGTCAGGCCCAGGAGCGCCAAGATGGATATCTTTCGAAGACTTGGCACCTGCTCCAAGATTTAGAGGTCGCCTATGGCACGATTACCCTATATGTAACCAACCTATGTGTAAATCCTAGACACCCCCTGGTACCTATATAAACCAAGGGGTGAGGCTCGTAGACAACACCTCATACACACATGATCTCGTGGTAGATCAACCTGTAACTTGTACTCCTTCAAAATCAATACAATCAAAGCAGGACGTAGGGTATTGTCTCTTAGAGAGGGCCCAGACTTGGGTAAAATCCTATGTCTCTGTTACCATTGCACCAAGACTACCTATTCAGGACCCCCTTCCTGAGTTCTACTGGATTTTACTCCATCATTGGTGGCCCATACAAATCCCTCTGAGTAGTCGTAGTGGTTCAATGGCGCATCTCCAACTCAACGATCAAGTCGGTTGTGGCATCACCTTCTGGACGGGACATATCTTTGTCTTCGGCAACATCACCCTCTTCGTTGATTCGACTGGCCACCTCGGCCAGATCCAAAACCACACCCCAGGATGGATCGTTAGATTCGGTAACCTGGAGTATGTCACGAATTTCTGTGGTGAGCTTGTCTTCTCAAATTAGGTATCAGACCAGATCGAGGAGCACGATGTCACACCTGTCCAAACCCTAGTCAGTCCCGGCGCTGGACGACGGCGAAATTCATGCCTCAGATCTGACCTCGAGTCAGAATCCGAGTAGCACTCCAGACGATGAGGCGTCCAGTGTGGTGATGTCCTGCAACTGCATAGGGTTTAGTTGTAGCCTATTTAAAGTAAGAGTATCGATCCCACAGGGAGCATAGGAATCAGTCTTCTGTCTCTTGAAGAGTTTAAATAACTATGCCTGCAAGTTGTAAGAAATCCAAAGCAATAGTAATATGATGGAAACTTTGTAGCGAGCATAAAATAGAATGCTTAAATGGAACATAGTAATGAGGGACGTAAAGTATGATGTAGAAATCAATGAGATTGAAGCGTTCCTAGGGAGTCTGTATTCCCCACTAGCGTGCATCTATAGCGGTGCCTAAACACAATGTTACGTCAGACTCCTAAGCCACTTTGCATATTTCTATTTGTGGGCAGAGCCGGTATAGGTAAGTGCATACATGAGGCAGCCCAGTATCACATATGTCACCACCATTCTTCCCCACACCAGTTACCAAACGGTGATTAGGGGAAAAAGATCCTCATGGATGCAGCCTATTGGTGGTTTCTGTTTACCCCCTACTGCAACGCTCCGGGACGAAGAGAGATAGGCCCTGTCACATACCTACCTCCACGACCAACAGGTTCGCCAACAGTAATAACCTTCCGTCCAAAATTGGCATGTGTTGGACTTGTGATATGTGTTGGGATTTCCTAGAAGAGGAAGGGTGATGTAGTATAGTGGCACATAGTATTCCTCTCAGTTAAGAACCAAGGTTTATCTAACCAGTAGGAGACACCACACAAACAATGTAGATGGTACCTACACACACGCAAAGCAAATACTTGCACCCAACGCGGGCAAGAGGGTTGTCAATCCCCTTATACTCGTCAATTGCAAGGACTAAATCTAATAGTGGTAGATGGATAAAAGAAAAAAGGAAAACAAAAGTAAATAAATTACAAGAAGTATTTTTAGGCTTTTAGTAAATATAACGTGAATGGACCCGGGGGCCATAGCATTCAATTCACTAGAGGCATTTATGTCATGAGCATAGTATGGTGGGTCGACAAATTACTGTTGGGCAATTGATAGAATAGCGCATAGTTATGATGTTTCTTAATGGCATGATCAATATATAGGCATTATGTCCGAGATAAGTAGACAAAAGTCCATCTGCATCTACTACTATTACTCCACCCCTCGACCGCTATCCAACATGAATCTTAAGGTATTAAATTCGTAACAAACAAAGTAATGCTTGAAGCATGATGACATAAATGTGGACAAAGCAAGACCAAATAATATGTTTGAGCCCCATCGTTTTACCCTTAGTAGCAACAATACAAATGCGTGCCTTTCTACTCCTGTCATAGAGTAAGGTCACCGCAAGATTGAACCTACTACCAAGCATCTCTCCCACTTAAGATAAATCAATATAATTGGCCAGAAGAGGTAGATATATAGACTGGAGATAAATACAAGGCTAAAAAATCACACATAAATAAATCTCAGAAAAGATTCAAATACTTCCAATAAATAATCTGATCATAAACCCACAATTCATCGGATCCCAACAAACACCGCGAGAATTACATCGAATAGATCTCGGAAGAGATCATTGTATTGAAGATCAGAGAGAGAGAGAGAGAGAGAGAGAGAGAGATCTGGCTACTTCTATGGACCCATAGGTCCTGTGGGAATTACTCACACATCATCATAGGGGCAGCACGGTTGATGAAGATGGCCTCCGTGATGGATTCCCCCTCCGGCAGATCACCGATGGAGGCCTCCAGATGGGATCACGGAAGAACAGAGGCTTGCGACGGCGGAAAAATTGTTTTGGGTCTCGCTCTGGAGGTTTCTGAATATCTGGGAATTTATAGTGCTAGAATTAGGTCAAGCGGAGCCATGTGGGGCCCACAAGCTCACAGGGCACGCCCCTGAGCTTGTGGCCCCCTCGATCATCATCTGGTGCCACCCTGAAGCTTCTAGGGTCTCTTCTGGTTCAGAAAAAATCATCGTAAAATTCCATCGTGTTAGGACTTTGTTTGGTATTGTGTTTCTATGAAACAAAAAAAGCAAAACTAGGAATTGGCACTAGGCAAGAAGTTAATACAATAGCATGAAACAATCAAAAATTATAGATCCGTCAGAGAAGTATCAGCTTCCCCAAGCTTAATTCTTAGTCTTGCTCGTGTAGGTAAATGATAAAAACAGAATTTTTGGTGTGAAATACTACCTAACATGTCTTAATCATGTAATTCATTTGGGCTATGGATGTTGAGAAGCGATAACTTAATAGATATCAAAACAATAATATAAAAGAATGCTAGAAAATAATCATTACTTTTCAAAATAAACATTGCTAAATAATGTTATTCCTATTCATTTAATCATGTAAGCATGGCATAGCTCGGTCTCCCTAGCATAAAGTATAAATCATGAGTCACTCCGGTGCCAAACTAAGCAACTGTATCATACTTTTTCTCGTTTCAGCTTTTTCAACTCCACTCAATACATGAGCGTGAGCCATGGACTTAGCACTTTGGATGGCAAAGAGAATGTTGGTAGGAGTTTATAAGTGAAGATAAAAAATATAGAGAAAGTTTTGCATCAACTCCACGGATAGTTAGGCAATGGAGAGGCCTTACAATCGATGTCAATGTGAGGAGTAGACATTGCCATGCAACAGATGCACTAGAGCTATAAGTGTATGAAAGCTCGCTATATGAAACTAAGTGAGTGTGCATCAAACTTGGTTGCTCATGAAAACCTTGAGCATTTGAGGAAGCTCGTCATCGGAATATTCAAGACAAGTTCTATAATGTAAAAATTTAAAATTCCCACTAGTATATGAAAGTGACAAATCATGGAGACACTCTATATGAAGAACATGATGCTACTCTGAAGCACAAGTGTGGTAAAGGATAATAACATTGCCCCTGCTCTCTTTTTATTTTTTTTCTTTTCTCTTTCTCCTCTCTCATTTTTTTAGAACAATATCATGAACCTCATCCCCACTTTTTCAAGGACTCATCAGTCTCCATCATTCTTTCCTCATTGGGTGTGTCTAGCAAAGATGACTGTGACAAACTAAAAAGCAAAAAAAGCAACGGCTCATATAATACACGACGCTCCAAGAAAAAATCATATCACGTGATGAATAAAAATATAGCTCCAAGTAAAATTATCGATAGTTGGTAGAAGAAAGAGGGGATACCTTCTAGGGCATCCCCAAGCTTAGTTGCTTGGGAGTCCTTGAATATTACCTTGGGGTTCCTCGAGCATCCCCAAGCTTAGGCTCTTGCCACTACATATTCCTTAATCCATTGTGATCTCACTCAAAACTTGAAAAGTTCAGCACACAAAACTCAACAAAACCTTCGTGAGATCCGTTAGTATAATAAAGCAAATCACTACTTTAAGTACTATTGTAAACCCATTCATATTTTATTATTGCATCATACCTACTGTATTCTAACTTCAAAATGGCTTATACCCCCCGATACAATCCATAGATTCATCAAAACAAGAAAACAACGCAACGAGAATAGACTCTGTCAAAAATAGAACAGTTTGTAAAGATATCAATTTTTGTCATACTTCTGTAACTCCAAAAACTCTAAAAAAATTAGGAAGACATGGGCAATTTGTATAGCAATCATGTGAAGAATTCAGAATTTTTTTTGTCACTCCAGTAATTTTTAATAATTTGGCTACTGGACATAAAAGTTTCTGTATTTGCACAGAATCAAAGCAACTATCATCCAAATCATCCCAAAGGCTTTACTTGGCACAAACACTAATTTAAAACACAAAAACACAACCATAACAGAAGCATAATTGTGTGCACAAAAGAAATAGAAAAATAAACAAGAAAAATAAGATAACTATTGGGTTGCCTCCCAACTAGCGCTATCGTTTTATGCCCCCAACTAGGACGTAATGCATAGTTTCAAGTGTTGTCATCTTTCAGATTAACTCCATAGGTGGCCCTCATAATAGATTCATGTGGTGGCTTAATTCTGTTTCTAGGAAAGTGTTCCATACCCTTTTCTAACAGAAATTGAAATTTTATATTCCCTTCTTTCATAACAATAATAGAACATATGGTTTATAGGAAAGGCCTACCAAGTATTATTGTACAAGACGGATTGCAATCAATATCAAGCACAATGAAATCAACAACTACATAATTCCTGTTTGCAAGAATAAGAACATCATTTATTCTACCCAAAGGTTTCTTAATAGTAGAATCCGCTAAGTGCAAAATAAGAGAACATTCATCCATATTGGTAAAACCTAGCACATCACATAGAGATTTTGGTATTGTGGAAACGCTAGCACCCAAATCACATAAAGCATTGCACTCATAATTTTAAATTTTAACTTTAATGGCAGGTTCCCACTCATCATATAACTTTCTAGGTATTGAAATCCTTAATTCTAGCTTTTCTTCTAAAGCTTTCATCATCGCTTCTACAATATGTTTAGTAAAGCCATATTTTGTTCATAAGCATTGGGTGAATTTAGTATGGATTGCAACAAAGAAATACACTCAATTAAATAATAACTATCATAATTAAAATCTTTGTAATCCAAAAGACTGGGCACATCGCTATTTAAAATTTTTACCTCTCTAAACCCACTTTTATCATTTTTTTCATTACGATTTTCACCCTCAGAATTACAGGGATCCCTTCTAGCTAAAGTTGACTCTTCTTCAGTCCCTTTTCATGAAGTTTAATATCATGATACGTCTCCAACGTATCTATAATTTTTGCTTGTTCCATGCTGTTATATTATCATTATTGGATGTTTTACAATCATTTTATAGCAACTTTGTATCAATTTTTGGGACTAACCTATTGACATAGTGCCCAGAGCCAGTTGTTGTTTTTTGCTTGTTTTTTACTTCACAGAAAATCAATACCAAACGGAGTCCAAACGCAGCAAAACTTTTTGGAGATTTTTTCTGGACCAGAAGGAACAACTTGGGCCGAAGAAGTACCAGAGGGGTGCCTCGAGGGGGGCACAACCCACCTGGGCGCGCCTGGGGGCCCAAGCGTGCCCTGGTGGGTTGTGCCCACCTTGGTGGCCTCCTGCACTGCCTCTTTGCTCTATAAATACCCTGAAAATCCAAAAACCCTAGGGGAGTCGACGAAACACAATTCCAGCCGCCGCAAGTTCCAGAACCACCAGATCCAATCTGGACACCATCACGGAGGGGTTCCTCATCCTCGTTGGTGCCTCTCCGATGATGCGTGAGTAGTTCATCGTAGACCTACGGGTCCGTAGGCAGTAGCTAGATGGCTTCCTCTCTCTCTTTTGATTCTCAATACAATGGTCTCTTGGAGATCTACTTGATGTAACTCTTTTTGCGGTGTGTTGGTTGGGTGATACGTCTCCAATGTATCTATAATTTTTTATTATTCCATGCTATTATATTATCTGTTTTGGATGTTTTATATGCATTAATATGCTATTTTATATTATTTTTGGGACTAACCTATTAACCTAGAGCCCAGTGCCAGTTTCTATTTTTTCCTTGTTTTAGAGTTTTGTAAAAAAGGAATACCAAACGGAGTCCAAACGGAATAAAACTTTCACGATGATTTTTCTTGGACCAGAAGACACCCAGGAGACTTGGAGTGCAAGTCGGAAGAGCCGCGAGGCGGCCACAAGGGTGGAGGGCGCGCCCAGGGGGGTAGGGCACGCCCCACGACCTTGTGGGCCCCTCGTAGCCCCTTTGACCTAGATCTTTCGCCTATATATACTCTTATACCCCAAAAACATCTAGGGGCAACAAAACCACTTTTCCACCGCCGCAACCTTCTGTACCCATGAGATCCCATCTTGGGGCCTTTTCCGGCATCCTGCCGGAGGGGGATTCGATCACGGAGGGCTTCTACATCAACACCATTACCTCTCCGATGAAGCATGAGTAGTTTACTTCAGACCTATGGGTCCATAACTAGTAGCTAGATGGCTTCTTCTCTCTCTTTGATTCTCAATACAAAGTTCTCCTCGATGTTCTTGGAGATCTATTCGATATAATACTCTTTTGCGGTGTGTTTGCCGAGATCCGATGAATTGTGGATTTATGATCAGCTTATCTATGAATATTATTTGAATCTTCTCTGAATTCTTATATGCATGATTTGATATCTTTGCAAGTCTCTTCGAACTATCGATTTGATTTGGCCAACGAGATTTGTTTTCTTGCAATGGGAGAAGTGCTTAGCTTTGGGTTCAATCTTGCGGTGTCCTTTCCCAGTGATAGTAGGGGCAGCAAGGCACGTATTGTATTGTTGCCATCGAGGCTAAAAAGATGGGGTTTTCATCATATTGCTTGAGTTTATCCCGCTACATCAAGTCATCTTACTTAATGCGTTACACTATTCTTATGAACTTAATATTCTAGATGTAGGCAGGAGTCGGTCGATGTGTGGAGTAATAGTAGTAGATGCAGAATCGTTTCGGTCTACTTGACACGGACGTGATGCCTATATTCATGATCATTGCCTTAGATATCGTCATAACTTTGCGCTTTTCTATCAATTGCTAGGCAGTAATTTGTTCACCCACCATAATAATTTCTATCTTGAGAGAAGCCTCTAGTGAAACCAATGGCCCCCGGGTCTATTTTCCATCATATAAGTTTCCGATCTACAATTTCCGTTTCCTATTTCTTTTACTTTGCAATCTTTACTTTACTTTCCGTTCCATAAACCAAAAATACCAAAAATATTACTTTACCGTTTATCATCTCTATCAGATCTCACGTTGCAGATAACCGTTAAGGGATTGACAACCCCTTTATCGCGTTGGGCGCAAGGTTGGTGTTTGTTTATGCAGGTATTCGGTGACTTGAGCGTTGTCTCCTACTGGATTGATACCTTGGTTCTCAAAAGCTGAGGGAAATACTTACTCTACTTTGCTGCATCACCCTTTCCTCTTCAAGGGAAAAACCAACGCAAGCTCAAGAAGTAGCAGGAAGAATTTCTGGCGCCGTTGCCGGGGAGATCTACGCCAAGCCAAGACATACCAAGTACCCATCATAAACTCTCATCCCTCGCATTACATTATTTGCCATTCGCCTCTCGTTTTCCTCTCCCCCACTTCTAAGACGATTTTCAAAAAAAATTCTCCTTTTCTTCACTCCTCTTCCGTTCGTCTTCTTCGTTTGCTTTTTGCGTGCTCGTGTGTTGGATTGCTTGCTTTGTCACGATGACTCAAGAGAATACCAAATTCTGTGATTTTTCCAACACCAATAATAATGATTTTATTAGTACTCCGATTGCTCCCGCTACTAATGTGGAATCTTGTGAAATTAATACCGCTTTGCTGAATCTTGTTATGAAATATCAATTTTCCAGCCTTCCCAATGAAGATGGCACATCCCATCTTAATAATTTTGTTGATTTGTGTGATATGCAAAAGAAAAAAAAATGTGGATAATGATATTGTTAAGTTGAAGTTATTTCTGTTCTCACTTCGAGATCGTGCTAAAACTTGGTTTTCATCTTTGCCTAAAAATAGTATTGATTCATGGAATAAGTGTAAAGATGCTTTTATTTCCAAGTATTTTCCTCCCGCTAAGATCATCTCCCTTAGGAATGATATTATGAATTTTAAGCAACTTGATCATGAACATGTTATACAATCTTGGGAGAGGATGAAATTGATGATACGAAATTGCCCTACTCATGGTTTGAATTTGTGGATGATTATACAAAAAATTTATGCCAGATTGAATTTTGCTTCTAGAAATCTTTTAGATTCGGCCGCGGGAGGTACTTTTATGGAAATTATGTTAGGAGAAGCTACTAAACTCCTAGATAATATTATGGTCAATTATTCTCAATGGCATACCGAAAGATCTTCCACTAGTAAAAAAAGTGCATGCGATTGAAGAAATCAATGTTTTGAGTGGAAAGATGGATGAACTTATGAAATTATTTGCTAAGAAGAGTGCTCCTATTGATCCTAATGATATGCCTTTGTCTACTTTGATTGAAAACAATAACGAATCCATGGATGTGAATTTATTTGGTAGGAACAATTTTGGTAATAATGCGTATAGAGGTAATTTTAATCCTAGGCTGTTTCCTAGTAATTCCTCTAATAATTATGGTAATTCCTACAACAATTCTTATGGAAATTATAATAAGATACCTTCTGAATTTGAGAAGAGTGTTAAAGAATTTATAAGTTCGCAAAAGAATTTTAATGCTTTGATTGAAGAAAAATTGCTTAAGAGTGATGATTTGGCTAGGAACGTGGATAGAATTTCTCTTGATGTTGATTCTTTGAAACTTAGATCTATTCCACCTAAGTATGATATCAATGAGTCTCTTAAAGTCATGACAATTTCCATTGATGAATGCAAAGAAAGAACCGCTAAGATGCGCGCTAAAAAAGATTGGTTCATAAAAACGTGTTCTTCTAGTTTCCGTGAGAATAATAATGAAGATCTTAAAGTGATTGATTTGACTCCTATTGAATCTTTGTTTTCCAATGTAAATCTTGATAAATATGGGACTGGAGATGAGTCAACTTTAGTTAGAAGGCGTCCCAATGATTCGGAGTTTTTAGATCTTGATGCAAAAATTGATAAAAGTGGGATTGGAGAGGTCAAATTTTTAGATAGCAATGAACCCACTATTTTGGATTTCCAGGACTTTAATTATGATAATTGCTCTTTAATAGATTGTATTTCCTTGTTGCAATCCATGTTGAATTCTCCTCATGCTTATAATCAAAACAAAGCTTTTACTAAACATATCGTTGATGCTATGATGTAATCTTATGAAGAAAAGCTTAATTTGGAAGTTTCTATTCCTAGAAAACTTTATGATGAGTGGGAACCTACTATTAAGATTAAGATTAAAGATTATGAATGCTATGCTTTGTATGATTTGGGTGCTAGTGTTTCCACGATTCCGAAAACTTTATGTGATGTGTTAGGTTTCCGTGAATTTGATGATTGTTCCTTAAATTTGCATCTTGCGGACTCCACTATTAAGAAACCTATGGGAAGAATTAATGATGTTCTTATTGTTGCGAATAGGAATTATGTGCCCGTGGATTTCATTGTTCTTGATATAGATTGCAATCCTACATGTCCTATTATTCTTGGTAGACCTTTCCTTGGAACGATTGGTGCAATTATTGATATGAAAGAAGGAAATATTCGATTCCAATTTCCATTAAGGAAAGGCATGGAACACTTCCCTAGAAATAAAATTAAATTGCCTTATGAATCTATTATGAGAGCCACATATGGATTGCATGCCAAAGATGATAACACTTAGATCTATTCGTGTTTTATGCCTAGCTAAGGGCGTTAAACAATAGCGCTTGTTGGGAGGCAACCCGATTTTATTTTTGTTTTTGCTTTTTAGGTTCTGTTTTGCAATAAATATTTCATCTAGCCTCTGGTTACATGTGGTTTTGTGTTTTAATTAGTGTTTGTGCCAAGTAAGACCTTTGGGATGGCTTACGGTGATAGTTGATTTGATCCTGCTGAAAAACAGAAACTTTTGCATCCAGTCCCAGAATTTTTTAAATTCACTGGAGCGTGTAATAACTCTGAATTTTTTACACAAGATTTATATACGAATTTCCTATGTTGTCCTAATGTTCCAGAAGTTTTGGAGTTACAGAAGTATTAGAACAAATCAGATCTTCGCAGACTGATATGTTTTTGACAGATTCTGTTTTTTATGTGTTGTTTGCCTATTTTGATGAATCTATGGCTAGTATCGGGGGGTATGAACCATGGAAAAGTTGGAATACAGTAGATATTACACAAATATAAATAAAGAGTGAGTTCACAACAGTACCAAAAGTGGTGATTTATTTTCTTATACTAACGGAGCTTATGAGAATTTCTGTTGAGTTTTGTGTTGTGAAGTTTTCAAGTTTTGGGTAAGGATTTGATGGACTATGGAATAAGGAGTGGCAAGAGCATAAGCTTGGGGATGCCCAAGGCACCCCAAGGTAATATTCAAGGATGTCAAAAAGCCTAAACTTGGAGATACCCTGGGAAGGCATCCCCTCTTTCGTCTTCGTCTATCGGTAACTTTACTTGAGGCTATATTTTTATTCACCACATGATATGTGTTTTGCTTGGAGCGTCTTGTATGATTTGAGTCTTTGCTTTTTAGTTTGCCACAATCATCCTTGCTGTACACACCTTTTGAGAGAGACATGCATGAATCGTGATTTATTAGAATGCTCTATGTGCTTCACTTATATCTTTTGAGCTAGGCAAATTTGCTCTAGTGCTTCACTTATGTAACAACCCATGTCATTAGCCATAGTAATCACTTTTGATAATGACAAGTCTGCTAGTTTAACAGTGCCTAATCATCATTGCATCATATTGCATTTCAACTCCTAATTCAAACTTCAATTAAATTCAAAGTGGAAAATAAAAGTTGTTCAACCACAGAAACTAAAATGTTCATCGGATAACAAATATTCTAGAGGCAATTCTAAAATTGTAACCAACATCAATGGGATTAATTAGGTGACTCAAACATCCTCTAACAGTGGCTAAAAACAATATTTAATAACCTTTTTATTAATCCAAAATTAATATGAAATGATAAATACCCCAAACTAATTTTTTGGAGATAGGATATGTGGCACTGTGATTTATGGACCAGGTCACATATTTTACAAAATTCATTTGGGTGCCAAACTATTTGCAAGGCAGAAAAGAAAAAGAAAATAGAAAAAGGAAAATAGAAAAAGGCCTAAAGCTCTACTGCGCGCTTAGGCCTGTTGCTACAGCGCGGCCCAGCCCACTCCGCGCCATCCCCCACCTCCCGCACTGCTCACTGCCTCGTTGTCGAACACCTCGCGCCCGCACGCGCGCGCGCAGCCCGCTCCCCCCCCCCCCCCCCCCCCCCCCCTCCGCGCTGCCGACAGCGCGCCGCGCTCACCGAGGAGGATAAGAGCAACTCCCCGCTCCCCCTGGCGAACCCTAACCACCTTTCCTCCCCCTCTCGTCCCCTCCCTCGCTCCCGTTCGAGTTGACCGAGCGCCACCGTCACCGCCGATCGCCGTAGCCGCGGCCACCGTCGCCCGTTCGCCGCCCCGACAAGTCCAACAGCTCCGCCTCGCCCCTCTGCTTCGACTACTCTGCCGGATCGAGCCCCGGAACCCCTCGTGTCGCCGCATTCTTCCTCACCTCTGTCTCGGCCACCGCACGTCGCTCGCCATCGATCTGCCTCAACGGACCACCCTGAGCCCACTGCCCAGTCCCCACGCTCCCCCGGTGAGCTGTTGCACATGACGCACCCTCCCCTGCCTCCTCTAGCCATCCCTAGCTGCTGCTCCACCGAGGCCGAGCCCCTGCCTCCGCCATTGCTCATCGCCGGCATCGTTCCGGCGACCAAATGGTCGCGCACTGCTGCCCAACTTGCTCGCCGCATCGTGTAGAGCCTCCCCAGCGCTTCGCCTCGTCCGTTAACAAGACGTGGCGCGGTTCCCGTAGCTCACCTAAACGCCGTCGCCGCCGATGTGGTCGTGCCGCTCATTTCCGGCCACCCCAGCTCCGGCCATTAGCACAGATCGACACGGCTCGGGCTCAGCTTTCGAACGCAAGAAGAATCGCCCGAAGCGGTGCACCCTAGCCAAATCCCGAGCCCGCCGGAGCTCGACGCCGCGCTTGGGCTCGCCGGAGCGCTCTCCGGCGGCCGGTCCGACGTGGCGCCGTGGCCCCCACCGCCTGGGCCACTGACTGATGGGCCCGAGGCCCCTGTTGACTTGTGAGCTACTTGTGAGCTACGTTGTGAGCTACTTGTGAGCTACGTTGGGATTTCCCCAAAGAGGAGAGGATGATGCAGTACATTAGAGATAAGTATTTCCCTTAGTTAAGAACCAAGGTTAAAAATCCAGTAGGAGAACCATGCAACACCTCGTTAGCAGTACCTGCACACAAAATAACAAATACTTGCACCCAACACAAACAAGGGTTTGTTGATCCCTCGGCGGTTAATTTTTGTAGTGATAGATATATAAATAAAAAACACAAAAATAAAGTAATAAAAATTTCAGCAAGGTATTTTTGGATTTTAATATATGATAAAAGTAGACCTGGGGGCCATAGTTTTCACTACAGGCTTCTCTCTTGAAAATAGCATCTGGTGGGTAAACAAATTAATGTTGGGCAATTGATAGAAAAGGGAATAATCATGATGATATCTAAGGAAATGATCATGTATATAGGCATCAAGTCCGAGACATGTAGACCGACTCCTGCCTGCATCTACTACTAGTACTACACACATCGACCGCTATCCAACATGCATCTAGAGTATGAAGTTCATAAAGAATGGAGTAATGCCTTAAGCAAGATGATATGATGTAGACAAAGTAAACTCATGCATGAATAAACCACATCTTTTTATCCTTAATGGCAACAATACTGTTGGGAAACGTAGCATGCAATTTAAAAAATATATCCTACACTCACGCAAGATCTATCTAGGAGAGGGAGAGAGTGTGTCTACGTACCCTCATAGACCAAAAGCGGAAGCGTTTGACAACGCGGTTGATGTAGTCGAACTTCTTCTCGTTTCGACCGATCAAGCACCAAACGTACGGCACCTCCGCGTTCTGCACACTTTCAGCTCGATGATGTCCCTCGAACTCTTGATCCAGCAAAGTGTCGAGGGAGAGTTCCGTCAGCACAACAGTGTGGTGACGGTGATGGTGAAGTGATCCGCGCAGGGCTTCGAATAAGCACTACGTGAATATGACCGGAGGCGTAAACTATGGAGGGGCGCGCCGCACACGGCTAACAATTGTTGGCGTGTGTTCTAGGCGCCCCCTCCCCACGTATATATATAGGTGGGAGGGGGAGGAGGACAGCCAAGGGGTGCCCCAAGTAGGAGGAATCCTAATTGGGGGCCTTGTCCAATTCGCCCCCCCTCCCTACCATATCCACCGGAGGGAGAAAGAAAGAGGAGGGAGGAGGGAAGGAAGGGGGAGGCTGAATCCCTCCCCTTCCTTCTTTCTTCCCCCCTTTCCTTCCTCCTAAGGTGTGGCCCATATGGGGGGCGCAGCAGACCCTGATGGCTGCTGTGTTTCCCCTCTTGGCCCATTAGGCCCATATCTTTGCCGGGGGTGCCCGAAACCCCTTTCCGGTGACCCGATATGTACCCGGTACCCCCGGAACACTTCCGGTGTCCGAATATCATCGTCCTATATATGAATCTTTACCTCTCGACCATTTTGAGACTCCTCATCATGTTAGTGATCTCATCCGGGACTCCGAACAACATTCGGTCACCAAATCACATAACTCATATAATACAAAAATCGTCATCAAACATTAAGCGTGCGGACCCTACGGGTTCGAGAACTATATAGACATGACCAAGACACCTCTCCAGTCAATAACCAATAGCGGAACCTGGATGCTCATATTGGCTCCTACATATTCTACGAAGATCTTTATCGGTCGAACCGTTATGACAACATACGTTATTCCCTTTGTCACCGGTATGTTACTTGCCCGAGATTCAATCGTCAGTATCTTCATACCTAGTTCAATCTCGTTACCGGCAAGTCTCTTTACTTGTTCCGTAATACATCATCCCGCAACTAACTTAATAGTCACATTGCTTGCAAGGCTTCTTATGATGTGCATTACCGAGAGGGCCCAGAGATACATCTCCGATACTCGGAGTGACAAATCCTAATCTCGATCTATGCCAACCCAACAAACAACTTCGGATATTCCTGTAGAGCATCTTTATAATTACCCAGTTACGTTGTGACATTTGATAGAACACAAGGCATTCCTCCGGTATCCGGGAGTTGCATAATCTCATAGTCGAAGGAATATGTATTTGACTTGAAGAAAGCAGTAGCAATAAAACTGAACGATCAATATGCTAAGCTAACGGATGGGTCTTGTCCATCACATCATTCTCCTAATGATGTGATCCCATTCATCAAATGACAACACATGTCTATGGTTAGGAAACTTAACCATCTTTGATTAACGAGCTAGTCTAGTAGAGGCTTACTAGGGACACGGTGTTTTTGTCTATGTATCCACACATGTATCAAGTTTCCGGTTAATACAATTCTAGCATGAATAATAAAAATTTATCATGATATAAGGAAATATAAAATAACAACTTTATTATTGCCTCTAGGGCATATTTCCTTCAGTCTCCCACTTGCACTAGAGTCAATAATCTAGTTCACATCGCCATGTGATTAACACCAATAGTTCACATCATCATGTGATTAACACCCAAAGGGTTTACTATGTGACGCCCCCGGCCTAATCGTGCACTAATCATACACGCAAATGCACACGATCAAGCCTAAGGACTCACGGGAAGATATCACAACACAACTCTAAAACATAAATAAAGTCATACAAGCTTTATATTACAAGCCAGGGGCCTCGAGGGCTCGAATACATAAGCTTGCGAACAAGCGTCAGCGGAAGCATCAGATATCTGAGTACAGATATTAAAAGAGAAACAGAAAGGCCTTTAGAAAGGCGGGGCAAAATAAAACACTACGATCGAAAGGCGAAGGCCTCCTGCCTGGGACCCTCCGATCCTACTCCTGGTCGACAGTCAACTCGTAGTAGTATCCATCCTCTTGGTAGTAGTAGTAGTCGATCGACGGGGCATCTGTCTCAGGGGCTCCGTCATCTTGGTCACGTCAAACTGATATGGGGAGAAAAGGAAAACAAAGCAACCGTGTGTACTCAGAAGTACTCAGCAAGCAAGGATCTACACTACATATGCAACATTTTCAAAGGGAGGCTGTATATGTGGACTGGGCTGCAGAAATGCCAGAATAGAGAGAAGGCCTAGTCCTATCGGAGACTAGCATCTTCATCGGTCTTGCAGCAATAGAAGAGTGTAGACAGTTCAATATAATGTAGCAGTATCATTAAGTCTCAACCTCACCCAGAGATCCTTTCTCGACTCCCTACGAGAAAGCAATCCCAGAGCCATATAGTCATCAACCTCATCCGGAGATCCCTTCTGGACTCCCTGCGAGAAGCAATCCCAGAGCCATAGTATCCAAGTATCCAGTTCTAAATTGTATCAATCATGATACAACTCCGAGTGTCCTTTACCGTAGGACCGGCTATCGATAGAAGTTTTCTTCCCTGCAGGGGTGCACCAACTTACCCAACACGCTCGATTAACTCCGGCCGGACACACTTTCCTGGGTCATGCCCGGCCTCGGTCAAACGACACATTGCAACCCTACCTACAGCTCAGCAGAGAGGTCCCCGCCGGTCTACATCCTAAGCGCAAGGGGGTCTTGGCCATCGCCCCTCACCCTCCGGGTCGTTGCGCACATGGCTCAGATCCAAGCACCACCGCAATGGCGCCAATCACTCCATGCCGCACTGCTGAACTGGACGTCTGACAGAGCTTTCGGCTGATGCATACGATGCAGAACGCCCATACTATGCCCACGTGATGGTTAGTGCTATCAGACCAGAGGCCTGCTCGGATCAAATATCCAAATCGTTAGGACTATGGGCTTGCGGTAACGAGCAGAGACTCACGAAAGATGTGACCCCGTTGCCCCATCTCGAGGACTTGCTGCAAGGGTTAAGAATGCCCGGCCGCGCCTTGTATTCACCACTCGGGCACCACACTGGCACCCGTCTTCACAACACTCGCCTCTCAGGCGCACGCGGGTACCCCTCAGGGTCGACCCGCCTATCCAAGTAACAGTGTAAAGTCCAAGTATCCGTGTGTCCATAACATCAGGGGAATCTGAGGTATCACCCTCGTTTGATTTCCCACTCGATGTATCCGTCAAGGTGAACTCGGAGGAATCACCCTCACTGGGTTCACACTTGAGGTGTTGTACGACAGCGTCGTTACCGGAAGTGGTGAAGGAGGAATCACCCTCGATGACCACGACCGAATAGCTACTCTACAGAGTTAACATCAGAAGTGCTACAAGAGGTTTCACCCTCGGCACTCGATAGTAATGCTGCAGTGTCGTTACAACTAAGGGGGGGTGATGTGCGGTGTCGTGGCCTGGTCTTCAATCCCGTTGATCGGGTCTTCTGACGATCCAGTGCGGCAGTCGGGATAAGTGGGGTCACTGATAGGTCTCTACCCAGCCTATACTAAACAGTTTAGAATATGCAGGTAATTATCAACAGCAGGTTACAATGAACAGGCTATGCATTAGAATAGGTAAAGCAGTAGCAGCAGCAATTCTAATGCAAGCATGAGAAATAGAATGGGCGATATCGGGATGATCAAAAAGGGGGGGGGCTTGCCTGGTTGCTCGACGGCAAGGGCAAGGTCGTCAACGGTGGCTTCGGTCTCCGGAGCTGCGTCGGCCTCGGGGACGATGTCGGTGTCGGGGGCTACCGAGAGAGAGGAGGGGGAGGAAACAGTATAAATACACAGCGATCAAGTGCAGCACAAAGCATAACATGGCAATACGCGGTGATGGAGGTGATCTAACGCAGTGCTGGGTGATACTGGCGAAGGTGGGATTCATCCGGGAATGTTTTCCCGGCTCCGGACATTTGTCAGACAGATGACCGGAGAGGAACGGTTGCATGTTCGGATAGTTAGGGACGTGTGACGGACGAATGGACCGCATTTTCGAATTCGTCTCGTCGTTCTGAGCAATTTTCATGTACAAAGTTTTTCGATCGGAGTTACGGATTAAAAGATATGATTTTCTAAAGTTTTTATTAATTTTCTGGAATTTATTTAATTATTTAAATTAACATTATCCGAAACAGTAGCAGGGTGACGTCACTGTGACGTAATGCTGACGTCAATTGTCAACGGTCGGCTGACCAAGGTCAAACCTGACCAGTGGGGCCCACATGTCAGCCTCTGATTAGTCTAAACAGAGTTTATTTTTAACTAATCAACTAATTAGGCTACTGGGCCCACATGTCAGTGTGTAATTAGGTTAAACTAATTAACTTAATCAAAATAATTAATTAACAGGCGGTGGGGCCCGTGTGTCAGTGACACAGCCGGCCCAGTCAGCAGCGCTGACCAGTCAACTGGGCCCGCGGGGCCCAGCGGTCAGTGGCACAGGCGATGGGGGCCACGTGCCACGTCGGCGCCGGCCACCGGAGCACGCCGGCGAGCTCGAACGCGGCGCTAAGCTCCGGCGAGCCCGGGTTTCGCCCACAGGGCATCTCCGAGGGCGTGCTTGGGCTCTAACGAACGGGCGCAGCGAGCCGCATCGCGTGGTGGTGGTGGTTGGCCCCGGGGGTGGTTGGAACGACGCCGGCGACAACGGTTGGCGGCAGGGCACTCGGGTGGTGCACGGGCGCGTGGCTGCAGTGGGCTAGCGAGCAAAGCAAAAGGCGGGGCGGCCTCTACGGCTCACCAGGAGCACGTTGGTACTGCGGGACCGAGCCGAGCGGCTCTGGGAGCGCAGCAATGGCAGCGACAGCGGCGGACAGAGCACGAGCACGGTGGCGGCGAGCTACGGCTACGGGGAGACGCAGGGAGAGAGGGAGGAGGACGGGGGTGCTCACGTAGAGCCTGTAGGTGTGCGTAAGCGAGCTCGGGGAGGGCTTGCCGGAGCGAATCGACGACGGCGCGCGGCGGCGATCCGAGGAGGGAGGAGGGCTCGAGGAGGCGCTGCGGTGGCTCCGGGCTTCGGTTAGTTGGTGTAGCCGACGTAGTCGACGTCGAGGAGCACGGTGGGCACGTTCGCGAGGCGGGGCGGTGACGGTGGCGGCGTAGCTCGACCGCGGCCGTCCATGGCGGCGTCGGGTGAGGTGGGAGAGAGCGAGGGAGAAAGGGGAGGGATGCTAGGGTTCGCCAGGGGGAAGCAGGGGGGGCCTTATACCCAGCGCGCGCGGGGGCGCGCTGTCGAGCGGCGAGCGAGGGGGGGCCTGGCTGCGCGCGGCAGGTGCTCGATAGCGCGCGCGTGAGCAGTGCGAGGTGAGGGACGGCGCGGGGGTGGGCTGGGCCGCGCTGTAGCAGTAGGCCTAGTGCACAGTAGATCCTTTCGGCCTTTTTCCTTTTCTCTTTTTCTGTTTCTTTTCTTTTCTATTCTGTTAATTGTTTAGGCCCCAAATGGTTTTTGTAAAAAGGAAGACCTAGTCTATAAATACCAGTGCTTTATACCCTAACACCAAAAACTAGTTTGGGCAAAACATCATTTCATATTTGTTTTAAATAAATTAAAAGGTTACTAAATGTTATTTTCAGCCACTGTTTTAAGTTGTTTGAGTCACTTATCCAATTTTAATAATGTTGTTTACAATTTTAACATAGCCTCTGATTTATCTGCTATTTAATGAACAATTTAGTTTCTATGTTGGACAACTTTTATTTTTCACTTTCATCTAAATTTGAATTTTGAGTTAGGAGTTGAAATGCATTATGATGCAAATGATGATCATGCACTGTTAATCATGCTGACTTGGCATTATCAAAATGGAATTACTGTGGCTAACCACTGGGGGTGTTACAAATCTCCTCCACTAATAAGAATTCTCGTCCCGAGAATCAAGAGGTAGAAGGGAAAAGTTCGGGGTATTCCGCACGAAGATTATCCTCGCGTTCCCAAGTGGCTTCATTTTCAGTATGATTTGACCACTGTACTTTGAGGAACTTGGTAACCTTTTGACGGGTTCGACGTTCAGCTTCATCGAGAATGCGGATCGGATGCTCCTTATAAGATAGATCATCTTGCAATTCGAGCACATCGTGATCCACAGCTCGGTGCGGAGATTCCTTGAAGCATTGACGAAGTTGCGACACATGGAAAACGTCGTGTATATGAGAGAATTGCGGTGACAACACCAATTTATATGCCACCTGACCACGTCTAGCAATAATGCGGAAAGGACCAATGTAGCATGGAGCTAGCTTGCCCTTGATTCCAAAACGGTGAGTGCCCTTCATAGGAGTGACACGAAGATAAGCTTGATCACCAGGTTGATAAGTCAAACCCCATCGTTTGCGATCGTAGTTGCTCTTCTGGCGGTCCTGAGCCGCCTTGAGATTTTCCCGGACAATACGGACTTGTTCTTCGGCGTGTTGAATAATATCCGGACCCACGTGTGGTCGTTCCCTAGTTTCTGACCAATTCAGAGGGGTTCGACACTTACGTCCATAAAGTACCTCGAAGGGGGCCATTTTCAAGCTAGCTTGATAGTTGTTGTTATACGAGAACTCAGCATACGGGAGAGATTCTTCCCATTTCTTGCCGAATGAAATAACACAAGCCCGAAGCATGTCTTCAAGCACTTGATTGACTCGTTCAACTTGGCCTTGGGATTGGGGGTGATAAGCTGAACTCCAGGTAATATGAGTTCCCATAGCTGTTTGGAAACTTTCCCAGAATTTGGAAGTGAAAAGGCCGCCACCGTCCGAACTAATCTCCTTCGGAATACCATGGAGTGAAACAATTCTGGAGATATACAACTCTGCTAACTGACTAGCAGTGATAGTCTCTTTGACAGGCAGAAAGTGTGCAACTTTAGAGTGTTGGTCGACGACGACAAGAATAGCATCGTGACCCTTCTGTGACCTGGGAAGTCCTGTAACGAAATCCATCTGAACCTTATCCCATTTCCATAGAGGAATATGAAGTGGTTGCAGAATTCCAGCTGGTTTCTGATGTTCTGCTTTAACGCGATGACAAATATCACATTCAGCAACATATCGAGCAATGTCCTGCTTCATTTTAGACCACCAGTACCTTTGACGGAGATCACGATACATCTTGGTGCTACCCGGATGAATAGACAGCGGGGTATCATGTGCCTCCTTCATGACTTTGTCAGTCATGAGTTCGAAGCGAGGTACGACAATGCGGTTTCTGAAATACAAGGTTCCATCTTCAGACAGCGAGAAATCCCTGTACTTTACAAGGTGAAGGTCTTTCTTCATCAGATCAATTTCAGCATCTTTAGCTTGCGCATTCTTAACAGCTTTCTCAAGATCTGGTTGTATCACAAGGTTATTCAGAGAGCCCTGTGGTACAATACGCAGATTCAGCTTGCATAGTTCTTCAAAAAGACGAGGTTATGCTCGCCTAACCATGAGGTTGTCGCAATAGGACTTGCGGCTTAAGGCATCAGCCATCACGTTAGCCTTGCCAGGGGTATAGAAAATACCCAAATCATAGTCCGCAATGGCCTCCATCCATCTTTGCTGACGGAGGTTTAGAGACGGTTGAGTTAACAAGTACTTCAGACTTTTATGATCCATGTAGATCTCGCAACGATTACCGAAAAGGTAATGTCGCCACAACTGCAGTGCATAGATCACAGCAGCTAGTTCTAGATCATGTACCAGATAATTCTCTTCATGTGGGCGCAACTGACGAGAGCCATAAGCAATCACTTTACGCTCTTGCATTAGGACACAGCCTAATCCTTCACGGGATGCGTCACAATAGATCACAAAGTCTTTGCGGGTATCTGGAGGAGATAGTACTGGGGCAGATGTCAGCTTGTCTTTGAGTGTCTGAAAACTTTCCTGACATTTTTCTGTCCATTCAAACTTAACGCCCTTGTGAAGCAGATTAGTCAAAGGATTAGCAATCTTAGAAAAATTCTCGACAAAACGGCGGCAATAACTTGCAAGGCCAAGAAAACTTCTGACTTGCTTGACATTCTTCGGAGAAGTCCAGTCAAGAATAGCCTGAACTCGTTCTGGGTTAACGGCAATGCCTTCTTTCGAAATCACATGGCCGAGATATGTCACTTCAGACAACCAGAATTCACATTTAGAATATTTGGCATACAATTGATGTTCACGCAGCTTCTCCAGTACAAGGCAAATATGTTCGGCATGTTCTTCTTCATTCTTCGAATATACCAGAATATCATCCAGATATACCACGACGAATTTATCGAGGTAATCCATGAATATGTAGTTCATTAACCGGGAGAAGGTTGCTGGAGCATTTGTTAAGCCAAATGACATGACTGTGTACTCATAAGAACCATAGCGAGTAACGAATGCTGTCTTCGGAATATCCTCTTCTCGAACACGGATCTGATGGTATCCCAATCTCAAATCAAGCTTAGAGAATACTGAGGAACCGGCAAGTTGATCATACAAATCATTGATCTGGGGAAGCGGATACTTGTTCTGAATTGTTGCTTGGTTGATAGGTCGGTAATCCTGAACCAATCGATTAGTTCCATCCTTCTTCTTAACGAAGAGTGAAGGTGCTCCCCAAGCAGAGGAACTGAGGCGGATGAAACCTTTCTTAAGTGACGTGTCGATTTCTTCCTTAAGCTCGAGAAGATGATGCGGAGGCATCTTATAAGGACGCTTCGCAATAGGGGTAGTGCCTGGCTTCAGGTCGATGACAAATTCGACAGCTCTAGCAGGGGGTATTCCTGGAAGTTCTTCTGGAAAGACATCTTGAAATTCACGAACAACTGGAATGTTCTCGATGCCTTCAAGAGGTGAGGCATTCAATGCATTCAGAACATATATTTGAGTTTCGGCGTCCTGCACTATACGAGCTGAGTATCTGACAGTCTGACCAGAAGGGTGTGTGAGGCGGACTGTTTCAGTGGCACAGTCAATCAAAGCTTTATGGGGCTTCAACCAGTCCATACCCAGAATAATGTCTATGTTGGAGGTCTTGAGAGCAATGAGTGAAACGGGGAACATCAATCCTCCGATCACAATGTGGTTACCGTGGCTTACCATGGTAGTTTGCCAATTAGCCCCAGGCGAATGGATTACTAATGGGATGGACATCTCCTCGAAAAGTATATCATGGCTTCGTGCAAAACTTTCGGACATGAATGAGTGCGATGCTCCAGAATCAAAGAGGACTGAAGCTGGGATTGAATTCACTAGAAGGGTGCCCATCACAATGTTGGGGTCCTGTCGAGCTTCTTCCATGTTGACTTGGTTGACATGAACACGCTGATTAGCAGGTGGTCTGGTTCCAACGTTCCTAGAAGGATGTTTTCAACGGCTCTTCCTGCAACCAGCAGAAGGATGTGGTGCATCCTGACGAAAAGCCATAGCATCAGGCGGTCCAGCATGAACCAATAGCTGTCTCGGCGGTGAAGGCAAACGAGGTGCAACATAGGATGGCCTTGGTGTTGGAGCAGGTCGGTGGTGTACATTGTGCGGGATCCACACTCGTCGCTTCTGAACAGGCTGACCCGAGGATGAGCTAGCTCCATGAGTGCGCTTGAGCGACACCTGGCATTCAGTCAGAGCTGTTTCAACTTGGAAAGATTTGCTGACAAACGTTGCGAAGTCGATGAAATCATGGGCAACAAGTGCAAGGTTTATATCGGTACGCAGTCCTTCACGGAATTTCTCCTGCTTGCGAATGTCAGTGTCGACGTCACCCGCAGCATATCGGGATAATTCAAGGAATTTCCTCTGATATTCATCCACAGTCATTATGCCCTGTGAGAGTTTGCGGAACTCCTGCTTCTTCTGGTCCATCAGACCTTGAGGAATGTACCGTGCACAGAAGGCTGACTGAAATTCCTGCCAAGTGGTCACAGTCTCTGCAGGCAACATACCCTTGTGGCTCTCCCACCATTGAGCAGCTGATCCCCTCAGGTGATACGTCGCATAGGTGACGTATCTGTCAGGGATAACATTGGCTGACTTCATCTGGAAGGTAATGTCACGGAGCCAATCATCAGCATCCATTGGATCAGTCGAGCTGCGAAAAGTGGACGGATTGAGGCGCACGAATTCTGACAGTGTTGTTGGTGTAGGCTGCTGATGAGCATTCTGGTTTGGGAACTGAGCCAATATCCCGGTCATAACCTGACGGTTCAGTTCAAATTGTTGCATCATTGCGGCAATATAAGGTGGAGGTGGAGGATCGTCAGCCATCCTGCCAAATCAACAGGGGTAGTTTAGCAAGAAAAACTGCAGGTGTATGGAATGATTCATGAAGTAACACGCACAACAGAAGAAGTGCAATAGATACTTCATCATATTCGCACCAGACATTCGAATCCACACATAGCCTCGCTTAGTATCCGGCATTACGACAGTTGAAAAGGGAGGGCTAGACATCTAGGCGGCGCGCAGGCACGCGGTATGGAAGTACACAACGAGACATAGCAAAGGCTACATCAACGTCGGAGAAAACTATTGGGGCGAGGAATCTGCAAGTGAAACACAGGGTGCCCTCGATAAGAGGATCCTGCAAGCAGAACCTGGTCCACAATCTTGAAGCAAGGGGGGATAATTTCAGAACTCCGGGTGGATGTGAGCACGAGAGCCTAATGTTGGAGTTAGTAAAATTTTAACCCGAATAGAAGAGAGATCAGAGTCCCAGAGTAAAAGTCGAGGAGTAAAAGATCCTAATACCACCCAATTGGCGACGTGGGCCCGTAAGCCACACAGCCAAGTTAGTAAAACAGTTTTCGGTTACCAGACTCAACTTCGGCCAAGGAGTTGGAAAGGGGGATTCCTAGAGGCAGTCGGCTCTGATACCAACTTGTGACGCCCCCGGCCTAATTGTGACCTAATCATACACGCAAATGCACATGATCAAGCCTAAGGACTCATGGGAAGATATCACAACACAACTCTAAAACATAAATAAAGTCATACAAGCTTTATATTACAAGCCAGGGGCCTCGAGGGCTCGAATACATAAGCTTGCGAACAAGCGTCAGCGGAAGCATCAGATATCTGAGTACAGATATTAAAAGAGAAACAGAAATGCCTTTAGAAAGGCGGGGCAAAATAAAACACAATGATCGAAAGGCGAAGGCCTCCTGCTTGGGACCCTCCGATCCTACTCCTGGTCGACAGTCAACTCGTAGTAGTATCCATCCTCTGGGTAGTAGTAGTAGTCGATCGACGGGGCATCTGTCTCAGGGGCTCCGTCATCTTGGTCACGTCAAACTGATATGGGGAGAAAAGGAAAACAAAGCAACCGTGAGTACTTAGAAGTACTCAGGAAGCAAGGATCTACACTACATATGCAACATTTTCAAAGGGAGGCTGTATATGTGGACTGGGCTGCAGAAATGCCAGAATAGAGAGAAGGCCTAGTCCTATCGGAGACAAGCATCTTCATCGGTCTTGCAGCAATAGAAGAGTGTAGACAGTTCAATATAATGTAGCAGTATCATTAAGTCTCAACCTCACCCAGAGATCCTTTCTCGACTCCCTGCGAGAAAGCAATCCCAGAGCCATACAGTCATCAACCTCGTCCGGAGATCCCTTCTCGACTCCCTGCGAGAAGCAATCCCAGAGCCATAGTATCCAAGTATCCAGTTCTAAATTGTATCAATCAGGATACAACTCCGAGTGTCCTTTACCGTAGGACTGGCTATCGATAGAAGTTTTCTTCCCTGCAGGGGTGCACCAACTTACCCAACATGCTCGATTAACTCCGGCCGAACACACTCTCCTGGGTCATGCCCGGCCTCGGTCAAACGACACATCGCAACCCTACCTACAGCTCAGCAGAGAGGTCCCCGCCGGTCTACATCCTAAGCGCAAGGGGGTCTTGGCCATCGCCCCTCACCCTCCGGGTCGTTGCGCACATGGCTCAGATCCAAGCACCACCGCAATGGCGCCAATCACTTCATGCCGCACTGCTGAACTGGACGTCTGACAGAGCTTTCGGCTGATGCATACGATGCAGAACGCCCATACTATGCCCACGTGATGGTTAGTGCTATCAGACCAGAGGCCTGCTCGGATCAAATATCCAAATCGTTAGGACTAGGGGCTTGCGGTAACGAGCAGAGACTCACGAAAGATGTGACCCCGTCGCCCCGTCTCGAGGACTTGCTGCAAGGGTTAAGAATGCCCGGCCGCGCCTCGTATTCACCACTCGGGCACCACACTGGCACCCGTCTTCACAACACTCGCCTCTCAGGCGCACGCGGGTACCCCTCAGGGTCGACCCGCCTATCCAAGTAACAGTGTAAAGTCCAAGTATCCGTGTGTCCATAACATCAGGGGAATCTGAGGTATCACCCTCGTTTGATTTCCCACTCGATGTATCCGTCAAGGTGAACTCGGAGGAATCACCCTCACTGGGTTCACACTTGAGGTGTTGTACGACAGCGTCGTTACCGGAAGTGGTGAAGGAGGAATCACCCTCGATGACCACGACCGAATAGCTACTCTACAGAGTTAACATCAGAAGTGCTACAAGAGGTTTCACCCTCGGCACTCGATAGTAACGCTGCAGTGTCGTTACAACTAAGGGGGGGTGATGTGCGGTGTCGGGACCTGGTCTTCAATCCCGTTGATCGGGTCTTCTGACAATCCAGCGCAGCAGTCGGGATAAGTGGGGTCACTGATAGGTCTCTACCCAGCCTATACTAAACAGTTTAGAATATGCAGGTAATTATCAACAACAGGTTACAATGAACAGGCTATGCATCAGAATAGGTAAAGCAGTAGCAGCAGCAATTCTAATGCAAGCATGAGAAATATAATGGGCGATATCGGGATGATCAAAAGGGGGGGGCTTGCCTGGTTGCTCGGTGGCAAGGGCAAGGTCGTCAACGGTGGCTTCGGTCTCCGGAGCTGCGTCGGCCTCGGGGACGACGTCGGTGTCGGGGGCTACCGAATGAGAAGAGGGGGAGGAAATAGTATAAATACACAGCGATCAAGTGCAGCACAAAGCATAACATGGCAATACGCGGTGACGGAGGTGATCTAACGCAGTGCCGGGTGATACTGGCGAAGGTGGGATTCATCCGGGAATGTTTTCCCGGTTCCGGACATTTGTCAGACAGATGATCGGAGAGGAACGGTTGCATGTTCGGATAGTTAGGGACGTGTGACGGACGAACGGACCGCGTAATCGAATTCGTCTCGTCGTTCTGAGCAATTTTCATGTACAAAGTTTTTCGATCGGAGTTACGGATTAAAAGATATGATTTTCTAAAGTTTTTATTAATTTTCTGGAATTTATTTAATTATTTAAATTAACATTATCCGAAACAGTAGCAGGGTGACGTCACTGTGACGTAATGCTCACGTCAGCAGTCAACGGTCGGCTGACCAGGGTCAAACCTGACCAGTGGGGCCCACATGTCAGCCTCTGATTAGTCTAAACAGAGTTTATTTTTAACTAATCAACTAATTAGGCTACTGGGCCCACATGTCAGTGTGTAATTAGGTTAAACTAATTAACTTAATCAAAATAATTAATTAACAGGCGGTGGGGCCCGTGTGTCAGTGACACAGCCGGCCCAGTCAGCAGCGCTGACCAGTCAACTGGGCCCGCGGGGCCCAGCGGTCAGTGGCACAGGCGGTGGGGGCCACGTGCCACATCGGCGCCGGCCACCGGAGCACGCCGGCGAGCTCGAATGCGGCGCCGAGCTCCGACGAGCCCGGGTTTCGCCCACAGGGCATCTCCGAGGGCGTGCTTGGGCTCTAACGAATGGGCGCAGCGAGCCGCATCGCGTGGTGGTGGTGGTTGGCCCCGGGGGTGGTCGGGACGACACCGGCGACGATGGTTGGCGGCGGGGCTCTCGGGTGGTGCACGGGCGCGTGGCTGCATTGGGCTAGCGAGCAAAGCAAAAGGCGGGGCGGCCTCTACGGCTCACCAGGAGCACGTTGGTGCTGCGGGACCGAGCCGAGCGGCTCTGGGAGCGCAGGAATGGCAGCGACGGCGGCGGACAGAGCACGAGCACGGTGGCGGCGAGCTACGGCTACGGGGAGATGCAGGGAGAGAGGGAGGAGGACGGGGGTGCTCACGTAGAGCCTGTAGGTGTGCGTAAGCGAGCTCGGGGAGGGCTTGCCGGAGCGAATCGACGATGGCGCGCGGCGATGATCCGAGGAGGGAGGAGGGCTCGAGGAGGCGCTGCGGTGGCTCCGGGCTTCGGTTAGTTGGCGTAGCCGACGTAGTCGATGTCGAGGAGCACGGTGGGCACGTTCGCGAGGCAGGGCGGTGACGGTGGCCGCGTAGCTCGACCGCGGCCGTACATGGCGGTGTTGGGTGAGGTGGGAGAGAGCGAGGGAGAAAGGGGACGGATGCTAGGGTTCGCCAGGGGGAAGCAGGGGGGGCCCTTATACCCAGCGCGCGCGGGCGTGCTGTCGAGCGGCGAGCGAGGGAGGGCCTGGCCGCGCGCGGCAGGTGCTCGACAGCGCGCGCGTGAGCAGTGCGAGGTGAGGGACGGCGCGGGGGTGGGCTGGGCCGCGCTGTAGCAGTAGGCCTAGTGCACAGTAGATCCTTTAGGCCTTTTTTCTTTTCTCTTTTTCTGTTTCTTTTCTTTTCTATTCTGTTAATTGTTTAGGCCCCAAATGGTTTTTGTAAAAAGGGAGACCTAGTCTATAAATACCAGTGCTTTATACCCTAACACCAAAAACTAGTTTGGGCAAAACATCATTTCATATTTGTTTTAAATAAATTAAAAGGTTACTAAATGTTATTTTTAGCCACTGTTTTAAGTTGTTTGAGTCACTTATCCAATTTTAATAATGTTGTTTACAATTTTAACATAGCCTCTGATTTATCTGCTATTTAATGAACAATTTAGTTTCTATGTTGGACAACTTTTATTTTTCACTTTCATCTAAATTTGAATTTTGAGTTAGGAGTTGAAATGCATTATGATGCAAATGATGATCACGCACTGTTAATCATGCTGACTTGGCATTATCAAAATGGAATTACTGTGGCTAACCACTGGGGGTGTTACATACTAGAGTCAGTAATCTAGTTCACATCGCCATGTGATTAACACCCAAAGAGTACTAAGGTGTGATCATGTTTTGCTTGTGAGACAGGTTTAGTCAACGGGTCTGCCACATTCAGATCCGTATGTATTTTGCAAATTTCTATGTCTACAATGCTCTGCACGGAGCTACTCTAGCTAATTGCTCCCACTTTCAATATGTATCCAGATTGAGACTCAGAGTCATCTGAATCGGTGTCAAAGCTTGCATCGATGTAACTCTTTACGACGAACTCTTTATCACCTCCATAACCGAGAAATATTTCCTTAGTCCTCTTAGGTAACTAAGGATAATTTTGACCGCTGTCCAGTGATCTACTCCTGGATCACTATTGTACTCCCTTGCCAAACTCAAGGCAAGGCACACAATATGTCTGGTACACAGCATGGCATACTTTATAGAACCTATGGCTGAGGCATAGGGAATGACTTTCATTCTCTCTCTATCTTCTGCCGTGGTCGGGCTTTGAGTCTTACTCATCTTCACACCTTGCAACACAGGCAAGAACCCTTTCTTTGACTGATCCAATTGTGAACTTCTTCAAAATCTTGTCAAGGCATGTGCTTTGTGAAAGTCCTATTAAGCGTCTCGATCTATCCCTATAGATCTTGATGCCCAATACATAAGTAGCTTCACCGAGGTCTTTCATTGAAAAATTCTTATTCAAGTATCCTTTTATGCTATCCAGATATTGTATTTCATTTACAATCAATAATATGTCATCCACATATAATATCAGAAATGCTACAGAGCTCCCATTCACTTTCTTGTAAATACAGGGTTCTCCGAAAGTCTGTATAAAACCATATGCTTTGATCACCTCATCAAAGCGTATATTCCAACTCCGAGATGCTTGCACCAGTCCATAAATGGATTGCTGGAGCTTGCACACTTTGTTAGCACCTTTAGGATCAACAAAACCTTCTGGTTGCATCATATACAACTCTTCTTTAAGAAATCCATTAAGGAATGCGGTTTTGACGTCCATTTGCTAGATTTCATAATCATAAAATGCGGCAATTGCTAACATGATTCGGACAGACTTAAGCATCGCTACGGGTGAGAAAGTCTCATCGTAGTCAACTCCTTGAACTTGTCAAAAACCTTTCGCGACAAGTCGAGCTTTGTAGACAATAACATTACCATCAGCGTCAGTCTTCTTCTTGAAGATCCATTTATTCTCTATTGCTCGCCGATCATCGGGCAAATCCACCAAAGTCCACACTTTGTTCTCATACATGGATCCTATCTCGGATTTCATGGCCTCAAGCCATTTCTCGGAATTGGGGCTCATCATCGCTTCTTCATAGTTCGTAGGTTCATCATGGTCCAGTAACATGACTTCAAGAACAGGATTATCGTACCACTCTGGTGCGGAACGTGCTCTGGTTGACCTACGAGGTTCGGTAGTAATTTGATCTGAAGTTTCATGATCATTATCATTAGCTTCCTCTCTAGTTGGTGTAGGCATCACGGGAACAGTTTTCTGTGATGAGCTACTTTCCAATTCGAGAGAAGGTACAATTACCTCATCAAGTTCTACTTTTCTCCCACTCACTTCTTTCGAGAGAAACTCCTTCTCTAGAAAGGACCCACTATTGGCAACAAAGATCTTGCCTTCGGATCTGTGGTAGAAGGTGTACCCAATTGTTTCCTTAGGGTATCCTATGAAGACGCACTTCTCCGATTTGGGTTCGAAATTATCTGGCTGAAGCCTTTTGACATAAGTGTCGCAACCCCAAACTTTTAAGAAACGACATCTTAGGTTTCTTGCCAAACCACAGTTCATACGGTGTCGTCGCAACGGATTTAGACGGTGCCCTATTTTAATGTGAATGCAGCTGTCTCTAATGCATAACCCCAAAACAATAACGGTAAATCGGTAAGAGACATCATAGATCGCACCATATCTAATAAAGTATGGTTACGATGTTCGGACACACCATTACGCTGTGGTGTTCCAGGTGGCGTGAGTTGTGAAACTATTCCACATTGTTTTAAATGACGGCCAAACTCGTAACTCCAATATTCACCTCCACGATCAGATCGTAGAAACTTTATTTTCTTGTTACGATGATTCTCCACTTCACTCTGAAATTCTTTGAACTTTTCAAATGTTTCAGACTTGTGTTTCATTAAGTAGATATACCCATATCTGCTCAAATCATCTGTGAAGGTTAGAAAATAATGATACCTGCCGCGTGCCTCAACACTCATCGGACCGCATACATCGGTATGTATTATTTCCAATAAGTCATTAGCTCGCTCCATTGTTCCGGAGAACGGAGTTTTAGTCATCTTGCCCATGAGGCATGGTTCGCAAGTATCAAATGATTCATAATCAAGTGATTCCAAAATCCATCTGCATGGAGTTTCTTCATGCGCTTTACACCAATATGACCTAAACAGCAGTGCCACAAATATGTTGCACTATCATTATCAACTTTGCATCTTTTGGCATCAATATTATGAATATGTGTATCACTATGATCAAGATTCAATAAACCTTTTACATTGGGTGTATGACCATAGAAGGTTTTATTCATGTAAACAGAACAACAATTATTCTCTGACTTAAATGAATAACCGTATCGCAATAAACATGATCCAATCATATTCATGCTCAACGCAAACACCAAATAACATTTATTTAGGTTCAACACTAATCCCGAAGGTAGAGGGAGTGTGCGATGGTGATCTTATCAACCTTGGAATCACTTCCAACACACATCGTCACCTCGTCCTTAACTAGTCTCTGTTCATTTTGCAACTCCTGTTTCGAGTTATTAATCTTAGCAACTGAACCGGTATCAAATACACAGGGGCTACTATGAACACTAGTAAAGTACACATCAATAACATGTATATCAAATATACCTTTGTTCACTTTGCCATCCTTCTTATCCGCCAAGTATTTGGGGCAGTTCCGCTTCCAGTGACCATTTCCTTTGCAGTAGAGGCACTCAGTTTCAGGCTTGGGTCCAGCTTTGGGCTTCTTCATGGGAGCGGCAACTTGCTTGCCATTCTTCTTGAAGTTCCCTTTCTTTCCCTTGCCCTTTTTCTTGAAACTAATGGTCTTGTTAACCATCAACACTTGATGCTCTTTCTTGATTTCTACCATCGCTGATTTCAGCATCGCGAAGAGCTCGGGAATCATTTTCGTCATCCCTCGCATATTATAGTTCATCACGAAGTTCTAGTAGCTTGGTGATAGTGACTAGAGAACTTCGTCAATCACTATCTTATCTGGAAGATTAACTCCCACTTGATTCAAGTGATTGTAGTACCCAGACATTCTGAGCACATGCTCACTGGTTGAGCTATTCTCCTCCACTTGTAGGCAAAGTACTTGTCAGAGGTATCATACCTCTCGACACGGGCATGAGTCTGAAATACCAATTTCAGCTCTTGGAACATCTCATATGCTCCGTGGCGTTCAAAACATTTTTGAAGTCCCGGTTCTAAGCCGTAAAGCATGGCGCACTAAACTATCAAGTAGTCATCATATCGAGCTTCCTAAATGTTCATAACATTTGTATCTACTCCTGCAATAGGTCTGTCACCTAGCGGTGCATCAAGGACATAATTCTTCTATGCAGCAATGAGCATAATCCTCAGATCACAGAACCAGCCCGCATCATTGCTACTATCATCTTTCAACTTAGTTTTCTCTAGGAACATATCAAAATAAAACAGGGGAGCTATACGCGAGCTATTGATCTACAACATAGATAAGCAAATACTATCAGGACTAAGTTCATGATAAATTAAGTTCAATTAATTATATTACTTAAGAACTCCCACTTAGATAGACATCCCTCAAGTCATCTGAATGATATGTGATCCAAATCAACTAAACCATGTCCGAACATCACGTGAGATGGAGTAGTCATCAATGGTGAACATCTCTATGTTGATCATATCTACTATATGATTCACGTTCGATCTTTCGGTCTCCAGTGTTCTGAGGCCAAGTCTGTACATGCTAGGCTCGTCAAGTTTAACCCGAGTATTCCGCATGTGCAAAACTGTCTTGCACCCATTGTATGTGAACGTAGAGCCTATCACACCCGATCATCACGTGGTGTCTCAGCACGACAAACTGTCGCAACGGTGCATACTCAGGGAGAACATATACGTTGAAATTTTAGTAAGGGATCATCTTATAATGCTACCGCCGTACTAAGCAAAATAAGATGCATAAAAGATAAACATCACATGCAATCAAAAAAATATGTGACATGATATGGCCATCATCATCTTGTGCCTTTGATCTCCATCTCCAAAGCACCGTCATGATCTCCATCGTCACCGGCTTGACACCTTGATCTCCATCATAGTGCCGTGGTCGTCTCGCCAACTATTGCTACTACAGCTATCGCTAACGCATAGTGATAAAGTAAAGCAATTACATGGCGTTTGCATTTCATACAATAAAGCGACAACCATAAGGCTCCTGCCAGTTGCCGATAACTTTTACAAAACATGATCATCTCATACAACAACGTATATCACATCATGTCTTGACCATATCACATCACAACATGCCCTGCAAAAACAAGTTAGACGTCCGCTACTTAGTTGTTGCAAGTTTTACGTGGCTGCTACGGGCTTCTAGCAAGAACCGTTCTTACCTACGCATCAAAACCACAATGGTGATTTATCAAGTTTGCTGTTTTAACCTTCAACAAGGACCGGCCGCAGTCAAATTCGATTTAACTAAAGTAAGAGAAACAGACACCCGCCAGCCACCTTTATGCAAAACTAGTTGCATGTCTGTCGGTGGAACCGGTCTCATGAACATGGTCATGTAAGATTGGTCCGGGCTGCTTCATCCAACAATACCGCCGAATCAAAATAAGACATTGGTGGTAAGCAGTATGACGATCACCGCCCACAACTCTTTGTGTTCTACTCGTGCATATCATCTACGCATAGACCTGGCTCGGATGCCACTGTTGGGAAACATAGCATGCAATTTGAAAAAAAAATCCTACGCTCACGCAAGATCTATCTAGGAGATGCATAGCAAGGACAGGGCGAGAGTGTGTCTACGTACCCTCGTAGACCGAAAGCGGAAGCGTTTGACAACGTGGTTGATGTAGTCTAACTTCTTCTCGTTCCGACCAATCAAGCACCGAACATACGGCACCTCCGAGTTCTGGACACGTTCAGCTCGATGATGTCCCTCGAACTCTGGATCCAGCAAAGTGTCGAGGGAGAGTTCTGTCAGCACGACGGTGTGGTGACGGTGATGGTGAAGTGATACGCGCAGGGCTTCGCCTAAGCACTACGTGAATATGTCCGGAGGCGTAAACTGTGGAGGGGGGCGCCGCACACGGCTAACAATTGTTGGTGTGTGTTCTAGGCGCCCCCTCCCAACGTATATATATAGGTGGGAGGGGGAGGAGGACAGCCAAGGGGCGCCCCAAGTAGGAGGAATCCTAATTGGGGGCCTTGTCCAATTCGGCCCCCCTTACCATATCCACCGGAGGGAGAAGGAAAGAGGAGGGAGGAGGGAAGGAAGGGGGAGGCTGAATCCCTCCCCTTCCTTCTTTCTTCCCCCATTTCCTTCCTCCTAAGGTGCGGCCCATATGGGGGGCGCAGCAGCCCCTGATGGCTGCTGCGTTTCCCCTCTTGGCCCATTAGGCCCATATCTTTGCCGGGGGTGCCCGGAACCCCTTTCCGGTGACCCGATATGTACCCGGTACCCCTGGAACACTTCCGGTGTCCGAATATCATCGTCCTATATATGAATCTTTACCTCTCAACCATTTTGAGACTCCTCATCATGTCCGTGATCTCATCCGGGACTCCAAACAACATTCGGTCACCAAATCACATAACTCATATAATACAAAAATTGTCATTAAACGTTAAGCGTGCGGACCCTACGGGTTCGAGAACTATGTAGGCATGACCGAGACACCTCTTCGGTCAATAACCAATAGCGGAACCTAGATGTTCATATTGGCTCCTATATATTCTATGAAGATCTTTATCGGTCGAACCGTTATGACAACATACGTTATTCCCTTTGTCATCGGTATGTTACTTGCCCGAGATTCGATCGTCAGTATCTTCATACCTACTTCAATCTCGTTACTGGCAAGTCTCTTTACTCGTTCCGTAATACATCATCCCGCAACTAACTTATTAGTCACATTGCTTGCAAGGCTTCTTATGATGTGCATTACCGAGAGGACCCAGAGATACCTCTCCGATACTCAGAGTGAAAAATCCTAATCTCGATCTATGCCAACCCAACAAACACCTTCGGATATACCTGTAGAGCATCTTTATAATCACCCAGTTACGTTGTGACGTTTGATAGCACACAAGGCATTCCTCCGGTATCCGGGAGTTGCATAATCTCATAGTCGAAGGAATATGTATTTGACATGAAGAAAGCTGTAACAATAAAACTAAACGATCAATATGCTAAGCTAACGGATGGGTCTTGTCCATCACATCATTCTCCTAATGATGTGATCCCGTTCATCAAATGACAACACATGTCTATGGTTAGGAAACTTAATCATCTTTGATTAACGAGCTAGTCTAGTAGAGGCTTACTAGGGACACGGTGTTTTTGTCTATGTATCCACACATGTATCAAGTTTCCGGTTAATACAATTCTAGCATGAATAATAAACATTTATCATGATATAAGGAAATATAAAATAACAACTTTATTATTGCCTCTAGGGCATATTTCCTTGAGTCTCCCACTTGCACTAGAGTCAATAATCTAGTTCACATCGCCATGTGATTAACACCAATAGTTCATATCATCATGTGATTAACACCCAAAGGGTTTACTAGAGTCAGTAACCTAGTTCACATCGCCATGTGATTAACACCCAAAGAGTACTAAGGTGTGATCATGTTTTGCTTGTGAGAGAGGTTTAGTCAACGGGTCTACCACATTCAGATCCGTATGTATTTTGCAAATTTCTATGTCTATAATGCTCTGCACGGAGCTACTCTAGCTAATTGCTCCCACTTTCAATATGTATCCAGATTGAGACTCGGAGTCATCTGAATCAGTGTCAAAGCTTGCATTGATGTAACTCTTTACGACGAACTCATGGGCCCCACGAGCCACAGGGCGCGCCACCCCCTGGGCGAGCCTTGGTGCCTTGTGGGCCACTCCTTCATCTTCTGGCCCTCTCCCGAAGCTTCCAGGGTCTCTTATGTCCAGAAAAAAAAATCTCCAAAAAGTTTCGTGGCATTTGGACTTCGTTTGGCACTGATATTCTGGAAAACCAAAAACAGGCAAAAAACAGCAACTAGCACTGGGCACTAAGTTAATAGTTTAGTCCCAAAAAATAATATATAATTGCTTGTAATTGCATATAAAACATTCAAGATTGATACTATAATAGCATGGAACAATAAAAAAATTACAGATACATTGGAGATGTATCAAGCATCCCCAAGCTTAATTCCTGCTCGTCCTCAAGTAGGTAAATAATAAAAACAAAATTTTTGATGTGGAATGCTACCTATCATATTCATCACATAATTTTTTCTTTTGTAACATGAATAGTTGGATTCGAGTGGTTCAAAGCAATAGTGTATAGTTTGACCTGAAGATATAAATACTCAAGCATACTAACAAGCAACCATGTCTTTCAAAATATTAATGCTAAAGGAAGTTATCACTAGCCCATTATGCTGAGTCATTGATCCATTCATGAAACACACTCAACATTAACTACACCCAATGCACAAAATATGACAATAGTGCTCTCTAGTTGGTGCTTTATAAAAGAAGATGAAGATAAAAATAAAAATGCATAAAAGTAAAACAGATTGGCCCTTCGCAGAGGGAAGCAGAGATTTGCAGAGGTGCCAGAGCTCAAAGTTTTGAAAAAGAGATAAATTTATTTTTGAGAGGCATGCTTTTCATGTCAACGTCACGACCGAAAGTTTCCAATATCTCCCATGCTAGACACACATGCAGTTCCCAAATACAAAATAAAGTTTACTCCCCCTCCACCGTTCTTTCACAATCCATGGCTAGTCATATCCACTGGTGCCTTTCAAACTTTCAACTTTCCAAGGGGGAGTTTTTTTTTCATATTCATTTTGATTCATTTCGAGACTGGACATTCCTATTACCTGTCACTTTCTCATGCAATGACAACTGAATAAACACTCATCTTGAGAATAACCCATCTAGCATGAAAGATATTGACCACCCCCTGTCGCTTCATGAGCGGTACGGGCATATAAAACAGATAGTTTTTGAATGATTAGAGTTGGCACATGCAAATTTACTTGGAACAGCATGTAAATACCGCATATAGGTAGGTATAGTGGACTCATTTGGCACAACTTTGGGTTAAAGGAATTGGATGCACAAGCAGCATTCCTGCTTAGTACAAATGGAGGCTAGCAAATAGATTAAGAAGCAACCAACCAGAAAACGAAAACGGTCATAAACATGCATTGAGAAGAACTAATATTGAATATTGCACCATAAGTAGGATGTAACTTCGTTGCATAACTATTGACTTTACGTGCATGCATAGGGAATCATAAAATTTAACACCAATATTCTTACTAAATCACAATTACTCACTAGCATTACTCATATATTGTCATCTTCACATCACAAAACTATTGCACAGAATCAAACTTATCATATCCAGTGATCTATATGAAAGTTTTTATTATATCCCTCTTGGATATCCATCACATTAGAACCAAATTCATATTTTATGCATATTACCATTACTATTATCAACTCTAAAAATAATATAATTGAAGCATTAGAGAGTTCATCTATTTCTTGGAGAAGCTCTTGGAGAAGCCGCTCACCAATAGTATTTCTTAGAGAGGAAGCCGCCCCAAGTGGCTATTTGTGCTTCTGGTGTATGCCTAAAAAACCAATAGTATTTCTTAGAGAGGAAGTTCTTGGAGAAGCCGCTCACCATGGCCACCCCCGGCTGCGTCGACGTCACCGGCGTCGACTTGGAGTCGCGCAGGTTCCAGAAGATGATCTGCGGCACCACATCGCCGTACCCCGCGTCCCTGAACTTCTTGCAGATCACGTTGTAGTCAGTCTCCCAGGACCCGGACGATCGCCGCGATCCGTATCCGTAGTATCCACCGCCGCCGTGCCCCGACGCCTGGTTGAACTCCATGTCGCTGTACACGAACACGGTCCTGATCATCTTCTCGGGCGCCAGCCGGGCGTTCACGGCCGTGCGGAGGATCTGGTCGAACACCGCCTGGAAGTTGGTGCTCATGTTCCATTGCATGCGCTTAACGAAGGCCATCTTCTTGGCAAGGGTCTTGCCCTTGATCAGGTGGATCTCGGGGGTCGAGCTGAAGGTGATCACCTTGCCCGCCCATGGCTCCTCGCTGAGCTCCGACGTGAGCACGCCCAGCGCGACGCACACCTCCATCGGGGTGCCGTTCATGCTACCGGACACGTCGCAGACCGAGATGCAGTTGCGCAGCGACCCCTTGGAGCGGAGGTCGTCCACCATGCGGCGCCACTGGAGCTCTGACACGTTGTCCTCCACGCCGCGGTAGGCGGAGGCGGCAATCTCGTGCGGCAGGAGCGCGCCCGCCGAGATCTTGGCCTTGCCTTCCTCCACGTCCTCCAGGTACTTGTCGAAGCGCGCCTCGTCGTGCTTCTTGAAGAGGAACTTGTAGCGACGCATGGCCACCGAGGCCACGCGGTTGTAGGGCAGCTCCGACCACCGCTGCGCGCTCTTGTACACCTCCGGGAGCTCCAGGACCTTGCGCAGCGGCACGAGCACCTCACGGCGGAGGCGGCGGAGGGCCTGGTACGTCTAGTGGTCATCCGAGAGCTGGGCGAGCTCAGGGTCCGAGTCGCGCGGGAAGAGGCGGCGGGCGATGGCCTCGCAGAGCAGCGTGGTGCGGTCAAACGACGAGCCCGGCGTGGGGCACCACTTGGCGGCGAGCCCGATCTTCCTCTTCTTGCCTTTGGGGGCCAGCTGCTCGAGGTCCGAGGCAAGGAGGGCGGCGAAGAAGTCGGCGACGGCGTCGAACAGGAAGCGGTAGGCTCGGTCGCCGTAGTATGTCTCCAGCGACTGTACGGCGAGCTTGGCCACCTTGCGGACCTTCTTGGACATCCACCGCGGCTTGTCCACCGTCTTCTTCAGATCAACCTCCATCGCCTCCGGCTTCGGCTCCTCGACCGCGACAGGGGTGTTCTCCACCTCCACGGCCTTGCCCTTGCCGAACTTGGAGAGGGCGGCCGAGAGGAAGTCGCCGAAGGTGGCCTTGGCCTGCGCGGGCGCCAGCTCGCGGGCGCGCTTCCGGCCGGCGAGCCTGGCGCGGAGGTCCTCCCGCTGCTTGGCCAGGGACTTGGCCTTCCTTCGCACCTTGTCGGCCTCTACTCCGGCCTTGGCGACCTTGCGCACGTCGGCGCCGTGGATGAGGCGGAAGAGCAGCTCGGGGAAGTCCTTGAGGTAGCCGAACTCGGCGAGCGCGGCGACGTTGCAGGCGAGCGTCCTGGGGTGGTTCTCGTGCATCCAGAGCGCGGCGGCGTAGAAGCCCTCCTTGTCTGACTTGCCGGTGCCGCGCACGCCGCGGAGGTTGCAGGCGAGCTTGAGCGCCGTGAGCGCGTCGTGGGCCCAGGCGGCGGCGAGCAGGGAGCGCACGCGCTCGGCCGGGGTGTTGGGCACCACCTGGAAGAAGAAGTCGAGGCAGGGGTTGCCCGAGTTGGCGTACGTGGCGGAGCAGTTCTCCGTGAGCGCCCTCCGCGGCTTGAGGGCGGCCTTGATCTCCTCGGCCGACGGCGCGTTGAAGGCCGCGTCAAGGAGGTCGAGGAACGGGTGCGACGCGTCGGTGTCGTCGGCGGCTGCGGCCGCGGTGGCCGGGGACGGGCGTGCGGCGCGGATGAGGGGAGGGCCGAGGAGGAGGCACGGCGCCGCGGCGGCGGCTGGCTCTGTCTCCGTCGCCATGGCTGCTGCTGCGCTAGGGTTTCGGGGGATCGATCGGGCTCGGGGGAGAAGATCGGATGATCTGACGGGAGGAGGGAGGCAGGCGGCTGGGTTCGTTTGTTATATATGGGGCGAGGCTGGATCTGGTCCGTCGATCGAACCGACATGGCGGGTGGACGGCGCAGATTCGTTTTGTTTCTTCGCGTTCGCATGGGCCTCTTGCTGCAAACCGACTTACCCCTGTCATTATGCGTGGTTGTTAAGTTTGGTTATAACTAGTAGAATGTCTGTGCGTTGTCATGGGCTTTTTAATTTTGTTCTGTATATATATATATATAGTAATCCTATTCATCATTCAGGGTGCAGAATAAGGTATTCTTCATCCGAGGTAATCTTACGATCGCTTCATAAATAAATTACGTTTGGAATACAAATAGTTACATTCATATTGATTCACTACGTAAAATTTGGTATAAGAAAACAAAAAAATAGCTTATAATACCAGAAATATCGCATTTTATGTATGTTTTACACTATGTTTTTCGTTCGTAATTTTATGTAACATAAAATATTTTTTACGGCGAGTATATATTTTCTTACGTTCTCTTTTTACGTATGAAATAAGACAAAATTTACGAAACCTAAAAATACGGTGCATTGACCTCAAAATAGAGAGGGGGTGAAGAATAACTATTCCTCACCCAGGGTGACAAATAGCGCGACCCTATATATATATATATATATATATATATATATATATATATATATATATATATATATATATATATATATATATATATATATATATATATATATATATATACATATGTCTGTGTGTATTGTTGTACAAAACTCGATGATTTTTTGGCCCCTTCCAACGACATCACCTCGACACCCTTGCTAATGGAGTCCTTTTGTCCATCTTCATCCCTCTCATACTCTGCAGAAATAAAAATATATAGAAATACATGTAACAAATATATAAAGAAGAACAATTATTTGTATGCATCTCTTCTCATTTTGTAAAACACAACAAGTTTTTAATCCAATCCATCATAAAGTTTTGTCAATCGACATTTTCAAAGCATCATTCGAAGGCATCGGGTTTTTTCTCTGATCTAAAGTGAACATATAAACACATATTAAAAAGAAACATACACAATTGGTCCGTTGCTAAATGCGAGCAGGTGACCGTTTTTAGTCGGCAGTGAGTGAGCAGCATTGTGCTTTTTAGTAGAGTGAGTCGCATTCCAATCCTTGTTATAAATGACTAGCAAAAATACCCGTGCGTTGCATGGGGAGAAAAAAAATATCTTTCATGTTTAGTTCGTGCATGTGTGAGTTGCCAAGGAAAGACACTAATGTATGTGATGCTATCAAGATTCGTCTTAATAAAAAACGTAATTATCCATTTGCTAAAGTATTGTACATGCACAATATATGCATTTGTCTACATAAGGAGATTCTTAGTTGAATGCCCATGCGCTGCTATGGAAAAAAATCAACTGATCGTGTGACTTAACTCTCTTGTCACCCAAGTAATATAAATTTACCTTAGTCAAGACAACATGGGACAAAAGTCTCAGATGAAAAAAATTATAGATGAAAGGTGTTTTGGGACGCTAGTTTGGGAAGAGGGTATGTATTCCTGTCCTTGACCACTTAAATTTGTTCACAGCCTCCTCGCTCTTTTCTAAAAACATCATACATCAATATCACGGTTAGCAATCTCAACTGTGGTATTGTCTGAATCTCAATGCAAAAATTCAGAACATGCATCCTACCCATTGCTCCTTAGCTTCAATAAACTGAGCATTGTTGCCATGGTTAGAAATTAAATCGGATGGAATTAACAATATAGTGTACCACAGGCCAGACAAAATCTGAGTTTATACATACCCGACAATCCATTGTGATCTATATGCTGGTTACCATAGCACATAAAATTGCAGCTCAAAAGCTTATGCCGGTTTTACATTTTTTTTCGTGTTTCTTTTTGGGTAATTTTTTTTTCATGAGCAGGCCTCAGTCTGAGTCAGTGCAGATCAGGCCGAAAGGCCAATTTAGCCGACACAGAAGCCCACCCCGAGTTAAATAAAAAAATAAAGTAAGGTGCAACACACATGCGATTGAACGGTCCACGCTCTTCGACCATCGCCCGCTTATATTCCTGAAGCTTCTTTTCCTGGCTCCGCCTCTCCCCATCTCTCTCTCTCTCGCTCGTCACAGGAGGACACCATGGAGCAGCCAACCTCCGCGGGTCAGCAGGTGTTCCACCCACCCCTCTCTGCCTCGACCCCGTCCTCCGCGGGTCAGCAGGTGTTCTACCCAAAATCTGAGTTTATACATACCCTACAATCCATTGTGATCTATATGCTGGTTACCATAGCACATAAAATTGCAGCTCAAAAGCTTATGCCGGTTTTACATTTTTTTTCGTGTTTCTTTTTGGGTAATTTTTTTTTCATGAGCAGGCCTCAGTCTGAGTCAGTGCAGATCAGGCCGAAAGGCCAATTTAGCCGACACAGAAGCCCACCCCGAGTTAAATAAAAAAATAAAGTAAGGTGCAACACGCATGCGATTGAACGGTCCACGCTCTTCGACCATCGCCCGCTTATATTCCTGAAGCTTCTTTTCCTGGCTCCGCCTCTCCCCATCTCTCTCTCTCTCGCTCGTCACAGGAGGACACCATGGAGCAGCCAACCTCCGCGGGTCAGCAGGTGTTCCACCCACCCCTCTCTGCCTCGACCCCGTCCTCCGCGGGTCTCCTCTGTCGCGCGATGGACGCCGACCTCATGCCCCTGCCTTCTCGCGAGCTCGCCCGAGCCGCAGCAATGGCGCCGCCGCCGAGCGCCACAACACGGAGAGAGGACAGCACAACGGCCGACCCCTCCCTCCCCCTGCTGCATCACCGGGCCTCATTCCCGTTTTCTTTCCTTCGACTTCCTGCAGCGAACCGAGGCCATGGCTGCCTCTTGTACACGCGCAGGCATGGGCTCCACCCAGCCATCTCTAGCCGCCATTGCAGCTCCGGTGGGCTGCCTGACCACGGGCACCCAACAACCATTGACCAGCCCCCCCTTCTTCTTAAGCTTTGCCACGGGCCGCCCAAGATCAAATTCGGTCGCCACGGTAGAGCGCTCACCCGCGCCACGGATCCCGACGTCATCCGCGCCCTCGCACTGCCAGCTTGCCTGCCGCCGTCGTCCTCCGCTGACGCAGCTCTCCCTCCAACATTTGAACGGTCCACGCTCTTCGACCATCGCCCGCTTATATTCCTGAAGCTTCTTTTCCTGGCTCCGCCTCTCCCCATCTCTCTCTCTCTCGCTCGTCACAGGAGGACACCATGGAGCAGCCAACCTCCGCGGGTCAGCAGGTGTTCCACCCACCCCTCTCTGCCTCGACCCCGTCCTCCGCGGGTCAGCAGGTGTTCTACCCAAAATCTGAGTTTATACATACCCTACAATCCATTGTGATCTATATGCTGGTTACCATAGCACATAAAATTGCAGCTCAAAAGCTTATGCCGGTTTTACATTTTTTTTCGTGTTTCTTTTTGGGTAATTTTTTTTTCATGAGCAGGCCTCAGTCTGAGTCAGTGCAGATCAGGCCGAAAGGCCAATTTAGCCGACACAGAAGCCCACCCCGAGTTAAATAAAAAAATAAAGTAAGGTGCAACACGCATGCGATTGAACGGTCCACGCTCTTCGACCATCGCCCGCTTATATTCCTGAAGCTTCTTTTCCTGGCTCCGCCTCTCCCCATCTCTCTCTCTCTCTCGCTCGTCACAGGAGGACACCATGGAGCAGCCAACCTCCGCGGGTCAGCAGGTGTTCCACCCACCCCTCTCTGCCTCGACCCCGTCCTCCGCGGGTCTCCTCTGTCGCGCGATGGACGCCGACCTCGTGCCCCTGCCTTCTCGCGAGCTCGCCCGAGCCGCAGCAATGGCGCCGCCGCCGAGCGCCACAACACGGAGAGAGGACAGCACAACGGCCGACCCCTCCCTCCCCCTGCTGCATCACCGGGCCTCATTCCCGTTTTCTTTCCTTCGACTTCCTGCAGCGAACCGAGGCCATGGCTGCCTCTTGTACACGCGCAGGCATGGGCTCCACCCAGCCATCTCTAGCCGCCATTGCAGCTCCGGTGGGCTGCCTGACCACGGGCACCCAACAACCATTGACCAGCCCCCCCTTCTTCTTAAGCTTTGCCACGGGCCGCCCAAGATCAAATTCGGTCGCCACGGTAGAGCGCTCACCCGCGCCACGGATCCCGACGTCATCCGCGCCCTCGCACTGCCAGCTTGCCTGCCGCCGTCGTCCTCCGCTGACGCAGCTCTCCCTCCAACATTTTAGCAGCAAGACTGAATTCTCTTCCTTTCTTATTTCTCTAGAAGCTTTCTGTATATTTAGAAGCAAGACTGAATGTTCCTCTTTCCTTCAGCAGCAGCACTCGATCCTCCTCTTTCAGCGTTTGTATCTTCATCTGCTTATTGATTCCCGAAACAACTCCTCGATACCCAAAAAAGTTGAAGTCATATATAAATTGGAAGAACCAAGTGCAAGGGGGCGAGGTGGGACTATTTAAAAGGAGCATCTAACCTTTCCCTAGCAGAACTTGAGCTAGCTGAGTTGGTTGCAATTCATGTTACAGGGCTGTAGGTCACGAGGTCGAATCGTATACCAGGATAAATTTTTGCCTCCCGTCCTCCACTGCAGCGGGCCACCTTTCACCAGGTGCGTGACTTAAACGGGCCAAGGCGACTGGCCCAGGAGCCATGACGCGCGGGTGCAGGCCCTAGTCCAATACTGAAACGCCGCCGTGATGCGCGGGTGCAGGCCCAAGTCGCGCAATGCTTTTGACGTACAGGCAGCCGGCATGTATATAGATTAGTCCCACCTCAGATAGAATTTTTTTAATATGGGCATGGTGGACGGACGAAAAACGGATTAAATTATGATGGGAAGAAGCAATAGTCCGTTTATTATTAGGTATAAAGACTTGTTAGGGTATGTGATATTCAATGTTTTTATGGCGTAACGCGTTATATGGCGACCGACCACCTTGATAACAATAAAACGCTTTTGGAGTATGACGTGGCGACATCATAGACACAACCTTATGGCAAATGATAGCTAATTAAATCAACAATAAATGAGTTGTACATGACTACATGGCTTGCCAATGTAGTAAAGATTGTTTTCCCACTTGCTTGTCTCTCTTCTTTTCTCCAAAGCAGACTGCATGAACAATGAAAAATAAGTCCACAACATAACAATAATAGCAAGTTGCAACACTATATATATAGCGGAAGCCAATACATGAAAACAGATTCATGAGAAATTCAGAAAATAGAAGAGAGAAGAAACAGAGCACAACATAGGCGGATGGGGGAGAATAGGGAGAAGGAGAGAGGGGAGGGGAGAGGTAGCATACCTTGCTGATCTGATGCCCTGATGCACGTAGCAGGAAGTGGTGTCCGGATTGGAGCCTAGTCCGCCAAGGTGGCCTGGCTTGCAACCCACAGGTCTGGAGTTCGAGCACGAGCTGAACCTTGAGAGAAAAGGGGACTGACGGGAGGAGGGGGAAGGGCTCACGCGAGGAGGGGATCGTGGCGGGGGTGGAGGGGAGGTGATGCGGAGGCTGGAGCTTCTGTCGTTGGGTGGTCGCCGGAGAGGACAAGGTCGAGGTACGCGGCTAATTTCCCCTGCCATGGACGCCTCTCTCTGTCTCTCTCCTGCTCACTCCCTCTCTTCACCTCTGGACGGATCTTTTCCTTTCCCTCCTTATCCCTGTTTCATTCCCGCGCATGGTTGCTGGCACCCGCGCGCGCCAATTTTCCTAGTCCTAGGCGCGGAAGACCAAAGCCACCCATCCACGGCGTCCCGATTTAGACATGGCGATGAATATCACGTCACATGGATGACATGGGTGATGGAAATATGCCCTAGAGGCAATAATAAAATAGTTATTATTATATTTCCTTAATCATGATAAAGGTTTATTATTCATGATAGACTTGTATTGATCGGAAACTTAAATACATGTGTGAATACATAAACAAATACCGTGTCCCTAGTAAGCCTCTACTAGACTAGTTCGTTGATCAAAGATGGTTAAGGTTTCCTAACCATAGACATGTGTTGTCATTTGATAATGGGATCACATCATTAGGAGAATGATGTGATGGACAAGACCCATCCGTTAGCTTAGCATATTGATCGTTCAGTTTATAGCTATTGCTTTCTTGATGACAAATACATATTCCTTTGACTATGAGATTATGCAACCCCCGGATACCGGAGGAATACCTTGTGTGTTATCAAACGTCACAACGTAACTGGCTGATCATAAAGATGCTCTACAGGTATCTCCGAAGGTGTTTGTTGAGTTGGCATAGATCGAGATTAGGATTTGTCACTCCAAGTATCGGAGAGGTATCTCTGGGCCCTCTCGGTAATACACATCATAAGAAGCCTTGCAAGCAAAGTGACTAATGAGTTAGTTACAAGATGATGTATTACGGAACGAGTAAAGAGACTTGTCGGTAATGAGATTGAACTAGGTATGAAGATACTGACGATCGAATCTTGGGCAAGTAACATACCGATGGATAAGGGGATTGCATATGTTGTCATAACGGTTCGACCGATAAAGATCTTCATAGAATGTGTAGGAGCCAATGTGGGCATCCAGGTTCCGCTATTGGTTATTGACCAGAGAGGTGTCTTGGTCATGTCTACATAGTTCTCGAACCCGTAGGGTCTGCACACTTAACATTCGTTGACGATATAGTGTTATAAGAGTTATATGATTTGGTGACTGGATGTTGTTCGGGGTCCCGGATAAGATCACGGACATGAAGAGGAGTCTCAAAATGGTCGAGAGTTAAAGATTGATATATAGGACGATGGTATTCGGACACCAGAATAGTTTCGGAGTGCACCGGGTAGTCATCGGATCACCAGAAGGGGTTCCGGGAGGCCCCGGGGGGTCTATGGGCCTAATGGGCCAAGGAGAGGCACACACCAGCCCAGAGAGGGGCTGGCGCGCCCTCTCCCTGGCCGCCGGCCCTAAAAGAAGGAAAGGGGGACGCCACCTCCTCCTGCCTTTCCCCCCTTGTGGGAGAAAGGAAAGGGGGAGGCGCCACCTCCCCCTTCCTTCCCCTTGGCGCCAAAAGAAGGAAGGGGGGTGGCCTAGGGCAAGCCAAAGTAGGATTCGGACCTACTTGGGGCGCCCCTTGGCCTCTCCCCTCTACCTCCCACCTATATATATGAGGGAGGGGGCGCCTAGCATAACACAACATTGTCTTAGCCGTGTGCGGCGCCCCTTCCACCGTTTACACCTCCGGTCATATTTTCGTAGTGCTTAGGCAAAGCGCTACGGACATAGCTTCACCATCACCGTCACCATGCTGTCGTGCTACCGGAACTCATCCACTACCTCGCCGTCTTGTTGGATCAAGAAGGCGGAGGACGTCATCGAGCTGAACGTGTGCTGAACGCGGAGGTGCCGTACATTCGGTACTCGATCGGTTGGAACACGAAGAAGTTCGACTACATAAACCGCGTTGTCAAATGCTTCCACTTACGGTCTACGAGGGTACGTAGACACACTCTCCCCTCTCGTTGCTATGCATCTCCATGGATAGATCTTGCGTGTGCGTAGAATTTTTTTGTTTTCCATGCAACGTTTCCCAACAGTGGCATCCGAGCTAGGTCTATGCGTAGATTATATGCACGAATAGAACACAAAGAGTTGTGGGCAGTGATAGTCATACTGCTTACCACCAACTTCTTATTTTGATTCGGCGGTATTATGTGATGAAGCGGCCCGGACCAACCTTACATATCCACGCACATGAGACCGGTTCCACCGACGGACATGCAACTAGTTTTGCATAAAGGTGGCTGGCGGGTGTCTGTTTCTCCTACTTTAGTTGAATCGATTTTGACTACGGCCGGTCCTTGAAGAAGGTTAAAACAGCAAACTTGATGAATCACCGTTGTGATTTTTGCGTAGGTAAGAACGGTTCTTGCTAGAAGCCCGTAGCAGCCACGTAAAACTTGCAACAACAAAGTAGAGGACGTCTAACTTGTTTTTGCAAGGCATGTTGTGATGTGATATGGTCAAGATATGATGTGATATATGTTGATGTATGAGATGATCATGTTTTGTAATATCGACAACCGGCAGGAGCCTTAGGTTTGTCTCTTTATTGCATGAAGTGCAAGAGCCATGTAATTGCTTTACTTTATCACTATGCGTTAGCGATAGTTGTAGAAGCAATAGTTGGCGAGACGACCCCGACGCAACGATGGAGATCAAGGTGTCGAGCTGGTGACGATGGAGATCATGATGATGCTTTGGAGATGGAGATCAAAAGCACAAGATGATGATGGCCATATCATGTCACATATTTTGATTGCATATGATGTTTATACTTTATGCATCTTATTTTGCTTAGAACGACGGTAGCATTATAAGATGATCCCTTCACTAAATTTTAAGATAAAAGTGTTCTCCCGAGTATACACCGTTGCCAAAATTCGTTGTTTCGAAACACCACGTGATGATCGGGTGTGATAGACTCTACGTTCACATACAGTGGGTGTAAGACAGTTTTGCACATGCAGAATACTTGGGTTAAACTTGACGAGCCAAGCATGTACAGACATGGTCTCGGAACACTGGAGACCGAAAGGTCGAACATGAGTCATATAGTAGATATGATCAACATAGAGATGTTCACCATTGATGACTACCCCATCTCACGTGATGATCGGACATAGGTTAGTTGATTTGGATCATGTATCACTTAGATAACTTGAGGGATGTTAATTTAAGTGGGAGTTCATTAGTAATTTGATTATTTGAACTTAATTTATCATGAACTTAGTCTTAATAGTTTTTGCATATCTATGTTGTAGATCAATAGCTCGCGATATAGCTCCCCTATTTTTTGATATGTTCCTAGAGAAAACTATGTTGAAAGATGATGGTAGCAATAATGCGGACTGGGTCCGTGATCTGAGGATTATCCTCATTGCTGCATAGAAGAATTATGTCCTTAATGCACAGCTAGGTGACAGACCTATTGCAGGAGCAGATGCAGATGTTATGAACGTTTGGCAAGCTCGATATGTTGACTACTTAATAGTTTAGTGCGCCATGCTTTACGGCTTAGAACCGGGACTTCAAAAATGTTTTGAACGCCACAGAGCATATGAGATGTTCCAAGAGCTGAAATTGGTATTTCAGACTCATGCCCGTGTCGAGAGGTACGAGACCTCTAGTTTGCCTACAAGATGGAGGAGAATAGCCTAGCCAGTGCGCATGTGCTCAGAATGTCTGGGTACTACAATCGCTTGAATCAAGTGGGAGTTAATCTTCCAAATAAGATAGTGATTAATAGAGTTCTCTAGTCACTATCACCAAGCTACTAGAACTTTGTGATGAACTATGATATGCAAGGGATGACGAAAATGATTCCCAAGCTCTTCGCGATGCTGAAATCGGCGAAGGTAGAAATCAAGAGAGAGCATCAAGTGTTCATGGTTAACAAGACCACTAGTTTCAAGAAAAATGGCAAGGGAAAGAAAGGGAACTTCAAGAAGAATGCAAGCAAGTTGCCACTCCCGTGAAGAAGCCCAAAGCATGACCTAAGCCTGAAACTGAGTGCTTCTACTGCAAAGGGAATGGTCACTAGAAGCGGAACTGCCCCAAATACTTGGCGGATAAGAAGGATGACAAAGTGAACAAAGGTATATTTGATACACATGTTATTGATGTGTGTCTTACTAGTATTCATAGTAGCCCATGGGTATTCGATACCGGTTCAGTTGCTAAGATTAGTAACTCGAGACAGGAGTTGCAAAATAAACAAAGACTAGTTAAATGCGAGGTGATGATGTGTGTTGGAAGTGATTCCAAGGTTGATACGATCACCATCGCACACTCCCTCTACCTTCGGGATTAGTGTTGAACCTAAATAAATGTTATTTGGTGTTTGCGTTGAGCATGAATATGATTAGATCATGTTTATTGCAATACGGTTATTAATTTAAGTCAGAGAATAATTGTTGTTCTGTTTACATGAATAAAACCTTCTATATATGGTCATACACCCAATGTAAATGGTTTATTGAATCTCGATCGTAGTGATACACATATTCATAATATTGATGCCAAAAGATGCAAAGTTGATAATGATAGTGCAACATATTTGTCGCACTGCCGTTTAGGTCATACTGGTGTAAAGCACATGAAGAAACTCCATGCAGATGTACTTTTGGAATCACTTGATACTTGCGAACCATGCCTCATGGGTAAGATGACTAAAACTCTGTTCTCCGGAACAATGGAGGGAGCTAATAACTTATTGGAAATAATACATACAGATGTATGCGATCCAATGAGTGTTGAAGCACGCGGCGGGTATCGTTATTTTCTCACCTTCACAGATGATTTGAGTAGGTATGGGTATATCTACTTGATGAAACTCAAGTTTGAAACATTTGAAAAGTTCAAAAATTTCAGAGTGAAGTGTAGAATCATCGTAACAAGAAAATAAAGTTTCTACTTTCTGATCGCGGAGCTGAATATTTGAGTTACGAGTTTGGCCTTCATTTAAAACAATGTGGAATAGTTTCACAACTCACGCCACCTGGAACACCACAGCGTAATAGTGTGTCCGAACGTCGTAACAGTACTTTATTAGATATGGTGCGTTCTATGATGTCTCTTACCAATTTGCCACTATCATTTTGGGGTTATGCATTAGAGACTACCGCATTCACATTAAATAGGGCACTGTCTAAATCCGTTGAGATGACACCGTATTGTGACGCCCCCGGCTCAATCGTGCACTAATCATACACGCAAATGCACATGATCAAGCCTAAGGACTCACGGGAAGATATCACAACACAACTCTAAAACATAAATAAAATCATACAAGCTTTATATTACAAGCCAGGGGCCACGAGGGCTCGAATACATAAGCTTGCGTACAAGCGTCAGCGGAAGCATCAGATATCTGAGTGCAGATATGAAACAGAAACAGAAAGGCCTTTAGAAAGGCGGGGCAAAATAAAACACTACGATCGAAAGGCGTAGGCCACCTGCCTGGGACCCTCCGAACCTACTCCTGGTCGTCATCCAACTCGCCGTAGTAATATCCATCCTCTGGGTAGTAGTAGTAGTCGATCGACGGGGCATCTGTCTCAAGGGGCTCCGTCCTCTGGTCGCGACAAACTGATATGGGGAGAAAAGGAAAACAAAGCAACCGTGAGTACTCAGAAGTACTCAGCAAGCAAGGATCTACACTACATATGCAACATTTTCAAGAGAGGCTGTATATGTGGACTGGGCTGCAAAAATGCCAGAATAGAGAGGAGGCCTAGTCCTATCGAAGACTAGCATCTTCAGAGCTCTTGCAGCATTAGAAGAGTGTAGACAGTACCATATAATGTAGCAGTAATGATATCAACCTCACCCAGAGATCCTTTCTCGACTCCCTGCGAGAAAGCAATCCCAGAGCCATACAGTCATCAACCTTGTCCGGAGATCCCTTCTCGACTCCCTGCGAGAAGCAATCCCAGAGCCATAGTATCCAAGTATCCAGTTCTAATTGTATCAATCAGGATACAACTCCGAGTGTCCTTTACCGTAGGACCGACTATCGATAGAAGTTTTCTTCCCTGCAGGGGTGCACCAACTTACCCACCACGCTCGCTTAACTTCGGCCGGACACACTTTCTGGGTTATGCCCGACCTCGGCCAAACGACACACCGCAGCCCTACCTACAGCTCAGCAGAGAGGTCCCCGCCGGTCTACATCCTAAGCGCAAGGGGGTCTTGGCCATCGCCCCTGGCCCTCCGGGTCGTTGCGTGCCGGGCAAACCAGGCTCCACCCCTCAGGATGGTGCCGGCCCAGCCCGGCCGCAGTGCTGAACTGGACGTCTGACAGAGCTTTCGGCTGATGCATACGATGCAGAACGCCCATACTATGCCCACGTGATGGTTAGTGCTATCAGGCCAGAGGCCTGCTCGGATCAAATATCCAAATCGTTAGTACCTTGGGCTTGCGGTAACGAGAAGAGACTCATGAAAGATGTGACCCCGTCGCCTCGTCTCGAGGACTTGCTGCAAGGGTTAAGAATGCCCGGCCGCGCATCGTATTCATCACTCGGGCACCATACAGGCAACCCGTCTTCACAACACTTGCCACTTAGGCGCACGCGGGTACCCCTCAGGGTCGACCCGCCTTTCCAAGTAACAACAATACAGTCCAAGTATCCGTGTGTCCATAACATCAGGGGAATCTGAGGTATCACCCTCGTTGGATTCCTACTCGATGTATCCGTCAAGGTGAACTCGGAGGAATCACCCTCGCTGGGTTCACACTTGAGGTGTTGTACGACGGCGTCGTTATCGGAAGCGGTGACGGAGGAATCACCCTCGATGACCACGACCGAATAGCTACCCTATAGAGTTAACATCAGAAGTGCTACACGAGGTATCACCCTCGGCACTCGATAGTAATGCTGCAGTGTCGTTACAACTAAGGGGGGGTGATGTGCGGTGTCAGGGCCTGGTCTTCAATCCCGTTGATCGGGTCTTCGGATAATCCAGCGGGGCAATCGGGATAAGTGGGGTCACTGATAGGTCTCTACCCAGCCTATACTAAGCAGTTTAGGATATGCAGGTAATTATCAACAGTAGGTTACAGTAAACAGGCTATGCATCAGAATAGGTAAAGCAGTAGCAGCAGCAATTCTAATGCAAGCATGAGAAAATAGAATGGGCGATATCGGGATGATCAAAAAGGGGGGCTTGCCTGGTTGCTCGGCGGCAAGGGCAAGGTTGTCAATGGTGTCTTCGGGCTCCGGAGCTGTGTCGGCCTCGAGGACGACGGCGGTGTCGGGGGCTACCGAGAGAGAAGAGGGGGAGGAAACAGTAAATACTAAGCAAACAAGTGCATGTCATGTCAACAAGCAGAGCTAGCGGTGTTCTATCGTAGGGCTAGGTAATACCGGTGAAAGAGAAAAACATACGGGAAAGTATTCCCGGTGTCCGGCTTTTCGGACAGACGAAAAGAGGGGAACGGTTGCACGTTCGGATAGTTAGGGACGTGTGATGGACGAACGGATCACGTATTCGGATTCGTCTCGTCGTTCTGAGCAATTTTCATGTATAAAGTTTTTCGATCGGAGTTACGGATTAAAAGATATGATTTTCTAAAGTTTTTATTAATTTCTAGAATTTAAATATTTATTTAACTCAACATTATCCAGAACAGTGTTTGGTGACGTCAGCATGACATAATGGTGACGTCAGCATGACATAATGGTGACGTCAGCAGTCAACTCTGGCTGTCCAGGGTCAAACCTGACAGGTGGGACCCACATGTCATACACTCTGACATTAACAGAGGGGTTAAATTAATTAACTGGATTAATTAGCAGGTGGGGCCCAGCAGTCAGTGACTGATTAGTGTTTAAACTAATTAACTAACTAATTAACATATTTTCTATTTATTTTAAATTCGTTTAAACGACCGGGCCCCACATGTCAGTGAGACCGGGCGGCCACGTCAGCGCGTTGACTGGGGTCAACGGGGCCCAGTGGGGCCCGTGGTCAGTGGCAGGGAGGCGGGGCCCATGGTGCCAAGTGGCAGCCACATCAGCACCGGCCACCGGAGCGCGCCGGCAAGCCCGAACGCGGCGCCGATCTCCGGCGAGCTCGGGTTTCGCCCATAGGGCATCTCCGGGGGCGTGATTGGGCTCTATCGAAAGGGTGCAGCGAGCCGCATCACGTGGTGGGGGTGGTTGGTCGCGGGGGTGGCCGGAACGGCTGCGGCATCGATTCTAGCGGCGGCCGAAATACGGTAAGCTCGGGGTCGAGCCCAGGGGCTCGCCCGAGATGAACTACTGCGCGCACGCGATGCCTGGGCTCTCTAGAAACACGACGGAGGCGATGGCTTAGCACGAGGTGGACGAGGGCGTGAGCCACGAGCTCCAGGGCGGAAACAGGAGCACGGCAATGGCGACAGCTAGCTATGGCTTGTGCTAGCGCACGATGGAGGAAGGGGAGGATGCGGAGCTCACCGAGGAGCATACGGAGTGCTCGTTGATCAGTTTAGGAACAGCAGAGCAGGGGATCGATGCGGTGAAGTTTCGGTGGCCGCGGTCGTTGACGGAGACGATACGGTGATGGCGCTGCTCCCCAAGACGAAGCAGGGCAGCAGCTTGACGGAGACAAGGGCTCCAGAGCTTCTGGACAAGACGCGGGGACGAGCGGGGCACGGCGGCAGCGAGCTTCAGCGGTGGCCGTCCATGGCGGCGTCGGGCGAAGCGGGGAGCGAGAGAGGAAGGGGGGGAACTGGGCTAGGGTTCGCCGGGGGGAGTGCGGGGTTGCTCTTTAACCACGGCGCGGCGCGGCGCGCTGTCGATCGCTCGGAGGGGGGGGGGCTGGCTCGCGCGCACCAGGTGCTCGACAGCAGCGGCGTGAGCAGTGCGGGAGGTGGGGGATAGCGCGGGGGTGGGCTAGGCCGCGGCTGTAGCGGTAAGCCGATTGCACAGTAGACCCTTTAGGCCTTTTTCTTTTTCTCTTTTTCTGTTTCTTTTCTTTTCTGTTTGCAAAATGTTTGAGCACCAGATGAACTTTGTTCAAAGTGTGACCTAGTCCATAATTAGCAGTACAATGTACCCTACCACCAAAAACTAGTTTGGGTAAATCATCATTTCATATTTGATCTAGATTAATTTAAAGGCTTGTAAATATTATTTTCAGCCACTGTTAAAAGAGGTTTGGGTCACCTAATTAATTTATTTAATGTTGGTTACAATTTTAGAATTGTCTCTATATTATTTGTCATTTATTGAACATTTTAGTTTTCATGTTGCACAACTTTTATTTTCCACTTTCATTTGAATTTCCATTTGAATTTGAATTTGAAAAGAGATATGATACTAATGATGATTAAGCACTGCTGATCATGATGACATGGCATAATCAAAAGGGTGATTACTGTAGCTTAATACATGGGGTGTTACACGTATGAACTGTGGTTTGGCAAGAAACCTAAGCTGTCGTTTCTTAAAAGTTTGGGGATGTGATGCTTATGTCAAAAGGCTTCAGCCTGATAAGCTCAAACCCAAAGCGGAGAATTACATCTTCATAGGATACCCGAAAGAAACTATTGGGTATACCCTCTACCACAGATCCGAAGGCAAAATCTTTGTTGCTAAGAATGGGTCCTTTCTAGAGAAGGAGTTTCTCTCGAAAGAAGTGAGTGGGAGGAAAGTAGAACTTGATGAGGTAATTGTACCTTCTCTCGAATTGGAAAGCAGTACATCAGAGAAAACCATTCCCATGATGCCTACACCAACTACAGAGGAAGCTAATGATGATGATCATGAAACTTCAGGTCAAGTTACTACTGGACCTCGTAGGTCGAACAGAGCATGTTCCGCACCAGAGTGGTACGGTAATCCTGTCCTGGAAGTCATGTTACTAGACCATGGCGAACCTACGAACTATGAAGAAGCTATGATGAGCCCAGATTCTGATAAATGGCTTGAGGCCATGAAATCTGAGATAGGATCCATGTATGAGAACAAATTATGGACTTTGGTGGACTTGCCCGATGATCGGCAAGCCATAGAAAATAAATGGATCTTCAAGAAGAAGACTGCCGCTGATGGTAAATGTTACTGTCTACAAAGCTTGACTTGTTGCGAAAGGTTTTTGACAAGTTCAAGGAGTTGACTACAATGAGACTTTCTCACCCGTAGCGATGCTTAAGTCTGTCCGAATCATGTTGGAAATTGCCGCATTTTATGATTATGAAATCTAGCAAATGGACGTCAGAACTGCATTCCTTAATGGATTTCTTAAAGAAGAGTTGTATATGATGCAACCAAAAGGTTTTGTCGATCCTAAAGGTTCTAACAAAGTGTGCAAGCTCCAGCGATCCATCTATGGACTGGTGCAAGCATCTTGGAGTTGGAATATACGCTTTGATGAAGTGATCAAAGCATATGGTTTTATACAGACTTACGGTGAAGCCTGTATTTACAAGAAAGTGAGTGGGAGCTCTGTAGTGATGACCCACAAGTATAGGGGATCAATCATAGTCCTTTTGATAAGTAAGAGTGTCAAACCCAACGAGGAGCAGAAGGAAATGACAAGTAGTTTTGAGTAAGGTATTCTCTGCAAGCACTGAAATTATAAGTAACGAGGAGTTTGATAGCAAGATAATTTGTAATGAGCAAGTAACGGTAACAGTAACAAAAGTGCAGCAAGGTATCCCAATCCTTTTGAGGCAAAGGACATTCCAAAACGGTCTCTTATAATAGGCAAAGTGTTCTTGAGGGTACACGGGAATTTCATCTAGTCACTTTCATCATGTTGGTTTGATTTGTGTTCGCTACTTTGATAATTTGATATGTGGGTGGACCGGTGCTTAGGTGCTGTTCTTACTTGAACAAGCCTCCTACTCATGATTAACCCCCTCACAAGCATCCGCAACTACGAGAAAAGTATTAAGAATAAATCTAACCATAGCATTAAACTTTTCGATCCAAATCGGTCCCTTACGGAATAGCGCATAAACTAGGGTTTAAGCTTCTGTCACTCTCGCAACCCATCATCTAATAACTACTCCACAATGCATTCACTTAGGCCCAAAGATGGTGAAGCGCCGTGTAGTCGACGTTCACATGACACCACTAAGGAAATCACAACATACATACCATCAAAATATCGAACACATATCAAGTTCACATGATTACTTGCAACAAGATTTCTCCCGTGACCTCAAGAACAAAAGTAACTACTCACAAATGATAATCATGCCCAAGATCATAGGGGTATTAAATAGCATAATGGATCTGAACATATAAACTTCCATCGAATAAACCATATAGTAATCAACTACAAGATTTAATCAACACTACTAGTCACCCACAAGCACCAATCTATAGTTCTGGTACAAAGATTGAACACAAGAGATGAACTAGGGTTTGAGAGGAGATGGTGATGTTGACGATGTTGATGGAGATTGCCCTCCCCAAGATGGGAGAGTTGTTGGTGATTATGATGACGATGATTTCCCCCTCCAAGAGGAAAGTTCCCCCGGTGGAATCGCTCCGCCAGAGGGCAAAAGTTCTCCTGCCCAAGTTCCGCCTCGAGACGGCGGCGCTTCGTCCCGAAAGTCCTCTCCTTATGTTTTTCTATGTCAAAATGACTTATATACCAGAAGAGGGGCACCAGAGGTGGGCCGAGGAGGGCACAACCCACCAGGGCGCGCCTGGGCTCCCTGGCGTGCCCAATTGGGTTGTGCCCACCTGGTGGGCCCCCTCTGGTACTTATTTGCTCCAATAATTCTTATATATTCCATAAAAATTCTCCGTGAAGTTTCAGCTCATTTGAAGTTGTGCAGAATAGGTAGCCTGACGTAGCTTTTTCAGGTCCAGAATTCCAGCTGCCGGTATTCTCCCTCTTTGTGTGAACCTTGCATATTATGAGAGAAAAGGCACTAGAATTACTCAAAAAAGCATTATTATACATAAAAACAATATAAATAACAGTAGGAAAACATGATGCAAAATGAACGTATCAACTCCCCCAAGCTTATACCTCGCTTGTCCTCAAGCGAAAACCGAAATCGTAAAACATGTCCACATGCTTAGAGAGAGAGGTGTCGATAAAAACAAAATACGTTCATAGAGGCATCATGTATATTATTATAACAGCAACAAACTTTAACATATTACTTTTATCATATAACCTCTATCATAGACTTCTCATGAACAAGTAACAATTCATCACAACATCAAAGTATAAAGCATGAACTCTATTGAAAACCAACAAACTGTGTTCTTAGTCAACTTTGCAACTACAATTCATCATATTTTCAGGAAGGGTCACGTATCGGAGCCTTTTTGGCAAGTCCACATACTCAACCATCATATAGTCTTTTATGATTGCTAACACTCACCTCATACACATGAGCAAAAAGTTTCAACCAGACACATAGAAAGATAGGGGCTTATAGTTTTCGCCACCCAACATACTCACCTCAAGGGTGATGTCAACAATAATAACTCATGCTACCCATATCCAACTGGATATATGTGCCTAGATCTTTCCTCACCACATGATGCTTGCCAAAAGAGAAAATAAAAAGGAATAGAGAGAAGAACTTTGACTCTTGCATAAAAGTAAATACATAAAAGTAAAAGATAGGCCCTTCGCAGAGGGAAGCAGAGGTTGCCATGCGCTTTTTGTTTGTATGCTTAATCTCTTAGTGCAACATCATGTTATATTGCCCCTTATGATAGCAACCTTTATTATGCAGTCTGTCGCTTTTATTCTTTGCCATCACAAGTTCGCACAACGCTCAATTTTCTCTTACACTAAATTATCCAACACTTTTAGAAGCAATTTTTATTGCCTTATTGCACCGATGACAACTTACTTGAAGGATCTTACTCAATCCATAGGTAGGTATGGTGGACTCTCAAAACAAGATTTGGGTTGAAGGGTTTTGAATGCACAAGTAGTATCTCTACTCAGTGCGGAATTTTTGGCTAGCAAAGATGCGGGACAAGCACCACATGTTGAAGGATCTATGACAATATAACTTCTATGTGAATATGAACAAACATAAATCATTACGTTGTCTTCCTTGTCCAACGTCAACAATTTTGGCATATAATATTTTGATGGGGGCTCACAATCACAAAAGATGTCAAAGATAGTGTATTTGCATGTGAATCTTCTCTTCCCTTATTAATTCTTTCATGAATTGCATCATTGACCAATGCTATGTTTGTAAATCTCCAATAAAATTTTCTACTTATACTCTTCCTTATGTGATGTCATTACTTACCATAAGATTAGCATATGATCTTTTCATTTATTTCCTTTCTTTTTATTGAACATGAAAAGTAAAGAAACATAACTCAAACTACTCTTTATTATATATATTGCACACGATTACAAGGATAGATCACTAAGCAAACAATTGAAAAGAAAGGATCGAACTAAACTTTTATTCATCTAAAGCAAAAGATAACTATGGATCGAACTAAGATAAGTAAAGGCAAAATATAGTGGAGGTGATACGATACCGGGGCACCTTCCCCAAGCTTGGCACAAGCCAAGGGGAGTGCCCATACCCGATATTCAAGTTTCCTTTGGTGATGAAGAAGGAGGTGGTGGTGATGAAGTAGTAGCAATCTTATCCTACAGGCTCAAAAGATACTCCAATCTACGGATGACGCTCTGGAGGGCGATGATATGCTCTTGCAATAGAATATTTTCACGAGTAAGATATTTATTTTGCACACGAACCGTTTCGATGATCCGAAAAGCTTCAATCTCAGTGGGGGTAAGATGATCATAGTAAGGTTTAAGGATATCTTCTTCTTCCTCCTCAGTAGGCAAGGCTTGCTCGACCACCGGCGCTTGATCTCCAGTAGCTTCCTTGCTCTTTCCCCCTTTGAAGGCTTCTTTGGGTTCCTCTCTCTTCAATTCAATCTTCATCAACCAAGCATCCTCTTCTACGTTGTTGGAGGAGGGAGAAGACATGATGCCTGGCTTAACAGATCTGACAGAAAACAGCAAGAAAGAAGAACAGAAGATTTTTCCGTGATACGGTGGTCAATAGGTTCGGGGAGTATATAAAGATTTTTTATCTTGGGAAACAAGCAAACGGAAGAAAAACGGAGTCCGGAAGGTACCTGAGGAGGGCACAACCCACCTGGGCGCGCCTGGCAAGCCAGATGCCCCCTGGTGTCTTGTGCCCACCAGGGGTGCCTTCCTGGTTGTTTCTTATTTTTCTAATTTTTGATATATTCTAAAACTGACAAAAAATATTTTTGCGTATTTTTCGGAGTCCGTTTACTTACCGTATCATGTACCTCCTCTCTTTTTTTATGATTCTGGAGTGTTCCGGAAGGTTTCCTTTATGTGTTCTTCCGGTGTCATCGTTTGTATAATATTGCTTTCAACATTAATGGGCGTACCTGAGATATAATGTTTTATTCTTTGCCCATTGACAACCTTCGGGTTGGTACCTTCGGCATTATTTATTTTGATGGCTCCAGATCGATAAACCTCCTCGATAACATAGGGTCATTCCCATTTGGAGAGGAGTTTTCCTGCAAAGAATCCAAAAATTAGAGTTGTACAAAAGAACATATTCTCCAACTTTAAACTTACTCTTTTGGATTCTCTTATCATGCCATCTTTTAACTTTTTATTTAAATAACTTGGCATTTTCATAAGCTTGGGTTCTCCATTCATCTAGGGAGCTAATATCAAATAACCTCTTTTCACCGGCAAGTTTTGAAATCATAGTTGAGTTCTTTAATTGCCCAAAATGCTTTATGTTCTAACTCAAGAGGAAAATGATAAGTTTTTCCATAAACCATTTTATAAGGAGACATACCCATAGGATTTTTATATGTTGTTCTGTAAGCCCAAAGTGCATCATCTAATTTCTTAGACCAATTCTTTCGGGACCTATTGACAGTTTTTTTGTAAGATTAACTTTATTTCCCTATTGCTAAGTTCAACTTGACCACTAGACTGAGGGTGATAAGGTGAAGAATTCTATGGTTAACATCATACTTAGTAAGCATTTTACGGAAAGCACCATGAATAAAATGTGAACCACCATCAGTCATTAAATATCTAGGGACTCCAAACCTTGGGAAAATGACTTCCTTAAGCATTTTAATAGAGGTGTTGTGATGAAGCACTACTAGTTGGAATAGCTTCTACCCACTTAGTGACATAATCAACAACAACCAAAATATGAGTATAACCATTAGAGGGAGGAAAAGGTCCCATGTAATCAAATCCCCAAACATCAAATGGTTCAACAGCAAGTGAATAATTCATAGGCATTTCTTGACGCTTACCACTATTACCAATTCTTTGACATTCATCACAAGATAAAACAAACTTACGGGCATCCTTGAAGAGAGTAGGCCAATAAAAACCAGATTGTAATACCTTGTGAGCAGTTCTATCTGCCGCACGATGCCCTCCATAAGCTTCGGAGTGACATTTCCATAGGATTTGTCCCTGTTCATGCTCAGGTACACAACGTCTAATAATACCATCTACTTCTTCTTTATAAAGATGTGGGTCATCCTAAAAGTAATGTCTTAAATCATAGAAGAATTTTTTCTTTTGTTGATATGTGAAACTAGGTGGTATGTATTTAGCAACAATGTAATTAGCATAGTCAGCATACCAACGAGTGTTATGAGAGACATTTATTGCAGCTAATTGTTCATCAGGAAAACTATCATTAGTAGGTTGTAGGTCATCAAGAATATTTTCTAACCTAGACAAGTTATCAGCCACGGGGTTCTCAGCTCCTTTTCTATCAGTGATATGTAAGTCAAATTCTTGTAGCAAAAGAACCCACCTAATGAGTCTAGGTTTAGCATCTTTCTTTTCCATAACATATTTTATAGCAGCATGTTCGGTGTGATAAATCACTTTAGAATCAACAATGTAAGATCTAAATTTATCACAAGCAAACACAACTGCTAAAAATTCTTTCTCAGTAGTAGCATAATTGCGTTCGGCACTGTCTAGAGTTTTACTAGCATAATGAATAACATTTAATTTCTTATCAACTCTTTGTCCTAGAATAGCACCAACAGCATAATCACTAGCATCATACATAATTTCAAAAGGCAAGTTCCAATCAGGAGGTTGAACAATAGGTGCAGAAATTAAGGCTTTCTTAAGTGTTTTGAATGCTTCTACACAATCATCATCAAAAACAAATGGAACATCCTTTTGTAAAAGATTTATAAGAGGCCTAGAAATTTTAGAGAAGTCTTTAATAAATCTCCTATAGGAACCAGCATGACCGAGGAAACTACGAATACCTTTGATATCTTTAGGACATGGCATTTTCTCAATTGCATCAACTTTAGCTTTATCCAACTCAATACCTCGTTTAGAAATTTTATGTCCCAAGACAATACCTTCATTAACCATAAAGTGGCACTTCTCCCAATTCATGACAAGATTAGTTTGCTCGCATCTCTGCAAAACTTGATCAAGGTTGCTTAAGCAATCATCAAAAGAAGTTCCATAAACGGAAAAATCATCCATGAAAACCTCAACAATCTTTTCACAAAAATCACAGAATATAGCAGTCATACATCTTTGAAAAGTAGCAGGTGCATTACATAAACCAAAAGGCATACATCTATAAGCATAAGTTCCAAAAGGGCAAGTAAAGGTGGTTTTCTATTGATCAGGTTGTGAAACAGGTATTTGAGATAAACCAGAATATCCATCGAGAAAACAAAAGTGTGTGTGCTTAGACAATCTTTCTAGCATTTGATAAATAAAAGGCAAAGGGTAATGATCTTTTCTAGTTGCTTTATTTAATTTTCTAAAATCAATTACCATTCTATAGCCAGTAACAATTCTTTGTGGGATAAGTTCATTTTTATCATTAGGAACAACAGTAATACCTCCCTTCTTAGGGACACAATGAACGGGACTTACCCATCTACTATCAGCTATGGGATAGATTATACCTACTTCCAGAAGCTTCAATATATCAGTTCTTACCACTTCTTTCATTTTAGGATTTAAACGTCGTTGGTGATCAACAACGGGTTTAGCATCAGGTTCCATATTAATTTTATGCTGACAGAGAGTGGGACTAATGCCCATTAAATCATCAAGAGTATATCCAATAGCAGCTCGGGGCTTCTTTAGAACCTTCAAAAATCTTTCTTCTTCATGTTCTTCGTCGAGTTCTTAATCTTCAGAGTTGCATTTAATTCTTTCTAAAAGATCCCACCTGAATTCAATAGTCTTCTTCATAAAGGAACCAGTACAAGAAGTATCAAGCATGGATTGATCATCACGAGAAAGCCGAGCATAAAAATTCTGAATAATAATTTCTCTTGAGAGCTCATGATTGGGGCATGAATATAACATTGACTTAAGCCTCCCCGAAGCTAGAGCGATACTTTCTCCTTCACGGGGCCAAAAATTATATATATAATTCCTATCACGATGAACTTGATGCATAGGATAAATTTTTTGGTGAAATTCCAATTCCAGGATCCAATATCATCACATAGCCTATACCATGCCAATGATTTTCCCTTCAAAGATAAAGGGAAAACCTTCTTCTTAGCTTCATCTCCGGGTAAACCTGCAAGCTTAAACAATCCACAAATTTCATCCACATATATCAAGTGCATATCAGGATGTTCAGTTCCGTCTCCTGCATAAGGATTAGCTAGCAGTTGTTCTATCATACCCGAAGGAATTTCATAACCAATATTTTCAGTAGGTGCAGTAGGTTGAGGGGTAACTAATTGTGGTTCTGGTCGAGGTGAAGATACCCCGAACAAACCCCTCAAAGGATTGTTCTCCATAGTAACAAGTGACAATAAATTTCAGCACGTAGTAATAATTTTTCCTTACCGATTTCAACTTACCAAGAGCGCTTCACTCCCCGGCAATAGCGCTAGAAAAGAGCCTTGATGAACCACAAGTATAGGGGATCAATCATAGTCCTTGCGATAAGTAAGAGTGTCAAACCCAATGAGGAGCAGAAGGAAATGAGAAGTAGTTTTCAGCAAGGTATTCTCTGCAAGGACTGAAATTATAAGTAACGAGTAGTTTGATAGCAAGATAATTTGTAATGAGCAAGTAACGGTAATGGTAACAAAAGTGCAGCAAGGTAGCCCAATCCTTTTGAGGCAAAGGACAGGCCAAAACGGTCTCTTATAATAGGCAAAGTGTTCTTGAGGGTACACGGGAATTTCATCTAGTCACTTTCATCATGTTGGTTTGATTTGTGTTCGCTACTTTGATAATTTGATATGTGGGTGGAACGGTGCTTAGGTGCTGTTCTTACCTGAACAAGCCTCCTACTTATGATTAACCCCCTCGCAAGCATCCGCAACTACGAGAAAATTATTAAGAATAAATCTAACCATAGCATTAAACTTTTCGATCCAAATCGGTCCCTTACGGAATAGCGCATAAACTGGGGTTTAAGCTTCTGTCACTCTCGCAACCCATCATCTAATAACTACTCCACAATGCATTCCCTTAGGCCCAAATATGGTGAAGTGCAATGTAGTCGACGTTCACATGACACCACTAAGGAAATCACAACATACATACCATCAAAATATCGAACACATATCAAGTTCACATGATTACATGCAACAAGATTTCTCCTGTGACCTCAAGAACAAAAGTAACTACTCACAAATGATAATCATGCTCAAGATCAGAGGGGTATTAAATAGCATAATGGATCTGAACATATAATCTTCCATCGAATAAACCATATTGTAATCAACTACAAGATGTAATCAACACTACTAGTCACCCACAAGCACCAATCTATAGTTCTGGTACAAAGATTGAACACAAGAGATGAACTAGGGTTTGAGAGGAGATGGTGTTGTTGAAGATGTTGATGGAGATTGCCCTCCTTAAGATGGGAGAGTTGGTGATGATGACGACGATGATTTCCCCCTCCGGGAGGAAAGTTCCCTAGGCGGAATCGCTCCGTCGGAGGGCAAAAGTGCTCCTGCCCAAGTTCCGCCTCGAGACGGTGGCGCTTCATCCTGAAAGTCCTCTCCTTATTTTTTTCTAGGTCAAAATGACTTATATACCAGAAGAGGGGCACCGGAGGTGGGCCGAGGTGGGCACAACCCACCAAGGCGCGCCTGGGCTCCCTGGCGCGCCCAGGTGGGTTGTGCCCACCTGGTGGGCCCCCTCTGGTACTTATTTGCTCCAATAATTCTTATATATTCCATAAAAATTCTCCGTGAAGTTTTAGCTCATTTGGAGTTGTGCAGAATAGGTAGCCTGACGTAGCTTTCTCAGGTCCAGAATTCCAGCTGCCGGTATTCTCCCTCTTTGTGTGAACCTTGCTTATTATGAGAGAAAAGGCATTAGAATTACTACAAAAAGCATAATTATACATAAAAACAATATAAATAACAGTAGGAAAACATGATGCAAAATGGACGTATCATGTAGCATTTCTGATATTATATGTGGATGACATATTGCTGATTAGAAATGATATATAATTTCTGGATAGCATAAAAGGATACTTGAATAAGAATTTTTCAATGAAAGACCTCGGTGAAGCTGTTTACATATTAGGCATCAAGATCTATAGAGATAGATCAAGACGCTTGATAAGATTTTCAATGAGTACATACCTTGAGTAGATTTTGAAGGAGTTCAAAATGGATCAATCAAAGAAGGAGTTCTAACCTCTATTGTAAGGTGTGAAGTTGAGAAGACTCAAAGCCCGACCACGGCAGAAGATAGAGAGAGAATGAAAGTGATTCCCTATGCCTCGGCCATAGGTTATATAAAGTATGCCATACTACGTACCAGACCTATTGTGTACCTTGCCATGAGTTTGGCAAGGGGGTACAATAGTGATCCAGGTGTGGATCACGGGACAGCGGTCAAAAATATCCTTAGTTAACTAAGAGGACTAAGGAAATATTTCTTGGTTATGGAGGTGATAAAGAGTTCGTCATAAAGGGTTATGTCGATGCAAGCTTTGACACCGATTCGGATGACTCTGAGTCTCAATCTGGATACGTATTGAAAATGGGAGCAATAAGCTAGAGTAGATGTATGCAGAGCTTTGTAGACATAGAAATTTGCAAAATACATATGGACCTGAATGTGCCAGACCCGTTGACTAAACTTCTCTCACAAGCAAAACATGATCACACCTTAGTACTCTTTGGGTGTTAATCACATGGCGATGTGAACTAGATTATTGACTCTAGTAAACTCTTTGGGTGTTGGTCACATGGCGATGTGAACTATGGGTGTTAAATCACATGGTGATTTGAACTAGATTATTGACTCTAGTGCAAGTGGGAGACTGATGGAAATATGCCCTAGAGGTAATAATAAAATGGTTATTATTATATTTCCTTAATCATGATAAAGGTTTATTATTCATGCTAGAATTGTATTGATCGGAAACTTAAATAGTGCGAATACATAAACAAATACCGTGTCCCTAGTAAGCCTCTACTAGACTAGCTCGTTGATCAAAGATGGTTAAGGTTTCCTAACCATAAACATGTGTTGTCATTTGATAACGGGATCACATCATTAGGAGAATGATGTGATGGACAAGACCCATCCGTTATCTTAGCATATTGATCGTTCAGTTTATTGCTATTGCTTTCTTGATGAAAATACATATTCCTTCGACTATGAGATTATGCAACCCCCGGATACCGGAGGAATACCTTGTGTGCTATCAAACGTCACAATGTAACTAGGTGATCATAAAGATGCTCTATAGGTATCTCCGAAGGTTTTTGTTGAGTTGGCATAGATCGAGATTAGGATTTGTCACTCCGAGTATCGGAGAGGTATCTCTGGGCCCTCTCGGTAATACACATCATAAGAAGCCTTGCAAGCAAAGTGACTAATGAGTTAGTTACAAGATGATGTATTACGGAATGAGTAAAGAGATTTGTTGGTAACGAGATTGAACTAGGTATCAATATACCGACGATCGAATCTCGGGCAAGTAACATACCGATGGACAAAGGGAATTGCGTATGTTGTCATAACGGCTCGACCCATAAAGATCTTCGTAGAATATGTAGGAGCCAATATGGGCATCCAGGTTCCGCTATTGATTATTGACCGGAGAGGTGTCTCGGTCATGTCTACATAGTTCTCGAACCCGTAGGGTCCGCACTCTTAACATTCGTTGATGATATAGTGTTATATGAGTGATGTCTACTACGCAACTTTATTCTTGTAGACACGTGTTGGGCCTCCAAGCGCAGAGTTTTGTAGGACAGTAGCAATTTTCCCTCAAGTGGATGACCTAAGGTTTATCAATCCATGGGAGGCGTAGGATGAAGATGGTCTCTCTCAAACAACCCTGCAACCAAATAATAAAAAGTATCTTGTGTCCCCAACACACCAAATACAATGGTAAATTGTATAGGTGCAATAGTTCGGCGAAAAGATGGAGATACAAGTGTAGTAATGATAGTAGATATTGATTTTTGTAATAGTAACAATAAAAAACAGCAAGGTAGCAAGTAACAAAAGTGAGCACAAACAATATTGCAATGCTTGAAAATGAGGCCTAGGTTCCGTACTTTCGCTAGTGCAATCTCTCAACAATGCTAATATAAGTGGATCATATAACCATCCCTCAACGTGCGATGAAGAATCACTCCAAAGTTCCTATCTAGCAGAGAACATAAGACGAAATTGTTTGTAGGGTACTATTCTTTCCGATCAATCTATCCTAGAGTTCGTACTAAAATAACACCAAGCTATTCTTTCCGATCGATTTAACCAAGAGTTCGTACTAAAATAACATCATATGATACACATCAACCAACTCTAATGCCACCTAGATACTCCAATGTCACCGCGAGTATCCGTGAGTTGATTATACGATATGCATCAAACAATTTCAGATTCATAATACTCAATCCAACACAAAGAACCTCAAAGAGTGCCCCAAGATTTCTACCGGAGAAACAAACACAAGAACGTGCATCAACCCCTATGCATAGAATACCCCAATGTCACCTCGGGAATCCGCGAGTTGAGTGCCAAAACATATATCAAGTGAATCAATATGATACCCCATTGTCACCACGGGTATTCATAGCAAGACATACATAAAGTGTTCAAATCCATAAAAGTATTCAATCCAATAAGAACGAAATCTCAAAGGGAAAACTCAATTCACAACAAGATAGAGAGGGGAAAACACCATATGATCCGACTATATTAACAAAGCCCGCGATACATCAAGATCGTGACATCTCAAGAACACGAGAGAGAGATTAAACACATAGCTACTAGTACAAACCCTCAGCCCCGAGGGTGGACTACTCCTCCTCATCATGGTGGCCGCCAGGATGATGAAGATGGCCACCGGTGATGATTTCCCCCTCCGGCAGGGTGCCGGAACAAGGTCTAGATTGGTTTTTCATGGATACAGAGGCTTGCGGCGGCGGAACTTCTGATCTAGGGTTACCCCGAGGGTTTTCGGAATATTTGGGAATTTATAGGGCGAAGAGGCGGTGCGGGAGGCCACCGAGGTGGGCACAACCCACCTGGGCGTGCCTGGGCCCCCAGGCGTGCCCTGGTGGGTTGTGGTCTCCTCGGAGCTCTCCCCTGGTACTTCTTTGGCCCACCGGGTGTCTTCTGGTCCAGAAAAAATCACCAAAAAGTTTCGTTGCGTTTGGACACCGTTTGGTATTGATTTTCTGCGATGTAAAAAACAAGCAAAAAACAGCAACTGGCACTGGGCACTATGTCAATAGGTTAGTCCCAAAAATGATATAAAGTTGCTATAAAATGATTGTAAAACATCCAACAATGATAATATAACAACATGAATACTTCATAAATTATAGATACGTTGGAGACGTATTAGCATCCCCAAGCTTAATTCCTACTCGTCCTCGAGTAGGTAAATGATAAAAGAAATAATTTATGAAGTGTGAATGCTAGCAAAATGCTTAAGTTTGATCAATGATAATTTCAATCACTTTTTCTAGCATCATAACAGCAACTCTCTCTCATAAAAGTTCTCATGATAAAGTAGCAATTGAAAACGGATTTTTTGTTGTGGAAAGCAACCTATCATATTCATCATATACTCTTTCTTTTGTAGCATGGACATTTGGACTTGAACGATTCAAAGCAATAGTCTATAATTTGACATGAAGACATCAATACTCAAGCATATCAACAAGCAACCATGTCTTTCAAAATATCAACACTAAAGAAAGTTATCGCTAGCCCATCATGCTCAATCATTGATCCATTCGCAAAACACACTCGCATATTAGCTACATCCAATGCTCAAGTACGATCATAATGCCCCTTTGTTGGTGCATTTAAGAGAAGATGGAGACTCAAATAAAAATAATAATTGCATAAAGTAAATAAATAGGCCCTTCGCAGAGGGAAGTAGGGATTTGTAGAGGTGCCAGAGCTCAAAGCTTAAATTGATAGATAAAATTTTTGAGAGGCATACTTTTCCTGTCAACGAAAACGATCGAGTAATTCCCAACACTTTCCATGCTAGATATATCATAGGCGGTTCCCAAACAGAAAATAAAGTTTATTCCTTTTTCCACCATACTTTCACATTCCATGGCTAGCCGTATCCACGGGTACCGTCCATACCAACACTTTCCAAGGAATTTATTATTTGACAACATAAAGTAAATTCATTTTTCATTTCGGGACTGGGCATCCCTAATACCTTTGTCGTACTCTCGTGCAATGACAAGTGAATAAACACTCATCTTGAGAATAACACATCTAGCATGGAAAAATAGCAGCCACCCCCTACCGTTTCATGAGCGGTACGAGCACACAAAAAGGAAATTTATTTTGAAGATTAGAGATGGTACATACAAATTTGCTTAGAATGGCACGGAAATACCGCATATAGGTAGGTATAGTGGACTCATATGGCAAAAATTGGGTTTAAGGATTTTGGATGCACAAGTAGTAATCCCACTTAGTACAACTGAATGCTAGCAAAAGATTGAGAAGCATCCAACCAAGAAACGAAAAATATCATAAGCGAGCATTAAGCATAACTAACACCGAATAATGCATCACAAGTAGGATGCAATTTCATTGCATAACAATTGACTTTCATGCTTGCATAGGGAATCACAAACCTTAACACCAATATTCTTACTAAAGCATAATTACTCACCAACATGACTCACATATTATTATCTCCATATCGCAAAACTGTTGCAAGGAATCAAACTTATCATATCCAATGATCTACATGAAAGTTTTTATTATATCCCTCTTGAATATCTATCAGTTTGGGACTAAATTTATATATTACCATTGCTACTAACAAGCTCTCAAATAAATTTAAGTGAAGCACGAGAGCATAAGTAATTCTTCAAAATTTTGAACTCTCAATATAATCTAAGTGAAGCATGAGAGTAAATGAAATACTACTCCAAAAAGATATAAGTGAAGATCAAATGAGTAGTTAAGTAAATAGGTAGCTATGTGAGGACACTCTCTTATTTAAAAGTTTCAGATCTAAGTATTTTATTAAAACAGAAATCAAAGAAAAATAAAATGGCATTCCAAGAATAGCACAACTAATGTGAAGAAGCAAAAACTTAGGCTCAACCGAGGCTAACCGATAATTGTTGATGAAGAAAGGTGGGATGCCTACCGGGGCATCCCCAAACTTAGATGCTTGAGACTTCTTGGAATATTATCTTGGGATGCCTTGGGCATCCCCAAGATTGAGCTTTTGTGTCTCCTTAATTCCTTTTATATCACGGTTTCCCTAAATCTAAAAAACTTCATCCACACAAAACTCAACAAGAACTCGTGAGATAAGTTAGTATAAATAAATGCAAAAACCTTATCATTCTCTACTGTAGAAAATCACTAAAATTATTATTAAACATTGCATAATAAATTCCTCTGCATATTTAATACTCCTATCCTCAAATAGAATCATTAAACAAGCAAACATATGCAAACAATGCGAACACAACAGCAATCTGTCTAAACAGGACAGTCTGTAAAGAGTGCAATTGTACTCATACTTCCCTAACTCCAAAATGTCTGAAAATTAATCACACTGTAGAAAATTTATCAGAGCTTATTTTGCAAAAAAATTAAACATTTTATCACATTCATACTTTTCTGGATAATTATTGCAACAGCGATAAAATTTCTGTTTTGAAACAGCAACTCATATATTTGCAAAATAAGCATGGTGATGGCTATCCTTGCCACTTTTATTGAAATAAAAGATGCAAAACATTATTCTAAATAACAGAAAGCAAATACTAATAAAATAAAATGACTCTCCAAGCAAAAATCATATCATGTGACGAATGAAAATATAGCTCCAAGTGAGGTTACCGATAATGTTGAAGACGAAAGAGGGGATGCCTTCCGGGGCATCCCCAAGCTTAGTTGCTTGGATCTTCCTTGAATATTGCCTTGGTGCAGGTGCAGTTCCTGGCAAGATGACCGGGTTTGCCACACTTGTAGCAGAGCCCACTGTCTGGACGAATTACAGGAGCTCGAGGTGGTGCAGCTCGCAGAGGCTGCCTTGGTGGTGGAGGAGGCAGACGTGGTGCAGGTGCAGTTGGACGGTACATGCTGTGGGGAATCCAGATACGGCGCTTCTATGAAGACAAGCCCGAAGATGAGCCAACATCACGATAACGCTTATGTGACTCCTTGTGCTTGATCTGAGCAGTCTCAACCAGAATAGCCTTGTTCACGAGGGTAGCAAATTCGGTGAAGTCTTGAGCAACAAGTGCAAGCTCGATGTCTGGGTGGAGTCCACTAAGGAACTTCTCTTGTCTACGAGCATCCGCGGTGATGTTTTCTTCAGCATAGTGGGACAGGTCAAGGAATTCCCGCTGATAGGCTTCGACAGTCTTGTTGCCCTGAGTGAGGTTGCGGAACTGGGTTCTCATCCGGTCCATGATTCCCTGAGGAATATATCGGGCATGAAAAGCAGCCTGGAACTCTGGCCAAGTAACGGCTGTTCCATCAGGCAGTGTACGCTTGTGCGTGTCCCACCATTGAGCAGTGGGGCCCTTTAAGAAAAAGGACGCGAAGGTGACAAAGTTAGCAGGGGAGACATTTGCAGACTCCATCTCGTGAGTGATGTCGCGAATCCAGTCATCAGCATCCAGTGGCTTATCAGAGTTGTGGAACTGAGTGGGGTTAAGCCACACAAATTTTGACAGAGTTATTGAAGCAGGGTTCTGGTCCTAGTTGTTCTGATGCGGGAACTGAGCCATAATCCCAGTCATGAACTGACGGTTGAGCTCAAATTGTTGCATCATAGCTGCCATATAATCTGGCGGTGGTGGTTGTTCAGGGGCACGACCACGACCACCTGGTCTAACCATCCTGTTAAGTTTCAACAGGGGTAGTTTAGTAAAAGCAATTGCAAGGTTTAGCAACAAGCATGATGTAACACGACGATAATTAAGCAGTGTAATAGATTCTTATCAGTAGTCAATTAAGACGTACAGATCCATACACTGAGTCGGGTTCATGCGGACAGCATAACGGCGCTAATTTAAAAGCTAGACATGCTAGGTGGCGCGCAGGCACACGGTAAGGAAGTACACAACGAGACATAGCAAAGGCTATATCAACGTCGGAGAAAACTACTGGAGCGAGGAATCTGCAAGTGACAACACAGGGTGCCCTCAATAAAAGGGATCCTGCAAGCAGAACCTGGCCCACAATCTTGAAGAAAGGGTGGTAATTTCAGAAATCCGGGTGAATGTGAGCATGAGATCCTAAAGTTAGTAAAATCATTTTAACCCGAATAGACGAGAGATCAGAGTCCCAGAGCATAGACGAGAAATAAAAGATCCTAATACCACCCAGTTGGTGACGTGGGCCCGTAAGCCACACAACCAAGTTAGTAAAACAATTTTGGACCACTAGACTCAACTTCGGCCAAGGAGTTGGAAAGGGGGATCCTACAGGCAGTCGGCTCTGATACCAACCTGTGATGCCCCCGGCTTAATCATGCACTAATCATACACGCAAATGCACACGATCAAGCCTAAGGACTCACTTGAAGATATCACAACACAACTCCAGACACAAATTAAAAAATAATACAAGCTTTATGTTACAAGCCAGGGGCCTCGAGGGCTCGAATACATAAGGTCGCTTACAAGCGTCAGCAGAGGCATTAGATATCTGAGTACAAATATAAAAGATAAAACAGATAAGCCTTTAAAGAGGCGGGCAAAAGAAAACACTACGATCGAAAAGGCGCAGGCCTCCTGCCTGGGACCCTCCGATCCTACTCCTAGTCGTCGGTAAGCTCGTAGTAGTAACCACCCTCGGGGTGGTAGTAGTAGTCGTCGACGGGGGCAGCTGGCTCCGGGGCTCCATCATCTGGTTGCATCAAAAGGAAAAGGGGGAAAAAGAGGAAGCAAAGCAACCGTGAGTACTCATCCGAAGTACTCAGCAAGCAAGGATCTACACTACATATGCAACATTATCAAAGAAGGGTTGTATATATGGACTGGGTTACAGAAATGCCAGAATAGAGAGAAGGCCTAGTCCTATCGAAGACTAGCATCTTCAGCGGTCTTGTAGCATTAGAAGAGTGTAGATTATTACAGTATGAAGTAGTAGTGGTAGCAATAAGTATCAACCTCGGCCAGAGATCCTTCCTCGACTCCCTGCGAGAAAGCAATCCCAGAGCCCTAGTATCCATGTCTCATCTCAAGTATCCAGTTCTAGTTGTATCGATCGGGATACAACTCAGAGCGTCCGTTACCGAGGATCCAGCTATGCATAGATTAGTTCTTCCCTGCAGGGGTGCACAAACTTACCCACCACGCTCGATTAACTTCGGCCGGACACACTTTACTGGGTCATGCCCGGCCTCGGCCAAACGATACGCCGCAACCTGACCTAGGCTTAAAAGAGAGGTCAGCACGCCGGACTAAACCTATGCCCCCAGGGGTCTTGGGCCATGGCCCCGGGCGCTCCTGCACGTTGCGTACACGGACGATGAGCAGACCTAGCAGCCTCCAGTACAATGGAGGGTGCTTAACGCGGTCCAACCAAGCGCGCACCGCTCAATCCCTAACATCCATTAAGCTTCGGCTGATGCATACGACGCAGAGTGCCCATAACTGTTCCCACGTGATGGTTAGTGCTATCGGGCCATAATATCCAAACCGTTAGTGAATTAGGAGCGCGCGATAAGGAGCAGAGACTCACGATCGATGTGACCCCGTCACCCCGTCTCGAGGACTTGCGGCAAGGGCTAAGAATGCCCGGCCACGCCTCGTAATTATCTCATGGGTACTCTCTCTGGTCACCCGACTACATATCAATCGCATCACTTGCTCGCGCAAGTGCCCCTCAGGGCCAACCCGACTTTATCATGGTCCATGGTCAAAGTCATAGTAACTGTATGTCCAAACACCAGGGGGAAACCTGAGGAATCACCCTCGACGGATCCCACATGATGTAGTCGTCAAGGTGAACTTAGGAGGAATCACCCTCGAGGTTCACACTTGAGGTGTTACACGATGGCATCATTATCGGGAGTGCTGAAGGAGGAATCACCCTCGATGACCATGTCCAAATAGCTACTCTACAGAGTTAACATCAGAAGTGCTAAACGAGGTATCACCCTCGGCACTCGATGGTAACGTTACAGTGTCGTACAACTAAGGGGGGTGATGTGCGGTGTTGGGGCCTGGTCGTCGAGTCTTCCGATAATCCAGCGGGGCATCCGGGACAAGTGGGGTCACTGGGGTCTCTATCCAGCCTATACTAAGCAGTTTAGGATAAGCAGGTAAGGTATCAATAGCAGGTTACAATAAATAGGCTATGCATCAGAATAGGTAAAGCAGTAGCAGCAGCAATTCTAATGCAAGCATAAGAAAGAAGAGAATAGGCGATATAGGCATGCTCAAGGGGGGTGCTTGCCTGGTTGCTTGGCGGCAAAGGCAAGGTCGTCAACGATGTAGTCAACCTCCGGAGCTGCGTCGGTCTCGGGGACTATCTCGGTACCGGGATCTACCGAGAGAGAAGAGGGGGAGGAAACAGATAAATACACAGCAAACATATGCAACATAGAGTATGCTATGCTAACGTGCAATGCAGGGTTGCCTAAAGACATGTCTAAATTATATTGGTTATTTTAGGATTAAAGTTGGAATTATTGACCGGTGTATATGCACTATTCATCTATCAGAAACAGGCTAAAAGTTGCGGGTTCACCTACATAGAGGGACCCGACACGGAAATAGATGGCACGGTTGGATTCTTGGGATTTTTCTGAGCAACTTTCATATACAAAGTTTTTCCATCTGAGTTACGGATTATTTTCTACAATTTTCTAAAGTTTTATCAATTTTCTGGAATTAGTAAAATTATCAGAAATGCTAAAAGTGAATTATGACATCATGATGACGCAATCATTGCGTCAGTAGTGGGCTGACCAGTCAACGGGCCCACTGGTCAGTGACTGGACCAGCCTAGTCAGCACGTTGACCCGAGTCAACGGGGTTAACAGGGTTGCGGGGCCCATCGGCCAGTGACCCAGGCAGGTCCACGTGGTGTCCAGGTCAGTGGGCGGCACCGGAGTTGCTCCGGCGACCATTTTCGCGGTGGTTTCTCGTCGGAGACGGGCGGGATTGCGCTACGGGCCTCCAAAACGAGTGTCGTAACTTGCGTTCGATCGGCCGTGACCTCGCGCGTCTACCAATGATGTTGGAACGGGCGGAGGTGGCCGCTAAGCGCGCCGGTAATGAGCCGCGGCGGCGGCGAGCTATGGATCGGGCGGAGGCACAACTGTGGTTTGTCCTAAGGCACGCAAAATGGCTAGGCCGGCGTAGTAGCTTGCCAGAAGCACACGGGTGCCACTGGCTGGAGCCGTAGGGGCTCGGGAGCACGCTAATGGAAGCGGCGGTGACAGTCAGAGCACAGCACGGCGATGAGCTAGATAGGAGGGAGCAGAGCGGCTCGGGAGAGAGACGGAGGGAGATGGTGGCTCACCAGGCGGCTACGAAAAGCCTGCGACAAATTAGTAGCCGCAGTACGTCGCCTGAAACGTTGGGGATCGCCGGCGGTCAGAGATGCGGTCGGGGCCGATCGGCGGCAGCAGGGCTCTCCGGCTCCACCTGAGGGCACCAGGAGAAGAGTCATACCTCTGCGAGGCTGGCGGACACGAAGGAGGGGGCCGACGGTGGCTGTCGCCGTGGCGGAGCGAGTCGGACGGCGGTGGTTGCGCTCGGGCACGGGAGAGAAGAGGGGAGGAGAGTGGCCGATCTAGGAAGAGAGGGGGAAACTGACGGAAGACGTCAAGGGGGAAGGGCTCGCGGTCGCCCTTATCCTCTCGGCCGCTCCTGTAGCGTCGGTGGGCGTCGTGCTGTCAGCGTTTCGCCGGCGCGGCGCGCGGCGACCATGGGCGAGGCGACACGCCCAGGAGAGAGAGCGGGAGGAGAGAGAGCGGGAGGAGAGAGAGATGGGCCGGCCTCAGGCACTGTGCACTTAGGCCCAGTGCATAGTGGCCTTTTTCTCTTTTATTTTTCTGTTTTGCTTTTTCCAAAGAGGGTTTTGAATTAAATGAGCTGTCAAATATTTTTGTACAACTGTGAAACTTGGTCACATAAATACAATGGAATATTCTGCACTACCCCAAAAAGTTTGAAGAGTTTTGGAATCCTTTTGAATTTTTCAAAAATGAATATGGCATTTAAAGTGCTGTTTTGGCACTGTTTTAAAATGCTTAGGCCCACTTTGACTTGATGATGATGTTATATTCCTTAACAACAAATGGTTTTGGAATATTTGCTAGAAGGTGAACATTTTTCTAGCAAACTTTGAGCAACTTTATTTTGCACTTTAAATTTGAATTGTTTTCAAAGAGGAATTTTGAATTGTGTTGAGCTAACACTGTGATCAAGCACTGCATAGATGATGACTTGGCATGTCTAATAGAGAGTCACAGTGCTAGGTTACATAAGGGTGTTACAAAATCTCCTCCTCTAAAAGAAATTCTCATCCCGAGAATTCAGGAGGTAGAAGGAAAGAGGTCGGGGTATTCCTCCCGAAGATCCTCGCGTTCCCAAGTGGCTTCATCTTCTGTATGATTTGACCACTGCACTTTGAGGAACTTGGTCGTCTTCTGACGGGTTCGACATTCCGATTCATCGAGGATGCGGATCAGATGCTCCTTATAAGAAAGATCATCTTGCAATTCGAGCATCTCGTGATCCACTGCGCGGTGCGGAGACTCCTTGAAGCAACGACGAAGTTGCGACACATGGAAGACATCGTGGATATGAGAGAATTGCAGCGGCAACTCCAATTTATATGCCACCTGACCATGTCTTGCAACAATGCGGAAAGGACCAATGTAGCGCAGAGCTAACTTGCCCTTGATTCCGAAACGGTGAGTGCCCTTCATAGGGGTGATACGAAGATAAGCTTGATCACCAGGTTGATAAGTCAAACCCCATCACTTGTGATCATAATTTCTCTTCTGATGGTCTTGAGCCACCTTGTGATTTTCTCGAATGATACGGACTTGTTCTTCGGCGTGTTGGATAATGTCTGGACCCACAAGTGGTCGTTCCCCAGTTTCTGACCAATTCAGAGGGGTTCGACACTTACGTCCATAAATTACTTCGAAGGGGGCCATTTTCAAGCGGGCTTGATAGCTGTTGTTATAAGAGAACTCAGCATGCGGGAGAGATTCTTCCTACTTCTTGCTGAAGGAAATAACACAAGCCCGAAGCATCTCTTCAAGAACCTGATTAACTCGCTCGACTTGGCCTTGGGACTAGGGGTGATAAGCCGAACTCCAGGTAATATGAGTTCCCATAGCTTCTTGGAAACTTTCCCAGAACTTTGAGGTGAAAAGACCGCCACGGTCCGAACTGGTCTCTTTCGGAATACCGTGGGGCGAAATAATTCACGCGCGACAAGGTCCTCTTCATGAGCGTCAAGCCCAATGCGGCGCTGCGTCAAGAGAGCTTCTTCAGTGGCAACCTTTTGCGCGGCTTCCTCTTGCGCCCTTTCCATATCATATTGCTTCAATTGGAGCTCCGTCCAGCTTTGGCTCACTTGTTCCCGGCCGGCAGTCAATTCTTGGAAGGCCTCGGTGTACCAGATCTGCATTTGCTCGACACATTTCTGGAAATCCGCCTCTGCTGCTTCGACTACTGCAGCTCTGGCATTTACCTTTCGAGTGCGGTGGAGCGCCTGGAGCTTGCGGAAGTTATCGCCCATGGCCTGGAGGAGTCGATCTTCTTCGGATTTGCCGCTGCTGGCTCTTGGTTCATCGACAATCTTGAGCCCAGCAGCGGTGATGACTTCTTCATCAAAAGTTTCTCCCTCGATCGGCACCTCAACGCTTGCCGTCCCCGGTAGGTTGACGAACAAGTTGTCGCCGACCTTGAGATACTTGCTCGATGAGGGGGCCTCAGATGTCGACGGTTGATCTTCGGCAAGCGTCTCACCGGTGGCTGGGGGCTCTGTGGCCGGCATAGCGCCTGGCGCTCCTGCGGCAGGAATGCCGTCAGTACGGTCAGCGACCTCCTCGCCGGCCCTCTCTCCAGGTTTCTTGGCAGCCTCCTCAGCAGCAGCCTCGCTGACCTTGACGGTGGCATCTTCGATGGCCTCACTAGCGGCAATCCTGTCAGCTTCGCCGGCAGCATTCCTGGCGGTCTCCTCGATGACGACATCGACGTCCATGGTTTCCATCATAGGGAATTCTGAAAGATGAAGGATGGAAGCAAAATCATATCAAGATCAAAGTTCAGAAAGATAAAGAAAGAGTTACAAGCGCTCTGAGGCAAGCAGTCACCTGTGTCGAGCTGATAAGGAGTAGCTTCACCGCTCCCAGCAACATTGCTTGCCGGGGAAAGGTTGCTGGTGCCTTTGCTCACCAGCTCTTCCTCCTCCAAGGTGGGCTCGTCAGTGGGGGCTCTTGCACGAGATGCGCTTGCGGGTTGCGCGATTGACGGGGGCGTCTTCCAACGACTCTCTTTGTTGTCGTTCTTCTCCTGCAAGCCCAAAAGATGTAAGCGGCAAAGGTAGAAACCTTAGCACCCGCCAGCGGGAAACAAGTAATGAACTTACACTGGGGGCTGTGCTGGGGGCTGCGTCGAGGGCTGAGCTCCGGGCTGATGGTTATAGTCTCTGGCACGCTCGTAGAGCTTGTCGGTGGCTCGTCGCCCGTGGAGGTTTTCGCCCTCTTCGCGATCCTTTCCGCCAAAGTTTCTGCCTCCCTGCAGAGACAAGACAAAGCAAGGCGATGAGATCAACTGAATTCAGAATTTTGGGAAATAAAGACCGCGACAGGACACTTACTCTTCCTCTTCCCGTTCCTGGCTGAAGCCGGAGATGTCGAAGTCGACCTCCGTTGCAGTGTCCATATGGGGAGGCGAAGGAGGGGTCCTGGGTCGCTTGGCTGCGGCAGGTGCAGGGGGTTGGTGTGGCTCTACCGCCTCAGCTTTAGGTGATGCTGCCTGAGACGCCCGTGCCGCCCCAGTGGTTGCCACAGGTGTGTGTCTCGTGCGCCGCGCGGGTTGCTGTCGAACCCCTTGCCACGGTGCAGCCTTGCCGACCGCCCCCATGCCGGGGGCCTCGCTGCTCGAAGAGGTTTGGCTTGCTGAGACGCTAGAGGCAGCTTTCCGAAGGACGCGCTTTGCCTTCTTTGGAGCTAGGGGCTCCTCCTGCGGCTGCTCTTTGGCTGCGTCCTCACCTGATGAGCTCTCAGCGGCTGCACCGCTCTGTTTCCCGGCAACCTCATCCTCCCCGGCGGGTTTTTCCTCCAACACGACCTCTGCGTCGCTGGTTTCCCATTCTGTGAAGCCGACGTTGCCGGCCTCCACGGCAAGATTCGCCTCTTCCACTCTAGTGGCAATGTACGCCACTTCTTCATCAGTGCTGGCGCGGATGAGGTTTGTCTCCTCCCGGACGGGCCTCTCCGACAAGTTGTCGAAGAACTCTTGCGCCTCCTCCGCAGATGGCTCGACCCAGGTGGCGTCAAGGCCGTGGGCGTTGAACACTGGCATTGCGGCAATGATCGACCCCAAGGCGGAGTTGTTGCACAAGGGAACAATTCTTGCCGGCAATTTGTGCTTGTCTTCACGCTGGAATAGCGGGTGGCGGAGAGTGCCAAGATGCATGATCGTCAGGTTGTTGTTCAGTCCGGGGCGCAGCCTCATGATATCTGCCGCATTCCGGAACTCCCAGGCCGGTCTCCCCTTGTTCTGCAGTGGGGCGATGCGCCGGCGAAGAAAATCAGAGCCTATCATCTCTATTGTGAGCCCGGCGGCTTTCAAGCGGAGAATCCTGGTCGTGGCGATTGTGAGCTTGTCATCTTGAGCATCAAGATCGCTCCAGTCCTCGCCGCGAACCGCCTTTTGTCGTCGGGGCGAACAGAAGGGATGGGGGTCTGCTTCCTTGATCCAGCACCACTCAGACCGCCATTCTTCCCACTTTTCCCGGTAAACCCCGTCCGGATAAATCTCCTTGTTCCATGCCCTTGGGATCCAGGCGATAGAACCGGCAAGGGCTTCCCCTTTTTGGACGCGAGGAATGAAGTGATGGCGGAAGAGGGCGGTATTGGGAACTACTCCGACAAAGTTTTCGCAAAGATGGGCGAAGATGGCCATGCAAGTTACGGCATTCGGCGTGAAGTCTAAGAGATGGAAGCCGTATGTATACATGATATCATTGAAGAAATCAGAGAATGGAGGGCAGAGCCCACAGTAAAAGTAAGCGGCGAAGAAGGGATATCTATCAGAGCCGCTTTTGGAAGAGGAACCTGGGGCCACGCGAGTCGTGGGGTGAGCTTTCGTCTCCCTCGCCCACATGCACTGGTACTGGTTCCTCAAGTCTTCCGCGTCGAGCGTCGGAGCGAAGACAATGTACTTCTTCCGCATCTTCACCAACTCGCTCCTCGGGACATCGGCCTTTGTCTCCTTGCCCTTGCTCTTGCTAGCCTTGGGTGGCATGGTGGTTGCAAAGGTGGATGCCGAGGATGGAGCGGGTGTGGGGGCGATGAGCGAATGAGGAGAAGTTTTGCTCTGGGCTCGGGAGAGAGAGGGCAATGGCGGATTTCAGATTGGAAAGAAGAGGGGGTGAAAGGGCAGCGCCTTTGCGGATTCCTTTTTATGGGGAAGGAGCGAGGCCGCCTCTTTTACTGCCCAATATGAACACACCTATACGAGCGCGCTGCGGCCGTGGCCGTTCAGCGCATGCTTCCCACGTCACGCATTCAATGCGCGTAGTGGGGAAGCACAGTAAGCGGAATGATTACAAGCAGTTAATCCCTGCCACGCGTGCCCGTGCACTGTTTGGGCCTAGCCCAACAACGCCTCGCACCCGTGTGTGGCCTAGGCCCGGGGGCTCCTGTCGGTGTACTAAATATTGGGCCTTTAGTATCCCATACTTGTGCACGGACAGTTGTAGCCATACCTGCGGCAAGGCCTATCGGGGGAACAGCTAAAGATCGATCCAAGATTATCAAGAGACATCCACGCCAAGGACCAGAAGATAAAGAGGACTAAAGACCAAGGGCTCGGCTCCCGGCAAGATCTTGCCGGGGTAGCCCGCCAAGCCCGGCAAGATTCGCACCCGACAAGGTTCCGCCACTGTGCCACCGCTCCAGTACAGTGACCGGCCTAGCATCCTGGCCCCACTTCTGGATGCGTGGCAGGGCACTAGTGGGGGCGAGTTTAAGCGGTGCTGATGGGATGGCTCCTTTTTCCATCCCCAAGAAAGTAGGGACACCTAAACGGACACCTCACGGTGCATTAAATGCATTTGTCCAAAACCGTCAGTGGTTAGGTATGATAACCATGTAGCTACTTTACACCTCGCAAATGAACAGTTCGCCACTGTGGTGACCCCTTTGATCATATAAAAGGAGGCCCAAGGCAACTGCTACAGAAGAGGACGATTTTCAGCCCATTCTGCATGCCTAGCTGCTGCTTGAACTTACTGTTCATCGCAAGCGCTCCAAGAACTGGGATGAATCACTGATAATAAACTAAAGCAGGAGTAGGGTTTTACGCTGATCAGCGGCCCGAACCTGGGTAAAAATCCCCTCGCGCTGATCCTCAGTTCTGCTCTTTGTGCGTCCCTCTCTCCCTGCTGAACCGTAAAGGGGTCCCTCGGATCCCATAGGCGTCGTACGCCGACACGCTTCACAATAGGAGTTGTGCCTGGTTTCAAGTCGATGACGAACTCGACAGCTCTAACAGGGGGTATTCCTGGAAGTTCTTCTGGAAAAACATCCTGGAAGTCACGAACGACTGGAATGTTTTCGATTCCCTCAAGCGGAGAAGCGTTCAACGCATTTAGCGCGTAGATTTGAGCCTCAGCAGTTTGAGTGATATGAGCATGATAATTCACTAGCCCAGCTGTTGGGTGCATGAGATGTACAACTTTAGAGGCATAATTGATTGAGGCGTAGTGAGCCTTCAGCCAATCCATTCCCAGGATAAGATCAATGTTGGAAGTATTCAGGATAATTGGGAAGGCCTGAAAATTCCTCCCTTCAATCTCAAGAGAGACTTCGGGGCTGAATATGGAGGCTTGGCATTGACCCGCGGGTGTGTTTACCACTAATGGATGGTGTAGCGTTTTACATTTAACGTCATGCATGAGCGCAAAATGTTCTAACATGAATGAATGCGATGCTCCTGAATCAAATAAAACATATGTAGGTACTGAATTAACAAGTAGTGTACCCATCACAGTTTCTGGTTGATCTTGAGCTTCAGCCATGTTGACATGATAAGCCTGCCCATGACCATAAGCAGGTCTGGCATTGTTGTTGCGGGGCTGATTGTTGCCACGGGCATTAGCAGGTAGAGCCAGTTGATTTTGATTCTGGTAGCAGTTCCTGGCAAGATGACCTGGTTTGCCACACTTGTAGCAGAGCCCACTGTCTGGACGAATTGCAGGAGCTCGAGGTGGTGCAGCTCGCAGAGGCTGCCTTGGTGGTGGAGGAGGTAGACGTGGTGCAGCATGGTACGGCCTTGGTGAAGGTGCAGTTGGACAGTACATGCTGTGGGGAATCCAGATACGGCGCTTCTGTGAAGACGAGCCCGAAGATGAGCCAACATCACGATAACGCTTCTGTGACTCCTTGTGCTTGATCTGAGCAGTCTCAACCAGAATAGCCTTGTTCACAAGGGTAGCAAAGTCGGTGAAGTCTTGAGCAGCAAGTGCAAGCTCGATGTCTGGGTGGAGTCCACTACGGAACTTCTCTTGTCTACGAGCATCCGGGGCGATGTCTTCTTCAGCATAGCGGGACAAGTCAAGGAATTCCAGCTGATAGGCTTCGACAGTCTTGTTTCCCTGAGTGAGGTTGCGGAACTGGGTTCTCATCCGGTCCATGATTCCCTAAGGAATATATCGGGCACGAAAAGCAGCCTGGAACTCTCGCCAAGTAACGGCTCTTCCAGCAGGCAACGTACGCTTGTGCGTGTCCCACCATTGAGCAGCGGGACCCTTTAAGAAAAAAGACGCGAAGGTGACAAAGTTGGCAGGGGAGATATTTGCAGACTCCGTCTCGTGAGTGATGTCACGAATCCAGTCATCAGCATCCAGTGGCTTATCAGAGTTGCGGAACTGAGTGGGGTTAAGACGCACAAATTCCGACAGAGTTATTGAAGCAGGGTTCTGGTCCTGGTTGTTCTGATGCGGGAACTGAGCCATAATCCCAGTCATGAACTGACGGTTGAGCTCAAATTGTTGCATCATAGCTGCCATATAATCTGGCGATGGTGGTTGTTCAGGGGCACGACCACGACCACCTGGTCTAACCATCCTGTTAAGTTTCAACAGGGGTAGTTTAGTAAAAGCAATTGCAAGGTTTAGCAACAAGCATGATGTAACACGACAATAATTAAGAAGTGTAATAGATTCTTATCAGTAGTCAATTAAGACGTACAGATCCATACACTGAGTCGGGTTCATGGGGACAGCATAACGGCGTTAATTTAAAAGCTAGACATGCTAGGCGGCGCGCAGGCACACGGTAAGGAAGTACACAACGAGAAATAGCGAAGGCTATATCAACGTCGGAGAAAACTGCTGGAGCGAGGAATCTGCAAGTGACAACACAGGGTGCCCTCAATAAAAGGAATCCTGCAAGCAGAACCTGGCCCACAATCTTGAAGAAAGGGGGGTAATTTCAGAACTCCGGGTGGATGTGAGCATGAGATCCTTAAGTTAGTAAAATCATTTTAACCCGAATAGACGAGAGATCAGAGTCCCAGAGTATAAACCAGAAATAAAAGATCCTAATACCATCCAGTTGGCGACGTGGGCCCGTAAGCCACACAACCAAGTTAGTAAAACAGTTTTGGACCACTAGACTCAACTTCGGCCAAGGAGTTGGAAAGGGGGATCCTATAGGCAGTCAGCTCTGATACCAACCTGTGACGCCCCCGGCTTAATCGTGCACTAATGATACACGCAAATGCACATGATCAAGCCTAAGGACTCACTTGAAGATATCACAACACAACTCTAGACACAAATTAAAAAATAATACAAGCTTTATGTTACAAGCCAGAGGCCTCGAGGGCTTGAATACATAAGCTCGCTTACAAGCGTCAGCGGAGGCATCAGATATCTGAGTACAGATATAAAAGATAAAACAGATAAGCCTTTAAAGAGGTGGGGCAAAATAAAACACTACGATCGAAAAGGCGCAGGCCTCCTGCCTGGGACCCTCCGATCCTACTCCTGGTCGTCGACAAGCTCGTAGTAGTAACCACCCTCGGAGTGGTAGTAGTAGTCGTCGATGGGGGCAGCTGGCTCCGGGGCTCCGTCGTCTGGTTGCATCAAAAGGAAAAACGGGAAAAACAGGAAGCAAAGCAACCGTGAGTACTCATCCGAAGTACTCAGCAAGCAAGGATCTACACTACATATGCAACATTATCAAAGAAGGGTTGTATATGTGGACTGGGCTGCAGAAATGCCAGAATAGAGAGAAGGCCTAGTCCTATCAAAGACTAGCATCTTCAGCGGTCTTGCAGCATTAGAAGAGTGTAGATTAGTACAATATAAATTAGTAGTGGTAGCAATAAGTATCAACCTCGGCCAGAGATCCTTCCTCGACTCCCTGCGAGAAAGCAATCCCAGAGCCCTAGTATCCATGTCTCATCTCAAGTATCCAGTTCTAGTTGTATCGATCGGGATACAACTCCGAGCGTCCGTTACCGAGGATCCAGCTATTCATAGATTAGTTCTTCCCTGCAGAGGTGCACCAACTTACCCACCACGCTCGATTAACTCCGGCCGGACACACTTTACTGGGTCATGCCCGGCCTCGGCCAAACGATACGCCACAACCCGACCTAGGCTTAACAGAGAGGTCAGCACGCCGGACTAAACCTATGCCCCCAGGGGTCTTGGGCCATCGCCCCGGGCGCTCCTACACATTGCGTAAGCGGCCGGTGAGCAGACCTAGCAGCCTCTAGTACAACGAAGGGTGCTTAACGCAGTCCAACCCAGCGCGCGCCGCTCAATCGCTGACGTCCATTAAGCTTCGGCTGATGCATACGACGCAGAGTGCCCATAAATGTTCCCACGTGATGGTTAGTGCTATCGGGCCAGAGGCCCACTCGGATCAAATATCCAAACCGTTAGTGAATTAGGAGTGCGCGATAATGAGCAGAGACTCACAATCGATGTGACCCCGTCGCCCCGTCTCGAGGACTTGCGGCAAGGGCTAAGAATGCCCGGCCACGCCTCGTAATTATCTCGCGGGTACTCTCTTTGGTCACCCGACTACACATCAATCGCATCACTTGCTCGCGCGGGTACCCCTCAGGGCCGACCCGACTTTATCATGGTTCATGGTCAAAGTCATAGTAAATGTGTGTCCAAACACCAGAGGGAAACCTGAGGAATCACCCTCGACGGATCCCACATGATGTAGTCGTTAAGGTGAACTTAGGAGGAATCACTCTCGAGGTTCACACTTGAGGTGTTACACGACGGCGTCGTTATCGGGAGGGTGAAGGAGGAATCACCCTCGATGACCACGTCCAAATAGCTACTCTACAGAGTTAACATCAGAAGTGCTAAACGAGGTATCACCCTCGGCACTCGATGGTAACGCTGCAGTGTCGTACAACTAAGGGGGGTGACGTGCGGTGCTAGGGCCTGGTCGTCGAGTCTTCCGATAATCCAGCGGGGCATCCGGGACAAGTGGGGTCACTGGGGTCTCTATCCAGCCTATACTAAGCAGTTTAGGATAAGCAGGTAAGGTATCAATAGCAGGTTACAATAAACAGGCTATGCATCAGAATAGGTAAAGTATTAGTAGCAGCAGCAATTCTAATGCAAGCATAAGAAAGAAGAGAATAGGCGATATAGGCATGCTCAAGGGGGAGGGTGTTTGCCTGGTTGCTCGGCGGCAAAGGCAAGGTCGTCAACGGTGTAGTCAACCTCCGGAGCTGCGTCGGTCTCGGGGACTATCTCGGTACCGGGACCTACCGAGAGAGAAGAGGGGGAGGAAACAGATAAATACACAACAAACATATGCAACACAGAGTATGCTATGCTAACGTGCAGTGCAGGGTTTCCTAAAGACATGTCTAAATTATATTGGTTATTTTAGGATTGAAGTTGGAATTATTAACCAGTGTATATGCACTATTCATCTATCGGAAACAGGCTAAAAGTTGCGGGTTCACCTATGTAGAGGGACCCGACACGGAAACAGATGGCACGGTTGGATTTGTGGGATTTTTCTGAGCAACTTTCATATACAAAGTTTTTCCATCTGAGTTACGGATTATTTTCTACGATTTTCTAAAGTTTTATCAATTTTCTGGAATTAGTTAAATTATCATAAATGCTAAAAGTGAATTATGACATCTTGATGACGCAATCATTGCGTCAGCAGTGGGCTGACCAGTCAACGGGCCCACTGGTCAGTGACTGGACCAGCCTAGTCAGCACGTTGACCCTAGTCAACGGGGTCAACAGGGCTGCGGGGCCCATCGGCCAGTGACCCAGGCAGGTCCACGTGGCGGCCAGGTCAGCGGGCGGCGCCGGAGTTGCTCCGGCGACCGTTTTCGTGGCGGTTTCTCGCCGGAGACGGGCGGGATTGCGCTACGGGCCTCCAAAACAAGTGTCGTAACTTGCGTTCGATCGGCCGTGACCTCGCGCGTCTACCTATGATGTTGGAACGGGCGGAGGTGGCCGCTAACCACGCCGTCGATGAGCTGCGGCGGCGGCGAGCTATGGATCGGGGTGGAGGCACGGCTGTGGTTCGTCCTAAGGCACGCAAAATGGCTAGGCCAGCGCAGCAGCTCGCCCGAAGCACACGGGTGCCACTGGCTCGAGTCGTAGAGGCTCGGGAGCACGCTAATGGCAGCGGCGGCAATGGTCAGAGCACGACACGGCGGCGAGCTAGATAGGAGGGAGCAGAGCGGCTCAGGAGAGAGACGGAGGGAGATGGTGGCTCACCGGGCGGCTACGAAAAGCCTGCGACAAATTAGTAGCCGCAGTGCGTCGCCTGAGACGGAGGGGGATCGCTGGCGGTCAGAGATGCGGTCGGGGCCGATCGGCGGCAGCAGGGCTCTCCGGCTCCGCCTGAGGGCACCAGGAGAAGAGTCAGACCTCGGCGAGGCTGGCGGACACAACGGAGGGGGCCAGCGGTGGCTGTCGCCGTGGCGGAGCGAGTCGGACGGCGGCGGTTGCGCTCGGGCACGGGAGAGAAGAGGGGAGGAGAGTGGCCGACCAAGGGAGAGAGAGGGGAAACTGACGGAGGACGTCTAGGGGGAAGGGCTTGGGGTCGCCCTTGTCCTCTCGGCCGCTCCTGTAGCGTCGGTGGGCGTCGCGCTGTCAGCGTTTCGCCGGCGCGGCGCGCGGCGACCATGGGCGAGGCGACACGCCCAGGAGAGAGAGATGGGCCGGCCTCAGGCACTGTGCACTTAGGCCCAGTGCACAGTGGCCTTTTTCTCTTTTATTTTTCTGTTTTCCTTTTTCCATAGAGGGTTTTGAATTAAATGAGCTGTCAAATATTTTTGTACAAATGTGAAACTTGGTCACATAAATACAATGGAATATTCTGCACTACCCCAAAAAGTTTGAGGAGTTTTGGAATCCTTTTGAATTTTTCAAAAATGAATATGGCATTTAAAGTGATGTTTTGGCACTGTTTTAAAATTCTTAGGCCCACATTGACTTGATGATGATGTTGTATTCCTTAACAGCAAATGGTTTTGGAATATTTGCTAGAAGGTGAACATTTTTCCAGCAAACTTTGAGCAACTTTATTTTGCACTTTAAATTTGAATTGTTTTCAAAGAGGAATTTTGAATTGTGTTGAGCTAACATTGTGATCAAGCATTGCATAGATGGTGACTTGGCATGTCTAACAGAGAGTCACAGTGCTAGGTTACATAGGGGTGTTACAGAACCTAGGCCTTGTTTTCAAGCATTGCAATACCGTTTGTGCTCACTTTTGTTACTTGCTACCTTGCAGTTTTTTATTGTTCCTATTACAAAAATCAATATCTACTATCATTACTACACTTGTATCACCATCGCTTCGCCGAACTAGTGCACCTATACAATTTACCATTGTATTTGGTGTGTTGGGGACACAAGAGACTTTTTATTATTTGGTTGCAGGGTTGTTTGAGAGGGACCATCTTCATCCTACATCTCCCACGGACTGATAAACCTTAGGTCATCCACTTGAGGAAAATTTGCTACTGCCCTACAAAACTCTGCGCTTGGAGGCCCAGCACGAGTCTACAAGAACAAGTTGTGTAGTAGACATCAAGCTCTTTTCTAGCGCCGTTGCCGGGGAGGTGAGTGCTTGAAGGTATATCTTTAGATCTTTCAATTGAATCTTTTAGTTTTTTGTTTTATCACTAGTTTGGTTCATAAAAGAAAACTATCAAAAAAAGGAATTGAGGTGGTCTCATATTATTCGTCTTTATCATGTCTTTCTTGAAAATGATGGAAAGGAGAATTGTGCTCAATTGATAGAAGAAGAATTCAATAAAATGTTTGGCATGAATGATGAGCATGATTGCAATGTTGTTAGTATGAATTCTTTGAATATCCAAGATGCTAATGATATGCAAAGCCATAAGCTTGGGGATGCTATGTTTGATGAAGATGATATTTTTAGTCCCCCAAGTTTTGATGAGAAAATTTATTATGATGAAAGCATGCCTCCTATCTATGATGATTATGATGATGACATGTATGCTATAAAGAATAATGATAACCATGAAACTTGTCATCATGATTTTAATTTTTAATCACATGATAGTTATTTTGTTGGGTTTGCTCCCACTATGATTGATGAGAATACATTTGCTTATGTGGAGAGTAACAAAATTTCTATGCTTATGCATCATGAAAAGAATGCTTTTTGCGATAGTTATATTGTTGAATTCACTCATGATGCATGCTACTAAAAATTATTGTGAGAGGGGAACATATGCTTTTACATATTGCAATAATATCAAGTTTCCTCTCTATGTGTTGAAAATCTTGAAGTTTTGCTCGTTTTGCCTTCCTATGCTAGTTGATTCTTGTTCCCATAAGTTGTTTGATCACAAAATCCCTATGCATAGTAAGTGGGTTAGACTTAAATGTGCTAGTCATATGCTTCATGATGCTCCCGTTATTTTTCAATTCTTTACTTTTATATGAGCATCATTGAAATCATCATGCCTAGCTAAAAGGCATTAAAGAAAAGCGCTTGTTGGGAGACAATCCAACACTTTTACCTACTGTTTTTGTGTGTTCACATGGTTAGGCTAATGTAGTGATATTGTTTTATAGCTTTTGTTTCAATAAAGTGCCAAGTAAAGCCTTTGGGATAGTGTGGATGATAGTTGACTTGATTCTGTGCAAAAACAGAAACTTCTGCGTCCAGTGAAGAAATTAAAGTATTTTACTGGAACGTGGAAAAATTCTGATTTTTTTACAGTTGATGGGTATACAAATTTTCTACGTTTTCCTAATTTTTCAGAATTTTTGGAGTTACAGAATTATGACATTAATTCAGATATTTACGTACTGTTCTGTTTTTGACAGATTCTGTTTTCAATACATAGTTTGCTTGTTTTATGGTTTCCATGGCTTATATTGCTTAATATAAATTGTGGAAATTGTAGAGTACAGTAGGCATTGTGTGAGAACAATTATGAATCTTGTCTTTGATAGTACCAAAGTGAATGATTTGTCTTATCATACTAACCCATCTCACGAAGTTCCGTTAAGTTTTGTGTGATTGAAGTTTTCAAGTTTTGGGTGAGATATCGATATGAGGAGAATAAGGAGTGACAAGACCCTAAGCTTGGGGATGCCCAAGGCACCCCCAAGCAAATATTCAAGGAAGATCCAAGCAACTAAGCTTGGGGATGCCCCGGAAGGCATCCCCTCTTTAGTCTTCAACGTTATCGGTAACCTCACTTGGAGCTATATTTTCATTCATCACATGATATGAGTTTTGCTTGGAGAGTCATTTTTTTTATTAGGATTTGCTTTCTGTTATTTAGAATAATGGTTTGCATCTTTTATTTTAATAAAAGTGGCAAGGATAGCCATCACCATGCTTATTTTGCAATTATATGAGTTGCTGTTTCAAAACCGAAAGTTTATCGCTGTTGCAATAATTCTCCAGAAAAGTAAGAATGCGATAAAATGTTGAAAATTTTTGCACAATAAGCTCTCATAAATTTTCTACAGTGTGGTAAATGTTTAGAATTTTTGGAGTTAGGGAACTATGAGTACAATTGCACTCTTTACGGACTGTCCTGTTTAGACAGATTGCTGTTATGTTCGCATTGTTTGCATATGTTTGCTTGTTTAATGATTCTATTTGAGGATATGAGTATTAAATATGCAGAGGCATTTAGTATGCAATGTTGAATAATAATTTTAGTGATTTTCTACAGTAGAGAATGATAAGGTTTTTGCATTGATTTATACTAACTTATCTCACGAGTTCTTGTTGAGTTTTGTGTGGATGAAGTTTTTAAGATTTAGGGAAACCGTGATATAAAAGGAATTAAGGAGACACAAAAGCTCAAGATTGGGGATGCCCAAGGCATCCCAAGTTAATAATACAAGAAGTCTCAAGCATCTAAGCTTGGGGATGCCCCGGTAGGCATCCCACCTTTCTTCATGAACAACTATCGGTTAGTATCGGTTGAGCCTAAGTTTTTGCTTCTTCACCTCTTTTCTTAGAATGCCATTTTGTTTTATTTTGTTTGATTTTTTAATAAAATACTTAGATCTGAAAGTTTTTAAATAAAAGAGAGTCCTCAAATAGCTACCCATTTACATAACTACTCGCTTGAGCTTCACTTATATCTTTTTGGAGTAGTTTGTCTTTTTCTCTCATGCTTCACTTATATTATTTTGAACGAATTTTTTTTTATGCTCATGTTCTTCACTTAAATTTGTTTGAGCTTGTCAAAAGCAATTGCAACTTATGAAACTAGTCCCAAAGTGATAGACATTCAAGATGGATATAATAAAAACTTTCATAAATATCATTGGACAAAATAAACTTGATTCTTTGTAATAGTTTTGAGATATGATGATAGTGATATGTGAGTCATGTTGATGAGTAATTATGCTTTAGTAAGAATATTGGTGTTAAGATTTGTGATTCCCTATGCAAGCATGAAAGTCAATAGTTATGCAATGAAATTACGTCATACTTGTGGTGCATTATTCGGTGTTAGTTATGCTTAATGCTCGTTTATGTTAATTTTTGTTTCTTGGTTGGTTGCTTCTCAATCTATTTGCTAGCCTCCATTTCACTACTAGGAAAAGGCCTGTTAGTGGCGCACCTGTTTTGGCCATTAATGGCGCACTATAGGTGCGCCACTATCATCACGCCACTAGTAACAAATACTAATGGCGCACCCCTGGTGCGCCATTAGTATACCAGACAATAGTGGCGCACCTGGCAGTGCGCCATTAATATGTCAAACGGTGCGCCATTACTATGCCTCCTAGGGGGCCATATTTACCTTGTGCTCTGGGTTACTAATGGCGCACTTCTAGATAATGCGCCACTAGTGTGTTTATTGCAGTGCGCCACTAAAGTGCAGTATGGTGCGCCACTAGTATGAATATTAGGAATTTTTTTTTTCTTTTCTGATATTTGCACAGGTTACAAAATATATTACTGCACAGAATATAGACAGCACAACATATAAACAGCAGATTTATCGAATACAATAGAAGATTAGTCTCTGAATACAATTCATCATATTAGTCTCCGAATTCAAAATACCGAACAAAGTTAGAACATTACAAGTCTCGAGACCGCGAGTAGCGAGTTTGTCTTCACATTACAAGTCGATATCGATCATCTAAACTACCATCACATAGAAGAGAGCTACGGTCACGATGAGCATCATCGCGATGAAACTGGTCTTCATCCGGTTCCTCCTCCGCTCCCTCCTCTCTCCCGCTAGATAGCGCGCGTATCTAGCTTCCGCCTCCGCCCTAGTGGTGTACCCTTTGTAACTGTTACCGCTGAAACGGTGAACCTGTCTCTGACACTCCTCCCAGTCATCGTAGACTCCGGGAACCTTACCCTTGTACACGACATACGGCGGCATCTCTATGCACTAGACAAACAAAACGTTAGTAGCAATTCACAGACAATACATAAGCAATATATAAGTATGCAACAAAAGGATCGGAAGAGAAAAGCAACACATTAATAGCACGATTCATGGTCCTACTAATAAATAGCATCGATTACATATAAGTTGAACGACTGTCCAAACTAAAGAGACATACAAGTTCATTAAAGTTTAATTACAACATGAGCTAATCGATATTTCAGAACTACATAGCATCACTACTTTCGACTCGACTCGGGGACCGGAGAGTGGATGAAGCCGCCGTCTTTCGTGATGGTCATGAAATCACGGGCGTTGTCAGCCTGCATTTGTAGCGTTGTTTCTATCTCACTATTGGATGGTTGATATCTGAGGTAGAACTGCCCCGAGGTACGAAGGACATCTTGATGGATGATTTCCGCAAACTCCGACTGGATGCAAAAGAATTATCCTCTGATGTCCGCGTCCTGGATTGCCGACAAGCGTGCGGCCCAATCTTTGAGATTATTTGGTAGCAGAAGGTGATTATGGTCCCGTACGATCGCCCGCATGTGATGGAGGGCGTAGTAGGCATCCTTCTGACCGCCAGGCGGCTGCTTGACGCAGGGGAATGTCGTATTGTGGGTGAACACGTGCTTGCCGTACCTACGAATTGGCCTGCTGAAGGTGCCTCCAGATCTGGCATAGCCGGGAAGAGCTTCATCAAGAACTTTCTTGATATTTGTGTAGTCTTTCTTCGACTGACGGTCCGAGTTGAAATACATGGCCGTGGAATATTTCGGGCTTAAGAGGATGAGTGTGCAATGTGTGTCACTGCACAAAACACGGAATGTTAGAAAAAAAGAACGATCGAAATCTAAGAAATCATATGTTACGAGGCGGTGAGGGGATGACTTACTCGGGAAAGCAAGGCACGAGGAAGTTATCCTTATCTGGGTTTGCTAGAATGACGCCTTCGAGGTATGAACTCGCGACTTGCCGGTCCCCAGCGCTGCCCAAGATCTTGGCACGCATGTAGAAGGGGTCGACTATCACGATGTCCGGGGTCTTGTCTCTAATGATCCGCATCTCCATACTCAGCGAAAATAGCCGAATGAAGGTTTAGTGCAGTGGATGAAGGTTAAACATAGCGAAGATGTCATCAAACCGCAGGACGATCATACCCCCGATGGTGCTATCGACAAAGCCCTTGCCCTCTGGCACCTTGGCCACGAATACCGGGTATGCCACATCATTCTCGGAGAGACCCCGCTTCTCCAAAGAAAGAACACTGTCATGCAGACTCCGCATAGCACCGGTTGCAGCATTGAGCAGATTAGTCGGTAGCATCGGCCTACCCGCCACATGCACCCTTCTCGAGATATCCTTAGGTGAAGGTGGCCCGTCCTGAGCATGGATCGTACTCGGTGCCGGCTGGCTCGCACCCTTATTATTCTTTCTTTTCCGTCCCTTCTGCTTCTTCTGCTGTAATGGGATCGAGTTCTGCTCAGAGACCACCTTCTTGAGTGTGTTGGGGCTGATAATATTTCGCACCTCGGCTATCTGAGGCTCGGTGAAGGCGGCAGCTGGAGGCGTCTCCTGAGAACTGAACGCCAGACGATGCCTGTTGCAATTGGGTTTCTCCGCGGTACCAGCTAGATCGCGATCGTCTTTTGCAGGGTTGGGTTCTTGAGAAGGAGGCCCCAAGAATTCGTCAACGTACCCATGTTCGTTGAAGTACTTATCGACGTTGGTAAATGTACCGTCGTCGTCGTCCGGATCCTGTGCCATATGCATGTCCGGATCAGCTGACGGCGGTAGCGTTGCGGCGGTCTTGCCATGGCTTGGCGCCGGCAAGACTGGCGGTGTTGTCTGTGGAGTGGTGTCCCCCGCCCCCAAACGAATCTGGCTCTTCGGCCAAAGCAGGGGCCAGCTTAAGCAGGCGCTGAGGGTCATCACATCATCTTCGTCGGCCCCAGGGGGTCGAAACGGAGGTAACAAGTCGTCCCAGCCCCGCAGCACCCGAACCAGTTGAACCCTATACACGTTGGGTGGCATCGGATTACCGTGGAACAGGCGGTTGCCCGGTTGAACGATTCTGGCCTTGACGACATCGATCAACTCACCGTCCACGAAGTGCAGGAGAGTGCATGGAACATCGGCGGCGCCCTGCGAAAACATGTAGGGCGTTAGGGATGCCCAGTCAAAGGCAAGGAGATGAAGTCATCGGCCGAGAGGCTTAATTAGTTCCCGTGATGGCGTCGAGCTCGGCTAATGTCGAGGCACCGCCAACGGCGGGCGTGCAATTGACGGAGGGGCCGCTTGCTGCCGAGGTGCCGGCCGGCGTATTCTTCCCACACCCGGGTGCATTAAGCTGCAATGCTGGCGCCGCCGCGGGAGACACCAATGCCGCCTCCGCCGGAGACACTAATGGCGCCGCCGACGCGTTGCGCGAGTTGCTGCCCGTGAAGCTGGGAATCGGGGGCGGCCCCTGTTGGCCGCCCGCAATCCACGCCTGCAGCCTAGAAACCAAGGTAGGTATAATGGCGGTGATCGTCGCTCCCAGTTGGTCTCGCACTTGCTCTTCGACCATCTCTAGAATCCGCGCCACTTGTGCCTTGAGTTGTTGAACCTCGTGCTCCTGGCTTTCCGAGCTGGCCTTCTTTCTCTCCTTTCGTCCAGCGGGATAGTATTCCGACCATTTCGTGGACAAGCCTTTGCCGGCCACACGACCAGCTGACGACGGCTTACTGAGCTTATCCTTGTTTTTCATTACATTCAACGCCCTATTTAAAGGGGTGTCGAAAGGGGAGCTCTGAGACGACCCCGCGCTACTGCTTTCAGTTTCCTGCAGAAGGAATGTGAACCATTTAGAAATTTGGCTTCATTAATTAGAATGCAACCATATGGAGCTAATTACGCGGGGGTGTATTCCTTACCAGAACACGCTCAAGCGCCTTGGTCTTCGGATCCGTGGTAAGCTCCTTGGTTACCGGGTCAATCTTGTACCGGGCCCTGACATAGTTCCTGGTCTGCTTGTCACGGTATTTATCGAAGCGGGGCGGTAGGCCTTGCTCGGCACGCTCCGCGTCCTCCTTGTCCCATATAGGTTCCGCCACTCTGTAACCGCCAGGACCGAGTGTGTGCTGTCCTAAGTTCAAGTCCCGCATATCTTTCCCCCACTGACTTGATTCCTCGGATGCGGTGCTCTCGCACTTGATCTTGAACTCCAGGTAGTCAGCTTCGCTGATCAAAGGATTTTTCTCCTTGATCTTCTCATAACTATCACCTTTGTCAATCATTCTCTTCACCGCGCCTCTCCAAGTAGCCAGGGCCGTGCTCATCTTCGAGAGGGCGGCACTGTTCACTTTATTCCCTGAGAGGCGTGTGTTTGCGAAGTCACCGGGGAACTTGTATCGTTCATGCAGCTTCGTGAAGAGGAGGTTGCGCAAATTCCCTCGGTCACGATGCCTTAGGTTCTCGGTGTTGATCGAGACGGTGCTCCGGAGAATGCACCTGAGCTGTCCCGCGTACCCCTTGACTAATTCTTTGGGCGCCGTTGGATGCCCCTCGGAGGACACTTCAGTAAATTCCTCCTTGACGGTGCCGAGCACGTTCGGGCGCCGGTCCTTCCGTTGCCTCTTCGGTTGGCTGCCATCTGTGCGTGCGCTGCCATCATCAGTGGTGGCATCCTTGGCGGCACCATCAGTGGTGTCATCCCTGACGCCACTAGGGGTTGTGTAGTCAGGATCGGTGTTTTCCGCGGCGTCCTCATAGCGGTGAGGTTCTTCCTCCATCTCCTGGGACAGCTCCCAGAATGCCTTGCCCGAACCGCCGGCCTCATCGTTGTGGGCCATGTTTCGCTCTAAATAGGAAAAAAGTTTGGTCAAAAAGTTGGTTATTGTCATCACCGAGGCATCCTAAAAGCTAAGCTTTTATCATTTAGGGTTTGTCGACACCGAGGCATCCTAAAAGCTAAGCTTTTATCATTTAGGGTTTGTCGACGCCGAGGCACCCTAAAAGCCTAAGCTTTCATCATTTAGGTTTATATCGACACCGAGGCACCCTAAAAGCCAAGGTTTTATCATTTAGGGTTTGTCGACGCTGAGGCACCCTAAATGCTAGGTTAAGTTTTCATCATTTAGGGTTTATCGATGCCGAGGCACCCTAGGTTGACTGATATATATGGGTATCTTCTAATAATATACCCTATCAAGAAAAGGGAAGGAGAATTCTAAGTTGGGCCTAATCACTTGGCTCTATTGCCACCTATGGCAGTTGCATATTAGTTGTGCAAAAAAATTTAAGAGCGGGCAGTAATGAATAATATTTAATGGGATACCTCAAAGAGCTAATCTAGTATCTCCATTTAACAGTTTTCAACTAGAAAGTGCACAAAGTGCAACAAACAGATTATTTCAACCCCCCAAACAATAATGATAACATTCTTTTCCTGAACTATAAACGACTCATGGTTTCGTCTGTCCACACATGAATTCAGCATATGTGTTTAATGCAGCAAGAATAAAGGGGCAGTTGATCCTACTTAATTAAGTACTAAGATACCCCGGCCCATGCATTAGTCGCAAGTACCCCATATGTCCTATTTTTAGCAAAGTCATGCTAAAATTCACGGAAAATTTCATCATGACCTTTGCTGAAAATAGGACATATGGAGTACCCGAATTTGCCGGAACGGAAGTTAATCGACATTCCGGCAAACTCAAGGGCCTCTCGGGGTACCTGCAAAATCATCACGACACGATGGTCGGAGACAAAACCCAACAAACTAGCAAAGTTACTGACGTGTTTACAGAAATTGTTTTCTGTAAAAGATGATCATCATCTTTACAAGTCTTTCTCAATGTCTACAACTATCAGACCATCACAAGTACCATCATTCAGGCCATCACAAGCATAACAGAGCAATGGTGTTTTCTTCAGTTACCTTTGATCTGGCTGCTCGGAATCCACTGACCTTCAGATCCGCTGACCAATCCACTAACCTGCTGTAAACTGTACATCATTGTAAAAACACAGTTCATTTCATTTTATTTGTAAATAAATGCAATTTGTAACAAATTGTTGTACAGCAATATATCTTCTAGCCATGAAACCCTACCCTGATTCTCCTTTCTTCCTCTTGCCGAAGAGAAGTTGGCTGCAGAGGATGGTCCAACTCAGATCAGCCTGCAGAAGTTCATTGTATAATTCTGTTTAGTTCCAAGCATATACGAATACTCTTCATATAAGGCCAGCACCAACTGGTATATTGGTCTGTTTTAAAATAATAAAACAGCAGTAGTTCAAGAAGTGCAAATTGCAGAAGTTTGAGAAAGCACTAACTGGAAAGTCTGGTGTTTCCTTGAAAACATGAAAGGGCCTGACTATGCATACAATTTTACAACAAGACATCCACCATACAATTTTTATTAAAGGAAAAGACTTAAGTTAACTTTAATTAAAGTTTCAGTTAAAGTTTAAATTAAAGTTTCAGTTAAAGTTTTAGTTGATTTTAAAGTTAAATTAAATTTTCACTTAAAGTTTCAGTTAAAGGAGAGCACTTGCTACTGGATTTTAGGGCTATTGTAAGCAGTGCACTACTGCACTATTGTTCATACTCCTGCACTATTGCACTACTGGAATCCTCCTTCAAACTACTGCAAGTAGGAATACTGATGCAAACCCTGGAACTTGCAAGCAGTAGCAGGAGTACAACAAGACAAGAAGATGATACAATATGGAGGGCACAAGACAAACTACTGAAAAGGTTTCTTTGTGTTGTACTCCAAAATTCTTTGGAGAGAAGAGAAGAGAAGAGAAGATAAAGAGAAGAGAGCAAGTCCTACTCCTCTTATCCTTTACTGCAAGAAGAGAGAAAACAGATGCAGGAAGAGTATACTGTAACTGAAAAAGTTTCAGTTAATTAACTGAAACTTAACAGCAGCAGCAAGTGCTACACTATTGTTGTCCTACACTAAACTAATACAACCAAACAAATTAATTGAAGAAAAACTACTGAAACTATACAAGAACTACAGTCAGATTACACAAAAGTACTAATGCAAGCAGTACAGTACACAAAACTTGCAAACTTACAAGCACTACTGCAACTTAATTAAGCTACTGGGTAACTGAATCTGGGTAACTAAATCAGTACTACCTAGGGAGTAAGGTAACTAGTGGAGGAGAGGACAGTTGATAATCCATGCGAATCAATCAGAAATTCAAAATACAGTCTTTTTAGGCAGCAGTAACATTCGAAATAGAGGAGAGGAGTAGAGGAGGGAGGAAGGGAGGGAGCATTTGCATTCGTTGACGAGGCGGTGGTTGGCGTCGCGTCGGAGATGCAGACCGTAGAAGGAGGAGGACGCCGGTCGTGGTCGTGGTCGTGGGCCGGCCTCGTGGCGTCGCGTCGGCCGTCGAGGGAGATGAGAGACAGAGCAGGCGTTCGTTGTCAGCCGTCGATGGACTGCGAGTAGCCCCGCTGAAGTCTCCACCTCCGGGCTCCGGCTTCCTCGTCACGGCGGCAGAACGAGGTGTAGCTGCCGGTGGGGTGGGGTGGGGCGGCTGCGGCGAATGGGGTTGGGGCGCGACGCGACCTAGCCTAACCTAGGTTGGAGCGGGGGAGGGTGCGGGGGGTCGTCGGCGGCGGTGGAGCGGGGGAGGGTGCGGGGGGTCGTCAGCGGCGAGGGGGATCTGGCGAGGGGGATCGAGATGGAGGGGGATCTCTGGCGCGGGGGGCGAGGGGGAAAGGGATAGAGGGGGGAAGGATAGCAATGGCGCACCTCCCAGGGGTGCGCCATAAGTACATCCATAGCAATGGCGCACCACCGAGGGGTGCGCCATAAGTAATTCATTTGGGAATTGGTAAAACATTTATGAATATGAAAAAATATCATCAAATTTGAAAAAATATTCATGAGTTCAAAAAGTGCCCATGAAATTTAAAAATATTCATGAGTTCAAAAAATATTAACAAATTCAATACTTTTTGTGAGTTAGAAATTCAATACCATAATAAACATAAATAAATATTCATGAGGACTAGAACAGAAGAAATATCATTTCAAAATGTCGAAATACAATCGAGAAATGAAGACTACGATTTAAATACAATCGATCTTAGCTAGCTATCTTTTCACAATCTTCTTGCCCTTCTTTTTCGCTAATGGAGTTCTTCTGTTGAACGGACGTCCTTTAGGTAGGGTGGTCCTGCTTCTTCTTGTGGTGTATGGCACTTCATCGTTGTCGTCATGTTCCATCTTCAGGTCGCCGTACTTGTCGAAGTCTTGCTCATTGGCGACTCCATCCATTCCGATGATCTTCCTTTTGCCTCTCCTCACGACAACACGACTGGGCTTTGACGGGTCGGTAATGAAGAAGCATTGGTCCACTTGGGAAGCCAGTACCCATGGATCATTTTTTGCGGTGACGTTTGCGCCCGCGGTCTTGGATTTGGCTTCGGGTATAACCATGGTGGTGAAATACCGGTCTTCTTTTAGGACGCTCTTGGCCCATCTGACACGGAACATCGGGACCTTCTCTCCAGCATAGCTCAGCTCCCAGATCTCCTCGATCCTTCCGTAGTATCTGTCCTTGTCGTTACCGGTGTAGGATTCCATCGTTACCCCGGAGTTTTGATAACCATCGCTCTTCATGTCCTTGTCCTCGGTGTAGAATGTGTAGCCGTTGATATCGTACGCCTCATAGGTCATCAGGTTGTGCTCGGCGCCCTGTGACAAGGCGAATATGAGTTTTTCTTCCGCGGAAGAATCCTCATGTAAATGGTACGACAGAAGCTTCTCCTTGAACCAACGCGTGAAACATGAGTTGTGCTCTTTGATTATATCTCCGTCCTTCCTCTGTTGGCCTCGGTCATTGTACGTCTTCTCAATAAAGGTTTTGTGCTCTACCACCCAAGGATCGACCACGTCTATGTGTTGTAGCGCGACTAGCTTTGCTCTTTCAAAGTCGGCGAGTCGACCCTCGAAGTCGACATGCATTTCGTGGCGACCATCACGGTGACCCCATCCAGCGAGCCTGCCGAGGTGCCTGTTGACGGGCAAACCAACGGGGTTCTCGATGCCTAGATAATTCGTGCAGTAGGAGATGCACTCTTCGGTCAGAAAGCCCCTGGCTATGCTTCCCTCTGGACGTGACATGTTGCGAATGTATCCTTTGATGACACCATTCATCCTTTCGAACGGCATCATGCTGTGCAGGAACGTCGGCCCGAGTTGGATGATATCCTCCACGATATGGACCAGCAGATGCACCATAACATCGAAGAATGCGGGCGGGAAGTACATCTCAAGCTCGCATAGTATCACCACGATCTCTTCCTGTAGCCTTCTGAGTTGCCTCACGCCAACCGACTTCCGAGAGATGACGTCGAAAAAGTTGCATAGGCCAAATAGCGTTTCACGGACGTGCGCGTCCATGATCCCACGGATTGCAACTGGAAGTATCTGCGTCATCAGCACGTGACAGTCGTGAGACTTCATCCCGCTGAACTTCTGCTTCGCTGAGTCTAGGTATCTGCTTATCTTCCCCGCGTAACCATAAGGAAGTTTTACTCCTACGAGGCAGGTGAAAAACTGCTCGATCTCCTCCTGACTTAGAGTGAAGCACGCGGGAGGGCAATCATTTCCGATCTTCTTGGCCTTTTTGCCTTTGCGACGACTTTTCGTGTCCATCGCCTCATCATCATCATCATCATTATAAGTAGCGTGAAGCTCCTCCCTGATGCCCATTGATTTCAAGTCTGCCCTTGCTTTCGGCCCATCTTTGGTCCTCTCTGGCATGTTGAGCAGGGTACCAAGCAGACTCTCGCACACGTTCTTCGTGATATGCATGACATCAAGGCTGTGAGGCACACGGAGGATCTTCCAGTACGGCAAGTCCCAGAAAACCGACCTCGTTTCCATACCTTCAGCAGCGGCTCTGGCGCCTTTCGCTTCTTTCCCGGCAGTGGGCACTCTTTCCAATTTTTCAACAGCTCGTCTATTTCCTCGCCGCTCCTCGTACGCGGGCGTCTTCGGGGTTCGGTTTCACCATCGAACAGATCCTTGCGTTTTCTCCATGAGTCATCGTCGCGAAGCCACCTTCGATGTCCCATGAACATGGTTTTCGAAGACCCGGGATCTCTATCTAGCTGGCGATACGTTGTGTCATCCATGCACCTGACGCATGCACGAAATCCGTGGACCACCTGCCCCGCGACATATCCGTAACCGAGATAGTCTTGCTCCGTCGTGAGCAGTGCGGCTCTCATAGGGAAATATTCTTTCTTTGCGGCGTCCCACGTATTGGCTGGCGTTTTCCATAGCGTGTCTAGCTCCTCTTTCAGCAGCCCCAGATACAGATTGATGTCGTTCCCTGGTTGTTTCGGCCCTTCAATTAGCATACTCATGTGAATGTACTTCCTCTTCATGCACTTCCAGGGGGAAAGGTTGTACATCCACACAAACACAGGCCAGGTGCTATGTGTGCTTCTCTGGCTGCCAAACGGATTGACTCCATCGGTGCTCGCGCCCAGCACGATGTTCCTTGGATCGTCCCCAAATTCTGGGTATTCGAAGTTCAACGCTTGCCACTGGCTCGCATCCTTAGGGTGACTCAGCATCTTGTCTTTTTTATTTATCTCCGGATCATTTCCGTCATCTTCTCGCTTCTTCTCCTCCCTATCCGCGTGCCAATGCAGGAGCTTTGCTGCCTTAGGGTCCGTGAAATACCGCTGCAGACGAGGAGTGATCGGAAAGTACCACACCACTTTTCGAGGAGCTTTCTTCCTCTTCTTGTATCGAGTGACGCCGCACACCAGACATATGGTAGACTCCGCGTGCTCGTCCCGATAAATGATGCAATCGTTCATGCACACATGGTATTTCACGTGCGGTAAATCCAGAGGACACACGATTTTCTTCGCCTCCTCGAAACTGGTCGGGCACTTGTCCCCCTTGGGAAGACGTTCGTGCCAGAATGACATGTTCTCGTCGAAGCATGCGTCGGTCATTTTGTGTTTTACCTTCATCTCCAGAGCCATGAGCGTTACTTTCAGGCGGGTATCCTCGGGCCTGCATCCTTCATACAATGGAGTAACCGCGTCTATCTCCAGTTGATCCAGCTTGGCTTTCTCTCGGGCGGCAGCTCTTGCGTTATCCGTCTGCTTGAGAAGCAGCTCTTGAATATGAGGGTCCTGCACCCAGCCCATCGATGGTCCATCGTCATCTGCTCCGGCATCTTCATCTTCATGATCATGCCCTTCGTCTTGATCTTCCTCATCATCATGTCCGGCATCTTCTACATGATGACTGTGTACTGCATCACCGTCGTGATCATGTCCTGGAGATTCTTCGTCTTCTCGCCCGCCCTCGCCGCCGCGGTTGTCTTGCTGCCCATCCTCATTTCTTGCCCGGCCCCCATGGACGACTTCATAGTCATCTTCATCACCTTGCCACCGATAGCCATCCATGAAACCACGCAAGAGCAGGTGGTCCCGCACCTGTCCGGAATCCGGGTCCGTAATAAGGCTCTTCAGCTTGCATCTTCGACACGGACATCTTATCTCCGTCTCGTTCTTTTGAAGCATCCTGGCCTTCGCGGAGCTCAAAAACCTATTCATGATGCCTTCGGTCATCGTGAGGACCATGGTCGCCTGCGGGGTAGAGCAAAACGATATTTTAGAACCAAAAAAAAAATTGGCATGACTTTGCCTAAAAATAGGACCAAAGAGAATGCATAGTGCCAAATTCTCGCCGAAACGGAAATGAATCAACATTTCGGCAAAATATTGGCAACTATCGCATTTCAAATACCGGTACCTGCAAACACAAACATATGCAACACCACAAACATATGCAACACCACAAACATACGTAGATCTAGGCCATAAAAAGTGCATGTACACGTTGTTGGAGGGAGAAAAAAGTAGATCTACAACATAAAGAAAGCTTTCCCCTTACTTACCTATCAAAAAAAGGAAATTTAACCACTTAATTTGGGTGAATCTATGGTGCAAATGAGGTGAGGAGGAGGAGGCAGCCGAGACAAGCTTGGAGGAGGAGGTGGAGAGAATAAAGTGGGGAAAGTGAGTGTGGTAGGTGGCTGTCCAAAATATCTAGCTGCTCTCAGGTTACCAATGGCGCACCACCTAACAATGCGCCATTAGTAACCCTAGTTACTAATGGCGCACCTGTTACGTGGTGCGCCCTTACTAGTTTTGCAAAAAAAATAAAAAAAATAATTGTTAGTAGTGGCGCACCGTGGTTGTGGTGCGCCATTACTAGTTTGAACTAGTAATGGCGCACTATACCCGGATGCGCCATTACTAGTTTTCAAAAAAACGTAAAAAAAAATTTGTTAGTAGTGACGCACTGAGTGTGTGGTGCGCCATTACTAGTTAAAACTAGTAATGGCGCACTATGCCGTGGTGCGTCATTACTAGTTTTGGAAAAAAAATTGTTAGTAGTGGCGCACCATGGGTGTGGTGCGCCATTAGTGATATGGACACTAATGGCGCACCTACACATGGTGCGCCACTGCTATATAGCAGTGGCGCACCACATATGTGGTGCGCCATTAATGTTCATATTAGCAATAGCCCTTTTCCTAGTAGTGTTTGTACTAAGTGGGAATACTACTTGTGCATCCAAAATCCTTAAACCCAGCTTTGCCACATGAGTCCACCATACCTACCTATATGCGGTATTTCCATGCCGTTCTAAGCAAATTTGCATGTGCCATCTCTAATTTTCAAAATAATTTCCTTTTTGTGTGCTCGTACTGCTCATGAAACGGTAGGGGGTGGCTGATATTTTTCCATGCTAGATGTGTTATTCTCAAGATGAGTGTTTATTCACTTGTCATTGCATGAGAGTACGGCAAAGGTAATAGGGATGCCCAGTCCCGAAATGAAAAATGAATTTACTTTATGTTGTCAAATAATAAATTCCTTGGAAAGTGTTGGCATGGACGATACCCGTGGATACGGCTAGCCGTGGAATGTGAAAGAATGGTGGAAAAAGGAATAAACTTTATTTTCTGTTTGGGAACCGCCTATGATATATCTAGCATGGAAAGTATTGGGAACCACTCGATCGTTTTCGTTGACAGGAAAAGCATGCCCCCAAAATGTTTCTATCTCTCTTTTTCGCTTTGAGCTCTGGCACCTCTACAAATCCCTATTTTCCTCTGCGAAGGGCCTATCTATTTACTTTATGCAATTTTTATTTCTATTTGAGCCTCCATCTTCTCTTATAAAGCACCAACTAAGGGGCACTATGATCGTACTTGAGCATTGGATGTAGCTAATATGCGAGTGTGTTTCATGAATAGATCAATGATTGAGCATGATGGGCTAGAGATAGCTTTCTTTAGTGTTGATATTTTGAAAGACATGGTTGCTTGTTGATATGCTTGAGTATTGAAATCTCCATGTCAAAACTAGACTATGACTTTGAACCATATAAAAGTCCATATGTCCATGCTACAAAATAAAAGAATATGTGATGAACATGTTAGGCAGCATTCCACATTAAAAATTCTGTTTTATCATTTACCTTCTCGAGGACGAGTAGGAATTGAGCTTGGGGATGCTGATACGTCTCCAACGTATCTATAATTTTTGCTTGTTCCATGCTGTTATATTATCATTCTTGGATGTTTTACAATCATTTTATAGCAACTTTATATCATTTTTTTGGGACTAACCTATTGACATAGTGCCCAGTGCCAGTTGCTGTTTTTTGCTCGTTTTTTACTTCGCAAAAAACAATACCAAATGGAGTCCAAACACAACGAAACTTTTTGAAGATCTTTTCTGGACAAGAAGACACCCGGTGGGCCAAAGAAGTACCAGAGGGGAGCTCCGAGGGGAGCACAACCCACCAGGGCGCGCCTGGGGGCCCAGGCGCGCCCAGGTGGGTTGTGCCCACCTCGGTGGTCTCCCTCACCGCCTCTTCGCCCTATAAATTCTCAAATATTTCAAAAACCCTCAAGGTAACCCTAGATCAGAAGTTCCGCTGCCGCAGGCCTCTGTAGCCACAAAAAACCAATCTAGACCCCGTTCCGGCACCCTGCCGGAGGGGGAAATCATCACCGGTGGCCATCTTCATCATCCCGGCGGCCACCATGATGAGGAGGAAGTAGTCCACCCTCGGGGCTGAGGGTTTGTACCAGTAGCTATGTGTTTAATCTCTCTCTCTCTCTTTCGTGTTCTTGAGATGTCACAATCTTGATGTAACGCGGGCTTTGTTAATATAGTCGGATCATATGGTGTTTTCCCCTCTTTATCTTGTTGTGATGAATTGAGTTTTCCCTTTGAGATTTTGTTTTATCGGATTGATTACTTTTATGGATTTGAAAGCACTTGATATATGTCTTGCATACGAATACCCGTGGTGACAATGGGGTATTATATTGATTCACTTGATATATGTTTTGGCACTCAACTCGCGGATTCCCGAGGTGACATTGGGGTAATCTATGGATAGGGGTTGATGCACGTTTTCGTCCTTGTTTCTCCGGTAGAAATCTTGGGGCACTCTTTGAGGTTCTTTGTGTTGGATTGAGTATTATGAATCTGAATTTGCTTTGGTGTTATTTTAGTACGAACTCTTGATAGATCGATCGGAAAGAATAACTTGGAGTTATTTTAGTATGAACTCTTGATAGATCGATCGGAAAGAATAACTTGGTGTTATTTTAGTACGAACTCTTGGATAGATCGATCGGAAAGAATAGTTGCAAACAATTTATTCTTATGTTCTCCGCTAGATAGGAACTTTGGAGTGATTCTTAATCGCACTTTGAGGGGTAGTTATATGATCCAATTATATTAGCATTGTTGAGAGATTGCACTAGCGAAAGTACGGACCCTAGGCCTTGTTTTCAAGCATTGCAATACCGTTTATGCTCACTTTTGTTACTTGTTAACTTGCTGTTTTTTATTGTTCCTATTACAAAAATCAATATTTACTATCATTACTACACTTGTATCACCATCTCTTTGCCGAACTAGTGCACCTATACAATTTACCATTGTATTTGGTGTGTTGGGACACAAGAGACTTTTTATTATTTGGTTGCAGTGTTGTTTGAGAGAGACCATCTTCATCGTACACCTCCCACGGATTGATAAACCTTACGTCATCCACTTGAGGGAAATTTGCTACTGTCCTACAAAACTTTACGCTTGGAGGCCCAACACGAGTCTACAAGAACAAGTTGTGTAGTAGACATCATGGTCCAGAAAAAATCACCAAAAAGTTTCGTTGCGTTTGGACTCCGTTTGGTATTGATTTTCTGCGATGTAAAAAACAAGCAAAAAACAACAACTGGCACTGGGCACTATGTCAATAGGTTAGTCCCAATAATGATATAAAGTTGGTATAAAATGATTGTAAAACATCCAAGAATGATAATATAACAGCATGAATACTTCATAAATTATAGATACGTTGAAGACGTATCAATGAGTTATATGATTTGGTGACCGAATGTTGTTTGGATTCTCGTATGAGATCACGGACATGACGAGGAGTCTCGAAATGGTCGAGAGGTAAAGATTGATATATAGAACGATGGTATTCGGACACTAGATAGTTTCGGAGTGCACCGGGTAGTCATCAGATCACCGGAAGGGGTTCCGGGAGGCCCCGGGAGGTCTATGGGCCTAATGGGCCAAGGAGAGGCACACACCAGCCCACAGAGGGGCTGGCGCACCCTCTCCCTGACCGCCGTCCCTAGAAGAAGGAAAGGGAGGGGGGGCGCCACCTCCTCCTGCCTTTCCCCCCTTGTGGGAGAAAGGAAAGGGGGAGGCGCCACCTCTAGGGCAAGCCCAAGTAGGATTCGGACCTACTTGGGGCGCCCCTTGGCCTCTCCCCTCTCCCTCCCACCTATATATATGAGGGAGGGGGGCGCCTAGCATAACACAACATTGTCTTAGCCGTGTGCGGCGCCCTCTCCACCGTTTACACCCCCGGTCATATTTTTGTAGTGCTTAGGCGAAGCCCTGCGGAGATAGCTTCACCATCACCGTCATCACGCCGTCGTGCTGCCGGAACTCGTCCACTACCTCGCCGTCTTGCTGGATCAAGAAGGTGGAGGACGTCATCGAGCTGAACGTGTGCTGAACGCGGAGGTGCCGTACGTTCGGTGCTTGATCGGTTGGAATGCGAAGACGTTTGACTACATCAATCGCGTTGTCAAACGCTTCCGCTTACGGTCTACGAGGGTACGTAGACACACTCTCCCCTCTCGTTGATATGCATCTCCATGGATAGATTTTGTGTGTGCGTAGATTTTTTTTTTTTCATGCAACGTTTCCCAACAATGAGGACGCCATGTGGGTATGGCGGATGTCACATGCCAAAAATATGGACGTCTCGGGCTAGGACCGCGCCACAACTTTATGTCGTCGCTATAACGGACGCCATAAAAACATCGGTGATATTTATCATTGTATAAATAAGTATGTGACATCTCTCTCATAGCAAAGAGACGCTTTTCGCTACAAAATACGCAAACATCCAATCCTTTTCTTCTTATCTTAAGAAAAAAAAAACAATTCACTCTCTCGCTCTATCACCCGACGGCACAACACTCACACTAACATCTCATTCCCTCGACCTACTCTCCTTGCCATGGTGTCGCCGCCACCACTGTTGTCTTCCCTCGATACAACGGCATTCGACATGTACTTTCCTCTCACCATAGTCTCCCCTTCCTTCCACAGCGTCGTCCGCCCCGTGCAATGTGTCCAAGGAATGCACACCTTTGTAGTGTTTATGCAAAATTATACATATCATGTGATCCTTGGAATTCCGTATTTAAGCATAATTATATTCTAACAAACTGAGGCACCCAGCCAAACCAACAAAAATACACCAATTGAAGTTCCATATCAATTCAGCTAGCTCAAACCATCAATTAACTTGATGCTACATCACAATGATACAAATAATTCAACAAATACCTTTCAACTTGGAAAGAAAGATTCTTTTCTAGAAATCCATGGGTACTCGACCTTGACGAGTCTAGCATGGCAATGAAACGACGCTCTCCACCTTGGGCACCTCGACCGGGAACCGGTGGATCTCCTCAATCCACGGGTTGCTGCCGGCTTCCTTTGACGGGTGAATGTCCTTGAGCGCGCGCCACACCGCGCTGTTACACTTGAACCCTGACCCGAAGGCGATCTGCCACGCACGGTGCCCGCGCCGGACGCGTCCCTTGGCCTCCGTGTACGCAAGCTCGTACCAGAGCGAGCTGCTGGACGTGTTCCCCCACCGGTTCAACGTCATCCTTGAAGGCTCCATGTGCCAGTCACTGAGCTCCAGGTTCTTCTCGATGGTGTCCAGCACCGCCCTGCCGCCGGCATGGATGCAGAAGTGCTCGAACGCCATCTTGAAGTCCGGAATGTAGGGCTTCATCTTGAGGCCAAAGATCTTCTTGCCGATGAGAGAGGTGAGGAAAAGGATCTGCTCGGACATGGGGAGAACGAGGGGGCCGAGCGTGGTGATGTTGGTCTTGAGGGCCTCGCCGGCGACGGCCATGAGGTCCTTGGAGAGCGCGACGCCGACCCGGCCAGCCTTGTCCTCCTCCTGGAACACGCAGCGGTAGGCGCGGTCGTCGGCGCCGTGGTGCGTCCGCACGGTGTGCACGAGCTGGTACTTTGAGCAGCGCTTGTCGGCGGCGCGGTTGCTGAGGAGGATCGCCGCGCCGCCCATGCGGAAGAGGCAGTTGGACATGAGCATGGAGCGGTCATTGCCCCAGTACCAATTCAGCGTGATGTTCTCCATGCTCACCACCAGCGCGTACGAGTTCCGGTGGACCTGCATGCATCCATTACAACATGGCAACTCCAATCAGAAGCAAATTAATCGGTCAACCAAATAAACACGTGCCTACTACTACTACTAGACGTCTGCATGTGCATCCGTATTCACAACACACAGCTATAGTCCACGAATAATTGGCCCCACTGGCTACTGGCATCAACACGAGAGTTATTGGACGAGCTCTTCCTGTCAGCTAGCTGCCCTCATCAATGTTACTATTAGGACAAGTGGTGATCAGCTAGCTCGTCGATGGATCGATCGATCCCTGGACACGTCAACGGTCTACCTAGCCTTTAGGTGCTTAAACCGCTCAAAGATGGGAAACACTGGCTGCCTCGACCATTTCGGGAGGACAAGCGAATGAAACAGACACACTCGCTCCCGAGCTGGTGCACCAACAGTACAGGTTTCGATCAGTGCACGTAGGAATGCCACTGGATCGGTGGTTGAGTGTTAATTAATGGGATGTTCTCATCTTATAACAACAACGCCCAATGCACGCAAGATGCGCAGGCCCACCAAAATGAAAAGATTAGTTCCTCAGGTGTGTAGTCAACAAATTAATCAAGGATACAGATCTCTGTTCAGCGAGATTAAGATTCTGATTGCCACTGACTTACTAACTGAAGTTACAAATAATACCTAAGGCTGGTCATAGTGGGGAGTAACTTAGACTAGTGTCATACTCCATAGTGCAAAGTAACATAGTAATGGTGTCATAGATGGCTTCATTTATTAGCTTGTAGACTTATGTTCTTTTGAAAAGCGCTATGTTACAGTAACATATTAGGATACTTTAAACACCATCTCTCCTCATTAATTACATGTCACATAAGTAATTTTTTTAAATCCGCTATGTTACTGGTAGTTAAGTTACTCTCACTACGAGACTACCCACAGTAGGAGTAACATGGGTAGTAACATCACACATATCTAGATAAAATAGATGACGTGACAAGCAATAAATGAAGAAAAAGAGGCATGTGATAACATAGCTACTAGTTACTACTAATATGAGTAACATCACACATATCAAGACAAGATTATTCTCATGGCCTAATAAATAAAATGTTGCATGTTACTACACATATGTTACTTTCCACTGTAAAGGTAGTAACATAGACTAGTAACATAGGCTCTTCATTGTGGATAATCTGACTAGCCTACCAACCAACTATTAATGTTCCAGGATAATACTACGCGTATAGCAGCAGCAGCGAATGTTGACGATGACAGTATAGGTATATATTGTTCCTAAATATAAGTTTTTTTATATTTCCAATGAACTACAACGTATGAATGTATATAGATATATTTTAGAGTATAGATTCACTCATTTTGTTCCGTATGTATGTAATGACTTGTTGAAATTTCTAAAAAGACTTACATTTAGAAACGGAGGGAGTAGGAAAAAAAATATGAAAAGTCAAACCAAGTCAAAGTTTGCTTTCCCTTCTGTTCGATCCACGCCATCCATCTACCCAACCATCGGCTGACGTGCGAGCACGCACCCGCCACCTGCGGTGGCTCAACCTCCCTAACCCACCGCGAAATTAACACTACGCTACTTACTCGAGGAGTAGTCTCGAGTGGTATAAAAAATTACCTGGAGCAGCTGCTTGGCCAGGTCGATGGAGATGAGCCCGGCGCTGCATCCCATGCCGCCGAGGTTGTAGCTGGCGACGTTACCGCGGAGCTTATAGTGGTTGACGACCATGGCGGAGAGCGACGGCGTCGGGTTGAAGAGGCTGCAGTTGACGACCACGACGCCGATGTCCCTGGCCCGCACCCCTGTCTTGGCGAGCAGGTTGTCGATGGCGCCGAACATAACAGCCTCCGCCTCCCGCCGCGCCTCCGCCATGCACGGGTTAGGGGGCGAGTTGAGCACCGCCGCCGGGAAGTAGGTCCCCTGCCCGAGCCCCGACCGCTCCAGGATCTTCCGCTGGAACGACAGGTTGTCGTCGGTGAACGCCCCGGCCTTCTTGGACTGCTCCATGAAGGTCTCCCGGGTGACCACGTGGTCGGGCCCGGGCTTGTAGCACGCGAAGTCTAGCAGGTACACCGCGCGCGGCCGCCGCGCGAGGTAGACCGTCGCGAGGGCCGTGGCGACGGACACGAGGGAGACAGCGAGCTGGAGGTTGGCGAGGAGGCAGGCCCGCGCTGCCGCCAGGTCGGACGGGGTGAGACGGGACGCACGGAGCGCCAACGCCGCGGCGAACGGGGTGAGCAGTACGTAGGCCGCGTTGGACACCACGATGTGGTAGCCAAGCTTGAGGTATCCCGGGCGCTTGCCATCGCCGCCGCCGGCCGTGGTTTCTTGGGCGGCGGCGCTCATAGTGGCGTACATACGTAGCACCGTGGGCCGGCTAGCTTGCGTGCGTGTGCGTGCGTGGTGGCTGCGGTTGGTCGGGGTTGGGAAGTGTTTGTCCGGGATGAATGGGAGGTGGGATCGGATCGGAAGCGATATATAGGGGCTAGCTGCGGTAAGCGGGAGGTGGGTGCAACCACCGGAGCTACCATTAAGACGGAGGTGGAGCGCAGGCAGGCAGCAGGGGAGGGAGAAGGAAGCGCGGGCGGGAATCGGTTTCGTGTTATTAATGTGAGACGCGCGCGCGGAAGGCGCCTCGGGACGGCGGTCGCGTCGTGCTCGTGCACGAGTGGGTCTCGGTCGGCCTGGGTTGTGTAAATATGGTTGGGAGTTTTTTAGGAGAAATAAATGTGGTTGGGTTGGCGTTGGGGTACAGATGGAGACGCGATCGGACGCGTACTGCTTCGTACTCCCTCCATTCCAAAATATAGTGTGCCTATGTTTTTCGAGGTCCAACTTTGACCATAAATTTAACCAACGAGACCGACTGCGGCGAGAGAAAAAATTATATAATTGAAAACTTCTTTTGAATACGAATTCACTGGTATAACTTTTGCTCCTGCCGCAGCCGGTCTCTATGATTAAATTTATGGTCAAAGTTGAAGCATAGGAATAGATAAATCACTATATTTTGAAACGGAGGGAGTACTACCTCCGTGCGTGAGTTCCTTTTGGTGGGCGCGGGCCTCTTTTCTTCATTATTATGACACGATGTGCTCCCTGCATCGTTGACCTAGGATCTGAGCTCAGCGATGCCACTTTTTTTCGCATACTAGTGGTTGGTGCGCGTTCTGAGAGGAAGCTGGGGCGGTGTAAGGTTGGGTGCGTCCTTTCACTTTCTTACCTACTCTCTTCGTTTTTATTTAGTCCGCGTATTAGCTTTGGTCAAAGTCAAGTTATGTAAACTTTGATAAAGTTTATGAAAAAAATATTAACATATACAATAACAAATCAATACCATGAGATCCATTATTGAATGTACTTTCACATCATATAGATTTGTTATTGTAAATATTTATATATTTTTTCTATAAACTTGATCAAATTTTACGAAGCTTAACTTCAGTCAAACCTAATATGCAAAGTAAATAAAAACGGAGGGAGTACTAGTAAGCGTTCACGTGCAACACACGTATAACCCTATGACAAAAAACAAAATGCTCCAGAACAAAAGTGATTAAAGACTGGACAGTTGACTGTCTGGGGTTACATCTAGCATGGCGTCTAATGCCCTATCACTACAATCAACCTAATCATTGGCTTCATCAACAACTTCTCGGCCCACTGTGATGCCACTTAAAAAGTTGATGTCTGTCTTGCGGAACAACGTATTTGACCTTCCAGACTCAGGCAGATACATGATAATTGTACTGCCAGCTTCTATTACCTCGTTACTATGAGGTATTGGTTGTATGCCCTCCATGTATTTTGCATACAAAAAAGGCATTAACCAGCACCATGTAGCAGAGATGACATTCAGAAGCATTTATGTAAGAACCAGTCCAAGGAAGCTTGCGAGCACCTTCAATATACTTTGAACCTTGGTTGTTGCAGCATTCTCTTGTATTTTGATATCCTTACCAACGCTTCTTCTTATATATCCAACAAGATACCAGTAGAACCATCTATCACAGTCACGCACACACCCATCTTTTCTTTAAATGCATATATACCAAGAAATATCTGCGATCTGATAGCATACAGCTTCACCTCCTCACATCACCAGAGCATTAACGCTCTAAACTCATGTTGAAACGCCACAACCGAAACTCAGCTGTCTTGCCACGTCTGGTTCATTCAGGTTTAGGAGAGCATAGTTCTGTTGATAGAACACAACACAATTAGCATCATAAATTTTGGTCCTATCTTTCTATTTCAAAACAGAATGTATATATTAAATTATCACCAAGTCAGAAATTAGAGAAGAGTAATAGTTATGCAGACAACCTAAATACATGGGGGATTCCTCTATACACATCCCCAGAAAGTACCGTAGTGACCATCTTGTGGTACTAAGGTGTTAGAGCATCTCTAGCAGACCCCCTATTATACGAAGCTGTAAACGCAGTTTACAGTTCGCGCGCGGGGGGGGGGGGGGGGGGGGGTGGGGAGGGGGGGGGTCTATACGGGCTCAAATTCGCCGCGGCAGACAGAAACTGTATCCCGAACAGTATAATTTAAAAAACATGTTTCGCGCGAGAAATTAACGCAGAAGCTCGCCGGAGCATAGATCATTCTTCACATAGAGGCAGATCGTTCATACACAACATAGATATATTTACATAAAAGCTCGCCGGAGCTACGCTACCGTAACACTAGACAAAATGGAGCTCACCGGAGCTTGTGCGGTAGCTGACCAACGGCGGCGCTCAATCGGAGCCGTCGTCGGACGTGAGGTCGACGAAGATCTGCTCCTGCTTAGCGGCCTCGCGGCGCCACTCCTCCTTCTTGCTCTCCTCCCATGCACTGCGCGCTAGCATCGCGGGCAAAATGGCGTCCGCCTGCGCCGGGGGGAGGAAGTCCTCCGGCCCGACGACGCCACCAGCACGTCGCTCCGGCCCCGCCTCGGCCTCCGGCTCCCTCTTCACCGGGGTGATAGAGGAGCGCAAGCTGGACGCCCCGGAGGAGCCGCCGGTGCCGGAGAAGAGCCGCCCCTGCGCGCGGTTGTACTCCTCCGTCTTGCGACGGAGGAGCGACGGCGGCGGCGACCACCCGTGGCGTGTGTACCGCAAGGCAGCGCGCTTCCGCGCCCCGTCAGATCTGACGCGACGCGCCCGCTCGGGGTCGTCGTTGTCATGGCGGGCGGATTTGGCCAGCGCGGGCGGCGGATTGGAGAAGTGGATGGCAGATCTGAGGCACCGGCGGTGAGGGATTGGGGATTTTCACGGCGGCGGAGGGATAGTGTTCTGGCCCGTATCCAGCAGCCGAACCCGCACATATACTGATCGAGGAGGCGCGTTTCCGGGCCACCGCAAAAGTTTCACGGGCTGGGCTGCGTTTACGGTGTCTGCTCTCGCAGACAAAACGGCCGAAACCCGTATAATCGTCGGAATTTTACAGTTCCGGCGATTTATACGGGTCTGCTAGAGATGCTCTTAAGGTGCAGCTATATATTTTGTCTACACCCCAAGGAAACAATGCCATTATTTAGGTGTAGCTGCATATTCCTGTTGCATATTTTCACATAAATAATCTAATCAGACCATCAGGCACTCAATTTTGAGTGAACAAAACACTCTCATTAAGCGATTAAAAGTTTATCAAGATACCTATGGTATAATAGAATAAACAAATCAAATACAAGCTATATATATGATTACTGAAAATGGCTTTTTGCTATCAAGAAAAGTAATGGTGTTGCAGCAAGATGATCTGAATGTAAATCAAATGGAACCGAACGCTGAACCTACTTCTTGCGGCTTGCTCGTCTAACAATGGAGTATGAGTAGCCCATTTGTATGCACTACCTTATTGCAGTAGCTAAAGGGGCATGTCCCCCACTCACTCATGTCATCGGCTATCAGCTATCAATGATGATGAGATGTATCATGTATGCTCTTAGCATTACTAAAAAAAAGGATACCTGATCGACAAGATGTATTCTCTTAGAATTACTCAAAATCAAAGAGTTCACTTTCAAATTTCTCAACACCTGAGTTGGAACTTTATATCTCTAATTATTCTCTACTCAAAAAACATGTCAATTGCTTGCAAAACCTGCCATCACCAAGACATCAAACACTTGCAGCAATAGAGCATACCATTATATATCATCGGCTCGTCTCATGTTGCCTAAATCTACATGAACCAGTCAAATAGATAGCATATGAAAGGCAAAACTGAACCAGTTCAAAGAAAGGCAAAGAATCTTCAGGCTCTGTACCAACAATGGGATTGCTCCTATTTTCGGTAGGCTACAGCCATGGGAAAGATGCAGCCGATGGGTGGCCTGAAGATGATGGCGACACGGTGGCCGGCAGCGGCGAGGAGGCCATAGAGAAAGATGGCGGCATGAGGAACACGAGACATAAGGTAGGTGGTGTCAGGTGTGGTCGTAAGATGCATAAACTTTCAGGGACACTAATAATTAATAAATACAAAAACGATGCTAAGATGCTTTATAATTTACATTCATCTGCCTACATGATAGTTGTCATCATTCTCTTCTTCTTCGCTGTCTTCCATCATAACCCCTCTTTCTCCGTGCTTGGTCCAAACATTATAGTGTGGCATGAAACCCTTATAAAGCAGGTGGGTGTGAAGGGTTTTCGAGTCAGAGTAAGACTTCGTATTCCCACATATAGGGCATGGACAACACATAAAACCATTCTGTTTGTTTGCCTCAGCCACTTCGAGAAAATTATGCACGCCCTTAATGTACTCGAAGGTGCGTCTGTCACCGTACATCCATTGCCGGTTCATCTGCGTGCATTATATATAATTAAGTGTGTCAAAAACCATTACAGAACATCATGAATACAGAAGTGATCAAATTAATTAATAGAAGTTCATCATCACATTAAAACCAAAGTACATACATAGTTCTCATTGAACAAGATATAGCTCTCCAGAGCATCTAATTAAACCATACATTGAAACTATCTAAAATATTTCAATGCAACAACAAATGCGATCATAATCGCAACTAAGGTAACAATTGATCCAACGACATAATGATACCAAGCCTCAGTATGAATGGCATATTTTCTATACTTTCTAATCTTGAAGCGCATTGCATCCATCTTGATCTTGTGATCATCGACGACATCCGCAACATGCAACTCCAATATCATCTTCTCCTCCTCAATTTTTTTCAATTTTTCCTTCAAGTAATTGTTTTCTTCTTCAACTAAATTTAACCTCTCGACAATAGGGTCGGATGGAATTTCTGGTTCACATACCTCCTAGATAAAAAATTCCATGTCACGTTGGTCGGCATAATTGTCATAAACACTAAATGAAACTAATAGTTATAAAAGATAATATATATACCACATCCGAATTATAGGCAGGACGAGGGCCGACGAAGGCGGATACCAAAACCATCGCACTATATAATAACAAACAATAATAAAAGTAAGAAAATTACACAAGTATCTATCTAAATCATACAAGTAAGAATTTTTTTCTTTTAGAAAGAAGATAAGAACAAGAGGCTCACCACGGTGGTGCCAGCGACGAGATCGGCGTGGGCGATCGATGGTGGTGAGGACGGGGACGGGACAGGACGGACCACCAAACCTAGACAAATCTTGAGGAAAATGGAGCTTGGACAAGGAGCTTCGAGAGGAGAAAGCTTAAGTGTGGCTCGGGCATTTCATCGAACACCTCATATGCATAGGAGGTGAGCTAGAGCACCACAAAGCTCTCCCACGGCCGGCCAAAAAATAGAGTAGTGGCTCGCGGGCAGGGGAGGGGGTATATATAGGCCACTCTTTAGTCCCGGTTGGTGGCTAGAACCGGGACTAAAGGATCACATTTGGTCCCGGTTCCAGACACGAACCCAGCCACCAACCGGGACCAATGGTTGTGGGCCAGGAGCGAGGCTCATTGGTCCCGGTTCGTGTCTGGAACCGGGACCAAAGGGGTCTCACGAACCGGGACCAATGGCTCCGAGGCCCGGCCGGCGCCCTGGCCTCACGAACCGTGACCGATGCACCCATTGGTCCCGGTTCGTGAGTGAACCGGGATTAATGGGCTTTTCAGGCCTGGACCAAAGCCCTGTTTTCTACTAGTGTGGCCACCACCGCCAGCGGCACCGGCCAGATCAGATCTGACCGGAGGCGCCGCCGACCAGTCAACCATGGTCACATCCCCTCCAGAGATCCGCCCTCCCCACGAAGCCGCCAGAGCAGCACCGAACCGCCAGGAAAGACGAAGACCGAAGGGCGATCTGGCGCCGCCGGTCCCTCCATACCGCGGGGCTGCAGCCTAGATCCCCGCCGTCCCCATCACCGGCGGCGCCCGGTCTTAGCCGGCGCACGTCTCTGGGGACGGCGAGGTGGAGGAGAGGGAGGAGGGGGCGGCGGCCGGGGCGCTGGGGTTGGCCCCCTGCGGCGATACGAGGGAGCCCTGGGAGCGATCAAACTGCAGAGATTCGAAAGTATCTATACTGCAGGTAATAGCATATACATTAGATATAACAAAACCAGGTCATTTTTCAGTAATTAGTTGGTGGAACGCGGTTATGAGATATTGTTATGCTTTACCAGTCTTAGTAGTCGAGAACTCAAAATCATGGAACAGTAGAATCAAGTTGCTAAAGAAGCATAGCACCTCCTTTTTTTGGTTAAACTAACAGTATCAACTATTTGCTTTTGCCGCTTGATGAACACTCCCAACATATAGTGATATTGCTCTGTGATCTGTTCTGATGCTTGTATGGTGGCATTGTATGCGATGGTTATGACCTAAAAAAACATATGTTAATGGTAGCTCCCTATATGACTGTTGTCGTGTTATGCTTCTTTAGCAACTTGATTCTACTGTTCTGTGATTTCGAGCTTCCTTAATTGAAGCCGAAGGTTATGCTGCCTCTTATTAAAAACAAATAAATTAAAGTGACGTTGTTTGTTATATTCTCATACTAGTATTATTGTGGAATTATATGGTTTGAGCCAAGGTGTAGCATACTTTTTATCTGTTTATTTATTCTATGGATATTTATATAATAAAACAATGAACAGAGACAATACCAATATGTTTATCAAGAGTGCCCATTTTTGTATAACCGAAGTTGTTGCTTGCCTATTGGCATAATTAATAAAAAGAATAACAATGGTAATATTAGTGAGCTGCAGTGCAGTTGTTTCGCGAGATGAGCTACATAATGGTTTGAAATCAGTGTTAGTAGCAAGAGCACAGGTAACTCTGATTGGGTCTCAGTTTCTGAGCTGTGATGGATGCTGCTGGCTAGGCTTCACCCCTTATTTATAGCTGAAAGCAACTAGTACAGAATCACCTCAGTGGCTTTCTTACAGCCTAAGGCCCTGTTTGTTTCAGCTTCGCTTGGATTTTAATCACCTGTGGATTCGCTTCAGTGCCGAAGCTGATTCTGGGAATCAGCTTCACCATCGAAGTACACTTTGAGGTGCTTCAGGAAATTGCACTAAAAATGGCCCAAATCCAGATTCAGCTTCACTGGCAAAGCTGATTCCAAATAGCTGTTTGTTTCAGATTCCAGATTCAGCTTCACTGGCAAAGCTGAATCTGGTCCCAGAATCCGAAACAAACAGGGCCTAAGGCCCCCTTTGTTTGGGCTACAGATTCCTGAGAATCACCTTCCTATGGATTCCTGAGAATCAGCTGTGGCTCTGGATTCCTGAGAATCAGAATCTGGCTGTTTGTTTACCCTGTTGTTTGTCAGCTTTAGGTGTTGTGGGTGTTGTGAAATGTCAGTAACGTCCTCGACTGCTGACTATGTTGTTTATATGCAGATTAAAGGACATGTTATCTGTTTTGACTCGATAAAGTAATAATTAGCACAAAAACACAATATATAGAATTTTTTTTTCTTGAAATGTCATGATGGTACGAATATATCATCCGAAATATGAAACAAACATCAAAAAAACCATGAACCCTCATAGTCTTCCATACGAAATATGTCATCCATATATGGACCAACCATCATAGTCTTACATACAAGCATATATCGTCCAAAATATGCACTAACCATCACAGTCTTACATACGGCCAGAGATGGTACTGGTGCTGAAATTAGATTCAGGTCTGTCTTTTACAAGAACAGCATAAACAGAATGTACACTAGGTGGGAAATTTTCATATTTCCCAAGCTCATCAGATGAACATGGGCATGGATCCACTGTCACTGGAATAGCCGATGAATCTGCAGAACTGGAGCTAGATTTATCTTCAGGCTTCTCTTCTTCAACAATCTTATTAGCAACCAATGTCAAATCTGTTTCTGCATATTTCACTTTTTCCGTAATGTCAGCTAAAGCCTTGCAAGGCATGTCATCTTCACTTATATGCAAATTAACATCAGCTATGGAAACTGGAGAAATAGTTTCTTTAGTTTTTTCTTCAGAAACAGGAAGAAGGTTAGATGCCAAGCCTGAAGAGCCCTCAATCAAAGCAAAAGTGTCATGATCCGTTACATATCCGAAATCTGAAATCTTATAGGAGTTCTAGGTAATATTTAGCAGTTCATACGCCATAACAAAAACACACCAGAAATCTGAATACGCCATCAACCAAAGAATTTATTTTTTGGGAGAGAAAAGAAATTACCTCGTCCTCACAGAGGTAGGGGACGGGGCAGGGCCGGTGCAGTCGGGGGGCCAAGGTGGAACTCCGGCGCGGTGCAGCTAGAAATCCGGCGCGGTGCAGGGATCTCCGACGGCGCAGGCGGAGAACAGGGGAGCAGGTGGAGGTAGGGGACGAGGCAGGGCCGGTGCAGTCGGGGGCCAAGGTGGGACTCCGGCGCAGTGCAGCTGGAAATCCGGCGCGATGCAGGGAGCTCCGACGGCGCAGGCGGAGAACAGGGGAGCCGGTGGAGGTAGGGGACGGCGGCGCAGTGGGTCTTCCGTGCCGGAGTCTTGGGGGAGGGGGGAGGGGCACGGATCCGCACGCCGTGGCGGCGGCGGGCAGCGAAGGTGGCGGCAGCGGGCGGCGAAGGTGGCGGCGGCCGAAACCCTAGAGAGCCATCGCCTCTCTCGAGTCTGTTCGGGTCTGTTCGCTTGGTTTGGGAACGAAGGAGAGACCCTGTCCGTGGAAGAGCTGGGTTGAGGGCGCGGTGGCATTTTCATCGTAATAACGGTGAGAAGTTGGCCTAAATCTGAAACGGGGTAAGTGGCAGCTCGGGAATCAGCAAAATTGCTGATTCCGGCTTCCGGCTGCCGCTAGTGCATTTCTACGAATCTGATTCTGTAAAGCTGTGATTGGAATCTGCTGTTTGTTTCAGAATCCGATTTTGGACGAGCTAGAATCCTGGAATCACTAGCTAAAGCCCAAACAAAGGCCACCTAAGACTTCTTGACTTCACCCACTGACTTGTAGCCTAAGACACAGACTTGACACACTAGCTTACTACCTAAGGAAAAGACTCGACTCATTAACTTACTGCAGCAAGGATTACTGGATTACTATAACAATCAGAGATAAGTAAATGAACGAAAATCAGCTTCAACCAAATGAAACATCAAATAGATAGCTTAATTGGTTATATTTCTTTCAATATCGTGATCTTTTTTTATCTTGCTAATAGTCTTAAATTGACAATAATGATTGTTTGATATTTTCAAAATACTTCTTCATAGTTACATATTTGTCACTTTTAGAAGAGTCCTGCTGCAAGTGGCAAGTTCAATTGTGCTAGAGAAAATTAGTAATTGAGTTGTTTCTTCATTTCAGGCTAAATGTATTTAAAGATAATCTAAATATGAATAGTCGTGATCACATTTATTGCTGACATTTATTGGTATAAGTATGTCTTAGTTTATACAATATGACATGGAACAAGCTTAAGAATAATTTTGTACAACTTCTCCCTTCCGGCCAGCTAATAATCTGAGTGTACATCTTCTCCATTTTTATGACACTTGAATAAATGCTGTTTTGAGAGTATTATGTTTATTTGGTAGCAGATGAGGCTTTAATTATCTACTCCTATTGTTGTATCAAACCTGAGTTGTTTTCTCAAATTTCATCAACCATTTTATCTAACGAAATATGTACGTGGCAACCGTGTGGCAGATTGCAAAACTGCCAAACACATCTGTCGGGGATATACCCCGCGGTATGACCCGGCCGGATATATGACCCAGCCGAGACTTGGCGCTTCATCGGTAACCCGCCTGAAGACTGGCGACTCACTGGTCTGGCGACTCACTGATGACCCCGGCGGCGGGTCAGATGGATGACAAGGCCAAAGGCCCAGAAGGCCGGCTCATGTTATGGTAGGCCGGCTTGAGAAGGAAGGCATAAGGAATATTACCCTTACAAGGAAAGCAAGACTAGGATTCTACTTGTAATAGAATAGTCCTAATCCTACTATGACTCCACATGTAACTCGCCCCTCCAATTTATATAAGGAGGGGCAGGGCACCCCAAGAGGAAGAAGTTTTACAAGTTTAGACAGACAAGTCAATAGCTCTCGAGATAAAGGGAGCGAAAGAGCACCCTTGTAATCGTGAGCATCATCATGATCAATATCAATGAAGCAGGATGTAGCCTTTTACCTCCACCGTGAGGGGCCGATCCTGGGTAAAACCCCGCGTCTCTCGTCCCGCTCAACCCCTCTCAAGCTACCAGTTAAATGCGTTGGCCTCACGACTAAGTCCTCACAGTAGGACATCTGCCGTGACAAAACCACGACAGTTGGCGTCCACCATGGACCCCGCGCATGGTGGTGTTACGTTCTTGAAGGGAGCTCTTTTAGGGATTGAGAAGCCTGCAATTTACCGGATGTAGAAAAAGCCTGGGAATAATCTCGAAGGATGACCCGGCATGGGACAATTTTCGGCAGAACCGACGAGTTCATTGTTTTATGATCAGAGTCATGATTAATTATACAGGTCAAAACAAGAGCTAGGGTTGCATGCGGCCGCCGCAGGCGCCGTGGAGATCCGCCGGCCAGATCGATTCGGAGGACCGCCGCAGGCCACAAGTCACCAATCTGATATTGGCAAGAATTTCCGCTGCAATAGTCCGAATACTACTCTGTACACCGAAGCATATCAGATTAAGTCCCGAGGCAGCGTTCCGTTTTTGTTGCTGTTGCTCGTACAATTTCCAAACCTTAGCGGTTGATGCTATTCCACGTCATCACATAAAGACGAACCAAGCGTGGCCGGAGTTCGAAGTGCGCACGCTGCCAATTGTGCGTACATATGCTGAGGTTGCAGCAAGAAAAAAAAAAGGGGGTGGGGGTCACGACCCGAAAACGGATAAACGACCCCGACCCGGATTAACCGCATCGAGCCGCCTCCGCTGCTTCTGCGGCCTCACCCGCCGTTCGCCTCCGCCAGGAGCTCACCGGCGAGTCGCCGGCGTGCTTCGCCCCCGCTGAGCCACCGCGGCATCCACCTCTGAGCCGCCATCTTCGAGTCGCCGGCGCCTCAACACCCTCCTCTGACTGCATCTGCCTTCAAGTCGTTGAGTCGCCTTGCGGTTCCGCCCCTCCGCTGTGCCGCGCCATCCGCCCCTCTGCCGTGGTTCTGCAGCCTCAAGCCGCCCACGACCTCACGCCGGGACTGGCCGCCGCCAAGTCGCCTTGCGCTGCTCCTCCGCCCTGGCCGGCGATGCCGCTTCGTCCACCGCTGTGACCCGCCGCGGGTGAGTCGCCCCCGCCTTGGAGCCGCCCCCGTCGCACTATCCCAGCCCCCTCTGCGCCCGCGCGCCTGATCTGCTCCAAGCCGGCCACGGCCACCTCACTTCAAGCCGCCGCTGTTTTGCGTGGCCTTGTCAAGTCGCCGGCCGCTTCCAAGGCATCTCCCTGGAGGAAAAATCCTTCTGCTAAATCGATCTTTCTTAGTCATGATGGGAGCCAGCTTATTAGACAAATAAGTACAGATGATACTACTTTATCAGATCCAATGACTGCGTCAGAATCTATCATCCATGAAATACCAGAAGGGCCAGAATCTCCTCTCCCATCACTCAAACAGCTAACCAGGGCAGAGCCATCTCATTTGCTCACTGTTCACTTGGTTGATATTTTCTACAGTTACTACTTCACACTTCGCCTCTACAATGGTGATTGGCAATCTGATCCTTTGGGTGCTTCAACTGTTGCCGTGTCTATGTCGAAAGTCATGGGGGACGGCGCTAAACTTGAGACAGTATCTGAAGCGCTGACGACGTGCATAGAGGAGGCACGCTCCCTGTTTACAGATACACTGGACAGGTTTGAGGTTTGTTATTGGACTTGTGTACCAAGGTCAGACTAGTACGGCTCACCGAGATCAAACCAAAAGCAACTGTGGTCACGCATCAAAGTCCACGAAGAGGCGAGATTTTTATCTGTATATTGCTGCGTCCGGACAAAGCGACTCCGATTACCAGTCTGCTACACTGATCGTCCGAGCAAAAAACGTTATTCTGTGGCGGTGGTAGGCAGCAACACAGTCCACATGCATCAAGTAGTACTGATGTGCATTAACCTCATTGACACAAATCCCAGGGCATTCAAAGGCAATCATTACTCAGAAAAGTACAAAAGACAAAAGCAACCACGTGGGTGCTAATGCCACATGGAGATAGATGTACACCAGATATCTTTTTCGTCCGACTATCGTCGAGCATTATCTCGCACAAGTGTCCGCGTTCATTCAATAAAAATATCAGGTGATGTTCGCTCTATCTATTTTTTCTATACATATTAATTATCCGAGAACATTTACTCTGGCATGTAATATTTTTACGCAGGATAATTATTCATGACAAAGGTATTCGTCCGGGCCATGCTGCTCGGGCGGGTTACCCGTGAGTCGCCGCCCCCGTTGTTCGGTTTATGTCAAACACCGTGGCCGACTCTCTTGTCCGCGCCGGCTTACAACGCCGTGGCCGACTCTCTCGTCCGCACCGGCTTACAATGCCGCGGCCGACTCTCTTGTCCGCGCCGGCTTACAACGCCGCGACCGACTCTCTCGTCCGCGCCGGCTTACCACGCCGCGGCCGACTCATCTGACCCGCGTCCATGCCGCCTCTGACGCCGCGGTCGTTCTTACCGTCTGCCCCTGTGGTCTGGTCTACATCAACACACCGGGTCGCACCTGTCTGCATGAGCTGCTTATTGAGTGCAAGCAAGTCACTGCTTCGGTGGCCCGGTTTTCTTCCAATAATTCTGGAGCAAGTCATATTATATTATCAGTCTCCACCTGCACCGGATGGCTCAATAAACAGGCGCACAAATCGCCGCCACTGTGGTCTGGTTAAACTTCAACAACCAGTTGGGATGAACCATCAGCTGGGTTATTGACACAGCTCATACGGGATCATTTATAACCCGCCGAGGTCAGCCTCAACTTTCTGTGGATTCTCATCACGTTATCAACACCAAGGATATACAATGAGTGTTGCGAAGATCATCAACTCGCCATCTTGCCTCCAGCTTCAACATATTCCAGCGTTCCGCTGTTCAATTATATGCCGGTTTATATCACGGTCAAGTATGGGAAATCTCAAGCCAACTCCTCGAGTCGTCTTGAGACTCGGGGGCTACACAGACATGACTTAGCAAATTTTGCCAGATTCAAGAACCCCGGGTCATTGGAGGGAAAATAACCCGGTCTCGGGAGTTACTGCCACATTGGTGAAAATTTAAAGGCCGTCAGAAAAATTTCCGGCTTAAAAAGCGTCTAGCAATCAAAAAGTTCCAGCTCAATGGAAGAGTTCCGCGTTATCAAAAGAGATTCCGGTTCAAAATCCGGCTGTGACACCCTGGTTTTGACAACTTTTTCTTTTCAAATTTTTTTTGGTTTTATTTGAATTTTGGATGGTTTTGAATCTCTTCAAGTGACTTTGGACTTATGAATCCTTGAACCTCTTGACCCAAAACCATCACCAACTTGCCAAAACCCTGTCACATCCCTCTTGGATCAAATTTCAATATTTGATCTTTTCCAAATAATTCATTTTATTCCTTGGGAGGCTATGACATCACTATGGGTTGTGAAGCAACCTATAGTCTTGATGATCAGAAGAGTCCCAAATTTTTGCCACATCTTCTCATCATCATACAACCTTATAATCTTCAAAAATATTCCACTGCCCAATATTAAATAATGGCCAGAATAATTATTTTCTCTCTGGCCAGAAATGTCCATTTGTGAAGCAACCCTTATTTTCCTAACTCAGAAACTCCCAAATAAATTCCTTGAGGTACTAGGGGACCTATCTAGCCACAATGTCCAAAAATATCATCATGGCCAATACAATTTTTTAGCAGCAAAATTCGGCCAAGTTTCTGCTCATTTTGAACCTCTGTGAAGGAAGTACCATCTAAAGGTTTCCTCTTGAGCTGAAATTTTTATGGCATCTCCTACTCACCAAATTACTCTTCTACACCAAAATTTAGCTTCACCAGATCAACCATGCGAGTGAACCAAGCTGGTCAAGTTTCTGGACCAGAATGTGGTTTACACAGGAACTATATTAAAAAATGGTCCAAACTCTCTCAAAATTTGTCAGCTTGTAGTCCTTCCAAAGTAGATAATCCTAGACATCTCTACTGGCTTCACTCCCAGCTCAGCTCTCCTCTAGATCTCTCCCTAAGTTTCTGTCAGAAACTTTAGTTGATGCTACCCTTCGAGCCAGTCTGAATCTAGCCAAACCAAGCATGCAGGTGGACTAAATGACCAAGGGAGAAGCCCCCAGACATGCTGCGCTGGCCTGGGTCGGCCTCCACGCTCCGGGCACCGTGGTGAGCGCCGCACTGGCATGTCAGTTCGCGTGCTCTGCACCCCGCCGGCGTCTGTCAAGATCGTTCCCGAGCCCTCGCGCTGTCAGGCATTGTCCTGGAGTGCCAACATCGCCCCCGCATGCCACCTAGACCCTCCAGACCCTTCCCCCTCACCGGAGAAGCCCTCGCCGGCCGCCACCGCAACGCCGCACTGTGACACCCGTGCGGGCACAGTGGCAATCCCGCCGTCGTCTTCCTCATGAGCCGTCTCTTCGCGCATTAAATGCCCCTGCTCTCTCCCGTCTCTTCGCCCTGCGCCGCGATGGCCAACTCGCCGTCCTTGCTCCAGTGGCTTAGCCACGTCGCCGCCGATCCAGAGAGCTCGCTGAGCTTCGCCCCCGCCTATAAAAGGGCACCGCCGGGCCTCCCGACCTCCTCAACCCACCCCGCCATCGCCTAATCCTCCTCTCGAGCAACGAGCCACGGCCGAGAGGCCCTCTGGCCTCAAACCTCACCGGAGTTCCGCCGCCAGTAGAGCTCCACCACCAGCCCTCTCCACCCCACCCCAGCCTCGTCCGACTGCGCCCTCTAGCTCAGTGCACTCCACTGGTGTTCCTCGACCCCCTGCCCGAGCGAATCATCACCGGAATCGCCATCGCCGACGAGTCCTGCAAGCTGCCGCCGCCGGAGAGGAAGGGGGCAACGCCGTCCGGCCGTCTCTGGCTAAGCTACGGGTACAGGGAGGTTCGTCTCCTCACGCCCGACCCATCCCCGTCAACTCCCAGCTCTGCCACCGCCTCTAACACCGGCGAGCGTCGCCGGTGAGCCGCCTCCCTCTGTTCTCTCTTCCCCCTCTCTGTTTTAAACCAGGCAGACCCCACCCGTCAGCGGCCCAGCAGCACGCGCGCGAAGGGGTAAGTGAAGGCGCCTTCGGCCTTTACGCCTTCGACGTGGCCGCTGGGAGTTTTCTGTTTTTATTTTTATTTTTTGTTTATTTCAATTCTGACTAGTACTTTGACCAGCTATAACTTTTTATCTACAAGTCCAAATCACTTGATTCTATTTGCATTTGGTTTGTCTTGAACCCCTTTAATTGCTGGTAAAATTTGGTATTTTTCTTTCACTCACAGAATTTCTAGTGATTAAAACAGTGTTATGTGACATTTTCAAATGCTATTTAAAAATATTTTCAGAGGGAAACTTTGGTGAATTTGAAGACCAGGAGTTCTTGGGCAACCCAACAGAGCAAGGCAAGCCATGACATCCATTTCATGAGCATTTCAATGGCATTGCATATTTAAATCAAGTATTTCCATTCATTTACTATATAACAACTCATGGCAAAATCAAATTAAATACTTGGTGGATGATGACTTGAGCTATGGTGATAGCTTTCATGCTTGCTAAACAAATGTAGTCGGTTGATCTTGAGTCACATGTCCGGACTTTTTCGTGCAACCACACTTGTCGGTATGGGACGGTCTTGACTTGGTCTGGCTCTGTGCTCTTTCACCGGTACCGCCGTCTAGAGAGGGTTATGCGTGCGTGCTGCCCTGATCAGGTAGACGGCGATAACCCTGTGAGCCCAGTTGAGTATTGTGCCGGCGTCCCCGTTTGGGACAGTTTAGTTGGGCCACGACGGTGGCAGGTGTCACGGGGTGAAACAGGGGCCACCCAGGGCTTGACTCCGGGGGAGAATGATTGGCGGTGGTACGATGGGAGGGTCACGGGTCAGGCAGGTTTCGTTGGAGCAACGCTGGTCCACCCGAATGGGATCACGAGGTCAGGGTCTCCATGGTATGGGTAAAGTGTGCAACCTCTGCAGAGTGTCAAATCTATTCGAATAGCCGCGCCCATGGTACTGGACAGCCCGTCCAGACCTCACTAGGTAGTCAACCGTAACAGTGATAGTAATGATGGAAGAACTCATGTCATGACCGGAAGTACTCGGTGAGTATTCCGAGGGTTGTGGGACAACCCAGAAGAGAGTAAGTTGATAACCGGGACAGTAAGTGAATCACCTAAGATTTCAACATGCTATTTGCCATGCTATTGTTTGCTGCATTATTTGGCTGTTGTGAGCTTGCGAGTACATTCAAAGTACTCACCTGGCGTATCATGCCAGATGCAGGAGAAGCCGAGGACGGAGGTCCCGATGGCTCAGGCTATGCTAACTAGGCTGTGTCCATGGCAGTGTCCCCGTGGTTGGAGTTCCGCTATGTTCCGCTACGCCATAGAAGTATCCAGTAGTACCGAGGCCCTGTTATGTTTCATAAATAATGTAGATACTGTCATAGCACCGAGAGTGCCTTTGGCCTCGCAACCCATGTAAAATATGAGCTTGTACCCCGAGATTATCAATAAAGTTCAGTTCTGTTCTGTTCCAAGTTGTTGAGTGTTTCCAGAAGACATGATCTCTGGGTTGGAAACACTGGTAAACCGGTTCTCTGAGCCGGGGTGCCACACCGGCTCAAGGGAAATCTGTTCTCCCGTAAAGTTTTGAGCTCTTAATATCCGGCTCAACATCCAGTTCAAGAAGAATACACCTCTCGCAAGTTCGAGTTTTCAGAAAAAATTAAAGGTTACCAAAGAGAACTTGTTGCCATGATGCGCAGTTCAAACATGGGTATCCTGCTTTATGGGCTTATCATATTATGATCAATTTAATAAAGCCGGCATCCCTGAAAAATTCAGGGCCTCTGTCGTTTCATTTCCTGTATATCTGAGTCTTTATTATTTGATCATAAGGTCACTTGGGGGTTTCCAACCCACCGAGTTTAGCTTTCATACCCTCTTGAACAGGCGTGGACGCCGAATTCTGTGTTATCCTACCTGTTTTCAACTTGCTACTCCGCCAGGTGACCCGCCACTCTTAACAGTCAATCTTTTTTAAGACCCTGAACTTGTTAAGGTTAAAACGGCGGCTTGTGTCACGTGAGAGCCGGATTACAGTGAGCTAGGATTAACTCAAAGGCTGTGCGGTCACTGAAAGCACATGGCCCTTGATACGTCTCTGTCGTATCTATAATTTTTTATTGTTTCATGCCCATATTCTACAACTTTCATATATACTTTTGGAAACTTTTTATACTATTTTTTGGGACTAACATATTGGTCCAGTGCCCAGTGCCAGTTCCTGTTTGTTGCATGTTTTTTGTTTCGCAGAAAATCCATATCAAATGAAGTCCAAACGCAATAAAAACTTACGGAGATTTTTTTTGGAATATATTTGATTTTTGGGAAAAAGAATCAACGCGAGATGATGCCCGAGGGGCCCACAAGCCACAGGGGCGCACCCTGGACCCTTGTGGTCACCCCGTAAGGCGGTTGGTGCCCTTCTTTCGCCGCAAGAAAGCTAATATCCGGATAAAAATCGTGTTAAAATTTCAGCCCAATCGGAGTTACGGATCTCCGAAATTTAAGAAACGGTGAAAGGCCAGAATCTAGGAACGCAGAAATAGAGAGAAACAAAGAGACAGATCCAATCTCGGAGGGGCTCTCGCCCCTCCGCCGCCATGGAGGCCATGGACCAGAGGGAAAACCCTTCTCTCATCTAGGGGGAAGGTCAAGGAAGAAGAAGAAGGAGGGGGGCTCTCTCCCGGTGGCACCGAACGCCGCCGGGGCCATCATCGTGACGGCGATCTACACCAACAACTTCGCCGCCGTCATCACCAACTATCTCCCCCTCTATGCAGCGGTGTAACACCCCTTCTCCCCGCTGTAATCTCTACTTAAACATGGTGCTCAATGCTATATATTATTTCCCAATGATGTATGGCTATCCTATGATGTTTGAGTAGATCCGTTTTATCCTATGGTTTGATTGATGATCATGATTGGTTTGAGTTGTATGTTTTATTATTGGTGCTGTCCTATGGTGCTCTCCGTGTCGCGCAAACGTGAGGTATCCCCGCAGTAGGGTTTGCAATATGTTCATGATTCGCTTATGGTGGGTGGCGTGAGTGACAGAAGCACAGACCCGAGTAAGTAGGTTGTTTGCGTATGGGAGTAAAGAAGACTTGATACTTAATGCTATGGTTGGGTTTTACCTTAATGATCTTTAGTAGTTGCGGATGCTTGCTAGAGTTCCAATCATAAGTGCATATGATTCAAGTAGAGAAAGTATGTTAGCTTATGCATCTCCCTCATATAAAATTGCAATAATGATTACCGGTCTAGTTATCGATTGCCTAGGGACAAATAATTTTCTTGTGACAAAAAGCTCTCTACTAAAATTAACTTAGTTGTTTCTTTATCTAAACAGCCCCTAGTTTTTATTTACGTGCTCTTTATTATCTTGCAAACCTATCCTATCATACCTACAAAGTACTTCTAGTTTCATACTTGCTCTAGGTAAAGCGAACGTTAAGCATGCATAGAGTTGTATCGGTGGTCGATAGAACTTGATGGAATATTTGTTCTACCTTTAGCTCCTCGTTGGGTTCGACACTCTTACTTATCGAGAAAGGCTACAATTGATCCCCTATACTTGTGGGTTATCAGCCCTGTGAGCCAACTTGTCTAGTCGTGCTTTGGTAAGCCGGCTATGCAATTATTTGAGCTTTTTGATTTTTTTCTCTTAATTCTTTTGGATTTATGTTTTTTCCTAAAATTTCTCTGTAAAGTGCACTTTTTGACAATCCGGGTCATGAAGCTCCGGTTATATAACTCATGTTTGAGTACTTTGGGTTTGGTAACCCACCCTGGCTATGGACTTTAAGTCGCCAACATGCTTTGGGTTGCGCAATTGAGGTTATGTGCTTATAAATCTTTGGATTGTCACCCGCACTGGATATGGCGGTGTAAGCCGGCGGTATGATCCAATTTTACAGGTATGTTTTCAATTATTATATAGATATGCGAGGTTTGATAACCCGCTCTGGCTTTTGACATTAAGTCGCCAGGGCATATGTTGTTTAAACTTTGTGCAGGACATGCAGAGCTTTACAAATAAGTAAGAATACTGCTATTGCTCATATGAATCATTGCGTTTAAGCCCATCATCAGAGATTAAAACTGGTGGTTAAAAAAGTTAAGATCAACATGCACGAAGTCATGACATGGCGGATCATTGTTTTAAACTAAATTATTACAAGGCTTTCATAAGCCCACAAGTTTGGAGCAAAATATTTCTGGAGATGCACTCTTGCACCCTGGCTTGAGAACCGCCTAAACGTCGTCGCTATGAATTAGTTTCTTTCTTGACGAGTTGACGGTTCCGGGTCATCCCGCGCCGGCTCTTCTTCTCCGGCCGTCTGAAGATATTGCCGGGTTATCCAGCTCGGGGTTATATTGCTCCATATTGAGTTTATTGAGGCTATAAGCCTCCAAAGTGATCTTTTCAAAAACTGGACATGACTATGAGCCACCATGGATGGTCGGGTTATTTAACCCCACCCTGGATTCGAGCCTTAAAAGCCGACTCATGAATTATATTGTTGTGCATATCTGTAATTCTTATAACATCTCTGTTTGCAGGGGTTATCAATTCTTGATTTTTTACAAAGGCTATAAGCCGCCGGGTTGCATTCCGGAGTACAATGGATGCGCATTAAGTCGCCATCGGCTAAGAGCCGCTGGGTATTTAACTCCGGATTTACTTGTCAACAGACAAAGTGTTTAAATCTTTAATAGCCAAACCTGGCTGGATTTTCATTATGGTATTGAATGATTGAGGTTTTCATACCGGATTATGTTATTCAAATCTTTAATAGCCAAACTTGGCTGGATTTTTATTATGGTTGTTATAACCAATGTTGATAATTGAGGTTTTCAAAGCCGCTTCAGAGTAATGGCTATTATTCCTTCATCCAAAAATACCAGCTCACAGTAGAGAGTATGGTTCAATATTGATATGCAAAGGCTTTCAGCAACATCATCCGTACAATGGATATGGTTCTATTTTACAATGAAAGGAATAGTCCCGAGTCGCTGCAGGCATATGACCCGGCACTTGGGGACTACATTATTCAAATCAAAATTACATCAAGTATGCAAGTCCCATGTCACTGCAAGCATGCACCATGGCACTTGGGGGCTAATGCAAAGTCATTTTTAACTCGCCTCATTGAAGACCCGACCCTTGGGGGCTACTAATTGCTCCTATCAAAGGTAACCCGAAACTTGGGGGCTATGTCATATGATGCTATTTTTAATGAAGTACATGTAAAGTCCCAACTCAGTATTATCTTACTGAGCCGGCCCTTGGGGGCTACACGTTGCTGCTCAAGTCTACATAATTAGATCTACAAAGTCCCTGCTCGTTATTGCATAAAGACCCGGCCCTTGGAGGCTACACTGGTTGAAGTTTTATGAGCATAAGGAGACTTAGATGAACAACCAGGATTTCTCCAAAGTTGCAACAGTTATATTGAAGCAAGTTTTAAGCTATCACTTTGTTCTACTAAAGACTTGGGGGCTACAGGTGATATGCATGTAAGGGAGGAACATCTTCAAATTCTCAGTTTTGAGCAAACCAGGTATTATATTCTTATTGGAGGAATTTGCAAAATTTATTTCCTCCAAGCTATTCATAGAAAGGCTTGGAGAGCCGACTCAACGATTGAAAACTATATTTATATAATCAAGTACCAAGTCGCCATAAGATTAACCCGGCATCAGCAACAATCATGACTCAGTTTCATCAGTTTTTATAACCCGGCAGTTTTGGTGATTGTAACTTAAACAAGTTCTACATCTTCAAGCCGGCTGAACATTAGATGAATATTTCAAAGACTAAATTTTTTGCCAAGTCAGAGCATTGGAGGCCGACTTAAATGGATTATTTTTCACAATGTTTTTCCACAAAAAACCAATGTCAGCAAATTGACTATGAAGTTGGCCTATTGACCTGGACTTTTCAGAAGAAGGAAATGACAAGGACTTAAGGATGATCAGGTGCCGGTTCAGAAGAATGTTTGACCCGGCGCACAACCTGTCAAATTTGTTCTTGTGTTTATTTTGCAGGATCAGTTTAACATGGATAAATCCAAATTAAACTGGGGACTAATGTCGGGGATATACCCCACCGTATGACCCGGCCAGATATATGACCCGGCCGAGACTTAGCGCTTCATCGGTAACCCGCCTGAAGACTGGCGACTCGCTGGTCTGGCGACTCACTGATGACCCCGGCGGCGGGTCAGATGAATGACAAAGCCCAAGGCCCAGAAGGCCGGCTCATGTTATGGTAGGTCGGCTTGAGAAGGAAGGCATAAGGAATATTACCCTTACAAGGGAAGCAAGACTAGAATTCTACTTGTAATAGAATAGTCCTAATCCCACTAGGACTCCACATGTAACCCGCCCCTCCAACTTATATAAGGAGGAGCAGGGCACCCCAAGAGCGAGAAGTTTTACAAGTTTAGACAGATAAGTCAATAGCTCTCAAGATAGATGTAGCGAAAGAGCACCCTTATAATCGTGAGTATCATCATGATCAATATGAATGAAGCAGGATGTAGGCTTTTACCTCCACCGTGAGGGGCCGAACCTGGGTAAAACCCCGCGTCTTTCGTCCTGCTCAACCCCTCTCAAGCTACCAGTTAAATGCGTTGGCCTCACGACTAAGTCCTCACACTAGGACATCTGCTGTGACAAAACCATTACAATATCGATCGACGTTTGATCCAAATCAAACGATCCAGTCGCGATGGCTGGCAGATATACCATCGCTCTAGCCAGTGTTTCCCCGATCCAAAAATCCCGTCGCCGCCAGCCTCCTCCCCCACCCCACCGTGAGCCACCTGCTCCGGTGCTTCCACTGTCCCGACCCCGCCGGTGCGCGCCACCGTGCCGACCCTCGCCGGTTCGCTGCTACCGGTCAGACCCCGCGGCCGCCCTGACGATGCCCGCTTCCACCGCCTGGGCAATGTCACCTCGCGTCACCGGCCCAGCTAGCCTCCGCCACTCCACTGGCCCATCGCGTCGCATCGCCATCCCCGTGCTGACGCCTAGCTCATCCATCGCGTGACAACATCTTTGATTTCAGTGGAGAATTTGAGGATCTGACAAGATCTGGCAGCATGGAGGAGGAAGATGGCCGAGTAGCAGTAGTAGTTTAGTGGTTTGCACGAGTTGGGTTGGAGCAACTGTGCAAGTGTGCATAGCAGATCTGTCTGGCACTTTTTTTCTGGTATTAAAGATGGGCACGAGTTGCTGAATTTAGACCTCACATGAAAATTTACTAAAGATGCAAGTGAACCTTAGCCAAACATACATAGCAGATGCAGCTGGTGATTGCAAAAGAAAAGAATCTGTCAAGGAGAGGATACTTCAAACACCATATCTCATGGATGATTCAGAGGCCATGGAGAGGGCCAACATAAACGCATGCGTGCACCTCCTCCACCATTACCACTTATCTTCCCAGTACACCTCTAATCACCATTTCCAATGTGCTAACCACTGCACTGAGAATGGTCTCTTCTCATGTATGCCTGCTTGCTTCAGCGCAATGTATCTCAAGAATAGTTAACCTCGTTGCCTTTCAACAGTTGCTGCAAACTTAGGATTGTTAATTAAGTATGATTGTTTAGTGTGTGTGCGTGTGTGTGTGTGTGAGAGAGAGAGAGAGAGAGATTTGTTCCTGGATAACTTTTTGTCCATCCAGAGAGAGAGAGATATGTCCCTGGATAAGTCAGTACAAAACTTGTTTGTCCATCCATCGCTGATTCTTGAACGGGGATGCATATATTATTCTTGTACGAACCAAATTAGTCATGGGACAATAATTTATACTGCATGTAAAAATACTTTTTTCTTTCTATAGTAGGAACTTGAGCAAGTTGTGAAAAAAGTTATTAAAACATAACCGGTAACTTATGTGTAAATAGTATGATAATATACACACTGCAGACATAATAATTTATGTACAAACATCACGGTAATTTTTGAGCCGAGAGAAAATATTTGACCAAGGGGAAAAGCTGTTGAAAACATACCCTTGGTAACTTTTGTGTAAATAGCATGTTAATATAAGCACCGCATATCTGATAACTTATCTATAAACACCGCGGTAACATTGACCAAAGAAAAAGAAGTTGAAAAACATTCCCCCGGTAACTTCAGTGAAAATTCCATGATAACTTACATACCACAAGTGCCATAACTTATGTAACCCACATGCGCTAACTTTAACCCCGGAGAAACCTTGTTGAAAATATACCCCGGTTACGTCTGTTTAAACAGCATGGTAATATACACATCGCGGGCATGGTAACTTATGCACAAATTCCACAATAACTTTGACTCACGAGAGAAAAGTTGTTGAAAAATATACCACTAATAACTTATGTGAAAATAAGACGGCAATATATGACCGCATACACGATAACTTACGACAAACACCGCGGTAAATTTGACCAAGGAGGGAGAAAATTGTTGAAAAACACGTCATCGATAAATTATGTGAAAATAGTATGGTAATTAATATACGAACTGCATAGCCAATAACTTACGTAGAAACACCGCGGTAACTTTTTTTGACCGGAAGAAAAAGTTGTTGAAAACATACCCTCGATAAATTATGTGAAAACAATATGGTAATAAACTATCCATATGCATGATAACTTACTTACAACCACCGCGGTAACTTTTTTGACCGGGAGGAAAAAATTGTTGAAAACATATCTCCGATAATTTTATGTGAAAATAACATGATAATATACGAGACACTTACTCGATAAATTACGTACAAACACCACGGTAACTTTTTTGACCGGGAGAAAAAGTTGTTGAATAATCAAATAATATAAGCTCGATAACTTATGTGAAATTAGCTCGGTAACTTGCTGAAAAACATACCATTGCTAGCTTATGTGTAAAAGTATGCTAATATACCTCCCGCGTACTCGATAATTTACGAACAAAACACCGCGGTAACATTGACCAAGGGGAGAAAAAGTTGTTCAAAAACATACCCCTGATAACTTATGTAAAAATAGAATGCTAATATACTAAGCGTTCACCTGATAACTTGCGTATAAATACCACGATAACTTTGACGAAGAGAGAAATAGTTGTTGAAAAACATACCCCGGTAATTTTTATGTAAATAGCATGGTAATATAAGAATTTCATACCTGATAACTTAAGTACAAACACCGTGGTTACATTTTTAACCAAGGAGAAAAAAGTTGCTGAAAAATATAGCATGGTAGCTTCCATGTAATATACGAACCTCATACCCAATAATTAAGTATAAACACTGCGGTAACATTACCCCGACAACTTCTATGTAAATAGTATGATAATATACGAACCTCATATCCGATAACTTAAGTAGAAAAATTGTGGTGATTTGCATCTGAAAATGGAGGGAAGGGAACACCCGAGTTTGTGAACCATCTGAACAGGTGTAAAGCATGCAGAAAGAAGTTCTAAAACCTGGAAGTGAGTTTGTTGGTTTGGATTTTCAGTTATAGATCGCTCTTTTTCGTCGCTCGATCTCGTGTCATGAAGGTAGTGTGCAAGTTGTATGTACTCAATAAGCTGGCCTAGCCCAGCTGGTTGCCGTAGCTCAATTTTTACTATGGGAGGTTTGTTGGTTCTATCCCTCTCCCACCCCATATTTTTTCCCCTTTTCAGACTGCAAGCAGTATGTGTGTGCAGAAGTGTAGAGGCCCAGAAAATCGTGAGGGGCCCAGCGGGAGGGATCGGGGTGGCCCAGAAAATCGGGAGGAGGGAGGGGTTCGTGCGGAGGGATCGGGATGGCCCAGAGAATCGGGAGAAGGGAGGGGTTTCGTACGGCAGGAGTGGGTTCGTTCGGTCGTTTTTGCAATCGGGCACACGATTGACAGTTATAACAGTCCTATAAGAATTCCATACCATTGATCAAGGAGGAAAAAGTTGCTAAAAAATATAGCACATTAACTTCTATATAAAATTCCATACCTGATAACTTAAGTACAAATACCGCGGTAACATTTTTAAACAAGGAGAAAAAAGTTCCAGGAAAATATAGCACAATAATTTCTATGTAAATAGCATGGTAATATACGAACCTCATACTTGATAAATTAAGTACAAACACCACGGTAACATTTGACCAAGAGGGAAAAATTTGTTGAAATACATACTCGACAACTACTATATAAACAGTATGGTAATATACGAACCTCATATCAGATAAGTTAAGTACAAACACTGTGGTGATTTGCATCTGAAAAAGGAGGGAAGGGGACGCCCGAGTTTGTGAAGCATCTGAACCGGTGTAAAACGTCCAGAAAAAAGTTCCAAATCCTGGACAAGTGAGTCTGTCGGTTTGAATTTTCAGTTTCATTCGATCTTACAAATAGTGTGCAAGTTGAAAGAAATCAATGATGTGGCGTAGCCCAGTTGGTTGTTGTTGCTAAATTAGTTGTGGGAGGTTGTGGGTTCGATTCCCCTCCCATTGCATTTTTTCGCTTTTTCAAACTGCAATCTTGTGTGTGCAGAATCGGGACGGGCCCGGCCCCAGCGGGGCATCCGGGTGGCCCAGAAAATCGGGACAAGGGAGGGGTTCATGCGGGAGGATCGGGGTGGCCCAGAAAATCGGGAGAAGAAGGGATGGGTTTCGGGCGGCACGAGGGGTGTGGTGATTTTTGCAATCTGGCACACGATTGCCAGTTACCACAGTGCCTTATCTAAATATCTCATTGATGCCCTCGTGCCTATTTGTTTTCTCATTGGAATGTCATTGGTTCCTGGACTTGTGCTTGTAGGCATGGGCATTGGTGTTGGACATGTTGGGGCTGAACTTCTGCACAATGCACAAGATGATTGGTCAGATAAATATGCTATCGTGATGTACTGGATTGAGCAGGTAAGGTTATCTTTAAGTAGTAGCAGAACGAAATAGTTTCTTTTTCTTTGCTTCATGCATTGTTCTCTATTTTACTTTTACTCGTTGCTGCATTTCATTCAGTATTTTTGTGGCTATGGATCTATCAATTCCGATTGCTATTTGTATGTTGTCCCCTCTATGCAAGTAATCGAGAAATAATAGTACTTGATCATTTGGCTTCAGATTCCCTTCATTAATGCAGGCTCATTGCAATTGCCATCTCACACCACTCTTCATTTGGTTTCATTATAATACCCAGTGCCCGCGTAAAGTTATGTGCATCTTAGCTTTTTTGTCGGCTTGCTTAAATATTTTCTCAGCATTGTGACTAGTAGAAAACAGGGCTTTGGTCCTGGCCGGATAAGAGCTTTAGACCCGGTCGAGTTACGAACCGAGACTAATGGGTGCATCAGTCCCGGTTCGAGCGGCCAGGGCGCCAGCCGGGCCTCGGGGCGCATACACTAGTAGAAAAACGACTTTACGTGAGCCCCGTTAGTCCCGGTTTGAAAACGGACCGGTTCTAATGTGACCATTAGTCCCGATTCCAACGGCTAGGGGGGCGGGCATCATTAGTCCCGGTTTGTGTTGAACCTATAGTACCGGTTCGTGACACGAACCGGGACTAAAGGGGTGGTGGCAGGCCGGTGTCAGGCTGGGGCCCCAGGAGCCCCTTTAGTCCTGGTTCGTGACACGAACCAGGACTAGAGGTGCACCTTTAGTCCCGGTTTGTATAACCAACCGGGACTAAAGATGCTCCTATATAAAACCTTCGTCCAGCCCGAGCTCTCTGTTCTCCCCTTTCCTCTCCTCTTTGTTCTTCCCCTCTTGCTCGAGCTCATACTCCATTTTTGCAAAAATTTGTCAAGATTTGAAGGCACCCCATCCATCCAAGTGTTCACAAAGGTTAGCAAATTTGTCTTTTCATCTCTCATTGCTAGATTAGCTCTTGCAATGCTCTATAAGTATAGTGATTTGTGGGTTTTAATTTGGGAGTATTTATATATGTGGTAGTTTATTTGATTTATATGCAATTTGAGCTCAAATTAACTTCTTAGTTTGCATGTGTAGGTGTGGTTTACTTAGTGCCTTCCCGTCCCCGTCCTAACCACCGTCGATCGCCCGCACCGTCCCGTCGCCGGCACCACCTTGGTGAGCCTCTTGTTCTTATCCTTTTTATAAAAAAGAAAATCATGTTTGTGTGATTTAGATAGTTACTTGTATAATTTTCTTACCCGTGCGTTGTTTGTTATACATAGTGGCATGGTTTTGATATCCGTCCCCGTCGGCCCTCGTCCGGTTTATGATTCGGATGTGGTATATTCTCTTTTATAACTATTTATTGCATTTCGTGTTTATGACAATTATGCCCATCAAGTTGACATAGATTTTTTTTATCTAGGAGGTATGTGAACCGAAAATTGCAACCGACCCTCTTGTCGAGAAGTTAAATTTAGTTGAAAAAGAAAACGAGTATTTGAAAGAAAAATTGAAAAGAATTGAAGAAGAGAAGATGAAACTGGAGTTGTATGTTGCCGATGTCGTCGATGATCACAAGATCAAGATGGATGCAATGCGCTTGAAGATTAGAAAATTTAAAAAATATGCCGTTAATCAAGAGGCTTGGTATCACTATGCTGTTGGATCAATTGTTACCTTAGTTGCGATCTTGATCGCATTTGTTGTTGCATTTAAATGTTTAAGCTAGAGAGTTTGTATGTTGTTTTATGAGAATAAGTGTGTATGAACTTGTATTAATTTGGTCTTTTCGGTGTTGTGTAATGAAGATGAGCTGGCAATGGATGTACGATAACCGATGCTCTCCCCGGTTCATTAATGGCGTGCGTACTTTTCTGGTTGCGGCTGAGGTAAACAAGCGGGCGGCTGGTTTTATGTATTGTCCATGTGTTGTCTGTAAGAATGATCAAAATTACTCTAACTCCAGAATCATTCACGTCCATCTGTTTGAGTCCGTTTTCATGTCCGGCTATAACTGTTGGACCAATCACGGAGAAAGAGGGGTCCTAATGGAAGAGAATGAAGAAGAAGAGGATGACGACAGCTATCCTGGCCATGGGTTCCCTGAATACGATGGTACAACAATCGGGGAAGAAGCTGAGTCGGCAATGCGGGAAGAAGCTGAAGAAGAGGCATCAAATGAGCCCGCTGATGATCTTGGTCGGGCCATTGCCGATGCAAAGAGAAACTGCGCAAGTGAAAAGGAGAAGCTGAAGTTGCAGCGCATGTTAGAGGATCACAAGAAATTGTTGTACCCAAATTGCGAAGATGACAAGAAAAAACTGGGCACCACACTGGAATTGCTGCAATGGAAGGCAGAGAATGGTGTATCTGACAAGGGATTTGAAAAGTTGCTGATAAAGTTAAAGAAGATGCTTCCAAAGGACAACTAATTGCCCGACAGTACGTACGAAGCAAAGAAGGTTGTCTGCCCTCTAGGATTAGAGGTGCAGAAGATACATGCATGCACTAATGACTGCATCCTCTACCGCGGTGAGTACGAGGATTTAAATGAACGCCCGATATGCGGTGCATTGCGCTATAAGATCAGCTGCGATGACCCTGGTGATGTTGAGGGCGAGCGCCCCAGGAAGAAGATTCCTGCCAAGGTGATGTGGTATGCTCCTATAATACCACGGTTGAAACGTTTGTTCCAAAACAAAGAGCATGCCAAGTTGATGCGATGGCACAAAGAAGACCGTAAGAAAGACGGGAAGTTGAGAGTACCCGCTGACGGGTCGCAGTGGAGAAAAATCGAGAGAAAGTGGAAGGACTTTGCAGATGACGCAAGGAACGTATGGTTTGGTTTAAGTGCAGATGGCATTAATCCTTTTGGGGAGCAGAGCAGCAATCATAGCACCTGGCCTGTGACTCTATGTATCTATAACCTTCCTCTTTGGTTGTGCATGAAGCGGAAGTTCATTATGATGCCAGTGCTCATCCAAGACCCTAAGCAACCCGGCAACGACATTGATGTGTACCTAAGGCCATTAGTTGAAGAACTCTTACAGCTGTGGAATGAAAAAGGTGTACGTGTGTGGGATGAGCATAAACAGGAGGAATTTGACCTACATGTGTTGCTGTTTGTAACCATCAATGATTGGCCTGCTCTCAGTAACCTTTCAGGACAGACAAATAAGGGATACCACGCATGCACGCACTGTTTAGATGATACCGACAGTATATATTTGGATAAATGCAAGAAGAATGTGTACCTGGGATATTGTCGATTTCTTCCGAGCAGGCATCCCTGTCGAAAGAAAGGCAAGCATTTCAAAGGTGAGGCAGATCACCGGAAGAAGCCTCGCCACCGTACTGGTGATGATATACTTGATATGGTCAAGGATTTAAAAGTAATCTTTGGAAAGGGTCCTGGCGGACAATCTGTTCCGAACGACGCTGACGGACGCGCACCCATGTGGAAGAAGAAATCTATATTTTGGGACCTACCCTATTGGAAAGACCTAGAGGTCCGCTCGGCAATCGACGTGATGCACGTGTCGAAGAATCTTTGCGTGAACCTGCTAGGCTTCTTGGGCGTGTATGGGAAGACAAAAGATACACCGGAGGCACGGGAGGACCAGCAACGTATGCACGGAAAATACGGCATATATCAGGGTCATGCCAGCTACGCTCCTACCAAAGAAGAGAAGGAAATCTTCTTTGAATGCCTGCTCAGTATGAAGGTCCCGTCTAGCTTCTCGTCGAATATAAAGGAAAGAATAAATATGGCAGAGAAAAAGTTCCAGAACCTAAAGTCTCATGACTGCCACGTGATTATGACGCAACTGCTTCTGGTTGCATTGAGGGGGCTTCTACCGGAAAACGTTCGATTAGCCATTGTGAAGCTATGTGCATTCCTCAATGCAATCTCTCAGAAGGTAATCGATCCAGAAATCATACCAAGGTTAGAGATTGATTTGGTGCAATGTCTTGTCAGTTTCGAGTTGGTGTTCCCACCATCCTTCTTCAATATCATGACGCACGTCCTAGTTCACGTAGTCGAAGAGATTGCCATTCTGGGTCCTATATTTCTACACAATATGTTCCCCTTTGAGAGGTTCATGGGAGTCTTAAAGAAATATGTTCATAACCATGATAGGCCAGAAGGAAGCATCTCCAAGGGCCATGAAAATGTGGAGGTCATTGAGTTTTGTGTTGACTTTATTCCTGACCTTAAGCCGATTGGTGTTCCTGAATCGTGGCATGAGGGCAGACTGGGTGGAAAAGGCACGCTAGGACCGAAAGCAATAATATGTATGGACGGGCATTCTTGAGCGCAAGCACACTACACAGTTCTACAAAATTCCTCCTTGGTGGCTCCGTATATCGAGGAACACAAGAATATTCTACGCTCCAAACACCCGGAGCAGTATGACGACTGGATTACACGTGAACAAACGGGGACTTTCGCCGGTTGGTTGCAGACACATCTCATGCATGACGACGCTGTTGAAGATGAATTGTACTTGCTGTCCCAGTTACCATCTTCGAATATATTGACTTTCAAATGGGACGAGATAAATGGGAATACATTTTACACGATCGCCCAAGATAAAAAGAGCACCAACCAAAACAGTGGTGTCCACTTTGATGCAGTAAACACCAATAGGCCAAAGGACACATATTATGGTTACATAGAGGAGATATGGGAACTTGACTATTGACGTGGTTTGAAGGTCCCTTTGTTTCGGTGCAAATGGGTTAATCTGACAGGAGGCGGGGTAAGGGAAGACCCGCAGTACGGAATGAGAACAGTGGATCTCAACAATCTTGCGTACGCAGACGAACCATCCGTCCTAGCCAATGATATGGCGCAGGTTTTCTATGTGAAGGACATGTCTACCAAGCCGAGAAAAAGAAAAGATAAGGAAGCGAATACATCATACGATGAGCCAAAGCGCCATATAGTTCTTTCAGGGAAAAAAACATCGTGGGAGTGGACGACAAGACAGACATGTCAGAAGATTATGAAAAGTTTCATGAAATTGCTCCATTCACAGTGAATATTGACCCGAGCATCCAGTTAAATGATGAAGATTGTCCATGGTTACGGCGCAAAGGGACACCCTCGAAGAAAAAGTTTTATACCCAAAGATCTCACTCTAGGATGTGACCGGCTTCACTGTCATCACTTTCTTCTCTAGTGAGTTTCCGGAGTTATATATCTGGAAAGTCCAACTTCAGACAAACCGGAGGGAATCTTTGTAATAGTTAGGGTACTTATGTGTTATGGCATTTCTGACTTCATTTGCTATTTTTCATGCATTTACTGAAATTTTTTGAGCTAAACGACCCTGAAATTGAAAAGCACTACAAATGAACTCTGAAAAGGTTGAAAGTTGGCATGGTATCATCATTTCACCCACATAGCATGTGCTAAAAAGTTGAGAGAGTTACGGCAAAAACTGGATGCACTTCGTGTACAAAATGGACAATCTCTTTCGAACTATCAGAGTTTCAGACGAAAACTCATCTGTTACAAAGACATTTCATTTTTTTAAACTTATTTCAAATCCAGACTTTTTGTGCGTTCGGTATGCACCATTCAAAGCCGCGTCATCAATTTTCAACCCTTTCTGACTTCATTTGCTATTTTTCATGCATTTACTGATTTTTTTTAGCTAAACGACCCTGAAATTGAAAAGCACTACAAATGAACTCTGAAAAGGTTGAAAGTTGGCATGGTATCATCATTTCACCCACATAGCATGTGCTAAAAAGTTGAGAGGGTGACGGCAAAAACTGGATGCACTTCGTGTACAAAATGGACAATCTCTTTCGAAGTATTAGGGTTTCGGACAAAAACTCATCTGTTACAAAGGCATTTCATTTTTTTAAATAACCTAAGAATTAAAAAATTAAATATAATGATAAAACACACTAAAATTAAACAGCAGGAAAAAGAATCACTCAAAAATCTATTTTTAAAGTCAAGTTATTCACAAACTAGTGATTCACACAAATTTCAAATAATTCAAATTTGAAAACTACTGGAACTAACAGAAAGTTTATAATTTTTGTGACCTAAAGCAAAAAGATTCACTCAGAAACTCTAAATAAAGCAAAAAATAACTCAGAAACAAAAGAAAATAAATAAAGTAGAAAACAAAAAAACTGGAAAATAAATAAATTAAAAAAAGCCCAACTACTGGGCCGCCACGACCTGCATACGACTAGAAACCCAACTACTAGTTGGGCCAGGATGCAGGCCCGCACGGCCCAGTATGGCCCACAGGGCAGGACAGATCGGTAGGCCCACAAGGTCTGCTTTAGAGAGGAGCTCGAATGAGCTACCGCGCCGGGGTTTATAAACCAGTGCGGGCGCCCTTCACTGGGCGAGGTGGGACTAAACATCCACCACACTGCGTCATGCCAGGAACAGGCCTTTAGTCCCGGTTGGTGGCTCCAACCGCGACTAAAGGCCCCCCTTTAGTCGCGGTTGGAGCCACCAACGCCTTTAGTCCCGGTTGGTGGCTCCAACCGCGACTAAAAGGTATTTGTATATAAGCGGGGACTTGCAAATTTTCAGAACTCCATCTCGTTTCCATAGTCTTCCTCCCCCGACACCACCACACACCTCGACGACGCCGAACCAGTACGCCGCAAGGCTGCCGCGCGCCGCCATCTTGCCTCTCCCCCGACGCCAGAGCTCGTCGCCTTCCCCGACGCCGGCGCCTCCTCCCCGATCCCCGACGTCGAACGCGCCCTCCTCCCCGAGCTCCGACGCCGCCCGCGCCGTCCTCCCCGAGCTCCTCGCCGCGCTGCCTGCCCCGACGCCGTTGCCGCCCCCGACGCGCCGCCCGCGCCCGCCGGCCTCGACCTCGCCCGCCGCCCGCTGTGAGCTCGCGCCCCCCGCCTCCGCGGCGATTTTTTTTCACAAGTTTTTTATACAATGTATATATGCATGAATGTTTTAGATGTTCTATTTGGATGTTTTAGTTTTTTTCACTAGTTTTTTTTATACAATGTATGTATATATATATATGTATTGTAGATGAACGGTGGAATTTACAATGTATGCATGAATATATTTTTTATACAATGTATGTATATATATGTATTTTAGTTTTTTTCACTAGTTTTGTATATTTATAGAAAAAAATTGCATACGAAAAAGTTGCATAGAAAAAAGTTGACCATGTATTAATAATATTTTAAAGTTAATATATATCTTAATGTTGTATTTGCAAAAGTTTGTCATGTATTTGCAAAATCAAGTGAAAAAGAATTACAAAAATCACAATCAAGCATTTAAAAAATATTAAATTTGCATAGAATTTATTCTCGACGTCTACGATGCCCGGCCCGCGTCCTCGTCGTCGACTCGTTCGCGATGACGTCCTGCTTCAGAGGCGCCATGTCCGGAACTGGGCTCCGCCAGGCTGGCACTGGGAGGTGGTACCTTCCGGGGCGCGCAGCTTGGTGAGGAACCGAGCTCCCGTCGTCGACCCGGAGCTTCTTTGGTGGCGTTCGCGTGCGCCACTTTTGGTGCGGAGGCAGCCGGCCCCGCCGGAGGTGGTACGTCGCCGTGTCAGGGAGGAGGACGAGCACGTCCGTCGCTACATGGCTGCGTTGGACGTCAGGTTCTTCATTACCTGGCAGGTTCTTCAGGGATCTCACCCGAGCTATGATCCTGTGATGGTTCCTTCTCTTTGGGTGTTCACCGCCCGCGCCTCAGGAACCGCGAGTGAACTAGATTATTCGATAATATTCGATCTGTATTAGTTAGTGATGTATTCGAGACAATGTATTCGAGATTATATTATTCAATAATATTCGAGACGATGTATTCGAGATTATATTCGATGATGCATATTAATTATCTGGATTATTCGAGATGTATATATTAGTGATATTATTCGAGATGCATATTATCTACTATGATTCAGTTTTTCCTTATTGATTGCATGCATTCTAATTTGAATAATAAATTGTTTTATCTTTCTTCTGGATTAGTTAAATAAAAGCTATGGACAATACCGGCAGAGAAGGAGAAGAGACTCTGTTCGACATCATACGCTTCCCGAGCCCAGATGATGACGGCTCGCAATATCTGAACAATTCCGGTGAGGGTATGATGTTTGATGAAGATGAACAAATAGATGAAGGCCACAACAATGATGACGAAGGAAATGTTCTTCAAATAAGAAAGACCGGCGAGGTATATTTATTATATAAGCCATCCGGTGATCATTACATGTATTAATTGATTTGTATATATATATATATATATATATATATATTAACGAATTGATCTTTCTTCTTTTAGCCCTCCGGATCGAGCAAATCTTCTACAAGCAGCAGGACAGTTCGAGGCCCGACCAAAAAGTTGCAGGCTGGCGTAAAGTACAACATCAACACCATCAAACCAAATGGCGAACCGCTTGAACCTAAGAAGAATGCGAACAAGTTCATTCGTCAATGCGGAGTTATTGTCAGGGACCAAATCCCGATCTCCGTTCAAGAATGGAAAAAACCAGCAAAGGGAGATCCAGATGTTACTTTTGTCTCCGAAAGAGCAAGAGATCTGCTTTGGGAATCGCTCATGTCACATTTCACCCTACCAAATCGTTTGACAGATGCAGATCTGGAGAAAGTCAAGAAGAGTGCTCTTAAGAAGATGGCGATAGCATTCAACAACCACAAGAAAAATATATGGGCCGCGTACGTCAAAGCAGGAAAGCGGACTCCAAAATTCAAGGGAACACTGGAGAAGGCAAGAGATCACTGGGACGCTTTCGTGAAGTTCAAGGAATGGGAAACAGCTCAGGAACGGTCGAGAAAAAACAAGATTAATGCTGCGAAAAAGAAATGGCACCATAATTTGGGGCCAGGTGGCTACGAGGTGGCCCGGCCTAAGTGGGATATCGCTGAGTAAGAGATGATTGCTGTAGGGGTCACTCCAGTTACATTGAGCTGGCCCGAAAGGTGCATGACTTGGTTTTATGCGCATGGGGGGAAGTTGGACCCAAAGACAGGGCTGGTTTTGGAGTGGGCAAGTCTTAACGAAGCCTCCGACGGTTTACATCTTGCAATAGAAGAGGCTCGAACGGGGGTGTTCACGCCCAACAGAGAGAACGACGAGCTTACACGCGCCCTAAAGAATCCTGGACACCCGGGAAGAACACGAGGCAAAGGCGTTGTTCCGTGGTTTGAGGGGTTTGCAGGTTGGAACGCCGATTACAGAAGCCGTGCGAGAAAGAGGCAGCAAGAGGAGGAGGAGAGGAAGCTGGAGGAGGAGAAGAGGAAGGAGGAAGCAGATTGCCTTCAACTGGTAGAATCAAAGCACGCGGAGTTGGAACGCGCTTTCAGGCGGCAGCAGGAGCAGATCGACTCATTTAGCTAGGAAAGGGCGTCTCAGCTACAGCAGCAAGCAGATCCAGCATTGGATAGCACCGTCCCATCTATGCCAAGAAGCAGCGTGGGTTCCACCCAGGCTGATGATGCACTGCTGGCTAGATACCCTGTGGATGATATCAAAGATAGGACTACTTGTGAGCTACACGTGAAAGTGAAGAACATATCCATGAAGGTGGCGGACAGCTATGCTTTAACAAATCCCCCTGAAGCAACCTTCCATTGCAATCCGATTCCAGTTGGCTATGCTCGTGTCGGGGTTGATGAAGTGATGTCAGGATATTACGAGCTAGAGCTTGACATTCCTGGAGGTGACGAGGAGCACACACTGCGAGAGGCCATACATCGTATCATTCTATGGAAAAAGGATTGCATCGTCTTTCCAAGGCCACCGACTCCTGCTGCAACAAGTCCGCCACCGCGTCAGCCGACTCCTCCTCCTCCAAGTCCGGCGCCGCGTCAGTCGACTCCTGCTCCTCCAAGTCCGGTGCCGCGTCAGCCGACTCCTCCTCCTCCAAGTCCAGCACCGCGTTAGCCGACTCCTCCTCCTCCAAGTCCGGCACACCATCAGCCGACTTCTCCTCCTCCAAGTCCGGCGCCGCGTCAGCCATCGCCGCCGCCTTAGCGGGCTCCGCTGCCTCAGCAACAGCGGAAGAGAGGCGCCGCAGCTACGGCGGCTAGCAGTACAACAGGCAAGAAATACAAATATGGTCCAAGCCTCAAGCCTCTTCCGAAGTTGCCTTACGACTATACTGAGGAGGAAAACACGGCCATAGTGGATGCCCAAGTGAGGGCCCATTTTGCACCGAACCCCCATGCCCCCCCCCCCCGCCGCCGCCAAAGGAGAAAGTACCTGAGAAAGTCATACAACACTTTATTGATAATGCTCAGCCGGCTGTGAAGCATAGGGACTCAGACTATGTGCACTCTATCAAGAAGCTATATCATGCACAAAAAGGGAAGGAGTCGAGCTCGAGCTCGAGCCAAGCAGTTAGCAAAAAAAGCGGGAAAACTGTTCCCCAGCTGGGAGAACAGGCAGTGCAATCGATCCCCCCGCTCATTGTACAACCACATGGGAGTACCGCCGATCAGCTGGTAATAACTGACGATCATATAAGGCAGGCTAAAGAGGCCGGTGTCACTGTTCAACAACTCCTTGGCATCGAGGAATTCCAAACGTTTACAGAGGAGGAATTAAAATGGAAATTTGTCCGCGGGCAACCTCTGGTCAAGCCTGAGGAGATCCCGCTTCTATCAACAAGAATGTATCAATTGCATGAGTGGTACCTGAGAGAAGTAAAGAACGGGCGAGAGTCCCTCATGGTGAAAGTCAAGGAAGAGCATTACTTTCATGCAAAAGATTTGTGGGTTGAGTTTGAAGAAATGTTTCAGTTATTGAATCAAGACACACTCGACAAATCTATCGTCGGTTGCTATTGTCTATAAGTGATTTCTTTCTGTAATTTAAGTCTCTAGCTAGCTGTGCTCATTCATTACCTGTAATTATCCTCACTATATTCTTTTCTGTGGTATTATGCAGAATGAACATGTATGAAATGAAAAGAGGTGGACGCTATGGCATTGGGTTCATTGACCCAAATACCATTAATCAAGAGACATGGTCACAAGAATGGTCGAGAAAAGACACAGAGAAAAGCTTGTTACAGTTTTTGAAGCGACTAAACACCCAACCAAAAATACTACTTCCTTACAACTTCGGGTGAGTGACACTGTCTTGAACTACAAATTCTGTTTTTGCTTACTAGATGTTGATAAGTAGTGTAGTTGATGAGTTATGCACATGCCCGCTTAATTATACAAACGTGTGCGCATGCAGTTTCCACTGGATCCTGCTAATCATTGAAGTTGATGAGGGAAAAGTTCAAGTACTGGACTCACTATATAAAGAAACATCCGAATACGCAATCATGAGGGGGATGGTCGACGGGTACTTTCAATCATTATCGCACTATGTCGGCCTCTTTAGTTCATTTCCTGATATCAACTAATTAATAACTCCTTTATTTATTTTCTTTGCCGGCGGGCAGGGCTTGGCAAAAGTTCATCAAAGAGGTTGAAGGCGAATGGAAACAACAGCTAAAATGGGTGCGACCCAAGGTAATTAAGTAGTACTAGCTAGCTACATCCGTGCATCTCTTTAATTCTAGTTTCAATAACATTATCATGCTTGATTAATTATTATCTGATTGACTTTTATTCTCGTAAAGTACCGGCGCCAGGCGCCAGGCGCCAGGAAATAATTTATGCGCATACTACATTTGCGAGAACATTCGCATGATGGCGTCCGAAAGGAACAAAGATGATAGACAACTTTGGGTACGTTTGACAGAACACTATTCACAATTTTTATATCATTATCTAATATATATACACACAACTAATACATTCATATTGATCTCCTTCCTTTAAAGATGTCGGAGATGCGGGACAGGCTCCTACCAACGGATCGCGTACGAGCAATTCAAGAGGAAATAGCGGGATTTTTGCTCGACGAGGTCATAAATCCCAAAGGAGAATATCATTACACCTAATGCCTCCATCTAATGATCCGCAAATTATAGGAGAAATTGTATATATATATATATATGTGTGTGTGTGTGTGTGTGTGTGTGTGTGAATGGTCGTACGAGAAATTCAATGATATATATATGATCAGTTCTACGAGAAATTCTATTTATATATATATGCATAACGTGTACAGTATGTAGTAGCGTAAAATATGTTTGAAATGAAAAAGAATTAAATGGAAAACACAAAATTAAAAGGAAAAATAAACCATAATTCATAAACCACTAATCCTTTTAGTCCCGGTTGGTGTTACCAACCGGGACTAAAGGTCCCCCAGCCCTCGGCGCTGGCTCATGCCACGTGGTGGGCCTTTGGTCCCGGGCTGTGTTGAACCGGGACTAAAGGGGGGGGGCCTTTAGTCCCCACCCTTTAGTGCCGGTTGCTGAACCGGCACTAAAGGCCCTTACGAACCGGCACTAAAGCCCTGTTTTCCACTAGTGATAGGTCCCGGTTTGTCTGACCCCCTTTAGTCTCGGTTCCAGACACGAACCGGGACTAAAGGTCCTCGCACCTGGCACAGCCCCTTTAGTCCCGGTTGGTGGCTGGAACCAGGACTAAGGGTCTGTCTTCTGTCCCGCTTCTACCCACCAACCGGGACTAAAGAGATGCCTATATATATGCTCGCCCCTGCCCGCTCACTCCTCTGTTTTTTGGCCGCCCGGCGTGTGGGAGGTGTGTGCTGCTCTGCTCTCACCTCCTATGCACACATGAGGTGTTCGATGAAATGCCTGAGCCACGCTTTAAGATTTCTCCTCTCCAAGCTCGACCTCCAAGCTCCATTTTCCCCAAGATTTGTCTAGGTTTGGCGGTCCGTCCCATCCTCACCGTCGTCGATCGCCCGCGCCGATCTCGTCGCCGGCACCACCATGGTGAGCCTCTTGTTCTTATCTTCTTTTTAAAAGAAAAAAATTCTTACTTGTATGATTTAGATAGATACTTGTATAAATTTCTTACTTTTATTATTGTTTGTTATTATATAGTGCCATGGTTTTGGTATCCGCCCCGTCGGCCCTCGTCCGGTCTATGATTCGGATGTGGTATATTATCTTTTATAACTATTTGTTTCATTTAGTGTTTATGACAATTATGCCGACCAACGTGACATAGATGTTTTTATCTAGGAGATATGTGAACCGGAAATTCCAACTGACCCTCTTGTTGAGAGGTTAAATTTAGTTGAAAAAGAAAACGAGTATTTGAAAGAAAAATTGAAAAGAATTGAGGAGGAGAAGATGAAATTGGAGTTGAATGTTGCCGATGTTGTCGATGATCACAAGATCAAGATGGATGCAATGCGCTTGAAGATTAGAAAGATAAGAAAATATGCCATTGATAATGAGGCTTGGTATCATTATGTTGTTTGATCAATTGTTACCTTAGTTGCGATTATGATCGCATTTGTTATTGCATTTAAATGTTTTACATAGTTTCATTGTATGTTTTAATTAGATGCTCTAGAGAGCTGTATGTTATTCTATGAGAACTATGTATGAACTTTATGTATTTATTTGTTTAGTAATAACATTTGATCATTACTGTACTTTGGTTTTAATGTGATGATGAACTTGTATTAATTTGGTCACTTCTCTATTTATGATGTTCTGTAATGGTTAAAAACTTTAATAGCAAAAAGATGCCAGCCTACTAGGCAAAAGCTTTTATAAAACTCTAATAGCAAAAAGAATGAACTAAAAAAAATCAATTAAAATATTTTGTTATGATCGACTAAAACAAAACTATAATATTCTTCAATAGCAAAAAGAATCAACTAAAAAGCTTTTATAAACCTCTAGTTATTATCAAAATAATATTAACTTAAAATTATATAAAATTTATGCAACTAAAATTATCAAAGTATTTTTTGTTAAAAACTTTAATAGCAAAAAGAATTTTCATAAAGTATTTTTTGTTAAAAACTTTAATAGCAAACTTAAATAACAAAAGAAATAAAAAAATGCCCGCCTACTAGGCCACAACGGCCTGCATACAACTAGAAACTCAACTACTAGTTGGGCCAGGATGCAGGCCCGCAGGGAAAGTAGACCCCACAGGGCATTGAGAGGTTCGTTAGGCCCAAACAGGCCTGCTTTAGAGAGGAACTCGAAACGGAAGCGGCGGCGGGGCTTATAAACTGGTGCGAGCGCCTCTCAACTAGCGAGGTGGGACTAAACTTTCGACACCGCTGTGCCAGGCCATTGGTCCCGGTTGGTGGCTTAAACTGGGACGAAAGGCCCCCCTTTCGTCCCGGTTGGTGCCTTTCGTCCCAGTTCGAGCCACCAACCGGGACCAATGGCCTGGGCTTCCCGCCCTTTCGCCTGGCGAAATACACCTTTGGTCCCGTTTGGTGGCTCGAACCGGGACAAAAGGGCCTTTTGTCCCGGTTCGAGACACCAACCGGGACCAAAGGTCTGGCTATATAAGCAGCACTTAGAGAATTTCTCCCCATTCTCTCCCCCGACGCCGAAACGCACGACGCCGCCAGGCTGCTCCGCCGCTCCTCGTCGTCTTCCCTGCCCCGACGCCGTCAGGCTGCTCCGCCGCCACCGACGCCGACTACCGCTCCCTGCCCCGACGCCCGCGGCTGCTCCTTGCCCCGACGCCAACACACAGTGAGCTCCCCGGCCCCTTCCCCTGTGCTGCCGCCGCCGCCACCCCTGCGCTCTGCTAGACGCCACCGCCCCTGCTCTGCTTAGCCGCCGCCGCCCCTTGTTCATAGAATCTTTTTTGTTCATAGCATTTTTTGTCCATGTATGTATGTATGTATGGATGGATGGATGGATGTATATAGAAAATGTTCATATGATGATTTTTTTTGTTCATAGAATTTTTTTTGTTCATAGCATTTTTTTGTCCATGTATGTATGTATGTATGTATGTATGTATGTATGTATGTATGGATGGATGGATGGATGTATATAGAAAATGTTCATATGATGATTTTTTTTCATAGAATATTTTTTTGTTCATAGCATTTTTTTGTCCATGTATGTATGTATGTATGGATGGATATAGAAAATGTTCATATGATGATTTTTTTTTGTTCATAGAAATTAGTTAAAATTTACTAAGTTTTACTATAGACTTGGTTAAAATTTACTAAGTTAAAATGTTCATATGATGAATATTCTTTTTCTATAGACTTGGTTAAAATTTACTAAGTTTTACTTTGCCTAAATCGGGGAGAGGCAACTTTACTAAATGGGCAGGATGATAATCAAATTTACTTTAATTATGGAGAGAGGGAGTAACAACTCATATATTCAAAATTTACTCCCGGTCCGCTCGCCCGACCAACTCTCGAGGCCACCCAAACCCTAGAAGAAAGAGTGTTGTCGATCTCTACCCCCTCCCGCCCCTAACCGTTTGTTATGTATAATACTATTGACGTCTAATTCACCGGTCTTACCTCAGTGAACCAAAGGGACTTTATTTATTCGGTAGGCGGCCGGCATAGGTCAATGGGGTAGAATGGATAGTTCGATCTCCAGCATAGCGATTGTTCATAACTCTCTCGGGAATTCAAATTGAAGAACAATTTTTTTGCAAAGTGTCCTCTCCCGAAAGTATAACCCCGATAACTTCGACATGAGGGGGACGTCGGACATGCATGAGAGAGGCGGTCTGCAAAGTATCCTCTCTCGAAAGTATAACCCCCGATAACTTTGCATGATGTTTGCGACTAATCCATTGCTCATATATGCATATGATTCGTTGTTGTGATTAGCTAGGTCTATGTTTGCCACTAATCCATCTCTCATGGTTGTATATTGCCATGTTGTAATATTTGCAGAAAGTATGGACAGAGACTTAGAAAAAGAAGAGTTGTTAGGGGATATAATCCGCGATGGAGGTGATATCACCTTGTCATTTCTCAACGACACCGATGGTGAGGAAAGAGAGGATGACGGCTCCGGTGATCGAATTGAGGAGGAAGGAGATCATGACGGCTCCGGTGATCCAATGGAGGAGGAAGGAGATCATGATGGCTCCGGTGATCGAATTGAGAAGGGAGCCTTAACTGTTTCAAAGTCCGGCGAGGTATATATATATATATATATTAATTAAGCCTCTGCTGACTAGATGCATTAATTTTTTTGTATGTACATATATTAACGCTTCTTTCTTCTTCTAGCCCTCCGGATCGAGCCAAACTTTTGTAAGGAGACGAGGCCCGAAGAAAAATTTGGGCCAGGACGAAAGGTTCACGATCGAAGAAGTCGCTCCAGATGGCCAACCGATTGCTCCCAAGCGGAGCAAAGACAAATTTGTACATCAGTGCGGAGTTCTTGTTAGGGACAACATCCCCATCAGCATCCCAGAATGGAATAAGAAGAAGGACCCTGAAGTTTCTTATGTCGAAGATAGACAGAAAGATGATCTTTGGAACTCGCTGATGACAAATTTCAGCCTACCGCCAGAGGAGGATCCGAATAACCCAGTTATTCTCCCAAAGGTCAAGACGTGGGTTCTTAAGAAGATGGCAGAACTATTCAAGAACTAGAAGTAAACATTGAACACAAAGTTTGTGGACAAAGATGAGACTCCAGAATTCACCGGTATATATGCGAAGATAAAAGATCACTGGCCCGCATTTGTGGCATACAAGAAATCTGAGAAAGCTAAGAAAAGGTCACAGACAAACAAGCTAAATGCTGCAAAGAAGAAGTATCACCATATTACGGGGTCAGGTGGCTACAGCAAAGCCTGGCCTACGTGGGACAAAATTGAGAACGACCTGCTTGCTAAAGGGGTCCAACCAGCGACATTGAACTGGCCAGATCGGGCAAGGACTTGGTTCTTCGGGGTTGGGGGAACTTTGGACCCAGAATCAGGGAAGTGTGTTTTCACGAAAGCTCAACTTGAAACACCCATCAAAAAGCTTGAGGAAGCAATCAAGGAAGCACAGGAAGGGAGGTTCCATCCCAACAGAGGGAAGGACGAGCTGTCAAAGGCCCTCGGGAATCCTGAACACCCTGGACGAACACGAGGCACATCAGGCTCTGTTCCGTGGGTGCATGGGTTTCCCGGTAGCACTGGTTATAGAAGCCAAGAGAGAAAGAAGAAAGAGGAAGCAAGCCAAATGCAGAAGATGGAACAAAGATTAGCGAAACTAGAGGCACTTGAGAGCTAGCGAGCTACCGTCCCACCATCTCAGCGGCACGAAGATCCTTCATTGGATACTGCCCAGGATGCTATCCCACCATCTCAGCGGAGAAGCAGCGTGGCTTCCATGGAGCTCATTCAGCCTGATATCACGGCTCGTCACTACCCCGTGGATGGTATCACGGATAATGAACATTGTGTGCTAATGGCAAAATGCCATAACCTGACCTTGAAGGTGGCGGTCGGCTATGTCTTACCTCCTCGACCTGATGCAACTTTCCATTTAGCTCTGGTTCTAGCTGGCTTTGCTATTGTCGGGGTGGATGAAATAATGGACAGATCTGAGGGGCTGGAGCTTGAGAACCCTACAGGTGAAGGGGAGATTCTTCTGGAAAATGCCTTAAGGACTACCTGTCTATGGACAAAAGGAGAACATCTTGCTTCCAAACTGGATGACGCCTCAGCAGACTCAGCCGGATCCTCAACAGACTCCTCATAGTCCAGCTCTGCTATCTCCACTACCTGAGTCGTCTCTGGCGCGTCAGCCATCTCCGCCGCCTCAGCGGACTCTAATGGAGGAGGCCCCTCAGCAAAATCCTCCTCCGCCTCAGCTGTCTCCAGCGCGTCAGCCATCTCCGCCGCCTCAGCTGTCTCCGGTGCGTCAGTCATCTCCGCCGCCTCAGCAGGCTCAGGTGTGTCAGCGGACTCCGCCGCCACAGCAACTGTGGAAGAGAGCCGCCGCCGCTTCGGCTGGTAGCAGTACAACAGGGAAGAAATTCAGAGCTGGTCCAAGCCTCAAGGCTCCTGCCAAGCTACCATATGAGAGGGCTCTGGTCCAAGCCTCAAGGCTCCTGCCAAGCTACCATATGAGAGGGCTGACGAGGAAAATAAGGACATCATGGCTGCCGAAGTGCAGGCCCATTTTGAACGGAAACGTCCACCTCCGAAGGAAATAATAGATTCGGTGAAAGCGAAGCGCTCTCTGGATGCCCTTAAGCGACCACCACCGCCTCCGCTGCAATCACACTAAGACCGTTGTATTGAAAAGACATATGATGAAGCACGGCAGTCGGGAAGTACTACCAGTGCTGCAAGACGAAGTGGGAAAACAATTCCCCAGCTCGGCGAAAAGGAGAAGCAATCGTGCCCCCCGCTCAAGGTGTCTAGCGATATCGCTAATCATCCGAGGATAGCGCCCGGTACCACTCTTGGTGATTACGTGGGCTATGATGTACAGTTTGAAACGGCTGAGGTAGTAGCGCCCTTTAGATACGAGCACAGGAAGTCTCTCGTCAAACCTGATCAGCTCCCGCATCTACCAACGATGATGCGAAGATTGCATGACTGGTACTTGGAAACCAGCAGCAAGGATGGGACCGACAGTATGTTGCTGGGAATTAAAGATGAGCACGAATTCATTGTAGTCGACAGGATGTACATTGAATTTGTGGAATTATTTCAGTTATTCAATGAAGACGCCATCGACAAAACTCTCATGACTTGCTACTATCTGTAAGTGTTATTTCTGTAATTAAGTCTCTAGCTCAGCTCGTTCATTGCATGTATATATAATTATCCTCACCATATTTTGCAGATTGAAGATTGTCGAATGCAAAAGAGGACAAATCTATGACATTGTGTTCATTAGCCCAAATACCGTAAATGAATGGGCGGTACAAAACTGAGCCAAAGATACTGAGGAAAACTTGCTAAACGCGTTCCTTCGACATCAAAACAAAAGGGAAATACTCTTTCCTTACAACTTCAAGTGAGTGTTACTGTCTTGTGCATATTCGGTTTCGCTTACTCGAGGTTAAGTGTAATTAATGAGTTATGCGTGCGCAGCTTCCACTTTATTCTGCTATCCGTTAAGGTTGACGGGGGAGTAGTAACTGTCTTAGACTCGAGACGTAATTAAAGAGCAAAAGGAGTGGGCGGACATGAGTGAAATGCTCCATAAGTAAGTTCAATCATTATCGCACCATATCGGCAACTTTCGTTCATTTCCTGATATCAAGTAATCATTTTCTTTGCCGGGCAGGGTTTCAAAAAAGTTCACCAGAATGGTTCCGGGTCTGAAGAAGGAGCTGCGATTTACACACCCCAAAGTAAGTAGTACTAGCTAGTTCCGCGCATCTCTCATTGATTCTAGTTTCATCAATACCATTATCATGCTTGATTATCAGTTTGATTGAACTCTATTCTCGTAAAGTGCTTGTGGCAGGCAGCCGGGAATAATTTATGTGGATACTACGTTTGCGAGTTCATTCGCCACTCGACCTCTGAGCGGGGCTTCTTTGACCAACAATTTGAAGTACGTAAACAATATTCACAATTTTATTTTATTACCATCAATTGTGTTGAGTTTCATTCATATGTATGTGTGTTGACCCCCTTCTTTAAATTAGATCTGGGAGATGCGGGGTCAACTCCTACCACATGATCGCATACGAGCAATTCAAGAGGAATTGGCAGGATTCTTTGTTGACCACGTCATACCTGAACACGGAGAATACCATATGGAATTGTAAATGGATTTAGGTAGATGATGTCAGGGATTGTAAGAGATGTTATATTGTACATATGATGGAAATATGCCCTAGAGGAAATAATAAAATGGTTATTATTATATTTCCTTAATCATGATAAAGGTTTGTTATTCATGCTAGAATTGTATTGATCGAAAACTTAAATACATGTGTGGATACATAAACAAATACCGTGTCCCTAGTGAGCCTCTACTAGACTAGCTCATTGATCAAAGATGGTTAAGGTTTCCTAACCATAGACATGAGTTGTCATATGGACAAGACCCATCCGTTAGCTTAGCATATGATTGTTCAGTTTATTGCTACTGCTTTCTTAATGTCAAATACATGTTCCTTCGACCATGAGATCATGCAACTCCCGGATACCGGAGGAATACCTTGTGTGCTATCAAACGTCACAACGTAACTGGGTGATCATAAAGATGCTCTACAGGTATCTCCGAAGGTGTCTGTTGAGTTGGCGTGAATCGAGATTGGGATTTGTCACTCCGTGTATTGGAGAGGTATCTCTGGGCCCTCTCGGTAATACACATCACAAGAAGCTTGCAAGCAAAGTGACTAAGGAGTTAGTTGGAAGATGATGTATTACGGAACGAGTAAAGAGACTTGTCGGTAACGAGATTGAACTAGGTATAGAGATACCGACAATCGAATCTCGGGCAAGTAACATACCGACAGACAAAGGGAATTACGTATGGAATATGTAGGAATCAATATGGGCATCTAGGTCCCGCTATTGGTTATTGACCGGAGAGGTGTCTCGGTCATGACTACATAATTCCCGAACCCGCAGGGTCGCACGCTTAACGTTCGTTGATGCTAGAGTAGTATTGGGATATTTGATGAGTGGTAACCAAATATTGTTTGGAGTCCCGGATGAGATCCCGGACGTCACGAGGAGCCTCGAATGGTCGAGAGGTAAAGATTTATATACGGGAAGTCATATTTTGGGTTCCGGAAAAAGGTGCAGTTTTTTCGGTTTTGTACCGGGAAGCTTCCAGAAGGTTCTGGAGGATTCCGGAGGGGTCCGGAAGTCCACAAGTGGGTCCACCATGACCCAAGGGCTAGCATGGGCTGCGGGGAGGCTCCCTGGCCTTATTGGGCTAGGCGCACCAAGTCCTCAAAAGCCCATGTAGCTAGGGAAGGCAAAAAAGGAAGGAGTCCTGGTAGGAATAGGATTGGACTTGGAGTCCAAGTCTTCTCCCTCTTAGCTGCGCCCTAGGGCTTGGAGGGGTTGTTTCCCACGCCCCTCCACCTATATATAGAGGGGAGGGGCACCCCAAGAGGATACACCAAGCCCTTGGCGCCCCTCTCTCTCCCGTTACTCCGTAGTTCCACCGCCTCGTCCCGGCGACGCTTAGCGAAGCGCTGTCGGTACTCCACCACCACCATCACCACCACGCCGTCGTGTTGGTTGTGATCCCATCTACTTCTCCTCTCCCACTTGCTGGATCAAGAAGGAGGAGACGTCATCGAGCCGCACGTGTGCTAAACTCGAAGGTGTCGTCTGTTCGGTACTAGATCGGTTGGATCGTGATCGGATCGCGAAGAGTACGACTACATCAACCGCATAATAAACGCTTCCGCTTAGCGATCAACAAGGGTATGTAGATGCTCTCACCCTCTCGTAGCTATGCATATCCAAGGATAGATCTTGCGTGTGCGTAGATTTTTTTTTGTTTTCCATGCAACGTTCCCCAACAGTATATGTAGTAGCGTCGGATAGATATACGAAAACTTGTTGTTTGACCAAGCACGGAGAAAGAGAGGTCACTTCTCTCTATATATGTTCATGACGATCTTGTGTAATGGTTCCTTCATTGCTATATGTAGTAGCTAGCGTCGAGTTGCATGAAAAACATTAAATAAAAATGAAACCCTAAATGTAAAAGAATTGAAGGGTAAACACAAAAATAAAAGGGGGAAACACAATATGAAAACCCCTAAACCCTCCGAAACCCCTAAACCCATCCTTTCAAACACAAAAAACAAAAACCCCAGCGCCTGGCAGCTGCTGACACGTGGCTGCCTTTCAGTCCCGGTCGGTGTTACCAACCGGGACTAAAGGTCCTCCTGCCTGGGCGCCCCACAGCGGCCACGTGGAGCTCCTTTACTCCCGGTTCGTAAGCCAACCGGGACTAAAAGTGGTGGGCATTAGTCCCGATCGTTTTGTGCCGGTTGCAGAACCGGGACTAAAGGCCCTCTGGAACCGGGACTGATGCCCTGTTTTCTACTAGTGGTGTGTCACTCTAACTCACATATGTAATTGGCCATTAACCTCAAAGTTTTTCGGAGGCTGTTATTCCCAAGGACTGCAATAGCCAGCGACCGTTTGCTGGCCAGGATGGCATTTGCGAATGTGGCCGGCAGTTTTAGTGTTTGAGGAATGACATTTTTGGCAAAAAGCATGGCATTTCATTTCTTTTAGTTCATTTTTCATCCGAAAACTGCCACCATCAGATCTTTATCCTTTGGCTATGAGGGGGTTCACTGGGGATTTCCTCCTAGGGAACGGTCGCCAGATAGCATTCCCCTAGAGTTATGGGTGTCGATTGCAGAGTCTTGATTCAGCAAGGTTTTTATCCAATGCCATTTAAAGGGTTAGTGTAGTCAACTACTCCCTCTGTAAACAAATATAAGATGTTTTAGATCACTACTTTAGTGATCTAAAATGTCTTATATTTCTTTACAGAGGGATCTACTTTAGTACTCCCTCCATCCCACATAATAAATAAGGAAATAGGAATAGCATGGTATATTTGAATGGAAGCATGACCACCACAAGAGCTAATGAAAATACAATAATCTTCTCAAGGAAATAGACGATAGTAATCTTGTTCGATATATCTATAAAGTTTCAACATGTCTATAATTTATTTTCTGAAGTTGCCACTAAATATTTGAGATTGAAAATATGCAAACATTAAATCTTACAAGTATAATTTTTGAAATGGTAATATTTCACATTGTTCGTCACCCTCTGTTTGTAACTGAGTTACATAGGAGATTTAAAGGCAAATTGAGAACTGATTACCTTATATTCCCTCTGTTCCACAATATATTGTTTGTAGATTTTTTCCATAGTCAAATCTCATAGAGTTTGACCAACTTTATTGACAAAAGTATCAACAACAATTATACCAAATAAATATAATATTAAAATATATCTCATGATGTATCGTATCTAATGATATTTATTTGGTATTGTAGATGTAAATATTTTTGTCTATAAACTTTTCTTTTAAAAAAAGATCTTATATGCACTATACTATCGATAGGAACGAGTACTACTACATAAAGGTTTCATGTTTTCATTTTTCACAAAACAATAGAAAACTCGAATACATAGGTTTTCCTACCTTGTCTGCCTGGACCACGGTCTACCCTAATACCATTGTCAAAACCTCTTTCAAGATTCACCTCGGATACATCCCTCGTGTTCTTCCTAAAGCAAATACAATCTGATTTGTGAACTTTTGGATTGACGATCCAGGCTTCATAGAGGTGTTTCAACAAGCTTGGAGTTTTCCTTGCAAAAACAAAGACATCAGCAGCACTTCTCTTCTAATTTCAAAAGCATTAGAAGAGCCATGCGGAGCAGAAACCGTTTCCGCCTCTTGTTGCTAGTTGCAAATTGGGACTTAGTCTCGACCTTACTGATCGAGCTTGAAGAACAAAAGCTTATGTCTGTTGTAGAAAGGAATTTGGGAGGAATCATTAAAAACCACATTAACTGACTCGTACAGTACAAGCAGCTCTACTAGGAAAATATACTCACTAAGATGAGTCCGCTTCAGAGATGAAAACTCGAAGCTCTTTCATGTGAACGTAGCCATCTGTTCCTCTTTGGCTAGCGACCAGGAAACCTAGCCGCCGCCAAGAGAGCCAACCCTTCCGGCGGCTCCCCTCCACCGACGACCTCTTGGTCATCGGTGGTGAGGAGGATCGCCGGATCCTGCGCGTGCGGATCATTTTAGCTTTAGGTTCTAGGGGCCTAGTAGCTTAGGTTTTTGGATCGTTCGACGGCGGTGACGGCGATGCTCAATAAAGAAGCTCCGGATTCTTCTCCGGCGAGGCGATCGTTGATGTTTGCTTGAACTACATCGGTATTTCCTCAAAGAGGAAGGGATGATGCAGCACAGCAACGGTAGGTATTTCCCTCAGTGATGAGACCAAGGTTATCGAACCAGTAGGAGAACCAAGCAACACTACATAAATAGCACCTGCACACAAAGAACAAATACTTGCAACCCGACGTGTTAAAGGGGTTGTCAATCCCTTTCGGGTAACTGCGCCAGAAATTGGCAAACGGATGTGAGATAAATTGTAGTAGATTGGATAAATAGATCGTGAATAAAATAAAGTGAAGCAAAATATTTTTGGGTTTCTAGAAATATAGATCTGAAAATAAAAGTGGCAAATAAATAAAAAGGCAAATAGCAAAATAGATCTGAAAATATATGATGAGAAAATAGACCCGAGGGCCATAGATTTCACTGGTGGCTTTTCTCGAGAAAAATAGCACACGGTGGGTAAACAAATTACTGTTGGGCAATTGATAGAACTTCAAATAATCATGACGATATCCAGGCAATGATCATTATATAGGCATCATGTCCAAGATTAGTAGACCGACTCCTGCCTGCATCTACTACTATTACTCCACACATCGACCACTATCCAGCATGCATCTAGTGTATTAAGTTCATGGAGAAACGGAGTAATGCAATAAGAACGATGACATGATGTAGACAAGATCTATTCATCTAGGAATAGACCCCATCTTGTTATCATTAATAGCAACGATACATACATGTCATGTCCCCTTCTGTCACTGGGATTGAGCACCGTAAGATCGAACCCATCACAAAGCACCTCTTCCCATGGCAAAAAAAATCGATCTAGTTGGCCTAACTAAACCAAAGATTCGAAGAAGAAATACGAGTCTATAAGTAATCATGCATATAAGAGATCAAAAGAAGACTCAAATAACTTTCATGGATAAAAAGATAGATCTGATCATAAACTCAAAGTTCATCGGATCCCAACAAACACACCGCAAAAACAGTTACATCAAATAGATCTCCAAGAGACCATTGTATTGAGAATCAATAGAGAGAGAGAGGAAGCCATCTAGCTACGAACTACGGACCCGAAGGTCTACAATGAACTACTCACGCATCATCGGAGAGGCACCAATGAGGATGATGAACCCCTCCGTGATGGTGTCTAGATTGGATCTGTGGTTGCTGGAACTTGCGGCGGCTGGAATTGTGTTTCGTCGACTCCCCTAAGGATTTTTGATTTTTGGGGTATTTATAGAGCAAAGAGGCGGTGCGGGAGGCGGCCGAGGTGGGCACAACCCTGGCGCGCCCAGGTGGGTTGTGCTCCCCTCGGAGCCCCCTTCTGGTACTTCTTTGGCCCAACAGGTGTCTTCTGGTCCAGAAAAAATCTCCAAAAAGTTTCACTGCGTTTGCACTCTGTTTGGTATTGATTTTCTACGAAGTAAAAAACAAGCAAAAAACAGCAACTGGCACTGGGCACTATGTCAATAGGTTAGTACCAAAAAATGATATAAAGTTACTATAAAATAATTGTAAAACATCCAAGAATGATAATATAACAGCATGGAACAAGCAAAAATTATAGATACGTTGGAGACGTATCGATCTCCCTTTGCTGGCTTATTCCATTCTTGAACGGAGATCGGGATTTGGTCCCTGACAATAACTCCGCATTGATGAGTAAACTTGTCCACATTCTTCTTAGGTTCAAGCGGTTCGCCATTTGGTTTTATGGCATCGATGTTGTACTTTATGCCAGCCTGCAACCTTTTGGCCGGGCCTCGTACTGCCCTGCTTATAGAAGATTTGCTCGATCCGGAGGGCTAAAAGAAGAAAGATCGATTCGTTAATATATATATATATATATATACAAATCAATTAATACATGTAATGATCACGAGATGCCTTATATAAATATACCTCGTCGGTCTTTGTTATTTGAAGGACATTTCCTTCGTCATCATTGTTGTGGCCTTCATCTATTCGTTCGTCTTCATCAAATATCATACCCTCACCGGAATTGTTCAGATATTGCGAGCCGTCATCTTCAAGTTCATTGTATAGGCTCGGGGACCGTATGATGTCGAACATGGTCTCTTCTCCATCTCTGTCGGTATCATCCATAGCTTAACTAATCGAGAAGAAAGATAAAATAATTTAGTATTCAAATTAGAATGCAATCAATAAGGAAAAATTGAATAATAGTAGATAATATGCATCTCGAATAATATCATTAATACATCTCGAATAATCCAGATAATATGCATCATCGAATATAATCTCGAATACATCTCGAGTATTATCACTAATACATCTCGAATATTATCATATATATAACATCACTAGCTAGTACAGATCGAATATTATCGAAGAATCTAGTTCACTCACGGTTCCCGAGGCGCGGGCGGTGGACACCCAAAGAGAAGGAACCATCATAGGATCATAGCTCGGGTGAGATCCCTAAAGAACCTGCCAGGTATTGGAGAACCTGACATCCATCGCAACCATCTAGCGATGGGCGTGCTCGTCTTCCTCCCTAACACGGTGATGTACCACCTCCGGCGGGGCCGCCTGCCTCCGCACCGAAAATGGCCCACGCGAACGCCACCAAAGAAGCTCCGGGTCGACGACGGGAGCCCGGTTCCTCACCAAGCTGCGCGCCCCGGAAGGTAGCACCTCCCAGTGCCAGCCCGGCGGAGCCCAGACCCGGACATGGCACCTCTCAAGTAGGTTGTCGCCACCGAGTCGACGATGAGGATGCGGGCCGGGCATCGTCGATGCCAAAAATGTTTCTATGCAAATTTAACATTTTTTAAATGCTTGATTATGATTTTTTTTAATTCTTGTTCACTTCATTTTGCAATGCATGACAAACTTAAAAGTGTAATATACTATACATGACAAACTTCATTTTGCAATGCATTTTAAATATACTAATTAAGCATACATATGCAAATTGTATACATACATACATACATATATGAGCTATACATACATACATATACTAATTTGCTAAGTGTACAAAATGAAGTTTGCTAAGCATACATGACAAACTTAAATGAAGTTTGCATACATATACTAATTTGCTAAGCATACATATACATATACTAGTGGAAAAAAACTAAAAAACAGAAGAAAAAAAAAAGATGAACAAATATTAATGAAATTTGCTAAGTGTAGGCCGCCGGGAGGCTCACCGGCCGGGTTCGTCGGGGCGGAGGGACGCCGGAGGCGGGGAGGAGGCGCGGGCAGCGCCGGGGCTCGGGGAGGAGGGCGGGTGTGTGGCGTCGGGCTCGGGGAGGAGAGGCGCGCGGGCGGCCGGCGTTGGGGGCGGCGACAACGAGGGCGGGCGCGCGCGGCGGCGTCGGGCTCGGGGAGGGAGGCACGCGGGTGGGCGGCGTTGGGGGTGGCGACGACGAGGGCGGGCGCTTGCGCGGCAGCGTCGGGCTCGGGGAGGGAGGCGCGCGGGCGGGCTGCGTTGGGGGCGGCGACGACGAGGGCGGGCACACGTGCGGCAGCGTCGGCGACGACGAGGATGGGCTCGGGGGCGGTGGCGAGCTTCGATCCGACAGCCTGACGGCGTCGAGGATCGGCGTCGTCAGGGCGGGCGGCAGAGCGGAGAACGAATGGAGAGAGTGTTTGGAATTTTTGTAAGTCCCGCTTATATACAAACACCTTTAGTCCTGGTTGGTGGCTCCAACCAGGACTAAAGACCCCCCTTTAGTCGCGGTTGGAGCCACCAACCGGGACTAAAGGTGAATTTCACCAGGCCAAGCGGCGGGAAGCCCTGGGCCTTTAGTCCCGGGTTGTGGCTCCAACCGCGACTAAAGGGGGTCTTTAGTCCCGATTGGAGCCACCAACCGGGACTAAAGGCCTGTGCTTCCCGTGTCGAGTGTTTAGTCCCACCTCGCTAGTTGAGAGGGGCTCGCAGTGGTTTATAAGCCCTGCCGCGGCTACCCTGTTGAGCTCCTCTCCAAGCAGGCCTTTGTGGGCCTACCCAACCTGTGCTGCCCTGTCGGGCCTATTGAGCCGTGCGGGCCTGCATCCTGGCCCAACTAGTCGTTGGGTTTCTAGTCGTATGCAGGCCGTGGCGGCCCAGTAGGCGGGCATTTTTTTTCCAGTTTTTTTTGCTTTATTTATTTTCTTTTGTTTCTACTTACAGCCAAATATTTAGAGTTTGAGTGAATCTTTTTGCTTTAGGTCACAAAAATTATAAACTTTCTGTTAGTGCCAGTAGTTTCCAAATTTGAATAGCTTAAATTTGAATTATTTGAAATTTGTGTGAATCACTAGTTTGTGAATAACTTTACTTTAAAAATAGATTTTTCAGTTATTCTTTTTTCTGCTATTTAATATTAGTGTGTTTTATCATTATATTCAATTTGGTAATTATTAGGTTATTTAAAAAATAAAATGCCTTTGTAACAAATGAGTTTTCGTCCGAAACCCTGATACTTCGAAAGAGATTGTCCATTTTGTACACGAAGTGCATCCAGTTTTTGCTGTAACCCTCTCAACTTTTTAGCACATGCTATGTGGGTGAAATGATGATACCATGCCAATTTTCAACCTTTTCGGAGTTCATTTGTAGTGCTTTTCAATTTCAGGGTCATTTAGCTCAAAAAAATCAGTAAATGCATGAAAAATAGCAAATAAAGTCAGAAAGGGTTGAAAATTGATGACATGGCTTTGAATGGTGCATACTGAATGCACAAAAAGTCTGGAGTTGAAATAAGTTAAAAAAATGAAATGCCTTTGTAACAGATGAGTTTTCGTCCGAAACCCTGATACTTCGAAAGAGATTGTCCATTTTGTACATGAAGTGCATCCAGTTTTTGTCGTAACCCTCTCAACTTTTTAGCACATGCTATGTAGGTGAAATGATGATACCATGCCAACTTTCAACCTTTTCTGAGTTCATTTGTAGTGCTTTTCAATTTCAGGGTCATTTAGCTCAAAAAAATCAGTAAATGCATGAAAAATAGCAAATGAAGTCAGAAAGGGTTGAAAATTGAGGACGTGGTTTTGAATGGTGCATACTGAACGCACAAAAAGTCTGGAATTGAAATAAGTTTAAAAAAATGAAATGCCTTTGTAACAGATGAGTTTTTGTCCGAAACCATGATACTTCAAAAGAGATTGTCCATTTTGTACACGAAGTGCATCCAGTTTTTGCCGTAACCCTCTCAACTTTTTAGCACATGCTATGTGGGTGAAATGATGATACCATGCCAACTTTCAACCTTTTCAGATTTCATTTGTAGTGCTTTTCAATTTCAGGGTCATTTAGCTCAAAAAAAATCAATAAATGCATGAAAAAAATTTGGACATAATATTTCTTCGCATTTCAAATGCCAAAACACACACTATTACAAAGATTCCCTCCGGTTTGTCTGAAGTGGGACTTTCCAGATATACAAGTCCGGAAACGCACTAGAGAAGAAAGTGATGACGGTGAAGCCGGTCACATCCCAGAGTGGGATCTTGGGGTATAAAACTTTTTCTTCGCGTGTGTCCCTTTGCGGCGTAACCATGGACAATCTTCATCATTTAACAGGATGCTCGGGTCAATATTCACTGTGAAGGGAGCAATTTCATGAAACTTTTCATAATCTTCTGACATGTCTGTCTTGTTCTCCACTCCCACGATGTTTCTTTTCCCTGAAAAACTATGTGGCGCTTTGGCTCATCGTATGATGTATTCACTTCCTTATCTTTTCTTTTTCTCGGCTTGGTAGACATGTCCTTCACATAGAAAACCTACGCCACATCATTGGCTAGGACGAATGGTTCGTCTGCATACCCAAGATTGTTGAGATCCACTGTTGTCATTCCGTACTGCGAGTCTTCCTTTACCCCGCCTCCTGTCAGATTGACCCATTTGCACCGAAACAAAGGGACCTTCAAACCACGTCCATAGTCAAGTTCCCATATCTCCTCTATGTAACCATAATATGTGTCCTTTGGCCTATTGGTGTTTGTGGCATCAAAGCAGACACCACTGTTTTGGTTGGTGCTCTTTTTATCTTGGGCGATCGTGTAATCCTGTCGTCAGACTGCTCTGGGTGTTTGGAGCATAGAATATTCTTGTGTTCCTTGATATACAGAGCCACCAAGGCGGAATTTTGTACAACTGTGTAGTGTTCTTGCGCCCAAGAATGCCCGTCCATACATATTACTTGGTCCCTTCCTAGCGTGCCTTTTCCACCCAGTCTGCCCTCATGCCGCAATTCAGGAACACCAATCGGCTTAAGGTCAGGAATAAAGTCAACACAAAACTCAATGACCTCCTCTGTTTCATGGCCCTTGGAGGTGCTTCCTTCTGGCCTAGCACAGTTATGAACATATTTCTTTAAGACTCCCATGAACCTCTCAAAGGGGAACATATAGTGTAGAAATACAGGACCTAGATGGCAATCTCTTCGACTAGGTGAACTAGGACGTGTGTCATGATATTGAAGAAGGATGGTGGGAACACCAACTCGAAACTGACAAGACATTGCACCAAATCATTCTGTAACCTTGGTATGATTTCTGGATCGATTACCTTCTGAGAGATTGCATTGAGGAATGCACATAGCTTCACAATGGCTAATCGAACGTTTTTCGGTAGAAGCCCCCTCAATGCAACCGAAAGCAATTGCGTCATAATCACATGGCAGTCTTGAGACTTTAGGTACTGGAACTTTTTCTCTGCCATATTTATTATTCCCTTTATATTCAATGAGAAGCCAGAAAGGACCTTCATACTGAGCAGGCATTCAAAGAAGATTTCCTTCTCTTCTTTGGTAAGAGCGTAGCTGGCATGACCCTGATACTGCTTTGGATGCATGCCGTCTTTTCCGTGCATACGTTGCTGGTCCTCCCGTGCCTCCAGTGTATCTTTTGTCTTCCCATACACGCCCAAGAAGCCTAGCAGGTTCACACAAAGATTCTTCGTCACGTGCATCACGTCGATTGCAGAGCGGACCTCTAGGTCTTTCCAATAGGGTAGGTCCCAAAATATAGATTTCTTCTTCCACATGGGTGTGTGTCCCTCAGCGTCATTCGGAACAGATTATCCGCCAGGACCCTTTCCAAAGATTACTTTTAAATCCTTGACCATATCAAGTATATCATCACCAGTACGGTGGCGAGGCTTCTTCCGGTGATCTGCCTCATCTTTGAAATGCTTGCCTTTCTTTCTTAAGAGATGCTTGATCGGAAGAAATCGACGATGTCCCAGGTACACATTATTCTTACATTTATCCAAATATATACTGTCGGTATCATCTAAACAGTGCATGCATGCGTGGTATCCCTTGTTTGTCTGTCTTGAAAGGTTACTGAGAGTAGGCCAGTCATTGATGGTTACAAACAGCAATGCATGTAGGTCAAATTCCTCCTGTTTGTGCTCATCCCACACACGTACACCTTTTCCATTCCACAGCTGTAAAAGTTCTTCAACTAATGGCCTTAGGTACACATCAATGTCGTTGCCGGGTTGCTTAGGGCCTTGGATGAGCACTGGCATCATAAATGAACTTCCGCTTCATGCACAACCAAGGAGGAAGGTTATAGATACATAGAGTCACAGGCAAGGTTCTATGATTGCTGCTCTGCTCCCCAAAAGGATTAATGCCATCTGCACTTAAACCAAACCATACGTTCCTTGCGTCATCTGCAAAGTCCTCCCACTTTCTCTCGATTTTTCTCCACTGCAACCCATCAGCGGGTACTCTCAACTTCCCGTCTTTCTTACGGTCTTCTTTGTGCCATCACATCAATTTGGCATGCTCTTTGTTTTGGAACAAACGTTTCAACCGTGGTATTATAGGAGCATACCACATCACCTTGGCAGGAATCTTCTTCCTGGGGCGCTCGCCCTCAACATCACCAGGGTCATCGCGGTTGATCTTATAGCGCAACGCACCGCATACCGGGCATGCATTCAAATCCTCGTACTCACCACAGTAGAGGATGCAGTCATTAGGGCATGCATGTATCTTCTGCACCTCTAATCCTAGAGGGCAGACAGCCTTCTTTGCTTCATACGTACTGTCAGGCAATTCGTTGTCCTTTGGAAGCATCTTCTTTAACATTATCAGCAACTTTTCAAATCCCTTGTCAGATACACCATTCTCTGTCTTCCATTGCAGCAATTCCAGTGTGGTACCCAGCTTTTTCTTATCATCTTCGCAATTTTTGTACAACAATTTCTTGTGATCATCTAACATGCGCTGCAACTTCAGCTTCTCCTTTTCACTTGCGCAGTTTCTCTTTGCATCGGCAATGGCCCGACCAAGATCATCAGTGGTCTCATCTGATGCCTCTTCTTCAGCTTCTTCCCCCATTGCCGGCTCAGCATCTTCCCCCATTGTTGTACCATCATATTCAGGGAACCCATGGCCAGGATAGCTGTCATCATCCTCTTCTTCTTCATTCTCTTCCATTAGGACCCCTCTTTCTCCGTGCTTGGTCCAACAATTATAGCCGGACATGAAACCAGACGTAAACAGGTGGATGTAAATGGTTCTTGAGTTAGAGTAATTGTGATCATTCTTACAGACAACACATGGAGAACACATAAAACCACCCGCCCGCTTGTTTGCCTTAGCCGCAACCAGAAAAGTATGCACGCCATTAATGAACTGGGGAGAGCATCGGTCATCGTACATCCATTGCCGGCTCATCTTCATTACACAACACCGAAAAGACCAAATTAATACAAGTTCATACACACTTATTCTCATAAAACAACATACAAACTCTCTAGCTAAAGCATTTAAATGCAACAACAAATGCCATCAAGATCGCAACTAAGGTAACAATTGATCCAACAGCATAGTGATACCAAGCCTCTTTATTAACGGCATATTTTATAATCTTTCTAATCTTCAAGCGCATTGCATCCATCTTGATCTTGTGATCATCGACGACGTCGGCAACAAACAACTCCAGTTTCATCTTCTCTTCTTTAGTTCTTTTTAATTTTTCTTTCAAATACTCATTTTTTTAACTAAATTTAACTTCTCGACAAGAGGGACTAAAGAAATTTGACTTTTCAAAAAACTAATACCCCTTATGTTTTAAATTGATGGAATATTCAGTTTGACAGGTGGGGGAGATGATGGAGTGTGTTTTATTTTTATTTATAATGCGGTGATTTGATGGGCCTTTGGTGGTGTAATTTTGTGTTATCCGCTAACCAACGTATATTTATGTGTGAAAACTCCAGTGTCGGTGACTGCATGTACTATATTGGTGCTATAGTATCACATGGTGGCGCTTCCTTTTTTAGATGGTGGGAGGGTGAGCGAGAATGATATGTTTTTATAGGCTGGTTGTTGCTGTTTGATTTGAAAAATCGTTGGCCCTGTCAAAATTGTAACTAAATTTAAAATTGAATACCTCAATTGAATAAAAAAGTTTCAAAATTAGGAAACATAGGGAATTAAAAGAATTGAATGGGAGAGCTCTTTGAGAAATTGTTGATCGGGTCAAAATCGGGTGACCCAATTCTAAATTAGAGACCTCGGTTAATTATGAGGCCATGAAAATTAGAAAGCATAGTGTATAGTATGAAAGAATTAAATGAGAGAGTTTTGAGAAAGTGTTGACCCGTTCAAAATCGGGTGACTCAATTTTAATTGAAGACCTCAATTGAATGTGGCCTCTTTAAAACTAGGAAGCATAGTGTTATAGAGGATTATGAGTTGGCTTGTCATCTGAAGAAACAAAATGGCCACCTGGTTATTGTGAACTCATATCACTGTTTAATGCGTAAAATTATACATTTTCTATTATGGAATTGTGTCTCCGTGACCACGCAAAAAAGAATTTGTGTCTCCGTGGCTTTGACGTCCTGGTCTATCATACAGAGTTATTCCTCATCTTCGTGGCTTGTTCGTCAGGGCTGATGTTGGGTGGCTAATGGTGCTCTTGTCTTTGTTGGTAGATGGGTCTTGATCCATTGAATTGTCATTCGACATTTCATTTCTGCCTTTGTTAGCGTTGGGCCCGTCTAATGGTGGAGTTTGTTTTGGTTTTGGTTGCTACCTCTCTTTTCTCTTTTTCTTTTCTTTTTTGAGATAGGTTGCTACCTCCGCCCGGCTTGAACGTTGAACAAGTCGAGTCCAAGCCTCACAACTAAGCCAGGAAGCTCATCAAGGCGACTTCGAAGGATCAATGCACAAAAATAAAAATAAAAATCTTCATAACCATTAGTAAAGAATAAAGAAAGCTAACAATTCAAAACTGTATAGTCCCTTTGATGGGAATATAAGTCGGGCACGGACTTTTAGGTCATCGATTTGACTAGCAAAACATGTGTTCAATGACACAAAAATTATATCTATAGATTCATTGTCCAATGAACTTTCTAAACATGTACTTTTGTGGCATATTATACATGTTTCACGAGTTAAATCGATGACATAAATTCCCGTTGCTGATTTATCTTCCCATCCGGAGTCAGTATATGACATCTTTATCTTTAGAGATACTAAGCTCCCTCAAATGGAGCTATCTGGTTGATTGGGGCTGTGGGGAGCGATGGGGCCACATTGTCAGCCGACAACAAGTGAGGTGGCTTCTTTGCCGCTGAGTCCACCTCCCATTTACGCATGTTGATGGCTGACCCCACATGTCAGTGGGTTATGGCGGTCATGTGCCGAACAACATGCATACTTGAGGCGCCATGTGAAAATTCTCGGCCTTCCTCTCCTATCATCTTCCCATTGCTCCCAAAATCACCTTCGTCGCTGCACTCCGGTTCTAGCCACCTCCACCGCCAATCGGCGCTGCTGACATCCATGTCAGCCTGCCTTTCCCTCTTGTAACCCTCGCTGCCATCTCGACCTTGCCTCCGCACCCCTGCCCCGATGACAAAACCTAGCCACTGTTCGGTTTTATCAGCTGGTGTCCCAGCAGTAGTGGGCGACGTATAATTGCAGCGATTACTAGGTGAGGGTGTAGGACTTCGTCATGTCATTTCAAAAGTACTCCCTGTTGCTAAATATAAGTCTTTGTAGAGATTTCACTATAAACTATATACGAAGCAAAATAAGTGAATCTACACTCTAAAATACATATATATATATACAGAGGTATAGATAATACTAATTTATGATATATATATAGAAGAATAATATATATATATATATATATATATATGTGGTACGTAATGGAATCTCTATAAAGACTTATATTTAGAAACGGGAGTATGATTGCAACCGGATGGAGTATGAGAACGAGGAGGAAAAGCAGCTACCGGCGGGTGGAGGTGACAGAGTATGTCCAACAACCGGGAGGCCGAGAGGCAACTGATGAGTTCACGCTCAACAGAAGAATCCTCACGGTCAGGGTAGCCAACATCCTCAGGGTAAGAGGTAATGCATATGCTTATGTTTCCTCCCTCCCTATGATAAGTGGTAACTTCCATACCAATTCAAATCAGGTAGGAATTTGTATCAATTTTATTGACATGTTCTCACGTATGTGAACACACACAAGAAACAAATAATTATCTCTTGGAGATAATTCAGTTACCGTTCCTGATATTTCTCTATGGTTTTTGCTTTTGCTTAGCATTTCCAAGTGAGCTCTGCAGCTTGCTGACTAGCCGGTGAGGCATGTGAGAAGCAATGCAGGGTTTTGTTCTGAGGCCTTCACCCTTACAACACCCAATATAAAGTAGTGCCTACTGCTACCCCGCCCTGGGCGACTCGGGGGCTCTTCAACCCTAGGCGCCTCCGCCGCCCTCTCCTCCTCCCCTCCTCGCGCCGCCGCCGGGTAAAACCCGTGTGGCAGACGGCGGCGGCGGGGGGACTCCCTCTCCCGACTCCCCTTCCTCCGCGGGCGGCGGATCTAGGCGGTTGGCGGCGGTGTCCTGCGGCGCTCGCGGTCGGGCGCGAGGCGGCAGGCCTCGGCGAGCGGTGGCGGGGCGCGGGGCGCGCGGCGGCGGCCCTTGGCAGGCGGTGGCGGGCGCTGGGCTCGCGGCGGCGCTCCGGCGTGTGCAGCGGCGGTAGCCCCTGTGCGCGGTCGGCGGCTCCCTCTCTGACCCGGACGGCGCGGGGGGTGGCGGCGGCCCGGCGTGGCCGGCGATCTGGACGCGGTGGTGCCGGAGCCCCAGGGGCATCATCGTCTCCGACTCGATCTACTCCGGTTCGTGCTAACTCCGGTACAGGGAGACTGTCGTCATCTCCCGGTGCTGGCTGCATGGATCTGGCGGCGACGGCTGGATCCTTTTGGTCTAGTCTTCGACAGAGAAGGCGGCGGTCCGTGCACAAGAAGCGGATGGAGTTCTTCGAACAGATCTGGGTGAAAACCTGCTCTTGGCTAGATGCCAAAGCCGGTGGTGGCGGCGCTCTACGGTGTCGCTCCCTTCTTGAAGGCATCGCCGTGGAGAAGTTCTAGACTATTATCTACTGTCTCCGGGGGAAACCCTAGATCGATAGATCAGAAGACGACGGCGCAATTGCGTCGTTTCTCCCTTGGGGGCGTCTTTCTTGGAGGTGTACGCGGGCTCGAGGGACAAGTGGACGACGTCTTTGGTGGAGCGGTGCTTCATCATACACATTGATGGTGACAGATCTCGATGGCATGGCATCCTGGAGATTAGGCGTCTGATGTGCGATGATGGACTCGCGCAGGAGGGTGACGCTGTCTGGCGTCGTGGTGGCGTCGACGGCAGCTAGACCGGGCAAGGTTGATGCAGCAGTACAGCTCTGAAGATGGATTGGTGGCAGGTGGCGGCGGCGGCCTCTGAGTGTGCGCCGGACCGGTGGGTGCCCCATACCCGGCAGACGTCCTGGTTGAGGCCTCAGGTCTTGGATGTTAGGTTTTGCTGTGAGGTCTGTTTGGTATTAGGCTCAGACTATCAGCATCCCTTCATCAACTGGATAGGGGTAGCGACAGATGTTGTCTAGACGGTGGCTTTAGTCTTACTGTTGTATTACTTTGTAATGTCTTTTGTGAATATGTTATAAAGTGGCTGCATGCATCGTCCAGATGCAGAGGCCGGGGTCTTCCTCCTTTTCCAAAAAAAATGAGGCATAAATACAACCGAAGAAGTTGAAGATGTTGAAAGAGAAACTGTAGGAGAGGTTTGGGTCATAGCTTGGTCGTCGTGAGCAACCATTGTGCATCTATAGAATCTAAAACCTAGATTAAGGATGTCGCATTCTGTAGAATGTGGTTGCTGAAGCCACGCGGGTTGAGTACTTTTCATCGAGTGATTGTCACTTGCATGTCCGCGAAATTAACTAACTTCTTTGGTTCCAGTATATATTCTCGAAGGCTGCTAACAAATATTTGAAAATTTTGTTTAGTAAAGTAGTCATATTCATAGTCACAGAATTTGTGTTCCCCAGTAAAACACATGCAATTTTAAGCTGCCAAATTTTATAGAAAAATAACAAAATTTTAGAAGCCGCAAACTAGAAGGTAGTGTATATTGTTCCATCACCAATTTCCCGTCATAGTCTTGTTGTCATAACCTGCTGCAAGTCACTGAGTTGTACATGTTCATACGGTCAGGTGAATCACCAAATCCACATTTGCTAGACAACTATAAAATAGTCTCACAAGCATTACTTTGTCCAACGAGTCACAACTGCAGTCGATTCATCGCTCCATCAGTTTCATCAACCTCAACCTCTATAACTCCTTGTTAGAGCATCTCCAGCCGTTCGGCCCCCCAGGGGTTTAAAATAGTGCCGTCTGGGGGGGGCGCCGGCGGAAAAATCGGCATGGGGGCGGTCGGGTTCCCAGCCGCTGTCCCCAAGGTCGCCCCCAGGCGCCGATTTCGGCCCACTTTCGGCGTAAATTGGCCCATTTTTCAGCCCATTTTCGACGTAAATTACCCCACTATCGCGCAAATTGACCTATTTCGGCCCATATTCGGCGTGCTTCGGCACAAATTCAACCGAAGCTATTTTTATCACATAGTTCATCACAGAAAATCAATACAAATCAAATAGTTCAACAAATCATTACAAATCATATAGTTCAACAAATAAAAACTCATATTTCGTCACACGTCGAGCTAGGCGTTGCCCTTGAGCCTCCATAGTTGCTCCACCAGATCCTGCTGCAGTTGTCGATGCACTTGTGGGTCTCGGATCTCCTGACGCATATTGAGGAAGGCAGTCCAGGTTGCCGGTAGCTGGTGTTCAACTTGGGCAAGAGGACCCTGCCTGTAGTATGCTTTAGTGCCAAACACTGGCTCTTCCTGCTCGCTCTCAATGATCATGTTGTGCTAGATGACACAGCAAGTCATGACCTCCCACATTTGATCTTTCGACCAGGTCTGAGCGGGGTACCGAACAACAGCAAATCGAGATTGGAGCACACCAAATGCCCGCTCGACATCCTTCCTGCAAGCCTCCTGACACTTGGCAAAGTGGGAGTTCTGGCCTCCTGGCACAGGGTTTGAGATAGTCTTCATAAATGTGGACCATCTCGGATAGATGCCATCTGCTAAGTAGTATCTTGTTGTAGTGCCGCCCATTGACCTCGAAGTTCACCGGAGGAGAATAAGCTTCAACAAGCTTGGCAAAGACAAGGGAGCACTGCAGTACGTTGATGTCATTGTGAGTTCCTGGCATACCAAAGAAAGAGTGTCAAATCCAGAGGTCATGTGTGGCCACTGCCTCAAGTACCACACTGCAACCGCCTTTGACGCCTTTGTACATCCCCTGCCAAGTAAATAGACAGTTTTTACATTTTCAATGCATGCAGTCGATGCTTCCAAGCATCCCAGGAAATCATCTTGTTGCATTATGTGCTAGGATCCGAGCAGTGTCTTCAGCATTGGGTGATCGCAAGTATTGAGGTCCAAACACTGCCACCACTGCCCTGTAGAACTTGTACAAACACTCAATGATCGTGGACTCGGCCATGCGTCCGGCCATAGTCTTCCAGTGAATCACCGGGAGCTCCGTATGCAAGCATCCTCATAGCTGTCGTGCACTTCTGGAGTGAGGTGAATCCAAGTGTGCCGGTGCAATCCTTCTTGCACTTGAAGTAGCTGTCGAACTCACGGATGGAATTCACAATCCTGAGGAAGAGCTTTCGGATCATCCGATAACGGCGCCGAAATACTTTCTCGCCGTGCAGTGGAGCGTCGGCGAAGTAGTCAGAGTAGAGCATGCAATAGCCTTCCAGGCGATGCCTCTGTTTTGCCTTCAGCCGGCTCGGCGCCGAGCCACCTCGCCACGGCTTTGCATTGCTCGCGAACAGGCTGGCCAGTGCGGCAAGGACTATGAGATGCTCTTCCTCCTGGGCGTTGGCATCGGCTTCCTCCTCCAGCAGCGCCGCGAATGCCTCGTCGTTGTCCGAGTCCATCGCCGAGCAGACAAATCGCCGAACACCTTGCGGGCGTGGTAGGCGCGCAGTCGCCGGTGTTCCCGCCCTGCGTGGCCGGAGCGCCGGAAAGCTCGCCCAGGAGCGGGGTGGAGGCTGCCGCGGCAGAACCCTCTCTTTTTCGGCGAGGGAATGGGCTATCTACCGGCGGAGGGTGGGCATGCGGCACCGGGATCGGCACGGCGGCGGAAGGGCGTATGCGCGCGCGCGGGGGGGGGGGGGGGCGAATTTGGACGTGCAAGATGCTTTTTCGCCTGACAGTGGTGGCCCAGGCGCGTTTTTTCCTTCCGCTGGAGCCCCCAAGCGCCCCCAGTGCGCTGGGTTCGGCCTGGGATCGCCGGGCCAAAAAATGGGCCGAGCCGGCGGATTTCGGTGTCCTGGAGACGCGACTAGGGGGCTTTTTCGGCGCCGGCGCGAAAAAACTCACCCTGGGAGGCCTGTTGGGAGCGAGAGTGGAGATGCTCTTACTTGTCAGCTTGGATTTGCACAACAAAGGTGCAAAAAACATGTGCCGCCCTGTGAGAAATAAATGTTGAATATAGTCAAACATGGTAGATAGCGCTAAAGCTATATGAAATATGGCAGAGTGCCTGCCTTTTATCGTAAAAAAAATGTAGATAGCGCTAAAGATGCTTTATTATAAATCAATAGTTTTCACATAAATAAGTTTTGCACCCCAATGAATCAAAAAGTGACACAACTTGATAGCTTCAGAGAAATAGTAAGAAAAAGAAAATCAACATGTACTGTCTTTTTTTTTTGTGAGATACTGCGTATACTGTTTGCATTTTAGAGAGTGTACTGTTTGTGCGTAGTGTGCTTTCTCTTCCAAATAAGGAAGGGGTTGCTTGTGGGATTCAATCTCAATGGCAGCCGCGACTCTTCATAAACATGACGGTAAGAAGGCTGACCACTAAATAAAGTGCGTTTGTGTTTGTCCATCATGAAGTTAGGGTTGCTGGGGTGTGATGCGACGGGTGACGAGGACAACGACGTTAGTGGCGGCTCCTTTTCTTGTATCGATTTTGTGATGTCATGGCCATGCCTGTCTGGGGTGCCCTAAATTTTGCTTGGATTTCCATTGAATCTTGTATTTTTGTTGGTTGTGTGTACATTTGTAGGGGAGTTATTCTGTAAAGGAGTTGATACATTTGAATCTGCATAAGAAAATCAATCATAAAAGTAAGGAAAAAAATTCCGGGTATGCTAGTTGTATGTAGTGGGCTTTTTTTTACTTGAGCTCTCGTGGGCTCTCTCTCTCCCGACAAAGAAAGAAAAGAGTACACCTAAAAGAAAAAAAAAGGGAGTAGGTCGCTCCACCACAATCCACATCGTGGGCTGCTGCTTCCACTCCACCACCACACCATTCCCGCATGAGCTGTGACGAGATGAGCCGCCGCCGCCCACGCTCGCCGCCGGCGGTGCCGCCGCTGGAGGACGACAACCTCCTGTCCGAGATCGTCCGCCGCCTCTCGCCAGATCCGTCCTCCCTCCCTCGCGCCTCCCTCGTCTCCAAGCGCTGGCTCGGAATCGTCTCCGACCCCGGCTTCTCCCGCCGCTTCCGCCTCCACCACCACCACAATCCACCTCTCCTCGGGTTCTTCTTCCATGTCTCGGACTTCGAACCTGCAATGGATCCCCCCAATCGTGTCCCGGATTCCCACCTCTCTTCGTGCCTTGAGGCCCTCGACGACGACCGCATCTGCTACTTGATGCCCTTGGGATCCCGCCATGGCCTCCTACTCACCTTCTGCGAATTGTGGAACAAGCTCCTGGTGTGGGACCCCTTCAACGTCGACCAGCACCACCTAGCTGTTCCCCCGGGGTTCGATTTGGAGAAGGCCCTGGTCAGCCGGGCCAGCGGGGCGGTGTTTCGCGCCGCCGGAGACAGCCAACACTTCCAGGTGGTCTTGGTAAGCACAGAGACAGCTGAACAACAACATACACGGGCAATCGCCCGTGTTTACTCATCGGAGATTGGCTGATGGGGTGATATTGTCTCGACACCGCTTCCATCCAAGGCTTCTAGTTCTATTATGGACGAATTTCCCACCAAGATTACAATGATCTTAACTATCAGTGTGCTAGTTGGGCATTCCCTTTACTGGTTGCTCACTGACAGATCGGCAGAAATTAACACATTGGATGGCATCCTTGAGTTTGATTTGGAGAGGCATATCCTAGCTGTGATACCGGTGCCAGTGGATATTGCCAATAATAGTGTTGCCCAATTCCAGGTTATGCGGGCAGAGGGTGGTGGCCTTGGTATTCTCTCTCTGTCAAAATTCAGCGCCCAATTATGGAAGATGGAGACCGATTCTGATGGTGTCGCTTCATAGATGCTGCAAAGAACTATCAATCTAGATAAACTACTTTCCACGAATTCAGATATTGAGAGAGGGCCGCCCCCAATGATACTAGGGTTTGCTGAGTACAATAATGTGGTATTCCTACGGGCACATATTGGCGTCTTCACGATCCAGCTTGAGTCCCTGCAGTTCAAGAAAGTTTCCAAAACCCTCTTCAGTCGCTATTTTCCATTCGAAAGTGTCTATGCTGCAGGTAATAGCATATGCCTTTTTTTGCGGATAATAGCATATGCCATTACATTGCTGGTATAACAAAACCAAGATATTACTTATAATTGGTTGGTTGAATACCGCTCAAATCCTTTCGTGTTAAGCTAGCAATTTTAAGTGGCTCTATTTAAATTGTTTCTTGCTACTTGATGATCTTGTCAACATATAGCAATTTTCTTCTAGCGTCCTCTTTTCGGATGTTTGTGTGGTGGCATTTCCTGTGATGGTTATGATTTGGGAAAACATCTTTTAGTGGGTTTATTAGTATGGGTGTATTTTATTTTATCAGATATAGCATGGAGCGAGCTTAAGCATAATTTTAGGTAACTTCTTCCTTCGGTTCAGCTAATAGTTTGAGTGTGCGGGATTCTTCATTTCTATGACGGTACCGAGTATATACCGTTTTGAGAATATTTGTCTTCATTTGATGGTAGATGGGGTTTTGTTTATATACTCGTCATGATGTATCAAACCCGAGCTGTTTTCCTCTTAACTCCATATGTGAGTTTGTCCAAATATCTCATCGATGCGCCCTTGTATCTACTTTATCTGATATGAATAGTAGTATCAGTGCATTGCTGGAGTGCAGATGTTTCTGGAAATGAGGTACCTAATGGCTAGAATACCCCCTTGTAGGCAAGCGTATTGGTGGTGGACATGATGGAGCTGAACTTTTACATAATACATAAGATGATTCGTCAGATGGATATTACTATTGTGATGTATTAACTGAGTAAGTAACCTTATCTTTAAGTTGTAGCAGAATGATTTATTTTCCCTTTACCTTGCTTCGTCTATATTTTCTATTTACTTTTTAGTGGTTGCAACATTGCATTTGGTATCTCTATGGCTAGGGATCTGTGAAGTCCAAGTGTGATTTGTCATTTGTATGTTGTCCCCTCTACACAAGTACTTCCTCCATCTGGAAATAAGTGTCGCTCAAACGGATGTATCTAGCACTGAAATACGTCTAGATGCATCCGTTTGAAGGACGGTTATTTCCGGACGGAGGGAGTAATTGATACCCAACAATACCTTAGCATTTGGCTCGAACTTCGTTTATTAACTTGGGCCTATATAAATTGCCATCTCACATTGCTGCTCATTTGGAATTGTTGTAATACCTAGTGCTCGCTTGCAATTATTGTACAATATTAGCCTTGTAGGCAGTTTGCTTAAATATTTTATGAACATGCCTTTCTTTGTCACTCTAACTCATATATGTAATTTCCCTCTAGAAGTTTTTTTTAGATATTAATATTTTCTAGAGTAATGGACCGTTGTATGACCGAAGAGTCCACATTCATCAAGGTTTTATCCAATACCATTAAAGCGCCACACTCTGGCAGCCGTGTGGGGGTGGCACTCCAAGTGCCAAAAACATCAAAGTGTCAGTTCAAAAAGACTCCCGCCGATTGCCAGCAATCGACGGTAGTCTCGGGGACTACACCCAGTGGGTGCACTCAGCGTGCCCCCACAGGAGGACGTACAAAAAAAACCGTTGGCAATCGCGCCCCAGAGCAAAAATGCTAAGTTCTAAGACTCCCGCCGACTGCAACCAGTCTTCGACGTCGCCCTCCAGCGTGCGCACGTGTAGTTGGGCCAGGCCTAGTTCGCTGCTCCGCTAAGTTGCGCCTGGTACACGCCTTTGCGCCGCCAGATCCAGCCCGGCAGATTGTTGCCTTTTCTTTTCTAATTATCCAGAGATTCGAATATTCCTAGAATATTCATTTCAAATCCAAATTTGATGATTCAAATTCCTGCATGCCCCTAATTTCATGATCTATCCAATGGTGTACCATGCACACTTTTCCATGTAGCATTTTCTGCACAACCATTATTTTGGCCATATCCTCATATATAAAGTCTACTTTGAACATCCCCAGAATATCCATCCTAGCTCCAAATAAGCTGATTCAAATTCCTAGGTGTTTCATAAATCATTATCTATTTATCTAGCCATAGTGGACATTTCTCCTATGCCTAGTTTCTGTCTGACCCGTTAAATAGGCCATTTCTTCCTTTATGTCAACCTTGCAAATCCCTAGGAAAATCATTTGAACTCCAAATCCAGTGAAACCAATTTCTAAATGTTTCTAAAATCATGCCTTATTTAATGAGTACCTTCACTCATTTTTACAAAAGGCATTTTGTGAACTTCTTGGATGTTCATTATTCCATTGATTCCACCTATATGAAATGTTCAAAAATATCAGTAGCTCTAAAATTAGTAGGGTTACTCTGGTTATTTTATAGCCAGAGAGGTCCTAGAAAAGTGAAATTCCTATTTTTAGAGCACTTTTATTTTCTGCCTTGTTGTGTTTATTATTGTGATTGCTTTCGACGTTAGTTGACGAAGTAGACGGAGTATTTGGAGAAGGACCAGAAGCATTTGAAGACTTTGCTGAGCCAGGCAAGCAACCATTTGACCATGTTGATTCACCCAAGTTTTGCTCATGATGTATTTTATTTTCGTGCATCAAAACTTATGATTATGCGCTGCTAGTAGTTGATCCTATTTGCATGACATAGGTGACACCCTAGATGCCGTTATTACCTTGACCTTGATAACCCGGGAAACACAAATGGGCATAACTAAATGCTATGGTAGTTGCTTAGCCATGCAAAATGGGTAGCAAGCTTATAGGTTGGACACAAGCAAAAAAAAAAAAAAAAACATTACAAAAGTTCTGTGAAAACCCCGTCGGGTAACGAAGGTTCCCGAGGGAGGAAGTAAACCAATGTTTTCGGAAAGGATTAGATGCTAAGATGTGTTGTCGGCCCAACACCTAGCGCAACCACACTACCTCTTATATGGGAAAGAGGCATTATTGAGTACCTTGTTTGATACTACAAGAGGGCCCACATTTCTAGTGACGAGTGCGGTTGTAGCCAATCTCGGCACGCGGTCATTGTTGGATCGGTGGCTATGCTTGATTTATATCGGCAGCGGGCACATCGTTGGTACCCTCGTGCGTGGGTGAGATGATGGGTCTAGGACTTGTAGCTCCTTATACAAAAATGTTACGATGAGGATGTTGCACGGGGAACGAGTACCAGCGTGTGGTCTCTCTAATAGTGTCGTCTGAGGAAAGGTATTGATCGGAGGCTTGTCTCAGATGCAAGTCAGTTGTGCGGTGAGACGTCGTGGTTGACACGAAAGCTCTCCGGTTCTTGTGGGTAAAGTGTGCAACCTCTGCAGAGTGTAAATCTATTCGAATAGCCGTTGTCCTCGGTTAAGGGCAGTTGGAATGACCCCGCTTAGACTATGTCCATAAAAACCTGATGATGATAAGGACGGTGATGATATGGGAAAGATGCTGATGATGATAATGAGGGATAATAGGAACCCAGACTTGATGATGAGATGATTAAGTTAGTGTTGAACTTAACCTGTTTATGTTGATATCTGTAACCTGAGGCTCCGTGGTTCTTCGGACCACGAGGCCTTGTTGATTTCCAAAAGTAGGACATGTGCATTATAAACCAGCTTTCCGCAAATTTTTAAACTTAGTATAGAAGCCTTTCCTTTGTACTGAGCCTTGCATGAATATTCTGCTATTACGTTCCTTGGGTTGCCTGCGAGTACATTCAAACGTACTCACCTGGCTTGTCCTTGGCTATCAACTTGGCCAAGTATGGAAGATACAATCAACTTGGCCAGGTATGGAAGATACAGGTTATGAAGATGTGTTCTTCGATGACGTCGATGCGAACTAGGCCGCTTCCCCAGTCAGCTTGCCTGTTGGTTATGGCTCGCTACGTGGGTTCAAGTTATCGTCGCTGTTTCCGCTGCACCGTTGTGAAGTAGTTGCCTTTATGGCTTATCTATCTAATAAGACTAGACCCTTGTTGGTCACCCCTATGTAAGACTTATTCGTGTTGTAATGGATGTATGCTATTGTTATCAGTTTGTTGTACTCAGTGGCACCTGATCTTGGGACCATGGAGGTGTCAGTCTTACAGGCCGGAGCCCCCACACTCTTGCCGACCGTTAGGGCTCCTCAACTGTTGAGGATGAAGTCAAAGCTGCTATCATCTCGAGAACGTTCGGTAACAGATTATCTGCCGTGGCCAACCCCCACTTGTTTGATCTTTCTGAGCTTGTGCAACAGGTTGATGGTCTTTGGCTACCTCTCGGCCCCCTTCTCTGGATAGGAGGTTGATAATGTGGTCAAGCAAATTCCCCTGGCCTTGACAGCTTTAACGGGTTGTTCATCAAGAGATGCTGTACAATCATCAAAGATGATCTTTACAGCCTTTGTGATGACTGTTATGAATCTGCCATCCTTCATACCAAGCCAAAAGATACTCCACTTAGAGCTTTAGGAATTTACCAACCCCTATCACCTCCAAATGGATATGAAATCTGCTATTCTTGACTCTTTATTAGTTAAACATACGTACTGTAATCTGCTATACATGGCAGTCATCGTTGGAGTGAATCATGATTGAATAAGGAGCAGTTACATCCAAATAAATCTTCCCTTTTGAGGGAAGGCAATAAAACCTGCTATGGGTGGAGCACTTGCATAGTCAAATTTAGCCTTGATCAATTGAGAGCTGAAGGAAGTAGTGATTATTAATTAATAGGATGATAGGCAATGATGGCGGCGAAACACCAGCATGCAATGGCACCTGGCTGGAGGGATCCATTGACTATCTAGCTCGTATATTTCGATTTTCTACTGACTATCTTTCTTGAGGCTTTTCTTCTGCATGAATTTAATTAATTTTGATTTAATACTAACTATCTAGCTCATATATTTATGAAAAGTATACCTATTAGGTTCAAACTGATTGCACCTGTTTTATGCATTTACCTCTGATGGAGGTATTTGAACAACTGGTCTTTTAGCTTCTGATGTAGCCAAAGACATAGTTAGAATATGTTAACAATAGAAACTGAAGGCTTTCGATTAAAAAAAAGGAGAAGTTGAAGGTGTGCCACTTGAAATGAACTGTTCCATTGGTTTTGTCCAATAGCTTAGATGATTCGACTTTGGAGCTTTCGGCCCAGTTTCCACGATGTTGAAGCTAATGTTCAGTGTTTGAATCATACAAATATTGTGAGATATAAGGAACAGTACAACCTTGTTGTGACTAATAACGTTGATTATTGCTCCGCAGATATTATCAAGAGGTCCAGAGATGGGCTTGGGTTGGGCGTAGGTTCTTCAGTTTCGTGTGGCTGAGAATGAGGTGCAGAAATGGCCTGTTGGGGTGTTCCTGTGGTGTGCTCCCTCTTCGTACTACCACAACGGAGAACTGTGCGGTGGACTTGTAGGAATTTAACTGCGTAATTTGCTAATCCGCATCTATTATGTCATGTTGAACTTTTATGTGGCCCTTGCTAATGAATGTTGAATGTTGAACTGGAACTGCAACTGCCTGCCTGCCTGCTACTGCTTTCCTTCTCTTTTACCTTGGGATGCCGTGACTGAAAGATGCCTGGTTTCTGGCACTGCTCTCGTTTCTTTTTCTTTGGGATGTGGTGGCTGAAAGAAGCGTCTTTGCTCCGGTTCATGTTGCGGCGACACCAGTTGCCTCTTCTGCGGGGTTTGCACGCCGTGATCGACGACGTCCTGCTGCTTGTGGCCCCTAGAGCTCGACGGTGTGCCCGTCTGTCTCTAGTTGCTGTACCGTTAGAGAATCTGTTTCTGTGTTGCAAGTTGTTATACACAGGCTCATTCGTGATACACGGATAGCCTGCTACCTGGAGAATATAGTCTACAGTAAGTGCCTGTTCGGCAATCCACCACTTTGAGAAATACGAGAATGTGCGGAGTCCGTTGTTTTCAACTGAAGCTCCGCCCGCTCCGGGAGCTGAGTCGTGGAGTGGAGAGACTCCGAACAGGCCCTAAATTACATGGTTGCAGAGCTCGAAAATCGGAGCGTTTAACAACATACGAGCAAATCGCCAACATGGATAATTATATGGTGTATGTTGATCAACCATGCAATCTAGCCAGTAGCCTGTGTATTGATGAGGCATAAATTGAGCTTTGCGTCTGGTCGACGAGACAAGTAACATTATCACTGTCATGAGTGCTTCGTTGATTATATGGCAGTTTGCCGTTGCACTGAGAGTTTGAGTGGATAATGCTGCGGTGTTGCCATCTACTCCCTCCGTTCCAAATTAGTTGACTCAGATTTGTCTAGATACGGATATATCTAGACATGTTTTAGTATTAGATACATTCGTATCTAGATAAATTCAAATCAACTAATTTGGAACGGAGGAAGTACTAGTAGTACTGTACTGAGATAAAGAAGCCGAAATGAGATACGGCTGCTGCTGCACGTTGCAGATTGAACAACGGACGACGGAAACAAAACAAGATGAATCTATCTGGTCAACCCACCACTTTCCCCATGAGCTGTGACGAGGGCGAGAGGAGTAGCCGCCGCCGCCGCCGCTCCCGGTCGTCGGCGGCGCGGCCGCTGGAGGACGACAACCTCCTCTCCGAGATCCTCCTCCGCCTCCCGCCAGATCCGTCCTCTCTCCCTCGCGCCTCCCTCGTCTCCAAGCGCTGGCTCGGCCTCGTCTCTGACCCCGGCTTCTCCCGCCGCTTCCTTCTCCACCACCGCCGCAACCCTCCTCTCCTCGGTTTCTTCGACCCTTTCAATTTCAGACCTACAATGGATCCCCCCAATCGTGTCCCGGATGGCTACTTCTCCTTGTGCCTCGACGGCGAAAATGGCGACGGCATCTTCATGCCCATGGGATCCCGCCATGGCCTCCTACTCATCTACCACTTAGCGCGGTGCCAGCTCTTGGTGTGGGATCCCTTCAACGTCGACCTACACCGCCTAGCCGTTCCCCCGGAGTTCGATCGGCTCAAGGCCCCGTTCAACGGGGCGGTTTTTCGCACTGCCGGAGACATTCAACACTTCCGGGTGGTCTTGGTAAGCACAGAGACAGACGAGCAGCAACATACACGGGCCATCGCCCGCGTTTACTCGTCTGAGACTGCCATATGGGGTGATCGCATATCAACACCACTTCCATCCAAACTTCCCACCAAGAGTCACATGTACTTTACCATGGGTGTGCTAGTTGGGCATTCCCTTTACTGGTTGTTCAATGACAGATCGGCAAAAACTCTAGTATTGGATGGCATACTTGAGTTTGATTTGGAGAAGCAGATCTTAGCTGTGAAACCAATACCAGTGGGTATTCCCAAGGAAAACATGTGCCGATTCCAGGTTATGCGGGCAGAGGGTGGTGGCCTTGGCATTCTCTTTCTGTCAAATTTCAGCGCCCAATTATGGAAGGTGGAGACCGATTGTGATGGTGCTGCTTCATGGGTGCTAGGAAGAACTGTTGAACTGGATAAGCTACTTTCCATTGATTCAAGGAAGAAGAGGAAATGGCACCGAAGTATAGAGGGGTTTGCTGAGTACAATAATGTGCTGCTCCTACGGACACATACCGACCTCTTCATGATCCAGCTTGAGCCACTGCAGTTCAAGAAAGTTTCCAAGACCAAGAAGTGGACTCGCTATCATCCGTTTGAAAGTGTTTATGCTGCAGGTAATAGCATATGCCTTTACATTGTAGGTATAACAAAATCAAGATAATATCTATAATTGGTTGATTAAATGCTGTTCACATCCTTTCGTGTTAAGCTAACAAGTGTAAGTAGTTCCATATAAATCGGTTCTTTTGCTGCTGGATGATCTCCTCAACATATAGCGATGGAGTCTTCTTTTTGGATGTTTGTGTGGTGGTGTTCTATGTGATGGTTATGATTTGAAAAGAATATCTTTTAGCTAACCAGTTCTGCTCTCTGGAGAGGTGATTCTACTCTATCGTGATTTGAGTTCCCTTAGTTGAAACCGGCTGTGCATCTTATTTGTCAGAAAACAAAATAAAATTTAGCAATGCTGTTTTTTGCTACTCTCATACTCTTATTGTGGAGCGAGCTTAAGCATAAGTTTAGGTAACTTCTCCCTTCAGGTTAGCTAATTGTCTGAGTGTGCATATTCTTCGTTTTTATGGCAATAGTGAGTATGTATTCAAGAATATTCTCTTTATTTGAGAGTAGGGGTTTTGTTTATCTACTCATCATGATGTATCAAACCTGAGTTGTTTTCCTCAAATTACATATGTGAGTTTATCCAAATATCTCATCGATGCCCCCTCATGAATTTAGATTTAATAATCTGATACAAATGGTAGTATTAGTGCATAGCTGCAGTGCAGATGTTTCTCAAGATGAGATACATAATGGTTGGAATTTCCCCTTGTAGGAACGAGCATTGGTGGTGGACATGATGGAGCTAAACTTTTGCACAATACATAATATGATTGGTAAGATGGATATGCTATTCTGATGTATTAAATGAGTGAGTAAGCTTATCTTCTAAGTAGTAGCAGAATGGAATATTTCCCTTTCTTTTGCTTCATTGATATTTTCTGTTTACTTTTACTGGCTGCAACATCGCATTTGCTATTTTTGTGGCTAATAATCAATAAGATCCAAGTGTGATTCTTATGTTGTCCCCTCTACTCAAGTAATTAATACCCAACAATACCTGAGCATTTGGCTTCGAACTTCGTTTATTAACTCGGGCCTATATAGATTGCATTTCACATTGCTGTTCATTTGGGATTGTTGTAATACCTAGTGCTCGGTTGCAATTATTGTACAATCTTACCCTGGTAGGCAGTTTGCCTAAATATTTTATCAGCATATTTTTGTTTGTCATTCTAACTCACATATGTAATCTCCTTCTAGTGTTTTTTTAGATGTTGATATTTTCTAGAGTTATGGACCGTCAATTGTATGATTGAAGGGTCCACATTCATCAAGGTTTTTATCCAATACCGATAAAGGGCGAGTGTAGTCAGCTGCCACTTGATAGGTAAAGAAACAAATAATACCACGCTGGATTTTAATTTTCATAAAAGCATGACCGCAATGTCTAATAAAATGCAATAGTCTTCTGAAGGAAATAGATTTTAATAATCTTACTTGATATATCTGATTATTTTCAACATCTCTATAATTTATTTTCAGGCGTCCTAACTGATTATGTGATATTGAAAACATGCAAAACATTAAAATAAAATCTTACAAGTACAAGTTCGAGGTAGTATTGAACTTATAATATTCTCATTATAATTTTTCACCCTTGATTTGTAACCGAATTCTACATATGAGATTTAAATCCAAAGTGAGAAGTGAGAACTGTTTACCTTATACTGTGTGAAGGTTTTATGTTTTTTTTTTCACAAACAATAGATAAATATGAATATATTTATTTTTGTCCTTGGCTAGCTGGACTATGGTCTTCCCTAATACCATTGTTAAACCTATTTCAAGATTCACCTCAGATACATCCCTTCTGTTCTGTCCATTCAGACCACCCAGGCTTCATAGAGGTATTCCAACAAGCTTGTAGTCTCCCTTGCAAAAACTTTGACGGCAGAGGCATATCTCTTATAATTTCTAAAACATTAGAAGAGCCTTCCAAATCTGGAGCAGAAATCTTTCCCGCCTCTCGTTGCTTATTACAAATTGGAACATAGTTGTAAAAAGCAACTTTAGAGGAGTCACTAAAAAAATCACATTAAGCTCTACTGGAAATATAGTTGCACTATCAGATGAGTCCGCTTTGGAGATGAAAACTTGAAATCCTTTCATGCGGCGGCCAATAAAGCCTACAGAAGAAATATCATTCAATCTCTTGCCGACCGTCAAGGATCCTCAACCAATGACGATGAAGTCAAAGCTGCTATCATCTGGAGAACATTCAATAACAGAGTAGCTGTCTCGGCGAAGCCCCACATGTCATTTGATCTTTCTGAGCTTGTACAACAGGTTGAGGATCTTAGCTACCTTTCGACCCCTTCTCTGGAGAGTAAGTTGATGACGTGGTCAAGCAAATTCCCCTGGACATTTCCCCTGCCCCTGTCAGCTTTAACGGGTTGTTCATCAAGAGATGATGTCCAATCATCAAAGATGATCTTTACAGCCTTTGTGATGATTGCTATGACTCTTCCATTCTTCATACCAAGCCAAAAGATACTACATTTAGACCCTTAGGAATTTACCAAACCCGTGTTGCTGAGAATGAGATGCAGAAATGGCTTGTTGGGTGTTGTTCTTCCATTCCGTGTTGCTGAGAATGAGATGCAGAAATGGCTTGTTGGGTGTTTCTGTGGTTTGCTCCCTCTTTGGACTACATAGCACACACTGGTTAACTGTGCATGGGCTTGTAGGAATTTAACCGTGTAATTCGCTAATCCGCATCTATTATGTCATGTTGAACTTTATCTGGCCCTTGCTAATGAATGTCGAATGTTGAACTGCAACTGCAACTGCTTGCCTGCCTGGTATCACTTTTCTTTTTCTTTTACCTTGGGATGCGGTGACTGAAAGATGCCTGGTTTCTGGTACTGCTTCCCTTTTCTTTTTCTTTGGTATGTGGTGTCAGGACCCTTACTTGTTCCTCTGTTGTCTCTGGCCCTTGGTAAGCTTCCCTCTGTAATTATGTGTCATAGCTAAATAAATCCACTTCAGTTCGTTGCTTACTTGTTCCCTCTCTGAATTCCTCTGAAATCTTGAGCATTTCTGGCCCCAATTAGTTCGGAGCATGACGTGTGCTGACTGAAAGAAGCGTCTTTGCACCAGTCCATCTTGCTGCGACACCAGTTGTCTCTACTGTGGGGTCTGCATTCCGCGATCAAAGACATGCCGCTACTCTTGGCCCTAGAGCTCTTGATGGTGTCGGTCTGTCTCTAGTTGTTGCGCCGTTAGATAATCTGTTTGTGTGTTGCAAATTGTACCGCAGGTGTCGCCCACTCACCGTCAACTGAGAAATACACAGACCTAGAGCTGCCAAAAGAGCTGCAAGCGCCCGTCCTTCCTCCGGTCGCCGGCGGCAGTGGTGCTGAAGAAATCCAGGTCAAAGTGCTGGTCTGCCCGCGACAGACAGCCGATTCCTTTTTGGTTACAAAAAAAAATCTCTCCTCTCTGCATTTAGTTATTGTGCACCTCTGACATGTCACAAGAGGTTTCATTCATAATACGAAGGTTTCATTCATGGTGTCAGACTTCATCAGAAGGAAAAAAATCGTTGGTTAATCCTGTCGCATATATTGTTGACAAAATCATTAGTGTCTCTACTTGCATAAGCTGAAATTTCTTAACCCAAATGCATGCATGCAAAATTGCAAATGTAGCAGAAACAGAGTACATCAGGTCATAACTCAGATCATTGGTTATTTTCCTTACTCGTCCTGATAAAAGGCTGGATATTTTATCAACGTGCAGTGGGTGCACAAACATCTGCCTGGTATTCATTCTGAACTCTGGAGTTCATGTGAACACTGCTGCAAAAGAGGAAGTGCTTGGAGATACATCCGGCTTTTGAGTTGGTGGTAGCTAATATTTTGTTGTAATGTTGGAGCATATTAAGTTTTGATGCTTCTCATGGTACTCTGATGATCTTTGTCACTCGAGTTCCTCTGTACCGTTGCATGTTACTGTCATTTACTTTTGAGCAGGGAAAACAACAGGTTTAGTCTTGCTTTCCATTTTCTGATCAGTATTGATGGACATATAAAAATATGCCATGTTTTTTTAAGATTATGCGTACTCCTATTTGATAGTACATCATTTTTAGCCTGTTGCCTTAACTACATTTGCGTATCAAAATATGATCGAATAGCTCACATTATATTTTGTTTGCAAAAAAAAGTCACATTAGTTTGTAGATACCTAAAGCTTTTGTATTCTGAGATATATAGTTTGCACCAAATTTCTATATGAATTGTTGTTCACTGGTAGTTGCTCCATTTCACAGTATTATTTTTTATACTATTTCTGAAGAAAAACAGGAAGTATTGAAAGCACTTGCCAGCCATGTGTGTCCCTTCCTGAGAGCAGGCATAGGCAGCAACAAATCAAAATGGGAGGAAGTAGGGGCCTAATTGTTTTCTATCAGTGACCATCTTGTAACTTTTCTTTTTACCTCTAGTTAAACTAATCCTTAAGGAAACAGAACGATATGCTACAAGTTATTACCAGTCCTTTTGCATCTATCTGTACTACTACATAAAGAAAAAGAAGCAAAGACGAAGCAAAAGTGAAAAAGGAAAAGCTGACAAAGTGCATCAGTAACATGCAAGCAAGGAACCAGGGAGAGATGCTTAACCTGGGGAGAGAAAGCAAAGCAAAGCAACGTATGTAGCTCTCAGCACCATCTATCTGTCGATCTGCCATAGCATTCACAGCTACTCCCAAAGCCTTAGCTCTGCTGCCACGGCATCAAATCATCTTCAATTTCGAGCAAGAGGACACCACTATACCAGGTACTGTAACATATTTCTCTGTGCATATGAATAGACACGCATATATATAATTGATGTTCCTGCTTCTGTTTTTGTGGTGTCAGATATCAGAAACATTTGTGTGGAGCCGAGTAGCTAGTAATGTAATCTGCAGGCGATGGGTTAGATATGTATGCCCAACCATCATGGTTTTCTTCTGCTGCTGGTAGTAGTATCGGCTACTACTTTCTTTGGAACCATCATGGTTTTCTTCTGCTGCTGGTAGTAGTATCGGCTACTACTTTCTTTGGAGAAGATCAAAATGGTTCGTCCAGACAGACTGGTTAGTACCTCTCTCCTTTGCTAACCTCGTGGACTGGGAGTTATTTTTCTCTTATATAATACTCCCTCTGTCCCAAAATTCTTGTCTTAGATTTGTCTAGATATGGATGTATCTGACACTAAAGCATGACTAGATACATCTGTATCTAGACAAATCTGAGACAAGAATTTTGGGATGGAGGTAATAGTTTATTCAAACTTGATTTTGTTCATAGGTGTGCACCATGCTGGTAATCGGCCACACTGCAACACTCTGGCACCTAACATCCAGCATTACCAAAGTGCACCTGTTTTCTTTCTTTTCTTTCTTTCTAAGCTACACACAGCACATACACACTCTAGCGGTATATACAAATCAGTTATTTTGAGCATTTATAGATTACTTCAGTATATTTTTAAACTTCCAGACTGGATTCATCGTCATGTCTGACAATTGTTCATTACTACAGTATGTGGAGGGTCTTGATGACGCTCCCGGAAAGCTGCTTGATTTTCTGTTGCACTTAGAGTACACTCGTAGAACTAAATCATTCTTCTTTGGTGGCTGGTTCGGCAATGGTGTAGGAGCCTCTGCTGTTCTTAGAGCTACAGCTGAACTCCTGAAATCCGGAAGAAGTGATCCTGACACGAGGGAGCAATTCAGAAAAATTATCCATGTAGACTGCTCTCTATGGAATAATAGAAGAGCTATGCAGAGGGCAATCGCGGAGGAGTTAAACCTTGGACATTTAATGCCCATCTTTGATAAGCAGGATGAGGATGATGATTTTAGAGGAAAAGATGTTTGCTCTAGAGTAGAGATACCAAGCATTGCAAGTGAGATCAATGCGTCTCTTGGAAACGGAAGATTTCTAATGATTGTTCATTATGGGGGAGAAGAAGACATTGATCTGGTAGAGTGTGGCATTCCTAATCCTGAATTTGGACCCTATGCTTTAGGAAAGCTGTTATGGAGCGGCCATGGAAGATTTCAGCTCCCAGAGAGAAAGGGGAATTTAAAGTCCAGTTTTGATTGTTTTCAAAAGATTGATTTATATCCTCATAAAGTTGGTTCCAATGAACTATTGCATCATTTATTTCACAAAGAAGCCGCTGAAGTGATTGGTTACACCGGCATGGATGATGTCAGCCCAACAATAGCTTTGGATTGCTTTTTGTACTCAATGTTCCTGAGATATCAACAATGGAGGTTTGTTGACTATGGTTGGGATACTCATGCTTGCAACTACTGGATATGTGATGGCATCCTTCAAGGGGACAGAGCCTACGAGGTTGGCAGTGCATTGTATGGAGTGATACAGATGGTGCACTATGTAACACTACATATGGGGCTCTATTTGAACAAGCACATAGAACAATATAAAAGATGGGTTTCAATCACCTCCGACAAACTAGGAGCACAAAATATCTCAGCTGTTCCTGCGAAAGCATCGTCCTATTCTCTCACATGTGAGAGAGATGGTCAGCTACAACTAGCAAATGATCTGTTTAAACTGGCCAGCAACCTCCGCGTGCTAAAACTCTGCAGGTGCAACTTTGATTTTGCATCCCCTCCTTTCCGATGCTGCCACAGCCTAAGATTCCCTTGGCTTGATCATTGCACAAACTCAGGGAAGGAGCAAGGAGGAGGGCTATGTTTACCGAACCTATTGGTTCTTGACATACGCTTCACAGATTTTGTCTTGTTGGCAGAAATGATAGAGATGATGACCAATCTCATGGAGGTAAATACCAAGGGTGTCTCATGGAGGACCATAAGTCATGCATGGAGAAAGCTACAGAATCTTCACAAGCTTCGGGTAACCGAATCCTCGGACGTGATCACAGTGGACACTTGTTGTTCCGTTGATATGATGAATCTGGAACTCCTTGACTTGTCGGGTAACATTCATATGGAATCCCTGCCTGCAATGTCATCAGCAGGAAATTTGAAGATGCTTGTTCTTGATGGTTGTTCCAGCTTGGAGCATGTTGCACTCGAAGGAGCCCCTCCACTGCTCGAGAGTTTTAGCTTCGATGGTTATGGCCCAGCAGAGAAGTGGACACATCCTATACAGCTACCAAAAGAGAAACTACGGCCCAAGTCTGGCACTGCTTTAGTTCAAGAAGCCAAGGTGAGAAGGATCTCCCTAAAGGGTTGTGCTCGATTGCACAACATGTTCTTGCGTGCATTGCCCAATCTTGAGGAGATGGACCTCTCTGGCACAGCCGTTAAATCACTTGACCTCAGTGCAATGGATATCCCACAGCTCAAGAAAATATTCCTTGTGGGCTGTGAGCAACTCCGTAGCCTAACCTGGGATAAAAGAAACCATTCATTGGGAGTTCTGCATGTAGACACTCGTGGGAAGATTGCATCAGCGATTTACTCTGGAGAACAGATGCCCTCTGCCTATGAGGTAGTTATGGCTTTTCCAGATGGAAGGTTCATTTGGTCCACCATAAATGGACTCTATCGGATTATTCCGAGTAACACCAAGGTGTACCTCCATATCTCTTCTACGCACCAAAGCCAAGTAAATGTCACCAGAGGTATCAAGGAGATTGGGCCTAGCTCAGAGGGTTTGGTTGCAACGGGGACCTTCTTACCATACAATGATATTGTCCTTAACAAGGATATTGTAACTTGCTCGGCCTTGCTGTGGGACCACCGACAACTTTATCCTTTGGGTGTGCATATCGAGATAGGTGAAGGAAGCCACCATTTAGACAGTATGAATGACAACGAAGCTTTCATAGGTTTCATGGAGTATAAAGTTGAATCATTGCATGTGCATGACAATATCTCAGTCACAGCCATCCTTCCAGGGGCAGGCAAATATTGGGCCCATCTAGAATGGAGTCATATTGAGAGGTGCCCCAAGCTGCACACTGTGTTCCCTAAATGGGGTGGATATAGTAGCTTTAGTTCAATAAAGATATTTTCTGCATCTGATCTCGCAGTGGCCTATTGCATCTGTGGTACATGCAGTATCACTGGCATCAGTTTGTAGTGCTACAACACATATACCTGCACAACTGTCCTAGGCTGGAGACCGTCCTTCCCATTTCCTTCACATTGCCAAACTTGGAGACCATTCAGATTGCGTATTGTGGTAACCTCCAACATATTTTCCCACTGAACGACAAGTGCCCTCAAGATATAGCATCTGGTATTACATTCAGTAAGCTAAAGCACATCAAGCTATACCATCTTCACAAGCTAGAGCAGATATGCGAGGCCAGGCTGACCGCCCCGGCGTTGGAGACCATCAGCCTCAGGGACTGTTGGGCCCTAAGACGCCTACCGTCTGTGTCACGCCAAGGTCCCAAGCCAGTGGTGAACTGCGAAAAGGACTGGTGGGACAGGCTCGAGTGGGACCGCTCCGCGGGCAACCATGAGCTGTCGCTCTTCGAGACACGCCACTCGGATTACTACAAGGTGACCCTCCCAAAGGTATCCGTTCTGAGGTGCGGTTCCTTCGGGCATGCATTTAATTTGTCCTATGCATCAATAGACTGAGCAAGTATTGTTGCCGTACTATTTGATTAATGTCTTCGATTTCTATTCTTCATTTCCTAGGTAATCTGGAAGCAAAGGAGGAGGTCGGCCTGCATGGACCGCCCACCAGTCTGAATTGCTGATACAATTAAGTTGTGACCTCATTCGCAACTCTCTCAAAGTGTGTTTTGCAACAAGAACAAAAATCCTCTCAAGTGTGTTTCGCATTGGCAGTGTGTTTGTTACAAGCCCAATATGCGGTACGCTTTCTTCAGCAAGCTATGCCTGATGTGGGTATCTCAACCAAGCAGCAGCACTGGGTTGCTTGCTTGCTTGGTTTGTCCAGCTCCAGCTAGGTGTGGTGTTCACCATCAAGCTGGCTGGCTGGCCTCTGTTGGTTTGTAATAAAAGGGTTGTTTGTGCCTGTCGTGTGCATCAACCATACAACCTAGCGTCTGTGTGTGTGTGTGTGTGTGTGTGATTGATGGACCATAAACTGAGTTTTGCGTTTGGTCGATTTGACAAGAAACATTATTACTGTCGTGAGTTTCTGCTAATCATAAGGTAATTTGCCGTTGTATTGAAGAGTTTAAGTGGACAATGTTGTGGTGTTGCCATCTACTCCCTCCATCCCAACTTTGTACTAAATCAACGACACTTATTTTGAAACGGAGGGAGTAGTACCATACTGATATATTCATTAACTGCATGCTAGCATCTTGTCATTTCTATCGATGAGTAACTTGAATTTTGTCATTATGTCTAGTAGGCTTCACCCTGCAGACCATGGGCTCCCATGTCTGCTACTTCGAAACCGGCCGATCAAGTCCTTTTTAGAGATAAATCAACCGAAATGAAACGAAGATACGGTCGCCACTGCCACGTTGCAGATTGAACAAGGAAAACGTTTAAAAACAACCGGATGATCTCTGCGAGAAATCATCCGCTTCGCTCGTAGGCCACGCATCGCGGCGGGACCACGAACGACGCACCGCTCGTTTCCTCCACATCCACCCGTTTTCTACCTTATCTTTTCTCGGTCGTCTCCTACCTCTCTCCTCTCACCTCCCCGCCCAGCTCTCGTTTGTTTCCCACGCCAGTTGACCTCCATCTTCTGCAACCATCAGCGCTGGCCTCCATCCTCTGCACCACCGCGCGAGCGCCGCTGTCCCAACAACATGGTGATTCATTGAAGCACTGGTTGCATCTCCTCGAGTCAGGATTTATTAAAGCTCCTTCGACCACCGCACCGAGAGGCTGCGCCGGCGCCGCAGCCTCTGCTGCAACCTCGCGTGTGCAGCGCCACCATGTTACAGACGCCCGTGTTGCAGCTGTGGATGGAGGAGCTCCTCAATCTTCTTCACAGCAGTAGCAGTTGACGTCGGTGGGTGGCGGAGCTGCAGTTCAACAAGCGTGCTGCCCCACGGCGACGGCGGAGCTGCAATGCAACACGCCGGTGGTAGGCGGAGGAGTCGGCGGCGGAGCTGCAGTGCAACAGCCATGGTCCTGCGTGTCGGCGGCGGAGCTGCAGAGCAACGGCCATGGTGCCGCGCGCCGTCGTCGGAGCTACAGTGCAACCGAGCTGGGGGGGGGGGGGGGGGGGGGGGGGGGGGTCGCCGGTGCTGCAATGGGCTTTGCCGGGGGCCGCCGAGGTTGCGATGAAGCTTCATCGAGCGGCCGATATTTCAATGGAGCATCATCGGCGGCATCGTGTGCTGCGATGGAGCGCCGCCGTGCCGATGTTTGTCGGTCGTCGCCAGCGGCTCCGGGTGTTTCGAAATCGAAGGAGAGTAGGGGCTGTTATGCGATGTGAGGAGGGGATGTGTCCGCGTTGACCATTCAAAGCTGCTGACGGAAGGGATCCGACGGTGCGTTGGGGCTGATCTAACGGCGAGCGAGGCGGTTTAAAATTCCCTCCCGTCAGCCGGCTGATTTGTTGCACTGGCCATTGAACAACTACAGAATTTCGAACCCAAATAAAACGATTCATGCAACAAGAACAATAGCAACAGAAGACGAATCCGGCTGTCGATGCGTGTTTCACCATCAGTTGCTTCGGAATATCTCAGCTTCAGTCTTCACCCTCCTTTCTGTAAGTTGGAGATTATTCAGACTCTTGAAGAAAGCAAAATAATCCACATCTATTCTTCACTGGCTCACGTCTGCATATCATCAAAGTATGAGTATACATCTCACATTAATCTGTAAATGCCTTGTGTTTTTGCTTCCTGAGATGTAGAGTACTATTTTCGCACCAAATGTTCACTTTGTGAATCGATCATGCATGGATACTCACTTGGTTTCACAATACTTGGTGCTAAGTGAGCGACAAGTAATATGGATCGAAGGAAGTAGTATTTATTTATAATAATTTCTATTAATTAAGCAACAAGGTTTTGATTACAATGGCGTGGGGTGGTCTATGATTCACAGGTCGGTACACAATCCTACGTGTCTACACGGCTATTATTGATTTGTATTTCTCTAGCATAGACGTCCGGTGTCATACATAGTAATTACTTCCCCGTTCACAAATATAAGATGTTCTATTTTTTTTCTTCTGAATTGGATATATATAGACACATTTTAGTATGTCTGATCACTCATTTCAGTCCGTCTATAGTTTATATTGAATATCCAAAACATCTTATATTTATGGTTGGAGGGAGTATCTCCTAATTCCACTGCAATCTTGGCGTGTTCACCACAATCACTGTGAGAAAGCTAGTGGTGCTTTTATCTCGTGGATAGACACATTAGTTGGTGGCAGGCCCATGGTGTCGAGGTTGTCTTGTTTTTCTGGTTCACATGATTTGCACTTTTTGTCCATTGCCTCGTGATTGTGAATGTGATGGTGGAGAAGGTGATTCTCCTTCATGGTGGTGGCGCACATTTGCGAGGGAGGGGAGTCAGTAAACCTGACAACCAAAGACGAATTAGGTTCTGTTGGCCTTGTGGGCATGGTCTTCGGAGTTTGGATTGTGCGGGGATGTTTTGTGAGAGGCGCTCCAAGCGAAATCTTTTCTCGTGCCGGGCACCTAAGGGCATCATTGTCTTATTGTAAGCATTGGTCATTGGGTGAAAGCCTTGGACCCATCGGAAGCCTTCGCATGTTTCCTTCGATGTGCATTGTCAAAATTTATGCACGGTTGGCTTGTAGTCGAGTGGGCATGGCTTGGCATGAGTCTCGTCCGTGTCTCTCTGTTGTGAAGTTAAGAGTCCGTGGACCACAATGCGGTGGGTGAGGATGATGGCTTAGTGGTGGCTCCTTTGAGTGTTCTTCTTTCGGTCTATTCGACTTTGTGATGTCATGGCCGTACCAGTCTATTTGACTTTGAGTGTCTCACCGTTGAACCTTGTATTGGTGTTGGTTCTGTGTACTCTCTCCATTCCATCATTTTTGTTGTGGGGAGTACAAATTTTACGGCTTTGATTTAGAATAAAAAAACGCACAGAAAAAAAAATCTGCGTCTTTTTAGCGTGAAAAAAAATCTGCATATGCTGGTTATGTGTGCTGGGCTTTCTTTTACTTTATCGCGTGGGTTCTCTCTCTCCCGAAAGCAAAAATGAGTCGTGGGCTTCAGTGCAGCAGCCCACGTCTGTCTTCTCTTTGGTGTCACTCCACATCGTGGGCTGCTGATTCGACTCCACCACTTTCCCCATGAGCTGTGACGAGGGCGAGATGAGTTGCCGCCGCCGCCGCCCACGCTCGCCGGCGGCGGCGCCACCGCTGGAGGACGACAACCTGCTCTCTGAGATCCTCCTCCGACTCCCCCCAGATCCGTCATCCCTCCCTCGCGCCTCCCTTGGCTCCAAGCGCTGGCTCGGCCTCGTCTCCGACCCCGGCTTCTCCCGCCGCTTCCGCCTCCACCACCACGGTAACCCTCCTCTCCTCGGTTTCTTCGAGAGCTCGCACTTCGAACCTACAATGGATCCCCCCAATCGTGTCCCGGAAGGTCGCTTCTCCTACGAGCACACCGGCGATGACGGCTATGGCTGCTTCATACCCTTCGGATGCCGCCATGGCCTCGTACTCATCTTCCACCAATCGGAGAAGCAGATCCATGTGCGGAACCCCTTCAACGGCGAAAAACACCGCCTACCCGTTCCCCCGGAGTTCGATGTGGAGGAGACCCTGATCAGTGGGGCAGTGTTTCGCGCTGCTGGAGACATCCAACACTTCCAGGTGGTATTGGTAGGCATAGAGACAAACAACCAGCAGCATACACGGGCAATCGCCCGCGCCTACTCATCGGAGACTGGCAGATGGGGCAATCTCATGTCAACACCGCTTCCACCCATGTCTTCGAGTTCTATGAACGAATTTTCCACCACTTTTGGAATGTGGTATACTATCAGTGTGCTAGTTGGGCATTCGCTTTACTGGTTGCTCACTGATACATCGGCAGAAACTTACACATCGGATGTCATCCTTCAGTTTGATTTGGAGAGGCAGATTCTAGCTGTGATACCGGTGCCCATGGATATTGCCAATAATTGTATTAGCCGATTCCAGGTTATGCGGGCAGAGGCTGGTGGCCTTGGTATTCTCTTTCTATCAAAATTCAGTGCCCAATTATGGAAAATGGAGACTGATTCTGATGGTGTTGCTTCGTGGGTGCTGGGAAGAACTATTGAACTAGATAAGCTACTTCCCATGAATCCAAAGAAGAAGACGAGAGGGCCACCCCTAATGATACGAGGGTTTGCCGAGTACAATAATGTGCTGTTCATACGGACACCTGCTGGCTTCTTCATGCTTCAGCTAGAGTCACTGCAGTTCAAGGAAGTTGTAAAATCCCATATCTATTATCCATTCGAAAGTGTCTATGTTGCAGGTAACAGCATATGCATATACATTGTGTGTGTGAAAAACCAGGATATTACTTATAATTGGTTGATTGAATGGCGCTCACATCCTTTTGTGTTAAGCTAAACAATTTAAAGTAGTGCCATATAAATTGTTTTGTTTGCTACTTGATGATCTTTTCAACATATATCAATATTGTTCTAGCGTCCTATTTCTGGATGTTTGTGTGGTGGCATTTTATGTGATGGTTATGATTTGATAAAACATCTTTTAGTGGGTATATTTTATTTTACCCGATATACAGCATGGAGCGAGCTGAATCATAATTTGGGGTAACTTCTCCCTTCCGACCAGCTAATAGTTTGAGTGTCTATTCTTCATTTCTCAGACACTAGTGAGTATATACTGTTTCGAGAAAACTTTTCCTTATATGATAGTAGATGGGGTTTTGTTTATCTATTCATCATGATGTAGCAAACCTAAGTGTTTTCCTCAAATTACCTATGTGAGATCCAAATATCTCATGGATGCCCTCTCGTATCTATTTTTATCTGGTATGAATGGTAGTATCAGTGCATAGCTGCAGTGCTGATGTTTCTTGAGCTGAGATACGTAATGGTTAGAATGCCCCCTTGCAGGTATGGGTATTGGTGGTGGACATGATGGAGCTGAACTATTGCATAATATGTAAGATGATTGGTCAGATGAACCAGGATATTACTTATAATTGGTTGATTGAATGGCGCTCACATCCTTTTGTGTTAAGCTAAACAATTTAAAGTAGTGCCATATAAATTGTTTTGTTTGCTACTTGATGATCTTTTCAACATATATCAATATTGTTCTAGCGTCCTATTTCTGGATGTTTGTGTGGTGGCATTTTATGTGATGGTTATGATTTGATAAAACATCTTTTAGTGGGTATATTTTATTTTACCCGATATACAGCATGGAGCGAGCTGAATCATAATTTGGGGTAACTTCTCCCTTCCGACCAGCTAATAGTTTGAGTGTCTATTCTTCATTTCTCTGACACTAGTGAGTATATACTGTTTCGAGAAAACTTTTCCTTATATGATAGTAGATGGGGTTTTGTTTATCTATTCATCATGATGTAGCAAACCTAAGTGTTTTCCTCAAATTACCTATGTGAGATCCAAATATCTCATGGATGCCCTCTCGTATCTATTTTTATCTGGTATGAATGGTAGTATCAGTGCATAGCTGCAGTGCTGATGTTTCTTGAGCTGAGATACGTAATGGTTAGAATGCCCCCTTGCAGGTATGGGTATTGGTGGTGGACATGATGGAGCTGAACTATTGCATAATATGTAAGATGATTGGTCAGATGGATGCGCTACTGTGATGTATTCAATGAGTAAGTAAGCTTATCTTTAAGTAGTAGTAGAATGGAATATTTTCCCTTTCCTTTGCTTCGTTGGCATTATCTATTTACTTTTATTTGTCGCGACGTTGCATTTGGTGTTTTTGCTCCCTTGATGGACTGTTTACTGTTTGAATCATACAGAAGCTGTGAGACATAAGGAATAGTACAAACTTGTTTGAACAGTGACATTGATTATTGTTCCACAGGTATTATCAAGAGGTACAAGATAGCTTGTTGGGGGCATAGGTTCTTCCGTTCCATTTGGCCGAGATGCAGACATGGCTTGTTTGGGTGTCCTTTTGGTGTGCTCCACGTGGAAATTGATCCTCTTCATTCTACTTAGCGCACGGTGGTGAACCGTGCAGTCGACTTGTAGGGATTTAACTGCGTAGTTTGCCTCTCCGCATCTATTATTATGTCAAACTTTTATCTGGTACTGGCTAATGAATGTTGAATGTCGAACTGAAACTGCTTGCCTTATGTCATTCCATGTTCTTTTTCTTTGAGACGCTGGCTGATGGATTGGGTATCTTCGGACGTAAGTATTTCATGAGTTAGTTTCTCATCATTCCAGCGAAAAAAAGGTTAGCCTCTGATCTGAAGAAATATGATGCCTCGTGCTTGGTTATCTGGACGGGGATAGGAAAATCTCAGTTGCCTATGCGCATCTAGATAACAGCCTTTACTTTTAGATTCACAGACTTCTGCATGAGTGGTGTTGATGTAGCAAAGCACATCTTTTTCTCGAATTCTAGCAAAGCACATCTTGTAGTCGATGCTAGCTGCGCCTCCCAAGCCCATTCCTTTTTATTCTTTCAAAAGAACCAGTTACTGTTGCTGTGACACCGGTTGCCTTTGCAATGTGATCCACGCGCCATGGTCGACGACTTGATGGCCTGGAGCTTGACGGTGACTCTAGTTGTTGTACTTGTACCATTATATGATACGTTCCTATGTTGCAAGCTGTCGTCGTACTGCGGGTGTCATTCATTCACTGTTATCATCTAAGAATATATAGGCATCCTCCATTAAGGGAAGATTCAGCATCTTGAACTGCTCAGCCCTATGTCTTCCTCCTGGGTGCTTGAATCTCACGTTCATAACCTTTGTGCTGAAGAGCTGTCAAAAAGAACTGCCTCCAGCATCTCTTGGCAAAGGATAAAAGACGGGCAGCTGAGTAAGGTTGAATTTTGATATAAGTCAGTTCCGTCAGCAACATATTTCACCCGGTTTGAGCTTGCGGCATATTCTCTTTAAGTTTAGATAGGCTGGTTTCTGTCTGCTAAATTGACTCAAGCATCAGAGATTCAAGGGAGCTACTTCACCAATGAAAGAATGCCTCAAAGGGAGTACACCTGAGACAGGAGTGGTATGAACTATGAAGCCAATATTCAGTGAGCAAAAGCTACTTCATCCAGATCTTTGGTTTCTGGGTGGTGAGCAGTGCTGAACCTGATGTTCACTTGCAGAGTTTTGAATAGTTCTTGATGGCAATGGGCATTGAAAACATGGTCAATAAACAGTTGAACAACTAGAAGGACAGTGTAAAGATGGGACATGGTGATGATGGCATATTTGGTCAGTTCATCCACCACTACCAGGATAACTTGTTTCCCTTGAGAATTCGGTAAACCCTGTGGATTTTGACATGTGAAGTGGGCATATGAAGTGTACGAAATACGTACCAATGTGTTCCCGGGCCATTTCAGGAAGGGGGTTTGACATGTTCAGATTTTTGTCAATTGACAGATGTGGCATCCAGAGATGTACTGTACTTCTCAATGTGTGACTTCATTACTGGCCAATAAAATTAGTCATTTCAAATCTATGAGTAACTTGAACTCTTTCTAGTAGGCTTCGTTCGGATCCTTGACTTAGAAACCGGCCTGTCAAGTCCTTGCTAGAAATAAACCAACCGAAATGAAACGAAGATACTGTCGCTGCTGCACGATTGCAGAGTGAACAATGGGCAAAAGCAACACAAGGCGAATTCGGCTGTAGCTAGGATACTAGTATACTACGTAGTAAGTACAAAATTTAAGATCCAAATAGGATAATTAATGATAATTAATGCATCATGAACAATAACAGATGAAAATTCGGTTGTTGATGCACGTTTTACCGTCAGTTGCTTCAGGATATCTCAGGTTCAGTGTTGGTCCTCCTTTCTGTCCGTGCTGAAGAATGTTCAGACTCTGAAGAAAGCAACATATTCTTCAATGCTCCCGTTTGCATAGAGTATCACTACTGGAATCTGGTAATTTGCCGTCTGCCACCTCTTTGCCGTCGGCCAGCGGACGACAAAGAATGTGCAGATCGCAAAAAGTCTATTTGCCGTCCGCTGTTTCTTTGCCGTCAGCCAGAAGGCAGACGGCAAAGGGCCAGGTGGGCCCCACAGGGCACGGCGTGGCTAGGTCAGCTTCTTTGCCGTCTGCCTTCTGGACCTTTGCTGTCCGCTGGCGGACGACAAAGAAATGGCCCAGCTAACGGCCGTCTCCCCCCTCCTATGCTCGCTCTCTGTCTCTCCGGCCCCACCCGCCCCTCTCTCCCCCCCTCTCTCCCAACTCAACCGCGCCCGGCGCCCCCCAACTCAACCGCGCCCGCGCCCGCAACGCCGAGGAGAACAACGAAGAAGATACAAAGGAACTGGTGCACGCAAAAAAAAAAAGCGAAAGAACCTAGAAAAAGAAAGAAGGAAGGAGAAACTCGGACGGAAAAGGAAGAAAAAAAAGAAAGGAGAAAAAGAAGACTGACGGAAAGAGAAGCAAGAAGAAGAAAAAAAAGCGGAAGAAGAAAAAACACAACGAAAGAAAAAAATAAAGAAGAACGGAGAAAGAGGACTGTAGAAAACAAAGAATAGGCGCACACTCACGAACAGGCCAAGCGCCACCACGATAGAAAAGAAAGACCTGCGGCCCCGTCGCCACCCCCCGCCCGGCGCCCCCTTCCGCCATCCAGCCGCCCCTCGCCGCCCATCCGCCCATCAGCGCCCCTCCGCCGCCGAGCAACCCCGCCGCCCGGCGCCCCTGGGCCTGCCGTAGGTGAGCCCCGGCCACGCCCCTCTTCTCCTCTTTTTTTTTTGTTTTTTTTGTTTTTTAGTTTAGATTACTTTTAGTTTTGTTTTAGATTTAGTTTAGTTTAGATTACTGTTAGTTTGGTTCTATATTTAGTTTAGTTTAGATTACTTTTAGTTTGGTCTTAGGTTTAGTTTAGTTTTAGGTTTATGTTTAGTCATGAAAAAAACTAAGAATAATTAGAAGAAGAGGAGGAGAAGAAGAATAGCTAGGTTTAGGTGTAGTTTTTTCCTGTTTTGTTTTAGGTTAATTAGTGCTAGGTTTAAGAAGAGGAAAAAGGAGAAGAAGAAGAAGAAGAAGAAGAAGAAGAGGAGGAGGAGGAGGAGAAGAAAGAAGAAGAAAAACAAGAAGAAGAAGAAGAAAGAGAAGAGGAGGAGAAGAAGAAGAAGAAGAAAGAGGAGAGGAGGAGAAGAAGAAGAAGAAGAGAAGAAGAAAAGGAAAATTGTATACATATTATGTTCATGATTATGATACACTTAAATTGTATACATATTATTATGTTCATGTCAGGTATCCAAATTTTTTATGTTGTACTAATTTCGTTTACTTTTTGTCATTGCAGGTGTTGATAGGATGGTGGGCAAGGGTCCAGAGCGCCCCGAGCCTCCTGCGAGCGCTACCGGGAGGGGTGGTTGCATTATTGCAGCGCAGCCCCTCCGGAGAGCGGTGCAGGACGGTATGCAGACAGCTGCGGCGGGCGCTTCTTCTACGGCTGGGAGAGGTCGGGGGAGGACGAAGAAGGCTGGTAGAGGTGGACGTGGCAGTGGGAGAGGTAGGAAGGCTGCTACGCCTTCGTCGCCGCCACCCTCAGCTCATTCACCCGACCACAGGAGTGCTCCGTCTTACGTGGACCCTCGGACTCCGGTCCATGAGCCTCCGGTCGCTGATCCTTCGCCCCACCAGACTCGGGTCGCCGACCCTTCGCCCCACCAGACTCGGGTCGCCGACCCTTCGCCCCACGTGAGTCCGGTCCTAGAGTCTTTGTCCCAGAAGACTCCGGTCATGGGGTCTTCGTCCCAGAAGACTCCGGTCACGGGGTCTTCGTCCCAGAAGACTCCGATCTCGGAGTCTTCTTCCCACGAGACTCCGGAGGCTAGTGGCTCAGAGGATGGTAGTGAGGACACCTTTTCAGAAGATAGCTACAGCGACGATGAGCTGGTTGAGAATGGCAAGAAGGTCTACAAGCGTGGCTGTACAAAGCTCCCGCCCGTGCCGACGACCCCCGACCAGAGGTGGTTGATTGCGCCTAAAGGGTTGAAGTAAGTGCATTTACTATTTTTTAACCTTTTGCCTTCATGTTCCTTCAAATTAATATCTAATGCGTTGGCCTTGTCATACTGCAGGGGCTGGGTACGCCCCCGTGGTTCCCGTAGGCCCAACCAGGTCCTTGGTGTGCTTTGCCGGCAGCACTTCCCTGGGTGGGTCACGTTGCCCGGTGAGGGTTAGGTTCCACAGCTGGAACTGACCTGGGAGCTGTACTCGGTTGCCCCGGCCCCGCCGGAGGAGAGGGTCGACGGTGTCTTGTGCGAGACGGTGGCGGACATTGTGTTCCGTCGGTTTTGGGTAATTTCTCCTTTACGGAATTAAAAATCAACACTACCTAGTGATTGTACTAATCAGTGTTGTCTTGTTTGATTGCAGACCTTCTACAGGGTTTCAGAGGGAGAGCAGGAGGCCGCGTGTATGGTTGTCGAAAACGAGTGCAAGCGCCTACTTCAGAACTTAAGGCACGAGGCTCGGGTGCAGGCCGTTCGAGACTACTACGCCTCGAAGGGTATTAGGAGGGGCAAGCAGAAGTGTCGCGGCAAGTTTCTGAGTAAGGAGAAGTACATGAAGGTAATTACCTATTCTTAAGGCCTTGAACTTAGTTTTCTTGATTTGATTCGTAGGCGTAGCGATGAAATTTCTCTTGACTCACTTAGGTGCCCCCGAGATGGTGTGTGGATAAGATGGACTGTTGGGGCGTTGGTGATGCGTGGTGCTCTGCCCAATGGAAAGTCGAACACCAAAGGGCCAAGGATAAGCGCGACCAAATGGAAGGGTGCCACACCATCAAGGGAGCTCCAACCTGTTTGAGTACGGGGATAACTGGGTATGTGGTTTGCTATGGATTCATGCAATTCATTCTTCATGCTAGATAGTTCATTTATGACATATTTAGCTCTAAAATGACATAATAACCTTAGATAGCTCATAAAATGACTTAAATATGCTTTAGTCAGTTAAAAAATGGCATAACTACCTTCGATAGCTCAATACCCTCAACTAATCTTAGCTAGTTCATTCATGACATAATTAGCTCTAAAATGACATAATAACCTTAGATAGCTCAATAATGACATAATTAGCATACTTTGGTCAAAAATGGCATAATAATCTTGGTTACCTCAAAAATGACCTAAACTTAGCTTATTTTCCTCGAAAATGACATAATAACCTTTCTTAGCTCCAAAATGACCTATTTACATAGCAATATCATTCTTCATGCTAGCTTGAGCCCTTAACTAATATTTTGTTCCTCTCTCTCAGGCGCACCACCACAAGAAGCCTGTGCCAGGTCTGTTCGACCTCTATGGCATGGCCCATATGGCCCCGTACAAGAAGGCCAAGCCATTCACGGAGTCTGACCTAGATGATCCAGAGAACTTCACCAACAAGACCTCCCACCACAAGCTTGTGAAGTACAGATACGAGGGGAAGACGAGGAAAGGGGAGGACTTTAACCCGAGCCAGGATCCTTTTGATACAGAGCTGGTGATGATATCTGGTGGCGGGAGGTCCCATGGCTCTCTAGCCATTGGTGATGGACTGATATGTTGTCCTAAGACTCTCCCGCAGATCAAGAAGCGCCTGAGTAGCTCTGATCCTGAGATAACGCCTCGTGCACGGCCCGCGGAGATCGCCATGGCGGTTAGTTATACGGACTCTCTCACCTTTCCTCCATTACATTGTGTGTGCGTCCGTCGATGATTACAATGCTAACGAGGAGTGGTGTGTTGCAGGCTATTGTTGAGAAAGAGAGATTGAAGACGAAGGAGCTTCTGGAGGAGGCAAAAAGGGAGGCACAAAGGGAGGAGGCGGAGAGGGAGAGGGAGATGGAGGAGAAGACGGCTAAGCTGTTGGAGGAGGAGAGGAACCGGAACGACAGCGCTAACCGGGCCCTATACGAGCTCATCGTGGTACGTTTCTCGTGCATATTAGCCCAATCGTGCACGTAATGTTCGCATTACTATCTAATATGACTGACTCGTGACAACCAAATGTGCAGAGCTTGTGCGAGAAAAACGGTCAGGCCCCTCCGCCGATGCCCCAGATTGCTCCGGCGACCACGGTGAGTTTGATTTGAATGCTCGTTGCTTACTACTATTCACATTTCAGTTTGCGAACTTGCTAACGAGACATTATGGGAAATGATCTTTGGTGCAGCATGGCTCCCGACAAGCATCGACCACTCCTTCTGCCAATGCCGGAACCCCGACCGGTCCTTCACCTCCGTCTGGCACTGGCACAGCCCCGACCATTCCTACATCTCCGTGATAACGGTATTTTTCTTCTTAATTAGCGTGTTTAGTCCATTTATGACATAATTTAGCCTATTTAGTCCACAAATGACATAATAAGATGAAGAAAATCAAGGAAGAGGAAGGAAAGAAGGAATAGGAAGAAAAGAAGAAGAAGATCTTCTTCTTCTTCTTCTAGTCTTCTTCTTCTTCTTCTTCTCCTTCTTCTTCTTCTCCTTCTTCTTCTTCTTCTTCTTCTTCTAGTTTTCTTCTTCTTCTTCTTCTTCTTCTTCTTCTCCAAATGAAGTTAGCTCTAAGTTATATCAAAAATGGCATAATATGCTTAGTTAGGTGAAAAATGGCATAATTAGCTAGGTAAGCTCAAAAATGGCATTTTTCTTCTTATTTAGCCTATTTAGTCCACAAATGACATAATAAGATGAGAAAATCAAGGAGAGGAAGAGAAAGAAGGAATAAGAAGAAAGAAGAAAAGAAGAAAAGAAGAAGAAGAAGAAGAAAGAAGAAGAAGAAGAAGAAGAAGAAGAAAAAGAAGGAGAAGAAAAGAAGAACTTCTCTTCTTCTTCTTCTAGTCTTCTTCTTCTCTTTTTTTCTTTTTCTTCTTCTTCTCTTCTTCTAGTTTTTCTTCTTCTCTTCTTCTCCAAAATGAAGTAAGCTCTAAGTTATATCTCATAATATGCTTAGTTAGGTCAAAAATGGCATAATTAGCTAGGTAAGCTTAAAAATGGCATTTTTCTTCTTATTTAGCCTATTTAGTCCATTTATGACATAATTTATCCTTTTTAGTCCACAAATGACATAATAAGATGAAGAAAATCCAGGAAGAGGAAGAAAAGAAGGAATAGGAAGAAAAGAAGAAGAAGAAAAATAAGAAGAGAAGAAGAAGAAGAACTTCTTCTTCTTCTTGTTCTTCTTCTTCTTCTTCTTCTAGTCTTCTTCTTCTTCTTCTAGTTTTCTTCTTCTTCTCCAAAATGAAGTTAGCTCTAAGTTATATCAAAAATGGCATAATATGCTTAGTTCACTCAATAATGGCACAATTAGCTAGGTTAGCTCCATTTTACCTAAGTATGCTTACTTCTTCTTCTGATTCTAGTCTTCTTCTTCTAACTTTCTTGTTTCCATTTTGCAGATTTAATTCACTATATGGAAGCTTGCATGGATGCATGGAGTGCTTGTTTCCCTTACCTATGAACTTGTTATATGGATGCATGGAACAATGTGTTGGATGAACATTGTGATATGTAATATGTATATATGGATGGAACTATGTTTCTTATGTATATATGTATGTTGTCATGGATGGAGATGGATATGTATATGTATATCTGTGTGTTGGATACATCATATATGTCTATCTGTGTGTGCCTGTGAAAAATATATATATATATATATATATATATATATATCTGTGTTTGAAACCGTGTCAAATTAAATGGATTCAAATAAAAACAGGGGATACATAGCCTCTTTGCCGTCTGCTAGCGGACGGCAAAGAGCTTTGCCGTCTGCTAGCAGACGGCAAAGAGGACACATGGCAGCTACCTGTGAAACCTGGGAACACTGGCTGCCTATTTGGTCACTTTGCCGTCTGCCAGCGGACGGCAAAGATTCAAATCACTTTGCCGTCTGCCAGCGGACGACATAGCTGGCCACGTGGCAGCTTCCCAGTACTGCCTAGCTAAGCTGTTTGCCGTCTGTCAGCGGACGGCAAAGAGCTTTGACTCTTTGCCGTCCGCTGGCAGACGGCAAAGAGCGCCGTTAACCCCCTAACGGCTCTCACGCCACCGCACTGCCATCAGCTGTCTTTGCCGTCTGCTGTCCTCGGATGGCGGACGGCGTAATCCTTTGCCGTCCGTTTCTAAGAAGCGGACGGCAAAGAAGGCCTTTGCTAGTATGCTTTCAGCCAGAAAGTTTGCCGTCTGCTGGCGGATGGCAAAGATGTTTGCCGTCCGTGATCCATGCCTTTGCCGTCCGGCATGGCGGACGGCAAAGAACCAAATTCCAGTAGTGTATAAGTAAAGATCTCACATTAGTCTGTAAATGCTTCCTGAGATGTACTATTTCCCATCCAATCCTCACTGTATACGTGAACCGATCATGTATGGATACTCACTCCCTTTCTCAGAACTTGGGAGTGTTTACCTTTTTTGAAAAAACTACTCCCTCCGTTAAGAATTATAAGAGCATTTAGATCACTAAAGTAGTGATCTAAACACTCTTATATTTCTTTACAGAGGGAGTATTAATTAAGCAACAGGGTTTTGATTACAAATGTACAAGGTGGTTTTTTGACACGCAGATCGGTACAAAACCCTGCATAAAACCCCACACCTGACACTACTAGGGAAAAGCCTAGCAATAGCGTGGGTCTAAGGGCTATCAGTAGCGCGGGGCACCGCACTACTGATAAGGCGCTACAGCTAACGTTTAGCTGTAGCGCGTTTCTGCCGCGCTACTGCTATAGTTACTTAGCAGTAGCGCTGTCCATACCAGCGCTACTGCTAAGTGGCTTAACAGTAGCGTTTTCCTGTTCAGCGCTAAAGAGCGCTACTACTATATTTTCACATATCTTTTTTTTCTACGTATTAGCGATGTTTTTATACAGATTTTATACGGTATTCTAATCATATCATAAACTGGCAATATGCTCATCATATCATACACATAATAGTCTCATCATATCATCCAACACAAATCATGTCATCACATCATAATCACGATATAGCTATACAAGTTACATGACATGTCTCATCATACATAATGTAGTACTTCTTGAGGCACTGGTTCGTATCCCTCTCTCACACTAGCGTGAACCTAAACTAACTACTTTCCGCTTCGGCTCTGCTATCGAACCCTCTCTGGCTGTCGCTCGAAAACCGGTACACCTGGGCCTGACACTCCGGCCACTCGTCGTATACTCCTGGCGTAGCACTTCTTCGCCATCGATGATCTATGTACCTGCATCGTCACATGAGTCGATAATATGCAACATATATAGTTGAGCAACAGAAAGAGACAGACTTGGCAAAAATAGAAGCAACATATCATAAGCATAAATAACAAAGTTCATCGTACCCAAAATGCCCTAACTAGAGTGATCTTTGCTAGTTGAGGAGGACAGTTTAATTACATCACAAATAAAGTTTTGTCGTGCATAACTCAAAGTTTCGTCATAGAGAAAGTATGGACTAAACGGACACTTTGTCATATATCATCAATCACTTCAACATGTCGTGCCATCCATCCAAGTCAGGGAGATAGTCCCCGAGCGCAGTGAAAGGCTTCAGGTCGAGACGCTGAGCCGATACGCGTGTTCGGACGTCTTCCCGCGACATTTGCCCTTCTTCGTAGAACATCCCTGTTTTTTCGACGACCTCCTTCATGATGATTTGGGCAAGTTCACGCTGGATGTGATAGAACTCCGCTCAAAGTCGATGATCCGGGATATCTCCTAGGTTCTTTGCCCATTGCAGAATATGGGCATCGCCGGATCTAGGTGACATGCGAAGGTTCTGCTGATCCCGTCTGTACTCCAGCATGTAGTGGAGGACATAGAATCCATCACTGAGAGTACCACTCGGTTGCTGGATGCAGCAGAAGTCGGTCTTATGGCCGAAGGCGGGCGCGCGGTTCCTTGTCTTCTTGAGCGTGATCTCTCCACCCCGTAGGCCGTAGGTAAAGATAGCACTGTCGAGAACAGACTTGATGTGGGTGTAATCCTTTTTCTTCATGTTCTTCGACGAGTCCAAGTAGAGAGCGTGGGAGAATCGGGGGTAAAGGATGATGAGGACGGCGCGCCCGTCGCTGCGCAAAATAAGTACACCTCAAATTAGCATCCACGCGTGCAAATGAATGATTGAAATCGAAGGAAGGATATCCGCGCGGATGACTTACATGGGATGATAAGGCATGAGAATCGTCTCCCTTGTCCTTATTGCCGACCATGAAATCGGCGATGTAGTTACTCGCGTATTCACGGTGCTTTGGGCAGACTACCAAGAAGCCCTCGTGCATGAAGTACGGGTCAGCGACACAGACATAAGGTATCTGCTCAATCCTGATGATGTAGTTCATGTACAAGGCAAAAAGGTGAACAAACGTAAAATCCAGCTTTTTCAAGTGAAACACGTCGAAGATGTAATCGAATCGAAGGAAGAACTTCTCCGCGGGGAATGTGTCAACGTACAACCTTTGTTGCGGCACGTTAACCATGTAGAGCGGGTATCCTGGATTTTTTGAGGCGATCAGGTTTTTCTCTCTCCGCAGTACATCGTCATGAAGTCTCCTTAGATTGCCGTATATGGCCTCCACCGCTGCCTTAGGTAGGATCGGATTACCGAGGATATGACATTTTGCCGCATCGGGGATAGGTATACGGTCTTGAACCCGAGGCTGTTGAGGCGGCTGGATCATAGAAGCAGCTTTGTTGCCTTTCCTCTGTCTCTTCCTATGCTTCTTTGCTACTGGAAGTGAGCCTATAATACGTTCATCCTCCGGTAATTCAGGCACCGACTCATCACGCTCAAACTCTGAGTACTCATACTGCTGATCCATCAATCCTTCGTCGTCAGAGGTGCCGGTATTGGGATACTGTAGAGGGTCATCGTCATCCTCGTCGATGGCATCATGCATTGCTTCTTCGACGGCGGCGACGTCATCAGCCACTAATGGAGCCTCTTCCTCACCCGGCATGACAGGCGACGCTAATTGGGTAGGTGGGGTGTTGGTGTTCATACCTTGCTGAGGCTGCTTGGTCGTGGGTGTGCTCCCGGCCGCCTCCAGACGAAGCAGACTCTTCGGCCACAACAGGACCCAAGGCTTGCAATCGCCAAGCCACCACGGGGTCTCGTCGTCATCTCCCCCTAGTGCTACCGGAGGAGCCAAATTCTCGTGGCCCGGTTCGACACTGGCCACGGAAACCTTGAAGACATCAGGGGGGATTGGCCGGCTGTGGAACAATTGTTCCTTCGGCTTCACTATCATTGCCTTTCCCACGTCCACCTTCTGGCCGTCGATGGTGTACAATATAGTGCACGGGGTTACGTCGGCCTGCAAAGACATGTCTGCGACGTGAGACATCTGAAAGGCAACGGAAATGGGAGATTATACATATATTGAAGAGGGCCGGTGTGACAGGTACCGTAAGGGCGTCGAGCTCAGCCAAAGATGAAGCCCCGCCGAGCACGCCAGAGACAGAGGACGGGCTGCTAGCGGGTGCGGGAGCAGGTGCGCTAAACGAGCTGCTCCCGAAGAAGTTGGAAAGGGGAACACACAAGTTTTGGAGCCTCCTCTAGTTGATCTAGTGCACGTTCTAGTTGGTCCTAGTTGACTAATTAGAGCGAGCCCTAGCCACCTCTAATCCTCATAATTAGAATCCCCGTGTGGTTCTAATCTCCTCCCTCTAATTCTCCGGCGATGATTAGCTCTGGACGGTGAAGCGCTGGCGGATCGTGAAGACCGTACACTTGCAACCAAGTAGAGAGGCCGTGCGTTCGGTCTTCCGTTCGAGGGATCGTTCATGGGTGGTTCGCGGGATCATCATCAACGTTTGAGGGACTCCAAGTACGATCTACACTGACTCATCTACTTCCGCTGCACTCCCGAAGTCGGTAACGACCGTTGATCACAACCCGTTATGCATCTTCATATTGTTCCTGGGTGATCGTAGGGTGATTTTTTTGTTTTCTACTACGTTTCCCAACAGTGGCATCATGAGCAGGTTTTTTAGTAGATGCAGGTTGCGATCTAGATCACATCTGATATGTTAGGGTTGATCTTCTTGCTATGCTTCCCACGAGTGTTGCTTCAGTTCAGTTCATCGGCAGGATGATGTGGTTTTGCTACAAGGTTCTGACAATCGACCAGCTCTGGCTGTCGACGATCTGCTAACAGTTCCTTGGGCTACATCATAGTCGGGAATAGTGAACCGTCGCGTACACAAGAGGGTGCCGAAGATGGATGATCTTCTAGGGGGTCATGCATATTGATGAAGTTTAGTGTGGGGGATGAGACTTTTAATTAAGTCTATCTTTCACACACCCCGAAACTTAATCTAGCATCAAGAACATCGTCTTGTTGTGTGATAACCCACAAGTATAAGGGATCGTTTGTAGCCTTCTTCGATAAATAAGAGTGTCGAACCCAACGAGGAGCTAAAGGCAGAACAAATATTCCCTCAAGTTCTATCGACCACCGATACAACTCTACGCACACTTAACGTTTGCTTTACCTAGAACAAGTATGAAACTATTTTGCAAGAATAAAACTACGAGTACTTTGCGAGAATAAAACTACGAATAAATTGCAAGCTAATAAAAGTGGATATCTTTTGTCAACAAGAAAGTCATTTGTCCCTAGGCAATCGATAACTAGACCGGTAATCATTCATGCAATTTTATATGAGGGAGAGGCATGAGCTAAAATACTTTCTCTACTTGGATCATATGCACTTATGATTGGAACTCTAGCAAGCATCCGCAACTACTAAAGATCATTAAGGTTGTGAAACCCAACCATAGCATTAAGTATCAAGTCCTCTTTACTCCCATACGCAACAACCCACTTATTCGTGTTTAGGCTGCTGTCACCCCCGCAACTGACAATAAGCGAGTCATGAACATATTGCAACACCCTACAGCGAGGACCCCTCACGATTGTGCGAGACGGAGGGCACTGTAGGACAGCACCATAATTTAAATATACACTCATACCAACCAAGATCATGATTAGCCCACAGGACAAAATGAATCTACTCAAACATCACAGGATAACCATAGATCATTGGGAAATAATATATGGAGTTGAGCACCATGTTTAAGTAGAGATTACAGCGGGGAAGAGAGGTGTTACACCATTGCATAGAGGGGGAGAAACTTGGTGTTGACAGTAGCAAGGTTGTTGATGTAGATCGCCGTCACGATCCTAGCCCCGGCGGCACTCCGGCGCCACCGGGAGAGAGGGGGAGAGAACCCGCCTCCTTCTTCTTCTTCCTTGGCCTCCCCCCTAGATGGGAGGAGAGTTCCCCCTCTGGTCCATGGCCCCCATGGCGGCGGAGGGGCTGGAGCCCCTTCGATATTGGATCTCCCTCTTTGTCCTCTTCTGTTTCGCGTTCTCCAGATCTGGCCGAAAACCATTTCTTATATTCCCGGAGATCCGTAACTCCGATTGTGCTGAGATTTTAACACAATTTTTTTCTAGATATAAGCTTCCTTGCACCCGAAGTAGGGTTCCAACTGACATCCGAGGAGGGCACAACCCACCAGGGTGCACCTGGCCCCTGGGGCGCGCCCTGGTGTCTTGTGGGGGTTGTGGGCCCCTGTTTGCGTTGATTCCAAGTCCCAAAAATCACATATATTCCAAAATAATTCTCCGTAAATTTTTATCGCATTTGGACTTCGTTTGGTATGGATTTTCTGCGAAACAAAAAAAAAATGCAACAAACAGGAACTGGCACTGGGCACTGGATCAATAGGTTAGTCCAAATAAATCATATAAAATGTTGCCAAAAGTGTGTGAAAGTTGTATAATATTGGCATGAAACAATAAAAAATTATAGATACGACGAAGACGTATCAGCATCCCCAAGCTTAATTCCTGCTCGTCCTCGAGTAGGTAAATGATAAAAAAGATAATTTTTGATCTGGAATGCTACCTAACATAATCTTGATCATATGTCTAATCATGGCATGATTATTAAGACATAAGTGATTCAAAGCAATAGTCTATAATTTGACATAAAGACATCAATACTCAGGCATCCCAACAAACAATCGTGTCTTTTAAAATATCGACGCTAAAGAAAGCTATCCCTACAAAATCATATAATCTTGTCATGCTCTGTCTTCTTAACTCAAAGTATTTATCATGCACAACCCCGATGACAAGCCGAGCAATTGGTTCATACTTTTTAACGCGCTTCAGCTTTTTCAACTCTCATGTAATACATGAGCGCAAGCCATGGATATAGCACTATGGATGGAATAGAGTATGATCATAGGGGTAAATATAGAGAAGACAAAAAGTAAGAAAGTCTCACATCGACGCGGCTAACCAACGGGCTATGGAGATGCCCATCAATTGATATCAACGTGAGGAGTAGGGATTGCCATGCAACGGATGCACTAAGAGCTATAAGTGTATGAAAGCTCAATATGAAAACTAAGTGGGTGTGCATCCAACTTGCTTGCTCATGAAGACCTCGGGCATTTGAGGAAGCCCATCATCAGAATATACAAGCCAAGTTCTATAATGAAAAATTCCCACTAGTATATGAAAGTGACTACATAGGAGACTCTCTATATGAAAAACATTGTGCTACTTTGAAGCACAAGTGTGGTAAAAGATAGTAGCAATGCCCCTTCTCTCTCTTTTTCTTTTTTTTCTTTTTTCTCTCTCATTGTCCGGAGTCTCATCCCGACTTGTGGGGGAATCATAGTCTCCATCATCCTTTCCTCACTGGGGCAATGCTCTAATAATGAAAATTGATGATCATCACACTTCTATTTACTTATAACTCAAAAGAAATAAAAATTACAACTCCATACCTATAACAAAGTATGACTCTATATGAATGCCTCTGGCAGTGTACCAGGATGTGCAATGATCTAGAATAACAACGATATCAAAAAATGGACAAGCCATGGAAATATCATGCTAGCTATCTTACGATCATGCAAATCAATATGACAATGAATGCTCAAGTCATCAAAACGGAAGCGGTGGAAGTTGCATGGCAATATATCTCAGAATGGCTATGGAAAGGCCATAATAGGTAGGTATGGTGGCAGTTTTAAGGAAGATATAATAAGGCTTATGTGTGATAGAGCGTATCATATCACGGGGTTTGGATGCACCTGTGAAGTTTGCACCACATCTCGAGGTGAGAAAGGGCAATGCACGGCACCGTAGAGGCTAGCAGATTGCGAAAAGGTAAGAGTGCGTATAATCCATGGACTCACATTAGTCATAAAGAACTCATATACTTATTGCAAAAGTTTATTAGCCCTCGAAGCAAAGTACTACTACGCATGCCCCTAGGGGGATAGATTGGTAGGAAAAGACCATCCACTACTAGGGAAAACCTTATACACAGAATCTTAGCAGTAGCGCTGGACAAGAAGGGGCGTTACTGCTAATTAGCAGTAGCGCTGGCCCCAAACACGCGCTACCGCTACCAACTTAGCAGTAGCGCGGCTCGGTAGAGCCATGCTACTACTAAAATTCCCCAACCGTTCCCGCCACGCTAGGTTTAGTAGTAGCGCGCCTAGTTTAACCGCGCAACTGCTAATTTATTAGTAGTAGCGCGCTTTTTTTCAAGGTCACTACTGCTAATTTTGAACCTGGCCACATGGCGGGCCCCGCTTAGCAGTAGTGCCTCTTCCAGAAGCGCACTCCTGCTATATTATTAGCAGCAGCGTGTTTTACACCCAGCGCTACTGCTAAACCGCAGCCATACCACCTTTTTCCTCCCCCTCCCCCCTCCCCCATCCTCTCTTCCTTCACTTTCCCCTAGCTCCCACCTCCTCTCTCCCTCACTTTGCTTCTTCCTCACTACTTCTCCCCCCATTACTCTCCTTCTTCTACCTATCTTTCTCTCTCTTTATTACTCCTAGCTAACTACACCACCTCCATTAATGCATCTCCTTTCTCTTTTTCCTTCCCCGTCCACTAGTTGAACTTGTCTCCTCCCAAACTAGCTAGCTAGGTAGATCTAGCATTTAGTGAAGTGACCTATGTACCTCCCTAACTAGATCTTGCCTTGTCAAGAAGAGCTTTGTCCACTTTTGATTATTCCATAGGTGTGTGTGGCGACACCTATTGACACCATCATCACCGTGCTCGATCTCGAGATAGGTGATTAAAAATTTATGCTTTTGCAAGAATGGAAATATGTGTATGTGTGCGATATGACATAATCGGGCGATATGATGGAAATTGTGTGTGTGGCATGAGTTGCTGCCGAATTGCGGTTGTGAGTTGCCTATGTTTTGCCGAAATGTCGATTTATTTCCATTTCGGCGAATTCCGGGCAAACTCTATATGTCCTATTTTTAGGGAAGATCATGCCGAATTTTTTTATGACTTTGATGCATGCATGCATTTTTATAATCAATTTGTTTATTATTACCGTGCAGGTGTTCATGATGGTCAGTGGAATGATGGTGGATAGGTGGTTGCGGTCGGTGGTGCAGGACATGAAAGAAAATAACCTGACAGAGATTTTATGTCCGTGTCGAAGATGCAAAGGACGAGTTTGGCTCGACCCCTATGATGATGGTCGTGTGATGGCGCACCTGCTCATGACTGGTTTCATGGATGGCTATACTCGGTGGATAATTGAAGATGAGGATGATGATGTTGAGGACGCCGACGGGGCAGGCAATGATGACACGGGGCAAGACGAAGAGATGATCGATAATGGCGGCGTAGAAGGGGCCGGACATGGCGGCGGGGAAGAGGCCGGACATGGCGGCGGAGGAGGGGCCGGACATGGCGGCGGAGAAAACGTGGACTCCACGCCGCAGACTTCGTCGGTACTAAGTTCAATCGTGCGGGACCCTCATGTTCAAGCACTGCTTCACAAGGAGACGAGTACTGACAAAGCTGCTTCTAGAGAGGAGGCCAAGATGCAGCAACTGGTGGTAGACTCGAACACTCCATTGTATCATGGTTGCGATCCCGAGGTGACCCGCTTGAGTTTCACGCTCGAACTCCTGAAGACGAAGGCTAAAAACAAATGGACCGACACTAGCCTCGATGAGCTTCTCAAGTACCTAAAGGATGTTCTTCCCGCGGGGAATCTATCTCCTACTGGTGTGGATGAGGCCAAGAAGATCGTGTGCCCTCTTGATCTGCCGCACGTTAGATACCATGCATGCATCAACGATTGCATAATTTATTGGAAGGAGCACGCGGAAAAAACCAGCTGTCTGGTGTGCAATGCTTCTCGATACAAGAAGGCCGGGAAGAAATCTCCCCAGAAAGTTGTATGGTACTTACCGATCACTCCCCGTCTGCAACGTTATTTTGTAGATCCCAAGTGTAACACCCCCAGTGGTTAACTACAGTAATCACCCTTTTAGATTATGCCATGTCATCATGTTTAACAGTGCATGATCATCATTTGCATCATAATGCATTTCGACTTCTAACTCAAATTCAAATTAAATTAAAGTGGAAAATAAAAGTTGTCCAACATAGAAACTAAATTGTTCATTAAATAGCAAATAAATCAGAGACAATTCTAAAATTGAAACCAACATCATTGGAGTTGGGTAAGTGACTCAAACATCTTCAAACAGCGACTAAAAACAATATTTAATAACCCTTTATTAAATCTAATTTAAGTATGAAATGATGTTTTGTCCAAACTAATTTTAGGTGTTAGGGAATTAAGCACTGGTATTTATGGACCAGGTCACATGTTTTACAAAATTCAATTTGAGCCCTAACTATTTACAAAACAGGGGTATGGATAAATAAAAGGAGAAAAGAAAAGAAAAAGGAAAAGCCCCCCCCCCCCGGACCAACTGGGCCGTGGCCCAGCTGGCCACCAGGCCACCAACCAGGCCGGCCCATTCCCCCCTGGCCGGCCCACCCCATCCCCTTATCCCCTCACTCCCCGTAACCCTAGCCCACCGACACCCCATTCCCCCACCCCCTCGGTCTCCACTCCCTCCACCCGATCCCATCTGGATCGGGCCGGCGACCCCGGCGACCGCGCCGCCCCGCTCTCCATCGCCGCTGCGCCTCGACGCCACCTCGCCAGTGCCGCCCTTCCGCCGGGCCTCCTCGTCCCGTCGCTCGACCTCGACCCCGTGCCCGACGCCGCCGCCCCGTCCTCCTCGTCCTCTCCCTCACCGGACCTCGTCGCGCCTCCCCCTCTCCGTCGTCGACCTCGTCCCCGTCCTCCCCCTCGAGCTCGAGCACCGCTGCCACCCCCCTACAGCCCGCGGTGAGCACCGCGCTGCCCGCGCCCCTCCTCTCCCCTCGGTCACCGCCGCGCTCACCGCAGCCCCGCACCGCGCCCGCACCTCGCCCCGCTCCGCCTCTACGCCTGGGCCGCGCCCCGGCCTTGCCCCGGCCGTCGCCCGCGCCCACCACGCGGCCGCACCGGCGCTGACCGCGTCGCCGGCCCTCTGGCCGTGCCTCACCGCCCGCGCATGGCCACCCCGCTCTGATGCTGCCTACGCGCGCCGCCTGCCGCTGCTGCCGACCGCCCGCGCGCCGCCCCTGCTCGCCTAGCGTCGCTGCTCCGCCCGCTCTTGCCACGCCCATCGCCCGCTTGCCTCGCCCGCGCCTGCCTGCGCTCGCGCGCACGCGCCGCCGCCGCTCGCGCACGCGCGCCGCGCCGCGCCCGTGGCCCGCCCGTGGCCCTTGTGCCACTGACCGGTGGGGCCCAGTGCCCCTGTGACGCCGACAGACGGGGCCCAGCCCCAAAAACGTTTTAGAAAAAAAAAATTAAATTAATTAATTAAATAATTAAATAGTTAATTAATTAAGTTAATTAATCCTGATTAGGTTAATTTAATTAAGTAGTTAATGTTAATTAAACAGTGATTTGATTAGTTAATCACTAATTAACCTAACAGCCTATGACAGGTGGGACCCACTGGTCCTGACGTCATGCTGACGTCATGCTGACGTCAGCAAGACACTGTTTCGGATAATGTTAATTTAAATAATTAATTAAATTCCAGAAATTAATAAAAACTTTAGAAAATCATATAAAATAATCCGTAGCTCAGATGAAAATACTTTGTACATGAAAGTTGCTCAGAACGACGAGACGAATCCGAATACGCGGTCCGTTCGCCCGTCACGCGTCCCTAACTATCCGAACTTGCAACCGTTCCCCTCTTATCCTCTGTCCGATAATTCCAAAGACCCGGGAAATATCGTCAGATATTCTCCCGCTCCGTCTGTTACGTGTGATGCTGCGTTAGACTACCCCTAGCACCGTGTATCGTATTTGTCATGCTCATGTTTGCTATATATTTATACTGTTTCCTCCCCCTCTTCTCTCTCGATAGCCCCCGACCCCGACGTCGTCCCCGAGACCGACGCAACTCCGGATCCCGAAGACACCATAGACGACCTTGCCCTTGCCGCCGAGCAACCAGGCAAGCCCCTCCCTTGAGCATACCGATATCGCCCATTCTAATTTCTCATGCTTGCATTAGAATTACTGCTGCTGCTGCTTTACCTATTCTGATGCATAGCCTGTTCATTGTAACCTGCTGTTGATAATTACCTACATATCCTAAACTGTTTAGTCTAGGCTGGGTAGAGACCTATCAGTGACCCCACTTATCCCGACTGCCGCGCTGGATCGTCAGAAGACCCGATCAATGGGATTGAAGACCAGGACCCGACACCGCACATCACCCCCCTTAGTTGTAACGACACTGCAGCGTTACTATCGAGTGCCGAGGGTGAAACCTCTTGTAGCACTTCTGATGTTAACTCTGTAGAGTAGCTATTCGGTCGTGGTCATCGAGGGTGATTCCTCCTTCACCGCTTCCGATAACGACGCTGTCGTACAACACCTCAAGTGTGGACCCAGTGAGGGTGATTCCTCCTAGTTCACCTTGACGGATACATCGAGTGGGAATTCAATGAGGGTGATACCTCAGATTCCCTGATGTTATGGACACACGGATACTTGGACTTTACAATGTTACTTGGAAAGGCGGGTCGACCCTGAGGGGTACCCGCGTGTGATGTGAAGGCGGGTTGCCAGTGTGGTGCCCGAGTGGTGAATACGAGGCGCGGCCGGGCATTCTTAACCCTTGCCGCAAGTCCTCGAGATGGGGCGACGGGGTCACATCTTTCGTGAGTCTCTGCTCGTTACCGCAAGCCCTAGTCCTAACGATTTGGATATTTGATCCGAGCAGGCCTCTGGCCTGATAGCACTAACCATCACGTGGGCATAGTATGGGCGTTCTGCATCGTATGCATCAGCCGAAAGCTCTGTCAGACGTCCAGTTCAGCAGTGCGGCATGGAGTGATTGGCGCCATTTCGGTGGTGCTTGGATCTGGGCCATGTACGCAACGACCCGGAGGGTGAGGGGCGATGGCCAAGACCCCCTTGCGCTTAGGACGTAGACCGGCGGGGACCTCTCTGCTGAGCCGTAGGTAGGGTTGCGATGTGTCGTTTGGCCGAGGCCGGGCATGACCCAGGAAAGTGTGTCCGGCCGGAGTTAATCGAGCGTGTTGGGTAAGTTGGTGCACCCCTGCAGGGAAGAACACTTCTATCGATAGCCGGTCCTACGGTAAAGGACACTCGGAGTTGTATCCTGATTGATACAATTTAGAACTGGATACCTGTGATGAGACCTGTATATATGGCTCTGGGATTGCTTCTCGCAGGGAGTCGAGAAGGGATCTCAGGACGAGGTTGATGAATGTATGGCTCTGGGATTGCTTTCTCGCAGGGAGTCGAGAAAGGATCTCTGGGTGAGGTTGATATTATTACTGCTACATTATATTGTATTGTTCTACTCTCTTCTACTGCTGCAAGATCGCTGAAGATGCTAGTCTTCGATAGGACTAGGCCTTCTCTCTATTCTGGCATTTCTGCAGCCCAGTCCACATATACAGCCTCCCCTTGATAATGTTGCATATGTAGTGTAGATCCTTGCTTGCTGAGTACTTCAGAGTACTCACGGTTGCTTTTCTTTCCTTTTCTCCCCATATCAGTTTGACGTGACCAGAGGACGGAGCCCCCCTGAGACAGATGCCCCGACGATCGCTACTACTACTACCCAGAGGATGGATGCTACTACGAGTTGACTGACGACCAGGAGTAGGATCGGAGGGTCCCAGGCAGGAGGCCTACGCCTTTCGATCGTAGTGTTTTTATTTTGCCCCGCCTTTCTAAAGGCCTTTCTGTTTCTATTTCATATCTGTACTCAGATATCTGATGCTTCCGCTGACGCTTGTTCGCAAGCTTATGTATTCGAGCCCTCGAGGCCCCTGGCTTGTAATATAAAGCTTGTATGACTTTATTTATGTTTTAGAGTTGTGTTGTGATATCTTCCCGTGAGTCCTTAGGCTTGATCGTGTGCATTTGCGTGTATGATTAGTGCACGATCGGGCCGGGGGCGTCACACCAAGGAAGCAAAGCTCATGCGTTCGCACGCGGAGAGGACAAAGCCCGACGATGGAGATGATCCGAAGCTGAGACACCTCGTGGATGGAAGCCAGTGGAGAGCGTTCAAGGGCGAATATCGGTATTTCGCATGTTATGCAAGGAACATCGTGCTCGGCACGTGTACCGATGGCATGAATCCGTTTGGCAACCAGAACACCAACCATAGCACATGGCCCATGTTTGTATGGATGTACAACATCCCCCCCTGGGTGTGCATGAAGTCGAAGTACATACACATGAGCATGCTGATTCAAGGGCCGAAACAACCAGGAAATAATATTAATCTATATCTGGGGCTACTTCAAGAGGAGTTAGACACGTTATGGAAAACACCGGCCAAGACATGGGACGCCAGCAAAGGCGAGTATTTCTATATGAGAGCCGCGCTGATCACGTTGGTGCATGACTATCTCGGTTACGGATATGTCGCAGGCTAGGTGTGCCATGGATATTGCGGATGCACGCGGTGCATGGATGATATGATGTCTCAGCAGCTAACGTCAAGGAAAGATGGCGGGTCTGGGAAAATCATGTACATGGGGCATCGAAGATGGCTCGAGAAGGATGACCCATGGAGAAACCGTGGAGATCTATTCAATGGTGAGGCTGAGCATCGAGGAACTCCACGTAAGCGGAGCGGCGCCGAAATCAATGAGCTATTGAAAAACTGGGAACAGTGCGCCGCGTTGGGAAAGATGATGAAAAAGGTGCCGGAGCCGCTGCTGAATGTATGGAAGACGAGGTCTGTCTTGGTCTCTACAACTTTTTCGACGTCATCTCTCGAAAGTCGATCAGTGTGAAGCAGCTCCGAAGGCTACATGAAGAGATCATTGTGATACTAAATGAGCTTGAGATGTACTTCCCGCCTGCATTCTTTGATGTCATGGTGCATCTGTGTGTCCCTATTGTGGATGACATAATACACCTGGGGCCGTCATTCCTGCACAACATGATGCCGTTTGAGAGGATGAATGGGATCATCAAAGGATTCGTTCGTAACATGTCCCGTCCGGATGGAAGCATCGTCCAGGGCTATCTGACACAAGAGTGCATCTCTTTCTTGAGAATTTTCTATATGGCGCAGATGGGCCGCCTGGTGTTGGTTTGCCCGTTAATAAGCACGATGGGAGGCTCGAAGGAGAAGGTCACTCCATCGGTTGTAGGGAACTGCATGTGGCCTACTCAGATCGACGCAACGACTTTGACAGAGCAAACTTGGTAGTGCTACAACACCTAGACCAGGTAGATCCTTTCGTGGCACTGCACAAAGAAACTATCGCAAAGAAGTATCGTGACCGGGGGGTATGCAGGACGGACGCCGAAGTTACTAGAGAGCACAACTCCACTTTCCTACATTGGTTCAAAGAGCATATTCTTGCTAATCCCCCGGAAGAGGGCTCTAAGGACGGATTGCTCATATACGCCTTAGCACATGGCCCCTCGCCCAACCTCATCACCTATCCGGCATACGATATCAACGGATACACGTTCTACACGGAGGCCAAAGATATGGACAGTGATGATCAGAACTCAGGGGTGATGATGGAATGTATGACCGGCAGCGAAAACGGCGCAACTGAGAGATTTTACGAAAGGGTCTAGGAGATCTGGGAGCTTGACTACTCTGGACTGCACAATGCAACGATGTTCCATGTCAGATGGGCTAAGAATGTCGAAAGAGAAAACCGGTATTTCACTACCATGACTATACCTGACGCCAAGAGCGCTACCATGAATGCCATCGCAAAAAATGAGCCATGGGTACACGCTAAGCACGTGACACAATGCTTCTTCATAACTGACCCGTGCAATCCCAGCCGTGTTGTTGTGAGGAGAGGCAAATGGAACATCATTGGAATGGATGGAGTCACCAACGAGGAAGACTACGACCAGTACGGAAACCCGATGAGGGAAGATGATGATGACGATGAAGTATACGTCAAAAGAAGAATCAATATTAAAGATCGTACTCAATGGAAAAGGAAAAGTCACAATGAGGGGCTCAATTATTCGTCAACGAACAAGAAGGGAAAGAAGCTCACTCAAAAACGAAAATGTCGACGCTGAGAAACCGTTGTCGGTCAAATGATGTAATATATATGTTCCTATTTTGTATGCACACTTAACCGTTATGGGTCAAATGATGTAATATATATGTCCTATTTTGTATAGCACACTTAATCGTTATGGGTCAAATGATGCAATATATATCGCCTTAGTTATATACATTGTATCACCTTCCCTTCGTTCTGGCTCTCGGGAAAAGTGGGAAAAGAAAAGAAAAGGAAAAGAAGAAAGAAAAGGAAAAGAAGAAAAGATTACCTTAAATAAAAGAAAAGGAAAAGAAGAAAAGAAAAGGAAAAGAAAAGAAGAAAAAGAAGAAAAAAAGGAAAAGAAAAGAAAAAGAAGAAAAGAAAAGGAAAAGAAAATAGAAGAAACAAACAGGAAAAGAAAAGGAAAATAAAAAATGAAAACAATAGCAGGAGCGCTGGTTGAGTAAAAGTGCTATAGCTACGTTATGTAGCAGAAGTGCTGTTCCAGAAAAATGCTATAGCTACTTCATATAGCAGTAGCGCTTTTCTTGAAAATGCGCTGTAGCTCGCTTTTCTTGAAAACGTGCTATAGCTAAGTTAGCTACATCGCGTTTTCAAGAAAAGCGCTACTGCTATTTTCACATAACCCCCTGCGCGGGCTTCCCTCCTCTCCTTCCTCCCCCAATTCCCCCACTCTCTTCTCCCCCTCATCGCCCCTGCCCTCGCCCTCGCCGGAGCCCGTGCGCCGACCCCGACGTCGCACACCTCCCTCGCCCTCGCCGGAGCCCGAGCGCCGACCCCAACGCCGCGCGCCTCCTCCCTCGTCCCCGGCCCCGACCACGACGCGGCGCCTCCTCCCTCGGCCCCGGCCCCGACCACGACGCCGCACGCCTCTGTCGCCGTCGCCCGGCCCCAGCCCCGTCCCCGACACGCCACGCCTCCCTCCTCTGCTTCCTCCCCTTCCAACCTCGGCCCTCCTCGCGCTGCACCCTCTGTAAGCCCCCCACCGCTCCTCCTCTCTCTGCCATTAGAGTTCTAGCTAGGGTTCTTTGGTTAATTTACTTAGGTTTTAGTTAGGGCAGTAGGTTAATTAGGTTATCTATTTAGTTAGGGCAGTAGGTTAATTAGGTTATCTATTTAGTTAGGATAGTAGGTAGTTATTTTTTTTGCGGTGATGAATTTAGTTATGAATTTAGCTAGGTATCAAACTAGTAGGTTAATTTGGCTATATTATGAACCCCTAGGTGCATTTTGAACCCTATTTAGTATGAACCCTAGTTAGGATTAACCCTAGTTAGTATGAACCCTAGGTTTCAAATATTGTGAAGAAAAATGACTTCTTGCATTTTTCTTCAAGTTCTATATTTTTCTTCCTTTTATATGCAAATTTGAAGTGGACATGTGATATGTGGACATGTGATTTGGACATGTCATATTTGGAATTTGGACATGTCATATTTGGACATGTGATGTTTTGGACATGTCATATTTGGAAAATGATGATTATGTGCAGGGTAAATGATCCGAGTGGCCTATGTTTCGCCGGAATGTTGATTCATTTCTGTTCCGGTGAATTTCAGGCACTCGATATGTCCACTTTTTAGCAAAGGTCATGCCGAAATTTCCCGTGAATTTTGGCATGACTTGTGCTAGAAAGTAGGAATATCGAGTGCCGGGAAACGGCATTCCGGCAAACCATAGACCTTTTTTTATGTCATTTCTCATTTTATTATAGTTTTAGAATTAAACGAGGAGACATAATCATAGGAAACATGTCGAACAACAAAGAAACTGGGCCTTCTGACCAAGATGCAGACGAGATGGATTATGAGGGTGAACAATAGTACCTCGACTTTTTGTCTGCTAAGCACAGTCAAGGTTTGCAGGGCGGCCTTGATGATGGTACTGACGCCGACATCGACACCGATGGCGCCGGCACCGATGGCGGCACCGAGACCGATGGGGAAGGTACCGGCGGGGAAGATACCGAAAAGAAGAAGCAGTGGATACGAAAACCTAACAAACTCGGCATCGGACGACTAGTGATCACAAAGATGGCCCCTGGCAAGTTTGAGCCATTAGAGCCAGAAGAACCTCGCAAGTGCTATGGGAACCAAGTAGGATGCATCCTACGGGAATGCGTGAGCATCAACGATGGTGACTTAAGGAGTAAAGAACATTTGAGGCAGTTGCTCCTGACGAAGTTGCACAAGAGATTCAAGTTCCCTGACCGGGATGATAGCATAGAACAACCGTGGGATGATCCGAAGATGAAAAAGATTAACAATCACGCAATGGGCATGTTCAGCAATGATTTGGCCTCCTGGAAAGGGAGGGTGAAACGAGCTATTGAGGCTGAGGAACCCCTGTCCAAGATTTTGGAGGAAAATCCGACACTTACGGAAGAGGAGTTCGAAAAGTTCAAGGACACTTGCGCTACCGAGGCAGCCAAGGCTAAGGCTGCGAAATTCAAGAGCCTTCAGCAAAGGAACACGGGGAAGCATCGCCTCGGAAGCCGTGGCTACCTTGGCAAAAGGCCCATATGGGATAAGGAGGACGTGGAACGTGAAGCCGCGGGTCTCCCAGACCCCTTCGCGAAGTTCACCAACCCCTTGGAGCGTGACTTCATCAGGGCCCGTTACAAGTGGGACAAGGAAAATAAGTTTTTTTACATGGACCAGATCACGAGGAAATTGATTAGAATACTGGTAATTATTCTTTTACCACCTTACATTTAGCTTCTGATCAAGTCGACTACACATTCGTAAATGGTTCACGTTCCTTCTGCAGGAGAAGCAACACGAGCTTGCAGCCGAAAGCCCTACTTCGTCGATGAGGCCCAAGTGGGACACCCCTCTCAACTGGGCCTTGAACGAACTTAAGGGACTCCCTTTGGGCCAGCGGCCGCAATATGGATGTGTGCACGGTGCCAGAGACAACGCCACATGGAAGGTGTTTTACAACGAGGGCCCGGAGGCCAAGAAGCAGAAAAAGAAGTTTAGTCAGGCGGACATCGACAAGAAGGTGAAGCTTGCGTTCGAGAAAAAAGCAGCTGAGGACGCGAAAAAAGCAGCCGAGGAGAAAAATGAGTTGCTACAGCAGGCAGTCGATGCACCTGTACATGCCTGCAGAAATGATTTCACTACTAATTTGATCCCGGCTATCATCAACTGGACAAAGGAAAATCCAGACAAGATGGTAGATGATTTCCCCATGCCCAGTTTCGTCGGGAGCAACTCGGTGAACAACACCACCACACCATCACCTGCTCATGCAACCGCGCCTGCTCCCGCACCCGCACCGGCACCCGCTCATAGCAGCCCGTCCTCAATCTCTGGCGTGCTAGGCGGGCCTTCGTCTTTGGCTGAGCTCGACGCCCTCACGGTAATTACATGTTGCACCAACATATATCTAGAATATTCCATTTTCGTTGCCTTTTGGATGTTTTACGCCGCAGACATGTGTTTGCAGGCCGACGAAACCCCGTGCACCGTACTCTACTTGATCAAAGGCCAGATGGTGTACGTGGGAAAGGCGGTGATAAGGAAGCCCTTGGAACTCACGTTCCACGGCCAGCCAATGCCCGGTGGGCACTTCAGGGTTACCTTGTCGAGTGTGAAATCGGGGCACAAGGATTTGCCTCCTCCAGTACGGCTAGGGGGAGAGGATGACAAGACCCCGCCGCGGATTGGAAACTGCAAGGGTTGGGTGCTGCTATGGCTGAAGAATCTTCTTCGTCTGGAGCCGGCCGAGAGCACACCAATAACCACACATCAACAAGTAGGTATGGACACCACCACCCTGCCTATGCAATTACCAGCGCCTGTAGTGCCGGGTGAGAGCGGCAGACGACGTGATGAAGGGGGTCCAATAGTGGCTGATGTAATCGCCCTGTAGAACAAAGAATGGATGATGAGATGGAGGAGGACCCTCTTCGGTTCCTCAATACAGGCGCCTATGACGGTGACTTAGATATGATGAGTCAGCCATATGAGGACTCGGGCTATCAGCATGCTGATGAGGATATGAATGATCTGCCCGGGAAGGAACGGCCTAGCAGGGATTGCAAGAAGTCTCTCTTCATGCAATCCTCACAGGACACGCCTGAAGATGCCGCCTCAACACATGCTCAACTAGCCGAGGGTCGTACAGTGCTTAGCCCGACAACACTGGGGCAGGGGTTAAGGAAGGGTCTGGAAGGTCAGCCCAAGAAAAAGGAGAGTAAGAGACCAGGGAAGAGAGGCTCTGCTGCCTACAAACAAGCCAGAGCACATAGCAGCCAGACGGTGGATTTTGAAGAGCGTGTATCGGTCAAAGGTGCGGCCATGTTCCATGTCACGGGCGAGCCAATGCTACCATCGAAACCGCTGGAGGCAATATCAGGGGATCTCAGGAGACTGCACGACCATGTGCTGTCGATTGAGAAAAGCCAACTAGCCTCGAAGGATCCAGGATATCCGACATACGCGGCTCGTGTGCCTGAGGGGAAGTGCTACGTCGACACACGGCCCGCGGAGGTGTTCTTCCTGCGGTTTGAGCATATCTTCGAGATGTTTCTGACAAGGCGGCTCGATTGTACAATCGTCCGCCTTTTTGCGCTACATATGAGCTCTGTCATGAAGAGAGAAGAAGTCTCGCAAATCTGTGTGGCGGATCCATACTACATGCACGAGTCCTTCTTGAGTCTCGGCGACTTTGAACGTAAAACTACTAGGGAGTACCTCGAAAACTTCATGCTACAGAATAAGGACCAGGAAATTGTCCTCCTGCCTTATCATCCAAAGTAAGTCAGTGCCGGACAACCCTTTCGTACATTTCAATCATTCCTTCTCGCTCATATGCAGATTAATTTGAGGTGTTTTTTTCTCCGCAGCAACGGGCGCGCCGTCCTTATCGTTCTTTATCCGCGAGTCTCCCACGCCGTGTATTTTGACCACCAGAAACTACAAGATGAAGGACTACACCCACGTAATGAATATTCTAGATGATGCTCTCCAAGGCTTCTGCTTGAGGGGTGGCTACCTGTAGATCAGGAAACAAAGGAACAAGAAGACGGGTTTCTCGCATAAAACTAACTTCTGCTGCATCCATGTCCCAAAACCAAGCAGGAACGATGGATTCTACCTCCTCCATCTCATGATGGAGTTCAGAAGGGATCACCAAAAGCTTCGCATGACAAGCAGAAATGATGATCATATCCGCAAGTGGGTAGAATCTCATGGAGATGTGGATTATTAACTTAGAGATGACTTCTTTCGCATCCAGAGGGACATTGCAACGATCATCATGAAAGAATTCGTCGAAGAGAAGGGGATGTTCCACCACGGCCCTATATCGCGAGCTGATGTCCGAACTCGCATAGGCATGCAACGTCAGGACCTCACGTCGTTAAGAAGCTAGGGTCCATCCTTGATGATATGGAAGGATGGAACTTCTAGTGATTTACGATGCCGATAATGATGATATGTGTCGGTTGAACTTGTATAGTTTCTATAGCGATGAAACTTTGTGATGTCCACGGTCCCTGCCGAACTTGCGTTACGCTACTTTGTTAGTTTGGGTACGATGACCTGCGTACCTCTAGTTAATTAGTTTGCGTACGATGAAACTGCGGTGATTATTTGTATGTTTACTATATGTTGCATCTAGTTGCTAACCCTTTCTTTTTCGTGTTGCTCAAGTATATTTTGTTGCATATGATTGTACATTCTCTTGATAAAGATGCATCTCTAACAGGTACCTAGATTCTTGATGGCGAAGAAACAGTGCTATGTCGTGTACAAAGGGAAGGTTCCGGGAGTGTACGACGAGTGGCCTGAGTGTCAGGCGCAAGTGGAGGGGGTCTCGGGCGCCAGCCATAAAGGCTTCAAAAGCAGACAAGAAGCAGAAGCTAAATACTTGAGATTCACGCTAGCGCGAGAGAGGACTCATAACCGCCGCCTCATGTACTGCATAGTTCCGCTCTCACTCATAGTGATAGCTCTTCTCGCGTATATCATTGTTTAGATGGATGACGATGTAGTTGCAAGTATTCGAGACTTGTACCGCTATTTTCGAGATGATGACGAGAGACCACTTTGTGTTGGATGATGATTATGATGATGACATGATTTGATGAGACTATTTGTATGTATATGCTATGATCACATTTGTATGTGTATGATGATGTCATTTGTATGTGCTAAAGATTATTGTATAAAGCCTGTTCAAATACAAAACAAATATGCAGAAAAAAAAATCAGAAACTAATAAAACTAGCAGTAGCGAGGGGGGAAAAGTTAGCAGCAGCGCGCCCTTACTAGTAGCGCGCCTTAATTCAAAGCGCTGCAGCTATTAGCAGTAGCGCATGGCTGTAAAGATCGCTACTGCTACGCATGCATAGCAGTAGCGCGGGCCAACACGCGCTATTGCTACAGGTTAGCTGTAGCGCCGTATCAGTAGCGCGGGAGCCCGCGCTATTGATACACCTAATACACGCGCTACTGCTAGGCTTTTCCCTCGTAGTGATCGCTCGTCCCCGACCGCTACTCATAAGGAAGACAATCAATAATAAATCATGCTCCAACTTCATAGCATAACGAGAGACTATACGTGTATGCTTCGGGAATCACAAACCTTAACACCAATATTCTTACTAACCACAACCATTTACTAGTACCTCCCACATATTCCATCTCTATATCGCAAAACTATTGCAAGGAATCAAACATATTATATTCAGTGATCCATAAGTTTTATGTAGGATTTTATGACTAACCATGCAAATGGCCAATTCCTGTTGACTCTCTAAATAGATATAAGTGAAGCATAAGAGTTTAATTCTTTCTATAAAAGATCATGCTCTAATAAATATAAGTGAAGCAAAAGAGCAATCTACAAATAATGGTTTTCCATGTGAAGAGAAACAGGCAATCCAAACTTCAAATAATATAAGTGAAGCACATGAAGCATTCTATAAAGCCATACTCAAAAGATATAAGTGAAGTGCAATGAGCATTCTATAAATCAACCATGGACTATCTCATACCAGCATGGTGCATAAAATAAAAATGAAAATAAACACAAAATACGCTCCAAGATTTACACATATCACGTGAACGAAACTAAGACGAAAACATACCGATACTTGTTGAAGAAAGATGGGACGCCTTCCAGGGCATCCCCAAGCTTAGATGCTTGAGTCTCCTTGAATATTTACTTGGGGTGCCTTGGGCATCGCCAAGGTTGAGCTCTTGCCTCTCCTCCTTCTCACATCGAGACCTCCTCGATCTTTGATCACTTCATCCACACAAAACTCAACAGAAACCTCGTGAGATCCGTTAGTATAATAATGCAAATCACTACTCTAAGTACTGTTGTAAACCAATTCATATTTTGTTTTTGCATTGTAGCTACTGTATTATAACTTTTCCATGGCTTATACCACCGATAAAAATCGATAGTTTCATCAAAAAAAGCAAAACAATGCATCAAAAACAGAATCTGTCTTAAACAGGACAGTATGTAGCTATCTGAACACCTACCATACTTCTATTACACCAATTTTTTTTAAAAATTAGGAAAAAATAAAATTTTTGCATAGAAAGACTTTACAAAAAGTTTCAGAACCTTTCGATATTCCAGTAAAAAATGTAAAATCGCGCACTACAGCCAAAGTTTCTGTTTTGCACCGCACATACCAACAAACAATCTAATCATCCTAATGGCAAATCTTGGCACATTATTTTTATAATACAATGGATTTTTACAAGGGTATAATTATTTTTGTGAGAAACTTCCATGAAAAATTTACATTGTTTCCATGAGCATGAACACAAGTGTTCAAGGTCGACCCTCACTTCTCCAATGCATCACCTTTCAATCGCTTCTCTTTTTGTGAAGTTTTAAGGTTCCCCTCTATATTTTTTGTTTTTTAACTTTATAAAAGCACTCAACAAAATAAAATGACTCTCTAAAACTTCCGGGTTGTCTCCCTGGTAGCACTTTCTTTAAAGCCATTAAGCTAGGCATAAAGTGCTCAAGTAATGGATCCACCCGGATCCCAAGGTATATCAAAGCCAATTTTAATTAGCAATGATTTGGCATTTAGCAGTGAGCACAAAGCAACAAATATCATGCAATGACAAAGTCTAACTCTCTTCCTATGCATCGGCATGTCATATAAGTACAATTCATGCACATCAAGTAAAGGCCAATACATAGCATAAGCAATTTTTTCCAATTTTATCGTGTTGGAAACATAGAGAGGTGGAGATGTAGTTCCTCTCTCATAATAATTGCAAGTAGGAGTAGCAAGCACATGCATATTAAATTCATCAAAATCATCATGTGCAACGGTAAAAGGCAACCCATCAATGTAATCCTTAATAAGTGCAAACTTCTCCGATAGAGTGTAGTTGGGAGAATTCAAAAAGATAATAGGACTATTATGCATGGGTGCAATAGCAGCAATTTCATTCTTAACATAAGGAACTATAGCAAGTTCATCTCCATAAGCATAATTCATATTGGCATCTTGGCCACAATCATAGCAAGCATTAAGTTCATTAAAAAGGGATATTTCAAAATAATCAACGGGATCATAGAAATTATCATAGCATTCATCCTCCGGTAAGCATGAAGGGAAATTAAATAATGTATGAGTTGAAGAGTTACTCTCATTAGAAGGTGGGCACGGATAGCTAATCCGCTCTTCCTCCTTTTGTTCTTCGCTCTCCTCATCATCTTTTTCATCCAATGAGCTCATAGTTTCATCAATTTCTTCTTCCATAGACTCCTGCAAGATATTAGTCTCTTCTTGGACATCGGAGACTTTCTCAATAAATATATCAATATCAGAATTGTATTTATAATTTTCATAGAAATATTTAATGATGGCAAAATTTTCAGGTCTATAAACATCATCATCAAAAGCTTCATACTTTAAAAACAAAGATTCAATTTCATAAGCACCCTTAAAAGCAACAAATTCTTCTATTCGTTCCACATCATAGTAATCATATCTACCATTAGCATAAGAAGCCAAGGTTTCATTATCATTAAATTTTCATGAAAAGGGAAGGTGTGGAGCATTCATCCTAGAGCAACAAGTAAAATCATATCTCTGGCATAAATTCCAAGCATACTAATGCAACATATCAATTTGATCCCATAATAGTTTCCCTTTTTGTGTCAAGCGATAATCCCTAAAGTATTCACGTTGATCCAACGTTACTCCCATTATCAAGTTGAATGGGGTTTTCTCAGGATTATCAAAGTAGTCCATAATATTTTTCACATAACGAGCATCGAGGGTTTTAGGAGGTTCCCCATCTCCATGAGTAGCAAGTACCACTAAATTTTTTGGTGTTTCGTGTTCCATATCAATAACTAAAGATAGAGAACAACTTAGAACAGAAAGTAAAAACTACTTAGTGATAAAGCAAACAAGCACACGCGAGAATATTCACCCCACGCTATTGCTCCCCGGCAATGGTGCCAGAAAAAGGTCTTGATAACCCACAAGTATAGGGGATCATTTGTAGCCTTCTTTGATAAATAAGAGTGTCGAACCCAACGAGGAGCTAAAGGTAGAACAAATATTCCCTCAAGTTCTATCGACCACCGATACAACTCTACGCACACTTAACGTTTGCTTTACCTAGAACAAGTATGAAACTATTTTGCAAGAATAAAACTACGAGTACTTTGCGAGAATAAAACTACGAATAAATTGCAAGGTAATAAAAGTGGATAGCTTTTGTCAACAAGAAAGTCATTTGTCCCTAGGCAATCGATAACTAGACCGGTAATCATTCATGCAATTTTATATGAGGGAGAGGCATGAGCTAACATACTTTCTCTACTTGGATCATATGCACTTATGATTGGAACTCTAGCAAGCATCCGCAACTACTAAAGATCATTAAGGTTGTGAAACCCAACCATAGCATTAAGTATCAAGTCCACTTTACTCCCATACGCAACAACCCACTTATCCGTGTTTAGGCTGCTGTCACCCCCGCAACCGACAATAAGCGAGTCATGAACATATTGCAACACCCTACAGTGAGGACCCCTCATGTTTGCGCGAGATGGAGGGCACCGTAGGACAGCACCATAATTTAAATATACACTCATACCAACCAAGATCAAGATTAGCCCACATGACAAAATGAATCTACTCAAACATCATAGGATAACCATAGATCATTGGGAAATAATATATGGAGTTGAGCACCATGTTTAAGTAGAGATTACATCGGGGAAGAGATGTGTTACACTGCTGCATAGAGGGGGAGAAAGTTGGTGTTGACGGTAGCAAGGTTGTTGATGTAGATCACCGTCACGATCATAGCCCTGGCGGCACTCCGGCGCCATCGGGAGAGAGGGGGAGAGAGCCCGCCTCCTTCTTCTTCTTCCTTGGCCTCCCCCCTAGATGGGAGGAGAGTTCCCCCTCTGGTCCATGGCCCCCATGGCGGCAGAGGGGCAGGAGCCCCTCCGAGATTGGATCTCCCTCTCTGTCCTCTTCTGTTTCTCGTTCTCCAAATCTGGCCGAAAACCGTTTCTTATATTCCCGGAGATCCGTAACTCTGATTGCGCTGAGATTTTAACACGATTTTTTCCAGATATAAGCTTCCTTGCGCCCGAAGTAGAGCTCGAACCGACATCCGAGGAGGGCACAACCCACCAGGGTACGCCTGGCCCCTAGGGCGCGCCCTGGTGTCTTGTGGGGGCTGTGGGCCCCCGTTTGTGTTGATTCCAAGTCCCAAAAATCACATATATTCCAAAATAATTCTCCGTAAATTTTTATCGCGTTTGGACTTCGTTTGATATGGATTTTCTGTGAAACAAAAAACATGCAACAAACAGGAACTGGCACTGGGCACTGGATTAATAGGTTAGTCCAAATAAATCATATAAAATGTTGCCAAAAGTGTGTGAAAGTTGTATAATATTGGCTTGAAACAATAAAAAATTATAGATACGATGAAGACGTATCATTGTGCTTGCGTAGGTAGCTAGTCTTAATTGATAAAACTGGTTAACCACGTAAATAAAATTTTGCTAAAACCGATTAGAGGACGTCTAACTTGGTTTTGCAGGGTTTGCATATGATGTGGTACAGCCTTCGTCATGATAATGAGTTTATGTATGACATGGTTATATGATGTATTGTTAAGTGGTCTGCGCGGTATTGTTAAGTGGTCTGCACGTCACGACATGATGGCTGGAGCCACGAGATTGCCACCTTAATGTAAATATTGTAGAGATCGATTACATGTGACGGTGGCAAGACATACACGGAAATCCCTAATGAGGACAAGGTGTAACAAGGCGTGGGACGAGGAGCTATAATTTCTTGCCGCGGCGGAATTTCAGATTTTGGTGCCACAACAACGTTTTCTGAAACGGTCGCCATGGCAACATTCTCGGAGATTGCTGCCATGGCAACGTTTTTGAAACGGTTGCCACGACAATGAAATATTGGCCGTCACGTCACTTCAACTCAAGATTGAAGATGATCATGGAAAACTCCCGGCGCCCAGGGCTATACCATGTCATGCTCTTATGAATTTCCTGAGATGTTTATCCCTTTATTGTTTGCACCCTTTGATTGCACAATAGTCAATTATTAGGGTGATCTCTCACAATAAATATCAAGATAAAATGTGATCTTACCAGTGTTGCAACCGTCTATAACACGTAGCATTCCAAAGTGCATCATGTCCACATGAGTACAAATGGGACGTGAAGTGTAAGACGGGGATGGTCAAACCATGTATGCAGATAACACTTGGTTGTCTTGAAGTTCTAGCAGAATCGTTCTGAGCTCGGAGCACAAAGCATCGAAAGATGAACAAGAGTCATATGGAGATATGATCGGCAAAAGTTTGCCCACCAGTCAAAAAATCTTGTCATCAGTGATGTCCACATCAATGGCTGAGAACTAGACTTGGATCTTGAATCACTCACTATTAATTATGAGAGATATTAATTTGAGTGGGAGTGCACTTTATATTTAATTTTGCTTTAATAAACTAGTGCAATATTAATTATGAATTGTGTCTAAAATTGAATCTTGTGATTGTTGTTGTAGATCAATGGCTAGCAATAGTTTCAATTTAGCACCACTGTTTGAGAAAGAAAAGTTAGTTGAGAATGTTGGAAACTATGAGGACTGGATCCACACTCTGAGATGCGTTCTCTGGAGTGCAAAGAAAGAATATGTGCTGGATCAACCACTTGGTGACTACCCGGCGCCTGGAGTGTTGCAAGATGTCATCAACATATTTTTATCTCGCAAGAATGATTTCAGTGTTGTCAAGAGTATTATGTTAGCTTGCATGGACACTATGTTACAGAAACATTTTGAACATTCCAATACTATTGAAATTGTCGAGGCACTGGAAGTTCTGTATCACAAAGAATCAGCTGAAGTTCATGAGATGATTGAAGCAATGGTAGAATGCAAGATAACTGAAGGTGTAAAGCAAGATGCCAGGCTGGTAGACTATTATGAAAGTATAACTGCAATGGGGATTGATTTTGCCAAGACACCACAAAATGACTTGCTCCTCACTTCTCTTTCTGAAGCAATAATGCTCAAAACCAATGAGATTGGGTTGCAGAACCAACAAAATTTATTGGTAAACAAAACAGAAAGTTTCAAGAGGAAGCGTAACACCAAAAGTAACAGGGGTGGAGCACCTCATGATACTTCATGTTTCTACTGCAAAAAGATAGGACACTAGAAAAGAAATTGCTTGAAGTATCTGGCAGATAAGAAGAACTCATCTTCAAGTAAAGGTATAAAATTATATAAGTTAATGTTATTGATATTCACCTTGCTGAAAACTCCAAGTCATGGGTATTTGATACCGGATCTGTTGCTCACATTTGCAACACGATGCAGGGACTACGAAAGATTCGCAAGCTGAGTAGAAATGAAGTCGTGATGCGAGTCGTGAATGGTAATGGGATTGCCGCTCTAGCTATCCGTGTCATGTCTTTGAGTTTACCTTTGATGACCCACAAGTATAGGGGATCAATCGTAGTCCTTTTGATAACTAAGAGTGTCGAACCCAACTAGGAGCAGAAGGAAATGACAAGTGGTTTTCGGCAAGGTATTTTCTGCAAGATCTGAAATAGTTTGTAACAAGTAGTTTGATAGTAAGATAATTTGTAACGAGCAAGTAACGGTAACAGTAAATAAAGTGCAGCAAGGTAGCCCAATCATTGTGTGGCAAAGGACAGGCCAAAACGGTCTCTTATGATAAGCAAAGCATTCTTGAGCGTACACGGGAATTTCACCATATCACTTTCATCATGTTGGTTTGATTTGTGTTCGCTACTTTGATAATTTCATATGTGGGTGGACCGGTGCTTCGGTGCTGTTCTTACTTGAACAAACCTCCTACTTATGATTAACCCCCTCGCAAGCATCCGCAACTACGAGAAAAGTATTAAGATAAAATCTAACCATAGCATTAAACTTTTGGATCCAAATCGGCCCCTTACGAAGTAGCGCATAAACTAGGGTTTAAGCTTCTGTCACTCTAGCAACCCATCATCTAATAACTACTCCATAATGCATTCCCTTAGGCCCAAATATGGTGAAGTGCCATGTAGTCGACGTTCACATGACACCACTAAGGGAATCACAACATACATATCATCAAAATATCGAACATATATCAAGTTCACATGATTACTTGCAACTTGACTTCTCCCGTGACCTCAAGAACAAAAGTAACTACTCACAAATAATAATAATGCTCAAGATCAGAGGGGTATTAAATAGCATAATGGATCTGAACATATAATCTTCCACCAAATAAACCATATAGTAATCAACTACAAGATGTAATCAGCACTACTAGTCACCCACAAGTACCAATCTAAGGTTCCAGTACAAAGATTCAACACAAGAGATGAACTAGGATTTGAGAGGAGATGGTGTTGTTGAAGATGTTGATGGAGATGGCCCTCCCAAAGATGGGAGAGTTGTTGGTGATGACGATGACGATGATTTCCCCCTCTGGGAGGGATGTTCCCCAGCGGAATCGCTCCGCCGAAGGGCAAAAGTGCTCCTACCCATGTTCCACCTCGAGACGGTGGCACTTCATCCCGAAATTCCTCTTCTTATTTTTTCTAGGTCAAAATCACTTATATACCAAAAGAGGGGCACCGGAGGTGGGCCGAGGAGGGCACAACCCACCAGGGCGCGCCTGGGCTCCCTGGCGCGCCCAGGTGGGTTGTGCCCACCTGGTGGGCCCCCTTTTATTTTCTCCAATAATTCTTAAATAATCCATAAAAAATCTCCGTGAAGTTTCAGCTTATTTGGGGTTGTGTAGAACAGGTAGCTCTGACGTGCTTTTTCAGGTCCAGAATTCCAGCTGCCGGTATTCTCCCTCTTTGTGTAAACCTTGCATATTATGAGAAAAAAGGCATTAGAATTACTCCCAAAAGCATTATTATGAATAAAAACATTATAAATAACAGTAGGAAAACATGATGCAAAATGGACGTATCAACTCCCCCAAGCTTAGACCTTGCTTGTCCTCAAGCGAAAACCGAAATCGAAAAACATGTCCACATGCTTAGAGAGGGAGGTGTCGATAAAAACAAATACGGACATAGAAGCATCATGCATATTATTATAACAACAAGGAATTTTAACATAAAACTTTATCAAACAACTTTTGTCACATAACTTTTATCATATAACTTCTCATGAGCAAGTAACAATTCATCACAACATTGAAGTATAAAGCATAAACCTTATTGAAAACCAACAATCTATGTTCTCAGTCAACTTTGCAACTATAATTCATCATATTTTCAGGAAGGGTCATATATCGGAGCCTTTAGGCAAGTCCACATACTCAACCATCTTTTAATCTTCTATGATTGCTAACACTCACAGCATACCCATGATCAAAAAGTTTCAACCGGACACATAGAAAGATAGGGGCTTATAGTTTTGCCTCCCAACGTATTGACCTCAAGGGTGATGTCAACAATAATAACTCATGCCTACTCATATCCAACTGGATATAAGTGCCTAGATCTTTCCTCACCACATGATGCTTGCCAAAAGAGAAAAATAAAAAAGGAATAGGGAAGAAAACTTTGACTCTTCATAAAAGTAAATGCATAAAAGTAAAAGATAGGCCCTTCACAGGGGGAAGCAGAGGTTGTCATGCACTTATTTGTTTGTATGCCAAATCCCTTAATGCAAAAGAACGTCACGTTATATTGCCCCTTATGATAGCAACCTTTATTATGCAGTCTGTCGCTTTTATTCTTTGCCATCACAAGTTCATATAACGCTCAATTTTCTCTTACACTAAATGATCCAACACATTTAGAAGCATTTTTTATTGCCTTATTGCACCGATGACAACTTACATGAAGGATCTTACTTAATCCATAGGTAGGTATGATGGACTCTCAAAATGAGATTTGGGTTAAGGGTTTTGGATGCGCAAGTAGTATTTCTACTTAGTGCGGAATTTTTGGCTAGAAAAGATATTGAACAAGCACCACATGTTAAAGGATCTATGACAATGTAACTTCTATGTGAATATGAACAAACATAAATCATTACGTTGTCTTCCTTGTCCAACGTCAACTATTTTGACACAAAATATTTAATGGGGGCTCACAATCATAAAAGATGTCCAAGATAGTGTATTTGCATGTGAATCTTCTCTTCCCTTATTAATTCTTTCATGAATTGCATCATTGACCAATGCTATGTTTGTCAATCTCCAACAAATTTTACTACTTATACTTTTCCTTATGTGATGTCATTACTTACCATAAGATTAGCATATGATCTTTTCATTTATTTTCCTTTCTTTTATTGAAACATTAAAGTAAAGGACCAAAACTCAAACTACACTTTATTATATATCTCAAACACGATTACATCGATAGATCACTAAGCAAACACTCAAAAAGAAAGGATCGAACTAAACTTTTATTCAACTAGATCATAAGAGAACTAAGGATCAAACTAAAATAGATGAAAGCAAAGATAGTGGTGGTGATACGATACCGGGACACCTCCCCCAAGCTTGGCACAAGCCAAGGGGAGTGTCCATACCATGAACTCAAGTCTCCTTTGGTGATGAAGAAGATGGTGGTGGTGACGAGGTAGTAGCAGTCTTATCTTCCGGTTTCCATGGCAATGGCTCACCATCATAAGAGGAGGAGCGAGTCTCATGAGTCCTGCAACTAGCAGCCAAACTCATACCTTTAAACCTTGCCTCATATTCAAAGACTTAGTTTTGGAGATCATAGATTTGACTTTGCAGGAAGTTGATTTGCTCGTTGAAGGTGAAGACGATGTCCTTCATGGATTTGCCATCCACCTTGAGATCACGGGTGTAATCCGCGATCATGAGGTGATTGGCATTGAGTCCACGTTCCACCATCCCCTTGCACTTGAAGACCTCCTGCTCCATAGCTTCGAGCCGAGCATCCACGGTCCCCATCCCCTTGGGGCCCTGGACGTCCTGGATGTGGAGCACCCCCTCACGCATCTCAATGGTTTGAGGGTGCTGTATCACCTCCTGCAGATATGGGTTGATGACGTTCTCGAAGAACTTGTCCTTGGAGGAGCTCGAAGCGGCCATGGCGATCTAGATCTGTTAGAAAACAGCAAGAAAGAAGAACAGAAGATTTCTCCGTGATGCGGTGGTCAATACATTCAGGGGGTATATAAAGATTTTTTATCTTGGGAAACAAGTAAACGGGAGGAAAACGGAGTCGGGAAGGTTCCCGAGGTGGGCACAACCCACTTGGGCGTGCCAGGGGACCCTGGCGTGCCCTGTGTCTTGTGCCCACCAGGGTTGCCTTCCTAGTTGTTTCTTATTTTCCTAATTTTTGTTATATTCCAAAACTGACAGAAAATATTTTTGCGGATTTTTCGGAGTCCGTTTACTTACCGTATCATGTACCTCCTCTTTTTAGTTATTCTGGAGTGTTCCGGAAGGTTTCTTTTATGTGTTCCTCAGGTGTCATGGTTTGAATAATATTGCTTTCAACATTAATAGGCGTACCTAAGATATAGTGTTTAATTCTTTGCCCATTGACCACCTTCGGGTTAGTACCTTCGGCATTATTTATTTTGATAGCTCCAGAAAGATAAACTTCTTCGATGACATAAGGTCCTTCCCATTTAGAGAGAAGCTTCCCTACAAAGAATCTGAAACGAGAGTTGTACAAAAGAACATATTCTCCAACTTTGAATTCCCGCTTTTGTATCCTTTTGTCATGCCATCTTTTAACTTTTTCTTTAAATAACTTGGCATTTTCATAAGCTTGGGTTCTCCATTCATCTAATGAGCTAATATCAAATAACCTCTTTTCACCAGCAAGTTTGAAATCATAGTTGAGTTCTTTAATTGCCCAAAATGCTTTATGTTCTAACTCAAGAGGCAAATGACAAGCTTTTCCACAAACCATTTTATAGGGAGACATACCCATAGGATTTTTATATGCTGTTCTGTAGGCCCAAAGTGCATGATCCAATTTCTTAGACCAATTCTTTCGGGACCTATTAACAGTTTTCTGTAATGTTAGTTTTATTTCTCTATTGCTAAGTTCAACTTGACCACTAGATTGAGGATGATAGGGTGATGCAATTCTATGGTTAACATCATATTTAGCAAGCATTTTACGGAAAGCACCATGAATAAAGTGTGAACCACCATCAGTCATTAAATATCTAGGGACTCCAAACCTTGGTAAAATAACTTCTTAAGCATTTTAATGGAAGTGTTATGATCAGCACTACTAGTTGGAATAGCTTCTACCCACTTAGTAACGTAATCAACAGCAACCAAAATATGTGTATACCCATTAGAGGAAGGAAAAGGTCCCATATAATCCAAACTCCAAACATCAAATGGTTCAACAGCAAGTGAATAATTCATAGGCATTTCTTGGCGCTTACCAATATTACCAATTCGTTGACATTCATCACAAGATAAAACAAACTTACGGGCATCCTTGAAGAGAGTAGGCCAATAAAAACCAGATTGTAATACCTTGTGAGCAGTTCTATCTCCCCCATGATGCCCTCCATAAGCTTCAGAGTGACATTTCCGTAGGATTTGTTCCTGTTCATGCTCAGGTACACAACGTCTAATAATACCATCTACTCCTTCTTTATAAAGATGTGGGTCATCCCAAAAGTAATGTCTTAAATCATAGAAGAATTTTTTCTTTTGTTGTTATGTGAAACTAGGTGGTATATATTTAGCAACAATATAATTAGCATAGTCAGCATACCAAGTATTATTATGAGAAACATTTATTGCAGCTAATTGTTCATCAGGAAAGCTATCATCAATAGGTAGTGGGTCCTCAAGAATATTTTCTAACCTAGATAAGTTATTGGCTACGCGGTTCTCAGCTCCTTTTCTATCAGTTATATGTAAATCAAATTCTTGTAGCAAGATAACCCACCTAATGAGTCTAGGTTTAGCATCTTTCTTTTCCATAAGATATTTAATAGCAGCATGATCGGTGTGAACAATAACTTTAGAATCAACAATGTAAGATCTGAATTTTTGTCACAAGCAAACACAACTGCTAAAAATTCTTTTTCAGTAGTGGCATAATTTCTTTGGGCAATGTCTAGAGTTTTGCTAGCATAATGAATAACATTTAGTTTCTTATCAACTCTTTGTCCTAGAATAGCACCAACATCATAATCACTAGCATCACACATAATTTCAAAAGGCAAGTTCCAATCAGGTGGTTGAACAATAGGTGCAGAAGTTAAGGCTTTCTTAAGTGTTTCAAAGGCTTCTACATAATCATCATCAAAAACAAATGGAACATCCTTTTGTAAAAGATTTGTAAGAGGCCTAGAAATTTTAGAGAAGTCTTTAATAAACCTCCTATAGAAACCAACATGACCGAGAAAACTACGAATACCTTTGATATCTTTAGGACATGGCATTTTCTCAATTGCATCAACTTTAGCTTTATCCACCTCAATACCTCGTTCAGAAATTTTATGCCCTAAGACAATGCTTCATTAACCATAAAGTGGCACTTCTCCCAATTCAAGACAAGATTAGTTTTCTCACATCTCTGCAAAACTCGATCAAGGTTGCTTAAGCAATCATCAAAAGAAGATCCATATACAGAAAAGTCATCCATGAAAACCTCAACAATCTTTTCACAGAAATCAGAGAATATAGCAGTCATACATCTTTGAAAGGTAGCAGGTGCATTGCATAAACCAAAAGGCATACGTCTATAAGAATAAGTTCCAAAAGGGCAAGTAAAGGTGGTTTTCTCTTGATCGGGTTGTGAAACAGGTATTTGAGAAAAACCAGAATATCCATCAAGGAAAAAAAAGTGTGTGTGCTTTGATAATCTTTCTAGCATTTGATCAATAAAAGGCAAAGGGTAATGATCTTTTCTAGTTGCTTTATTTAATTTTCTAAAATCAATTACCATTCTATAGCCAGTAACAATTCTTTGTGGAATGAGTTCATTTTTATCATAGGGAACAACGGTAATACCTCCTTTCTTAGGGACACAATGAACGGGACTCACCCATCTACTATCAGCTATGGGATAGATTATACCTGCTTCCAGAAGCTTTAGTATTTCAGTTCTTACCACTTCTTTCATCTTAGGATTCAAACGTCGTTGATGATCAACAACGGGTTTAGCATCAGGTTCCATATTAATCTTGTGCTGACAGAGAGTGGCACTAATGCCCTTAAGATCATCAAGAGTATACCCAATAGCAGCTCGATGCTTCTTCAGAACTTTCAATAATCTCTCTTCTTCGTGTTCTAAAAGGTTAGCACTAATAATAACATGATATATCTTTTTCTCATCAAGATAAGCATATTTCAAAGTGTCAGGCAATTGTCTTAATTCAAACACAGGATCACCTTTAGGTGGAGGAGGACCTCCTAGAGTTTTAATAGGCAAATTATGTTTGAGCAGAGGTCGTTGTTCAAAGAAAATTTTATCTATCTCAGTCCTTTCATTCATATGCATATCATTTTCATGGTCTAGCAACTATTGTTCTAGTGGATCAGTAGGAGGCACGACAATAGAAGGAAGACCAATTATTTCATCCTTACTAGGTAATTCTTTCTTATGAGGTTGGTTATTAAACTTGGAAAAATTAAACTCATGAGATTCATCACCAAAGCTAACACTGACAGTTTTTTATGACAATCTATAGTAGCATTGACAGTGTTCAGAAAGGGTCTACCAAAGATAATGGGACAGAAGTCATCTTGTGGGGAACCAAGAACTAGAAAATTAGTAGAGTATTTTATTTTCCCACACAAGACTTCAACATCTCTAACAATCCCAAGTGGTGTGATGGTGTCTCTATTAGCAAGTTTAATAGTAATATCTATATCTTCTATTTCAGCGGGTGCTATGTCATTCATAATTTCTTGGTATAAGGTAAAAGGAATAGCACTCACACTAGCACCTAAATCACATAAACCATGATAACAGTGATCTCCTATTTTGACTGAGACAACAGGCATGCCAACAACAGGTCTATGTTTATCTTTTTCATCGGGTTTGGCAATCCTAGCAGCTTCATCACAGAAGTAAATAACATGCCATCAATATTTTCTACCAAGAGATCTTTAACCATAGCAACACTAGGTTCTACTTTAATTTGTTCAGTAGGTTTAGGTGCTCTAATATTACTTTTGCAAACCACAGTTGAAACCTTAGCATGTTCCTTTATCCTAACAGGGAAAGGTGGTTTTTCAATATAAGCAGTAGGAACAACTGGGTCAACATTATAAATAATAGTTTCTTCTTAAGCTATGACTGGTTCTTTAATTTCTTCTTTAATAGGTGGATGATATTTAAACCACTTCTCCTTGAGGGGATCAACATGAGTAGCAAATGATTCACAGAAGGAGGCTACTATCTCAGAGTCAAGTCCATATTTAGTGCTAAACTTGTGAAAAGCATCAATATTCATAAAAGATTTAACACAATCAAATTCAAGCTTAATACCTGACTATTTACCTTCGTTGAGTTCCCAATCTTCAGAGTTGCATTTAATTCTTTCTAAAAGATCCCACCTGAATTCAATAGTCTTCTTGATAAAAGAACCAGTACAAGAAGTATCGAGCATGGATTGATCATCACGAGAAAGCCGAGCATAAAAATTCTGAATAATAATTTCTCTCGAGAGCTCATGATTGGGGCATGAATATAACATTGACTTAAGCCTCCCCCAAGCTAGAGCGATACTTTCTCCTTCACGAGGCCAAAAATTATATATGTAATTCCGATCACGATGAACTAGATGCATAGGATAATTTTTTTGGTGAAATTCCAATTTCAATCGATTCCAGTTCCAAGATCCAATATCATCGCATAGCCTATACCATGCCAATGCTTTTCCCTTCAAAGATAAAGGGAAAACCTTCTTCTTAGATTCATATCTGGGTAAACCTGCAAGCTTAAATAATCCACAAATTTCATCCACATATATCAAGTGCATATCAGGATGTTCAGTTCCATCTCCTGCATAAGGATTAGCTAGCAGTTGTTCTATCATACCCGAAGGAATTTCATAACCAATATTTTCAGTAGGTGCAGTAGGTTGAGGCGTAACTAATTGTGGTTTCGGTCGAGGTGAAGATACCCCGAACAAACCCCTCAAAGGATGATTCTCCATAGTAACAAGTGACAATAAATTTCAGCACATAGTAATAATTTTCCCTTACCAATTTCCACTTACCAAGAGCACTTCACTCCCCGACAACGGTGCTAGAAAAGAGCCTTGATGACCCACAATTATAGGGGATCAATCATAGTCCTTTCGATAAGTAATAGACAAGTTGTTTTCAGCAAGGTATTTTCTGCAAGCACTGAAATAGTTTGTAACAGGTAGTTTGATAGTAAGATAATTTGTAACGAGCAAGTAACAGTAATGGTAAATAAAGTGCAAAAAGGTAACCCAATCCTTCTGTGGCAAAGGATAAACCAAAACGGTTTCTTATGATAAGCAAAGCGTTCTTGAGAGTACACGGCAATTTCATCATATCACTTTAATCATGTTGGTTTGATTTGTGTTCGCTACTTTGATAATTTGATATGTGGGTGGACCAGTGCATAGTGCTGTTCCTACTTGAACAAACCTCCTACTTATGATTAACCCCCTCGCAAGCATCCGCAACTACGAGAAAATTATTAAGATAAAATCTAACCATAGCATTAAACTTTTGGATCCAAATCGGTCCCTTACGAAGTAGCGCATAAACTAGGGTTTAAGCTTCTGTCACTCTAGCAACCCATAATCTAATAACTACTCCACAATGCATTCCCTTAGGCCCAAATATGGTGAAGTGCCATGTAGTCGATGTTCACATGACACCACTAAGGGAATCACAAAATACATATCATCAAAATATCGAACACATATCAAGTTCACATGATTACTTGCAACATGACTTCTCCCGTGACCTCAAGAACAAAAGTAACTACTCACAAATAATAATCATGCTCAATATTAGAGGGGTATTAAATAGCATAATGGATCTGAACATATAATCTTCCACCAAATAAACCATATAGTAATCAACTACAAGATGTAATCAACACTACTAGTCACCCACAAGTACCAATCTAAGGTTCTGGTACAAAGATTGAACACAAGAGATGAACTAGGGTTTGAGAGGAGATGGTGCTGTTGAAGATGTTGATGGAGATGGCCCTCCCAAAGATGGGAGAGTTGTTGGTGATGACGATGACGATGATTTTCCCCTCCGGGAGGGAAGTTCCCCCGACGGAATCGCTCTGCCGAAGGGCAAAAGTGCTCCTGCCCAAGTTCCGCCTCGAGACGACGGCGCTTCGTCCCGAAAGTCCTCTCCTTATTTTTTCTAGGTCAAAATGACTTATATACCAAAAGAGGGGCACCGGAGGTGGGCCGAGGAGGGCACAACCCACCAGGGCACGCCTGGGCTCCCTGGCGCGCCCAGGTGGGTTGCGCCCACCTAGTGGGCCCCCTCTGGTAGTTATTTGCTCCAATAATTCTTAAATAACCCATAAAAAATCTCCGTGAAGTTTCAGCTTATTTGGAGTTGTGCAGATTAGGTAGCTCTGACGTGCTTTTTTAGGTCCAGAATTCCAGCTGCCGGTATTCTCCCTCTTTGTGTAAACCTTGCATATTATGAGAGAAAAGGCATTAGAATTACTCCCAAAAGCATTATTATGCATAAAAACATTATAAATAACAGTAGGAAAACATGATGAAAAATGGACGTATCAACCTTCAGGATTTGTGTTAGAACTAAATAATTGTTATTTTGTTCTGAAGTTATGTAAGAACATTATCTCTAGATCATGTTGGATAAGTGATGGCTATTCTTATGAACCAGAAAACAATGGTTGTTCGATATATTATAAGGATATGTTTTATGGATTTGCACCTATTGTAGGTGGTTTATTCATAATGGATCTTGAATGTGAAAGGATGTCTTTAACATTAAAGCTAAACGCCTTAAGAAGACTGATAATACCACTTACATGTGGCACTGCCTTCTTGGTCATATCGGAAAGAAACGCATGCAAAAACTTCATAATGATGGAGTATTAACCTCATTCGATTTTGAATCATTCGATACATGCGAAGCTTGTCTGATGGGTAAAATGACTAAAACGCCGTTCACAGGTCATCCTGAACGGGCGCAAGAATTATTGGACATAATACATAGTGATGTATGTGGCCCGATGAGCATTCCAGCGCGTGGTGGATACTTATACTTTGTAACCTTCACTGATGATTTGAGTAGATACGATTATATCTACTTGATGAAACATAAATCTGAAACATTTGAAAAGTTCAAAGAATTTCAGAATGAAGTTGAGAATCATCGTGGCAAAAAGATAAAATTTCTACGATCAGATCGTGGAGGAGAATATCTAAGTCATGAGTTTATCCAACATCTAAGTGATTGTGGAATTGTTTCACAACTTACTCCTCTCGGAACTCCACAGAGAAATGGAGTATCAGAAAGGTGTAACCGAACTTTGTTGGACATGGTGAGGCCAATGATGTCTCTTACCAATCTGCCTTTATCATTCTGGGGATACGCACTTGAAACAGCGACATATACACTAAACAGAGCACCACGCGTCTAAGTCTATTGAGACGACACCATATGAACTATGTTGCTGTTGAGACTTATGTAAAACGTTTACAACCAAATAAGCTCGATCCCAAAGCAGACAAATGTTACTTTGTATGTTATCCCAAAGAAACAATTGGGTGTTCCTTCTACCAAAAGTCCGAAGAAAAAGTGTTTGTCGCAAAGAATGGACACTTTCTTGAGAAGGAGTTTCTCGCTAAAGAAGTAAGTGGGAGGACAGTACAACTTAACGAGATTACTAAATCTCCAGAAGTTGAGAGGACTAACAAAATGGAATCTGTTCCAAAAGTTGTCCACACAGCAGAACCAGAAGTTACTACACTAGTTGTACAAACACCGGTTAAATCTGTAGCTAAACCACGTAGGTCAGGAAGAGTTATTGAACCTCCTGAATGGTTTCACAATGAAATATTCATCTTGGAAGAAGATGAACCTGAGCACTACAAGGAAGCGATGGCGGCGCCCAGCTCAAAAGAATGGCATAAACCCATGCAATCTTAAATGGAGTCCATGTACAAAAATCAAGTTTGGAACTTGGTTGATCCTCCAGAGGGTGTGAAACCCATACAGTGCAAATGGATCTTCAAAAGAAAATTAGATGCATATGGTAATCGTACCATCGATAAAGCAAGGCTAGTCACGAAAGGGTTTTCCCAAGTTGAGGGAGTTGATTATGACGAAACTTTCTCACCAGTAGCAATGCTAAAGTCTGTATGGATTATGATGGCAATTGCTACATATTTCAATTATGAGATATGGCAGATGGATGTCAAAACTGTTTTCCTAAATGGGTTTTTGAAAGAGGATCTATACATGATACAACAAGAAGGTTTTGTTAATCCAAAGGATGCCGGAAAGGTGTGCATGCTTAAAAAATCTATCTATGGTATGAAGAAAGCATCAAGGAGCCGGAATCAACGTTTTGATGAAGTCGTAAAATAGTTTGGCTTCATAAAAAATGATGAAGAAGCTTGTGTATACAAGAAGTTTAGTGGGAGCTCTGTAGCATTTTTAATCTTATATGTAGATGACATATTATTGATTGGAAATGATACTGAGTTTCTTAGCACAATAAAAGATTATTTGAAGAGTGTGTTTTCAATGAAAGATTTAGGCGAAGCTGCATATATACTAGCATAAAAGATCTATAGAAATAGATCAAGACGTCTAATTGCGCTAAACCAAAGCACATACATTGACAAAGTTTTAAAGAGGTTTAAAATGGAGAATGCAAATAAAGGTTTTCTCCCAATGTCACATGGCACAACACTCAGCAAGAATCAATGTCCGAAGATAGTTGATGAGCGAGTGCAGATGAGTGGAGTCCCATATGTCTCGGAAATTGGATCCATCATGTATGCTATGATATGTACTAGACCAGATGTTTCTTATGCACTAAGTGTTAGTAGCAGGTACCAAAGTGATCCTGGATTGGCTCACTGGGCTGCTGTTAAAAATATTCTTAAGTACCTCAGAAGGACAAAGGACATGCTCCTAGTCTATGGAGGAGATGAAGAACTCACTGTAAATGGTTACACCAATGCAAGCTTCATGACTGATATAGATGACTATTAATCTCAATCAGGTTATGTTTTCACCCTTAATGGTGGTGCGGTTGTTTGGAAAAGTTTCAAACAAAACACTATTGCGGATTCTACAACAGAAGCAGAATACATTGCGGCTTCATAAGCTTCGAAGGAGGCAGTCTAGATCAAGAAGTTTCTTGAAGAAGTTGGTGTGGTCCCAAGTGCAATGAACCCAATGGCACTCTATTGTGATAATAGTGGTGTTGTTGCTCAAGCAAAGGAACCAAGATCCCACATGAAGACCAGACATATCGAGCGCAAATATCACATTATTCGTCAGCATGTCGAGAAGGGTTTTGTGAAGGTTCTCAAGGTTCACATGGATTTGAATGTGTTAGATCCAATGACAAAGGCTCTACCTCGAGCAAAACATGAGCAACACCGGATAGCCATAGGTGTTAAAGAGACTATGTAAACTAGATTACCGACTCTAGTGCAAGTGGGAGACTGTTAGAAATATGCCCTAGAGGAAATAATATTGTATTATTATATTTTTGTTATTCATAATTAAGAGTTTAGATTTCATGTTATAACTGCTATGATCCTGGAATATGCGATTCACTGGAAAACTCATATGCACGTGTGAAATGATAAACGATAAACAATAGATTCCTGGTCTCGCCTCTAAGACCGGCTCAAGCACTACTGCAGGATGCTGCTAACGTGACACTATGATCAGAAACCCTTTGACAAAACTATGTGCGATGCATTAATCGCAAACGGTGATGGAAAAAAACCATCAAAAAGATGCAAAACGTTTGCGATGGCGGATACATCAAACACGGTTCAGATTTTAGTTGCGTGTGCGATGTTGGGCATACGGTTCAGTCCAATGAACTGTTTGGGATGAGGCAGAAGAACAGAAACATGCAGCCAGATGAAGGTGTGTGCGATATATGGCATACAGTTCACTCGGATGAACTGTTTGTGATTAGGCAACACAAAAGAAACGGTCAGCCAGGTGAAGGTGTGTGTGATATACGACATACAGTTCACTCGGATGAACTGTTTGCGTTGAGCCAAGAGAGCAGAAACGGTTCAACTTAACAAGATGTGTGTGATACATGACAAACAGGTCTGTAATCGGAAATGTGTGGGAAGACCGATAACAACACAGACAATTCCTTAGCCATCTATGTTGTGAGCAAACGATTGCTGGTATACAATTTTCAGTGATTGATGAAATCATCACCGACGGGTTCCATTGTCTAGTCCATGTGCGATGTGATTTTCTCTGTCTGCACAACATCTACGCTCTGTCTACAGAGCATCAACATATATACTTAAAAAGACAGCATTGCATAACCAAATTAAGCATACAATTACACAAGTGACTACACACATAACATTTCCACACACCAAAGTAAGCAATACATGCATACTAAACTAGGAGAAACGAGGATCTAATCATCTACTTCTTGTTGAGATGACGCTTGCCATTGCTCTGCTTCCGGCTGGATCCTTGGCCGTTTTGGGGAAGGAGGCATTTCCTCATGACAACGATTCGCCTGTATATCTCGTAGCTCGTGTACGCCTCCTTGGCCACGTACACGACATGAGCTTTGTCGAGTTTCTCCATCCAGGCCAAGTGCCAGGCACGCTTGTCCTTGTTGCAGGAATCCTCCATGTCTCTGTAGTAGGGATCGATGATGGCGTCGGCGAGGTGAACCAGTGAGTCCTTCTCATGCTCGTTGCTGCCCCAGATCTTGTATTGGCCCTGGATGTTGACAAGATTCTGGCAGGCGATGCCCGAATTCTTGAGCACCTTTACATCGTTGGTGATGTCCACCGTAGTGAACATGTAGTGGGGGTTGTTGACAAACCTGGCGAAACGCTCGCAAGGCCTTGTGGCCAGGAAGTAGTGGTAGACAAGGACGTGATTGCGCACGCACATCTGGGCGACGACGACCTTGGGACGAGACCCGGCACGAGCGCGGGTGTACTCGAGGTCGAACCCGACCACCTTGTACTTCTCCTCAGCAAGCAACAACTCCATGATGTGGATGGAGTGCTCCACTCAGACCGGGTTGTTGGTGTACACCACCGAGAGCTCCGTGTACCTTCTGTGGGTGTCCACCACGGCATGCATGGTGAATTGCTACTCGTCGTCGGCAGCCACTCGGAGCGCCATTGGAGTCACGTAGGATAACCTCTAAGAATTTGTCGTGGTGGGTGTGCTTCTTGCAATGGTGGGGCGCGATCGAAAGGTTGAAGAGACACAAGGGTTAAATGGCCGCTGTAATAAATGGGTTCCGGCCGGCCTGTAATCGTCACGTCTTGTCACCGCGCTCATAGCGGAGGATTCTAGTGCACGCTTGACAACACCGCACATGTTTCATTTTACCATGCGTGGGCTCGAAGAGGCGCCAAATGTATCGTCGGTGAGCCTGTTCCCGCGCTACCGCGCAGTTTACGGCTCAAGCTTCCTGCCCGGCTAGTTTGGCCACACGTCGGCTAGAAGAGGGACAAATCATGGGTGTTTATTGGTGAAAAGCTTTGTAAAAACAAAGTGTGTGGAATGACTTCGGTCATAAGTTTACCCGTGGGTGATGAGGTCAAAGCTACACAGAAGGGTGATTGACACTCGAGTGCGATAATTAATTCTGCACTCTACAGGGCACATGGTTGAAGAAACCAACTGTGTGCAATAATGTCGAAGATCCCAGTTGAGTTAGCTATACAGATCGTGTGCTATGAGATCAACAAGGTAAACACATTCAAGAATGGTTAATAAAATCTAAGTCCATTGCATATTAAGGTCAAAATAGTGCTACCAATATACGAGTCTCATACGATGCCATTTCAACGATTGTACCACAAAAGCTCAAAATATTACAAGGTTCAAATTCCAGAGTTATATGGCTCAAATTTGAAGATTACAAGGTTCAAACTGATATTAGAAATGAAATTCAGCTCATCAGCCACAAACGCTCGCACTGATCCGCTGAATATGGATATAAGAGAGGTTCAAATTAATATTACCACTTGTAAGGCTGGTTTCGAAACCTCATAATTTTTGCAAAGGGGTTAGTCACTGAGAAGTCATGTATGGGGTTGACACGATGACTTCCGATTACTCTTTCATCTGAAGTTCGAAAATGAAATCCAACATTTTCGGAGCCTATTCCATTCTGCCACAGCCGCCAGCGCTGATCAACAAACAATTCATTTTTGCGAAATAAATGTAGGGCAAACCTCATTACCTTCAGCACCCTTACTCTGACTACAAAGAAGCTGGCGAATATAATCTCCGGTAAGGTCCCTCGGTAGGAGTTCAAAGTAATTTCTGAGAGATGCAGATCTAGGCATTCGATGTGATTGTTATATTGTATCACATTATCCACCACCGGGCCTAATCTTATCTGCAAAAGAAGAAAACATGTTAGTGCCTACGTGCAATTTTGAACACTACTACCGGCCTATTTGGTTTGCAGGATTTGTAAAATGCACTAATGTGCCATCTTCGATCCGACATGATTAACATGGGCATTTGATTACAATCTAGAAAAATGTAACCTTCTTCACAAGAGGTTGGAGTGGATGAAAAGTTCCCTAAGAAAACTAGTACAGATGAATCCAAAGGAGAAATGCTTATGGATTGTAACCATATGGATCAAGCAACCAATATGGGGGGGGGGGGTGACATGTATGTACTGAAATCCTCGAAAAATCCTTCAGAAATCATAGTACACTGTCATTGTAAACTTTGAAAAAGGTGTCACAAATTGAACTCCATTATGGTTAACATTTAACAGGAAAGGAACATCACCTCGATATATAGCTTCTCCAGGCACGGAAAGCATCTCAGGAAACTGACAACTTGGTCTAGGTTGGGGCCGATAGATTCTAGTGCCAAGACCTTCACTGTGCGTAGTTTTGGGGTCAAGCTTGTCAGAATCATTTTCTAGATGACAGATGAACATAGATCTTCAAAATTAGAAATAATGTTAATTTCTAGAAAGAAAGGTAGAAGGCGGCTATTGTACCTGAACGGGTGTGGATCCAATAACAAGTTCGGAGTATTTGTCAGGCGAGTAGCCCACCACTGTCAATTTCAGCACAGAAATGACATTGATTCTTGTTGGACCTTCTTGATCAACTACAAGTAATCTCTCAAGTGAAGGTGTGTCCTCAATGACCATACCGAGGTACACATCTTGTGATGTCTTCTTGCAGCACCAGCAACACACATAAATAGTCCGGAGAGTCATGGAGGTGATGTGGAAGCTACTCAACCCATTGATCGCCTGAAGACGAAGGTACTCGAGTGCAGTACAACCACGGAGCAGGCGCTCCATGTCACCGTTTGGGAGGCAGACGGCGACGAGCTCGAGGTGCTTCAGTCGTGGTAGAATAAGAGCGGGCGCGTCATTAAGGGGGGGGGGGGGGGGGGGGGGGGGGGGGGAATGGCAGTTCCTGAACTTGGCGAAGCGCAGCATGGGCGCGAGGTGGAGCGTGGACGTTGGCAGCAAGCGCATATGCCCATCATCAAAAGTGAGCTCCTCGAGCTGATCTAGGGCGGGGAATTGGAACCAGTCATGAAGCTTGGCTCGGTCCTTGCCGTTGGAACGGAACTTGCCCTTGCTAAGGCCTTTGGTTGGGCCAGGGTGACTGCCGAGGATCTGGGAGAACGCATCCAAGCTTTTGCGATAGCCATGGTAGAGCTCGTGGGTGTCGATGAGGTCGAGAGGGGTGGAGTTCCATAGGGGGCGCCACCGCCGGGAAAGGACGGTTGTCTGCTCCCCATATTTGATTGGGAGGAGGGAGATGATGACTATCAACATATCATCAGGGAGGCTGCTGATGAAGTCTAGGCCTGCTGAAGTCGCTTGCGGTTCTTTCTCAACCCGCCTCCGCTTGTTGGCAGCCCCGTTCTCCACCTCCAGAGTCTCCTCATCAGCGGCGCTTTCTGATAGAAGTGGGAGTACAGGGAATATTTTGTTAAAATAGGGCAATAGAAAAGTGTATTGGTAACTAGTAGTTAGTAGGTAGGAATAGAGTAAGAAAATGGAATAACAATTGGTTGCTTAAATACTACACAATTCCTTTGATATTGCTCGGTAAGTCAACATGCAGATACTTGAAAAGAACACTTACTTCGAACAAAGTCTGGACGGATGATATCGTCGGGGAAGTTAGCATATATCTCATGACCAGGCTCTTTTATGTGCAGTGCAATTTTAGTGCCAGCTTTCAGTACATAAAACTTAGAAATTTCTGTCCAAAGGCCCTTGGCAAAATAGGAGTGACCACATTCATGAAGTCTTACAGAAGCAACAATTGTAAATCCATGGTTTGTGTTCAATATGACATCCCTGCAGTCTTGGTTTATGTAAAGGGAAAGATTGTGTACTACAGATTCTGTTGCATAGCAAGGGACGCACTGCAGAAAATGGTAGGATTGTTAAAGAATATGGAAACATGCAAATATGGGCGAAATTGAAAGAACTGTACAACAGTTGAAATCAAATGACAAAAATCTATAATTAAACAGATAGGGTAACCATGATTTCATGGAAAATGAGAGTAATCGAAAGAACAATACATCATTAATTTGCCTAATATAGAAAGAAGAGGAAAAAAAAATCCCCTTTGACGTATATGCTGCATGTGGCACCTTTTATCCAAATGCAGCAATATATAATATATGTTCAGGAAAGTAGGCCATGCCAACCGATTTAGGGTGAGATTGAACATAGCGCGCGCATCCTCAAGTCATCTTGTACGGTGAGATGGAACTCCATGGATGTCTGGCCGAGGCCGGAAAGTCCTTATGTGTCTGTGCATTGTACACTCTATGAATGAAAGAAAATCCTCAAATCAGCTCGAATAAAAATTAATTCACGTTGATTTCGGCTGGGTGATTAAAGGAGGCAGATGAACTGGGATAAGAGATGGGATAATATCTCATTAAATTAGTTACCTTGTTGTCCATGAGAAAAAACCCTCAATACGGCAGATTCCTCAATCGGGCGAAGCTGGGTTGACCGCGAGCAGCGTAGAGAAAGTTGATGGTGATAGGCAGCGGCAAGCGGAAGTGGCGAAATGCGGTGGGGTTTGTCTGTAGCCTGGCGGCGGCGACAGGCGTCGAGCTAAGTGGTTGCTGCGGCGATAGGTGGTGCCATGCATAGATGCGGAGGAGCTTGTGCAGGTGTGAATGGGGACCAGAGGGGGTGGCGGGTGGGGTGAGGGTTTTTGTGACATGGGAATGGTTAGGGTTTTCTTTTTTCTTTTTTGAATTGGGTGGTGAGGGTTTTCTGTCCCACAAAGAGTTTCGGAGGCAACGGTTTGCTAGAGCCAACCGTGTCTGATGGACGTAACAGGGAAAATGAAAGTCATTGCACATGGTTCCAATTTTAGGAACCGTGTGTGATTGACGTACTACCTCCGTCCTGGTTTATTGGTCCCCTTTGTAATTTGTGCCAAATTTTTACCAAAGATTTAACTAAGAAATGTTTATGCATGTCACCAAAAATTATATCATTGAACACTATGTTCAAATACGCATCCAACAATATAATTTTTGCTGACCTGCACTAACATTTTGTCAGTTAAATCTTTGGTCAAAATTTAGCACAAATTACAAAGAGGACCAATAAACCAGGACGGAGGTAGATTCCATCAACCGAATTGATTGCATCCATATCCCACATTTAGACATATGTAAACATAGATTAAACAAACTCATACATAGATAATAAGTCATACACAAGCATAGTTCAACCATAAGTACATAGTTCAACCGTCATTAAGCATACTCAAGCGCATTTATAATTAAGACACTACATAGCCATACATAGTTCGATCCCACATCTCATCTCATCTGCCGGCACGATCCTAAAGCTTCTCCAGGTACACGGTTTACGCAGTGTGCGCCACCCTGCGAGAATACTTCTGCTTGAAGGAGCCAACGGCTCGTCCTCTTGCATGCGCCAGAACACTTTGATACATGTCATGAAGCTTTTGGTTACAAAATGGGCATCGATAGCTGCCATCCCAGGTCCTAATACGCCTGTTATGCATTCCCGCATAAAGCTCTGTCGCGGGAAACCACGGCCACCTATGGGACCAGGAGGCCCCTTGCTGGTTCGGCAGGGGGGCGTCGCGTTACACAAAGAGAAGACGAGCGTGTGGCAGCACGGCAGAGATCACACAGGCATTTTTACCCAGGTTCGGGCCGCCGTGAGGCGTAAAACCCTACTCCTACTTTGGTGGATTGATGGTGGAAAGGTGGTGGTGGAGCGCAGTACACTTGCCCGGCAGGGGTTGCCTCAGGGTGGCAGTGGCTACACACGTATGGAGGTCTGAGTTACCCAACCTTCTAACCCTCTCTACGGTTGCCATGGGCCTCCTTTTATAGATTAAGGGGTCACCACAATGGCAAAACAGTCATTATGCACTGATAAGATAGCAAACAGTGCTATCATACCTAACTCTGCGGGCTGACAGGGCGCATTAAATGCACCGCTCAACGTCACATTGTTGGTTGCCCGGCAAGGCTTGCCGGGCTATCTCACCAGCTCCATGCCTGCTCGCTTGACACGTCACAGGACGGGTGTCATCTGCAGGTGTTTCCTGTAGGGAGAGGCTGCCATGTGGTGAATGGCTGCCACTTAGTCACTCCGCGGTTTGACACCACACTGATTGACGACGTGGGTCATGGTGAAGTAGTTGGTGAGGTGGTTTTGCCTCCGTGTGCCCCGGTAGGCCCTACCGGGACATCTTGGACATCGTCTTCTGGGGGTGGCCTCCCCCTTGCCGAGCTCGCCTGCCCGATAAAGGAGGCCCTTCTCCTGATGGTGCCTTGCTTCTTTGGCTTGATCTTGGTCCCTCTGATCTGCATGTTAGTCCTTTGAACCTCTTAGTCCCTTGTATTCTGATTTGGGTTGGTGGTTCAATCTCGTCCCCGTGCATGTGCATAGTCCGGGCAACAGACCCAGGGTTTGTTGCACCGACAGAAGCCCCCGGGCCTGCCCCGAATGCACTGCTGAGCGTCGTCGGGGTAGGGCCTAATAAGTGCACAGGCGGGGTCGCTGAAGAGGTTGGTCTCTTGAGGTCTTCTTTGCTTCTTCATTAGCCTTGATTCCGGGCTAGTTCCCGGTTTCTCCGCGCGTCGTGTAAGGCCAATGGTGGTGGGGCCGCTCCAGTGATGGCCCGTGAATGACTTTAACGCACGTGGGAGAAACCGCCAATTCACTCTTCCCACCACGCCCTTATCCTTAGCCACATATGCTGCATGCATTGCACGGGGTAGGTAACGGAGGCGCATGGCATGGGAGAGCGTCAAGGCGAGGGCCCAGTCGTCTTGAGTTGGCGGAGGAGGACGGTGGCCGCCTGTTGAGGAAGCGGCTCCCCTCCCCGATCCGCCTATAAAATGGAGGGGTGGAGGAGGGCGAAGTCACCCACCCTCACATTCTTCTTTTCCTCCGCTTTCTGCCTCTGTTGGTTATGCTGAAGAGGAGAGCCTGGGGCCAGCCCCTGGGCTCTTGGACGGGGCTAGTGTTACCAAATGCCGGCGCTGGCTCTCGGGGAGTGAGCCTGGTCCTGGCTGTGATGAACCCCTTGGTTCCTTCGAGGCTCGGCTGGGAGGCGGGGCTAGAGACCATTGGTAATCCCAGCACCGCCCCTCCCGGAGGTCTTGGGGTTGATGTTGATGAGAGGCACGCCTTCCTGACCGCCAAGGCAGGGAGCGGTGCGCCTCAAGCCCCCTGGCCGTCCTGGCCGCTCGCCATCTCCCCGGGGAAGGCGTCAGGCTGGAGTCTTGGCGCTTCTCGGGAGCAGCGGTGGTGAGGAGAAAGCAAGGGAAGACGGAGAAGGCGGGTGGCAGGGGGTCAGGTCAGAGTACGATGGCGTGTATGCCTTCGCCTTCGCCTCCGACCAGTGACCTGCCGCCCCGTCTTTCCGCTCTTCCCCTCCCTCCTCGGCACCATCATCACCAGCCTCCTAGGGCGATGGCCGGGGAGGGATGTTCTCTTGGCACCTTCGCCTCCCCTCCAGCAGTCTTCCGGCTGAGCTTTGGTGGATGACTCCACCGGCGCTCAAGCCGGGGCTTCTTGCTGGCTCTGGAGGTGGTGACCAGCGGGCGCCGCCCCGTCCCCCGTACTCCTCCTTCGCAGCCTCGCGACTCCCGGTCCTGTCAGGCCGCGACAGGTGGGTCGCGACGGGACCGGGATGGGCTCCTGCTTGGGTGCCCTTTTCTCGTCTTTTCCTCCTTCCGCCGCAGTGCCTGATGGAGGGAAAACGAAAAGAGGGGATTACGGGGCACTTATCTTTTTTCAGTCTTAAACTTGCCGGCATTTGCCAAATTTTAATTCAAATAATGTAATCCCTCGAGTCCATTTTTGTGTTCTGTAATGCTTGTACTTGTATCAGCATATTAATGAAAAAGATGAACCTTGCCGGGAACCCGTGCATGTGTATGTCCATGCAGAGGCGAGATGCCTCTTTAGTGTAAATAAACGAGTTTTCCCCGGCAGGCTATCCTGCCGGCACCTTTTCTGTCTGCCGGAGAGTTGTGTCTACCGGGCAACAGGCAAAGGGGCCAGCCCCCCGCCAACTTCTTTTTACCAAAGGCCACTATGACCATCCTGTCCGAAGCAATGTTCGAGTCAGGGATGGGAGCACCTAAGTCTCAAAAGAGTGGCGGGGTTTTCTTATGCACAAGTTATAACTTACATAACACTAATGGATAGGAGGTAGAACTTATCTGTTTGGCTTGCCGGGGATCGCAGTGCCGGGCAATCTTCTCAACTCCTCGTCAAAGCCAAGTTCACGGCAGGAACCTGCAGCTTCATGCGGATGAGAATGAATGCAGGATGCGATCCTATCTATATGCATATGCAAATGCTCATGAAATGCTTATGCAGTGATCTTGGAATGCTCATGCATGCATGCAATCTTGGTCGGGGGCCCCCCACAGCGCTTCTTTATTTTCTCTTGCACAGGGTCATGGCCCTGGCTTTGTACAAGGGGTTACATGCAGCTGAGGCAAGCCCTGTACAAAAGGGTGGCTGCCGGGCAGGGCCCAACAGCCGCGCCTTATGGGTAGAACTTGCGGAGATGCTCAATATTCCATGAGTTTTGCAACTGAATGCCATCTCCGGTCTCTAGACAAACTGCGCCAGGTCTGGTGACTCGTACTACCCGGTAAGGGCCTTCCCACTTCGGTGACAACTTGTTTGTACCCTTGGCGGACTGAACGCGCCTAAGGACAAGGTCACCTTCCGCAAAACACCGGGCGTGAACCCTGCGGCTATGATAGCGACGCAGGGCTTGCCGATAGCGTGCAGCACGCGTAGCAGCCCGGAGACGGTTCTCCTCGAGTAGCACAGTGTCGTCACGCCGGTGCTGATCTTGCGCTACTTCATCGTAGGCAAGCACTCGAGGCGACCCGTAAATGAGTTCCGTGGGGATAACTGCTTCTGCCCCGTAGACCAGGGAGAAGGGAGTCTGCCCGGTAGCTCGGTTTGCTGTCGTTCTGAGGGACCAGAGAACTACCGGCAGCTCCTTGATCCACCGCCTGCCGTGCTTTTGCAGCGTATCAAAGGTTCTCGTCTTGAGTCCACGCAGCACTTCAGTGTTCGCCCTCTCAGCTTGCCCATTGCTCCGGGGGTGTGCCACAGAGGCAAATGAGATCTTGCATCCGAGGGCATGAACATATTGCATGAAGGCATGGCTCGTGAACTGGGTGCCGTTGTCGGTAATGATCCTTGCAAGAACTCCAAAACGACACACCAATTCTTTCAAGAACTTGATAGCTGACTGAGCAGTCACCTTTCTCACGGCAGTCACTTCTGGCCACTTTGTAAACTTGTCGATAGCAACGAACAAGAATTCAAAGCCCCCGATTGCTCGGGGGAAGGGGCTGAGGATATCGAGCCCCTAGACCGAAAATGGCCATGATAGAGGGATTGTTTGAAGAGCTTGGGCAGGCAGGTGGGTTTTCTTGGAATGGAACTGGCAGGCTTCACATTTGGTGACTAGCTCGACCACATCTTGGAGGGCTGTGGGCCAAAAGAATCCTTGCCGGAATGCTTTCCGAACTAGTGCCCTTGATCCAATGTGTGAGCCACACATGCCTTTGTGTATCTCAGCCAGCAGTTCCTTTCCTTCTTCCCGGCAGACACACTTTAATTTCACACCATTGGGCCTCCTTCTGTATAGAGTGTCATCGACAAACTGATACATACTGGCCCTCCGGGCTACTTTTTCAGCTTCGTCTTGGTTGCCGGGAAGCTCTCCGGTTTGGAGGAAGTGGACAATGTGCCTTGCCCAAGTTGGAGCCTGGGGCTTGGCAACGAGGACTAGCGACATCTCCTCTGCTGCGGGAGCACATGCCTCATTCGCGGGGTCCATTGGCCCGGCAGACTGCGAGGAGTTGTTTCCGGCAGGGTCTCTGCCAAGAGCGGATGGCTCGACCGGGAGAGGCTTACCGGAGTCCAACTTTCTCCTTTTCCGGGCCATTGTTACTGGGGATACGGAGGGCTGAGTGAGATGGAGAACAAAAGTCCCTGGTTCCATAGGAAGCTTTTGTGCAGCACACTTTGACAGATGATCAGCTATGCTATTTTCCGCACGGGGTACGTGCTCTGTTTGCAATCCGTCAAAGTGCTCCTCCAATCTCCTCACTTCCTCGACGTATGCCTCCATCAATGGACTTTGGTAATCCTTGTTAACTTGTCTCACCACAAGCTGTGAATCTCCTCGAATGATCAGCTTCTTAATTCCCAATTCAGCTGCAATCCTGAGCCCGGCAAGGAGCCCTTCATATTCTGCTGTATTGTTGGTTGCTTCTTCCTGGGCAAAATGCATTTGGACGACGTACCTCAAGTGCTCCCCGGAGGGGGCAACAAGAAGCACGCCAGCTCCTGCACCTTGTAGGGAAAAAGCACCATCAAAATACATAATCCATTCTTTGGGCGATTCCTTGCCGGGGATAGCTGTCTTCGTCACTTCCTCATCAGGGGTTGGCGTCCATTCTGCAATAAACTCTGCCAATGCCCTGCTCTGAAGAGTTGACGTGCTTTCAAACTTCAAACCAAAACTGGATAACTCCAAAGCCCACTCCACTATTCTGCCGGTAGCCTCATGGTTTCAGAGTATCTGTTGCAACGGGAAACGAGTGAAAACCGTGATCTCATGGGCTTGGAAGTAGTGGCGCAGTTTCCTTGAGGCCATGATGAGACCAAAAATCAACTTTTGCACGCCAGAGTACCTCGATCTAGCGCCCTGTAATAAGGAGGTGACGAAGTACACTGGGCGCTGCACCACTTTCTTCCTTGCCGTGTCCTTGGGGTTGCTCTCGTTGCCATGCTCATTGCTGTCCTGATCCTTCTCTGACTCTGCCGGTCTCTGCTTCATCCACTTCTCGCTGCGCTATCAAAGCTGCAATGACTACTTGGTTGGTTGCCACTAGGTACAGCAGCAATGGTTCCTGGGGTTTGGGAGCGACCAAGGTAGGCATGGAGGACAAGTAGGCCTTCAACTCTTGCAAAGCTGCATCTGCTTCCGAGGTCCACTTCATGGGTCCTCCCTTCTTCAAAATTTTGAAGAACGGCAGGGCGCGCTCGGCAGACTTGGAGATGAATCTGCTTAGCACGGCAACGCATCCTGTCAGACGCCTCACATCCTTAACTGTCCTTGGTGCTTGTATCTGCTCGATAGCCTTGATCTTGTCGGGATTGGCTTCGATCCCGCGATGGGATACAAAGAACCCAAGCAACTTGCTGGAGGGAACACCAAATACACACTTCTCCGGGTTGAGCTTCAAATTGATTTTGCGTAGATTAGCAAACGTCTCCTCCAAATCTTGAATAAGGGTGGCCCTATCCTTGGTCTTGACCATAATATCATCCATATAGGCTTCTATGTTTCTGTGCAACTGTGGCTCAAAACTAATCTGAACTGCCCTTGCAAAAGTGGACCCGGCACTCTTCAATCTGAATGGCATGCAGACAAAATAGTACGTACCACATGGAGTGATGAACGACGTCTTCTCTTCATCTTCCTTGGACATGAAGATCTGGTGATACCCAGAATACGCATCCAGAAAGGAGGGCAAATCACAACCTGAAGTGGAATTCACAATCTGATCGATACGTGGCAAGGGAAACGAGTCCTTCGGGCAAGCCTTGTTGAGATCTGTGAAATCTATGCAAAGCCTCCACTTCCCGTTAGCCTTCCGGACTACCACTGGGTTTGCCAACCACGTGGGATGCAGTACTCCTCTGACCAATCCAGCTGCCTCTAGTCTCTTGATCTCTTCTGCAATGAACTGCTGCCTCTCCAAGGCCTGCTTCCGGATTTTCTGCTTGACAGGTCGGGCATGTGGGCAGACAGCAAGGTGGTGCTCGATTACCTCCCTGGGAACACCGGAGATATCAGATGGTTGCCAGGCAAACACATCGATATTCACCCGCAGGAAGGCAATGAGCGCGCTTTCCTATTTGTCATCGAGGGTGGCGCTGATAGTGAAAGTACCATCAACGCCAGCCAGCCCTGCTGGGACCTTCTTCACTTGGGGTATAGCGACCTTGGATCTCTTGCCATTGGAACACTCCGGCACGTCGTCAACGGGTGCCATGCACTCGGTGGGGGCATGCTTCCCGGACTCTTTGCCGGAGTCCCTGCAATCCCTCTTCTTTCCTTTGCTTTCCTTAGCGGGAGCTGCTGCTGCCTCTGCCTCTGCTGCGACCGTATCCCGGTACATCTTGTCCACACAAATGATGGCATCCTTCTCATCTGATGGGATGGCGATGACTCCCAGTGGCCCAGGCATCTTCAAGGTGTTGTAGGCATAGTGAGATGCTGCCATGAACTTAGCCAGGGCCGGGCGTCCAAGAATCCCATTGTATGGTGGGGGGAGATCAACCACATTAAACACAATCCTCTCAGTCCGGTAGTTTAGTTCTCACCCAAACGTTACCGGCAATGTGATCTTTCCCTTAGGATGGCTCCTACCAGGATTAACTCCTTGAAACATGCCGGTAACCTCCAACTCTTCCTCTGCTATTTGAAGCTTGCTGATAACTACTAGGGAAATCAGATTCAACCCGGCCCCGCTGTCCATGAACATCTTCATGACCTTGAGGTTGCGGATTGTTGGGGAGACCAACAATGGCAAACACCCTACCGCAGTGGTACGTCTAGGATGATCCTCCTCGTCAAAGATGCTGGGCGTACGGGACCACTTGAGCGGCTTCCGGGCCTCGGGCGCTGGCTCCACGGCATTGACTTCTCGCGCCCACCGCTTGAGTTGGCGGTGAGAGGTGTGCAGAGATGCACCCCCATCAATGCACAGGGCGCCGGTGGCCTTCTAAAACTCTTGCTCACTGGTTTCCTCTTCATCCCCTCCATCACTCTCATCACCACAGGCTTCTTTCTCTCGACCTCTGGCGGGTTTTCCTTGGTTCTGAAAGGGTTTGCCGGGGTGATTTACTTCACCACCTCGGCCCTTGCTGCCAGTAACATTCTGACCCTTTTCCTTGTCACGCTTCTCATACTCTGCTTTATGTCTTTAGACAAGCTGCTCAACCTGATAACATTCTTGAAGGTCATGGCCCTTGGTCCGATGAATCTTGCAATACAACCCATCACCTTTCCCGGCTTTCTCGGTAGCAGCGGCTTCCCGGCAGTCCGTGCACACTGTAGCTTCCTTGCCGGGGGCCTCAGCTTTGGCCTTCTTGCCGGTACTAGGCATACCCGATCCTTCAACAGTCATTACTGCCTTATCCCTTTGCTTCTTACTGAGCTTCTTGCTCTTCTTCTGACTGGTTGATTCATCCTCATCCTCTGAATCAATATTGGTGCAATCTTCCTCTCCAGGCAACTTTCTTCCCTCCTCCATCTGAGCACACTTATCCACCAACGTGTAGAGCTCCTTCACAATCTTGGGCAACCGTACGTTCATTTTGGAACGAATCCGGCAGTTGCGCACATTGGACTCGAAGGCGGCTATCACGGCTGCCGGATGGATATTTGGGATATTTCTATGAACTTTGCTGAATCTCTATAAATACTTACAGAGGGTCTCTCCTTCCTTTTGTTGGAGAAGCTGCAAGCCGCTGGGTCGGCCCGGGTCTTGGTGGCCACCGATGAAGGCACCAATGAACTCATGGCACAGGTCTGCCCATGACGAAATGGAGTTCTCCGGCAGGTGCATCAGCCAAGACCTCACATTGGACTTGGGGGCCAAAGGAAAGTAGTTGGCGAACACCTTCTCATCACTTCCCCCATCAGCCTGAACAGCGATGGTGTAGATGCTCAGGAACTCTGCCGGGTTCAGCCTCCCATCGTACTTCTCAGGTATCTCTGGCTTGAACGTGCGAATGGACGGCCAACGGACTTGCCGCAGCTCACGAGTAAAGGCAGGGCAGCCAACCTCGAAAGGTAGGCACCCACCAATACCGAGCGCGGGCTCGTCGACGCCGGGGACGTCGCACCCATCGGTCCGGCGGAGGTCGTCCCAACGTTGCTCGACAACGGCGCGCATGTCTCCTCTTCGCCTATCCTCCGGGGCTCATCGTTGGCCTGGACGCGCTCGAGGGTCAGAAAAGGCCATCGAGACGTCGTCGGGGTCTTGATTCTGTAGCGCTCGCACTGGCTGCCATGGCGGGGATTGCACCGTGGGGATGGCCCCTTCTGTACGGTCAGCAACATGAGCCGTTGCTGTCGCTTGGGGCGGCCGTGGCGGGCCAGCTCGCCGTGAGCCCCCAGCTTCGGCGAAACCAAGCAGACTTTGGATGGTGGCACGCCATTCGTCCATTTGCTCGGCCGATGGTGGAAACCTCAGCAGCAGCTGAGCCCGCGCCATGGCCTCCGAGGCTGTACTTGGCATGGGTGATGATGAAGTCAATCGCACCGTTGCTCGGCTCTTGACGGTGCCAATGGCGGCAGCACTGTGCCCCCGCTACTGCGGGGCGACCACCTAGATGGCAGGGTGGTGCGGCAAAGGCGCTCGAGGGCCAGTGGCTCCGTCGGGCGCAGCGGCTTGGTCGACCCGTCCCGGGGGAGGTGTCCGTGCTGCGACCGCACCCGTGGTGGGAGCGATCGGAGGGCGGCGATTCGCCCTGGCCCGAGCACCGTTGCTACGGCTGTGCCCATCGGCGAGCGGAAGGGGCGCAGATGGAGTAACCCCTTCCCTCGGACCTTGTGGAGCGTGGCCGTCGGGATGTTGCTGATGCTGCTCTCCTCCGATGTCTCCTGCTCCTGCGTCGGCCGCAGGGGAAGTGATGACGGCGCCGCCTGCTCCGACCACATCCCCAGCAGCGTCCATGTTCTCGCGTGTCTCTGCACCCCCCCGCAGCGTTAGAGGCCTCGGGCGGCGGAGCCTTCGAGGTGGAAGGACGAGCCAAAGAACCGGGTTTCTTCTTGGGCGCCATGGTCGATGGCGTCGCCGATGATGCTGATGGTGATGAAGGTGACGCACTACACACGCCTTCAGGTTCGCGCAAGCGGTCCCCCTACCTGGCGCGCCAAAGATGTCGCGGGAAACCACGGCCACCTATGGGACCAGGAGGCCCCTTGCTAGTTCGGCAGGGGGCGTCGCGTTGCACAAAGAGCAGACAAGCGTGTGGCAGCACGGCAGAGATCACACAGTCATTTTTACCCAGGTTCGGGCCACCGTGAGGCGTAAAACCCTACTCCTGCTTTAGTGGATTGATGGTGGAAAGGTGGTGGTGGAGCACAGTACACTTGCCTGGCAGGGGTTGGCTCAGGGCGGCAGTGGCTACGCGCGTATGGGGGTCTGAGTTACCCAACCTTCTAACCCTTTCTACGGTTGCCATGGGCCTCCTTTTATAGATTAAGGGGTCACCACAATGGGAAAACAGTCATTATGCACTGATAAGATAGCAAACAGTGCTATCATACCTAACTCTGCGGGCTGACAGGGTGCCTTAAATGCACCGCTCAACGTCACATTGTTGGTTGCCCGGCAAGGCTTACCGGGCTATCTCGCCAGCTCCACGCCTGCTCGCTTGACATGTCGTAGGACGTGTGTCATCTACAGGTGTTTCCTGTAGGGAGAGGCTGCCATGTGGTGAATGGATGCCACTTAGTCACTCCGCGGTTTGACACCGCACTGATTGACGATGTGGGTGGTGGTGAAGTAGTTGGTGAGGTGGTTTTGCCTCCGTGTGCCCCGGCAGGCCCTGCCGGGACGTCGTCTTCTGGGGGTGGCCTCGCCCCTTGCCGAGCTCGCCTGCCCGGCAAAGGAGGCCCTTCTCCTGATGGTGCCTTGCTTCTTTCACTTGATCTTGGTCCCTCTGATCTGCATGTTAGTCCTTTGAACCTCTTAGTCCCATGTATTCTGATTTGGGTTGGTGCTTCAATCTCATCCCCGTGCCTGTGCACAGTCCGGGCAACAGACCCAGGGTTTGTTGCACCGACAAGCTCCCTGAGGATTTGCCTCTTGTACCTCCTCTGGCCATCTTTATCCTCGCTGTCGACATCGTCAGACAGCACCTATACATATAGTAAAAAAATGTGGCATCAAATTTGGAATACAAACTAATCTCTAGCGAACATTTGGCAGTTGCCAAAATTTGGCATCAAATCAATGTTTACATGCCGTAAAGTAGGATTAGGAATTTATGGCCATTTTTTAGACAAATCCAGAGATTATGGTTCAATTTTTAAGCACAATCGTCTATGTACACACCAATCTTGAACAAAATAACGGCACAAACATATATGTAGGTTATTCAAAATCAATTGTCAAGACCTGGCTCGGAATTATTAGCACGAACACTAACCCTAGTCGGATTATTAGCAGAAATCATTTGCACAGATGAAACAACTAATCACTTATCACTTGTACCATTCAAACAATCAATACACTACACGGATCTAATGAAACTTACTCAGATTTCATGGATGGAGAGAACATAACCATATGATTTCTATTCCAAAAAGGGGGAGGCAGGAGTAAGCAGAGAAACCCTAGGATGTATTTGACATATAAATGGGTATAGATGACTAACCGGTTGTCTGTCGTCATCGGAGTCGTCGCCGGAGTGGTCGTCGGAGTCGTCGCCTGAGTCGTCACCGGAGTCGGTGTGGACCTCCAGCTCTGGCTGTGGAAGCACGACGCCGTCGACGACGTCAGGGTGCAGCGATACCTCACCGGTGGTGATGGCAACCTCTGTCTCCATCTCGACGCCGTGCTCCGATGCTTCAGCAGCCCCGGCGTCGCCACTCGCTCCGATGGGGCGCTTTGGCAGCATCCTCATACACAGACGGCTTTGAGGACTGAGCGCGGCGTCGAGGATGCAAGTGGAGAGAGAGGATTGTGTGTGTGGCGAGGATGGGGGGTGCGACCGCTCGGGCGCGCCATTAATATGGAGTAGTGGGAGAGAGGCGGGCGGCGGTCAAACCGCTGGCTCGCCTCCCGGTGAGCCTGCGCGCCGGACTGCTGGCATGCCTATCATCATTTCACACAGATACTCGCACGCCTCCCGATGACACTGCGCAGCCAGCACGCCTCCCGTCAATTCACACACCTGCACGCACGCCTCCCAGTCTGCCTGCGCGGCGGACTGCTCGCATGTGTCCCGTCAACTCACGCCTGCTCGCACGGCACACGGGTCGCGTGGCGGCACGTATATTGTTTTTTTATTTTGATGATTAATGCTGCTGCTTTATTGCTTAACCGAAGCATGGCACTTATCCATTATTGGTTTATCACCCATGGTTCGAATAAATAATCCATTTGCGATATTGGTTCCCAATTATTAATAATCTCCCATTTGTAAGAAGATAAAGATTACATCAAAACTGGTCTCAAATTTGACAAAAAAAAGTACAATGCCACTTTGTATTGGTGTCCGTATGACAACACGATAAGTTTCATGAATTTCAAATAAGTTTTGGATGTACTAGAATTTAAAAATCAAGATTCGCAATGTTTGAAATTTCTTGCACGGGGAGTAAACATGCACCCAGTGAGACACATGTGTTTTTCCAATCCATTTAGGTGCACTGGCACGTGTGCATGTAGCTCAAACTTGATTTTTGCACATTATACCCCTAGAAAATCAATCAATGTACTAAAATGTCTTAATGATCTCTATTTTTTTTCAAAATTAAAATGTCCCTCCTTTGGTAACATATGTTCACCGCGGGAAAATTTAACATGGATCGCAGTTGCGGTGGATGCGCAGTGTGTGTGTTTGTGTGTGTGTGCGTCTGGGGGGGTGGGGGTGGCTGGCAGTACACTACGAGTCATGAGCTACCATGTGGGTTGGCCGTTTTGTGAGGCAGGTGCCACATCAGAGTTGTGAATTCATTATTTAAAACATTACACAACCCTTTCATACATACATGTTTTGGCCACATGTAGTCGGTGGTTGTCCTACACGACACTCACTCGTGTGTGACGCTTTCTGTGGGCCCGCGAGGTCGTCGTCCATCACTTTGACCAACAGCCGGCAGAGAGGTTAATTTGACCAGCAAGGTAGAATCTTTTTTTGTTTGTGTTATGGTGGGAGTGTATAGTACACGTCAAAGAGGTGGGAGGGGACTAGCATATATACTATATGTACGCGTCCGTGAACAAGTACACCTCACTCAGTGTCGGGACTATTCGGTTTCCAAGGCACGTGCCACATCAAAGTTGTGAATTGGCTATTCAAACATCACACAACACCTCTTTGGGCCACATGCATGCAGGTGGTGGTTATCCTAGGACACTCACGTGTGACGCTTCCATATGTGGGCCCGCGAGGTCATCGTCGATGCATGCATCACTTTGACCTACATCGGGAGAGGTTAATTAATTTCACTATCAAGGAGGATTCTTTTTGGGTTGTATTATGGTAGGAGCATATAGTATGCGTCGAAGAGGGGGAAGGGGACCATCATATGTAGTACGCTTCATGAACCTTGCTCTGTGTGGGGACTTTACGGTTTTCGAGGCATGTGCCACATCAAAGTTGTGCATTTTGGGTATTTAACATATGTTTGGCCCACATGCAAAGCGATGGTGGTTGTCCTCTCGCACCCACTCATGCGGTTATCAGCGATATCGATGCTTTCCATCTGTGGGCCCGCTTGGTCCATCACTACTTTGCCTGACAACGAGAGAGGTTAATTTGACTTAGGCGGGGTTTATTTTTTTGTTTGTAATACAGTATATATATATAGGTCATGCTCTGGGATGACATGATACAGTTTGAGCACACACATGCATGTGTACGCATGAATCCCTCCCATCGAGTCAAAGTGGCTAGTACCACGATACGTCATGAACCGATCTCGCTCTGTGTGGGGACTGTACGATTTTCGATGCACGCGCCACATCAATGTTGTGAATGGTATTCAAACATGCAGGCACGCATCACCTCCATACATATGCATGTAGTGGTTGTCTTCGAACGGTACACTCCCTCGCATGGTTATCGGTGACAAGCCTATATATTCGTGGGCCCGCGTGGACATCCATGGTCACTTTGACCGACAACAAGATAGGTTACCATGGCAGATTCTTCCTTTGGTTCGTGTTATCATTGTATAGGTCATGGTGAGATTCAGACCTAATTAAGTTTGAGCGCATACTATGCATGCATGCATGCATGAATCCCCGTCATCGGCTCGAAGTGTGGTGTGACAGACATATGCATCGTCAACTAACCCTCGCTCCGTGTGGGGATTTCTAGTTCGAAAGCACGGTGCCACATCAAAGTTGTTCCATTGTGTATTCAAACATCAACACCTCTCCATACATATGTTTGGGCCACACGCAGGCAGTGGTTGTCTTCGGGGACTAGCTACTTGCGTGATTATTGGCGAGCTAGCCCATCTCTGAGGTCGCATGGACGGCCATCACTTTGACCAACAACAAGAGAGAGGTTGTACGACCAAGGTGGATTATTCTTGGTCCGTTTTACGATACATCTTGGTGAGATGCCCTCTCCGGCCCATCGACTGAAAGTGTGTGTGTGTGTGTGTGTGCGCGCATGTGTGTGTGTGTGTGTGTGTGTGTGTGTGATGGGGGGACTGCTACTTCGCACTTTGCTAGGTGAACCTCCGTGGGGGGGGGGCATGCATTCATAGCTTAGGATTCCCCTCCTGCCGACACGTGGGGGGGGGGGGAAGCAATACCATGCGCTTTGCTAGATAGGTGCCACATTGAAGTTGCATTTGGTATTTGAACATCAAACCACCCTTTTCATACATATATTTGGTCCACATGAAAGTGTGTTCGTGTTCTGACCCTTTCCCGCGTCATTTTCGCCAAATTTATGAACATTAGACAAGTCGGATGACGCAACAGACACGGTTCACTCACACTAACCGTGTGCCACGCTGGTGCCCCTGTCACGCACACCCACGCAGTACATTGGGCTCCACGAGGCTTCCCCTCTAAAAAATATCTACCCACCTGCAGGTTTTTTTCTGTTTGATAACACACGGTTATTATGTTTTGACCGTGTGTGATGTTTGTTGTTCCCGCTCCCGCCTGCATCCCTCGAAAATATCTGCTCGCCTCGAGGGTTTTTTCTGTTTCATAACACACAGTTGTTATATCCGGACCGTGTGCGATGCACCATCATCCAAATTTTTAATAGCCCGGGCATTTCACTCCCGCGTTTGACTCCCGCGTAGTAAAATTTTCAGTAGCCGCATCATTTCCTCAAACACACCCCCGCCCCCCTCCACACACACACCAAAACCTCCTCGGGCGCGCGTGTGCGCACACCCCCCCACCACAACCCCTCCCTCGCTCGAAACCCTAGCAAGGTCGCCGCCGCCGCCGCAAGGCCTCCATTGTCAACATCTGCCGGTTTGCCCGTGCAGCTTACCCACCGATCTCCATACCCAGGCTGCCCTAAGTTTCTTAGATGACGCCTACCAAACGCCCCCTTTCCCACAGGTCCCCATCCCCATCCCCCACTCTAGAGCGTCGCAGCCTAAGCCCGGCTATGCTTCTCGTGGAGCTCGAGGAGCGACTGGCCCAAAAGAGGTGTATCGCGGTCTCTTCGCCGGACGTCGCCGAGGTGGCCGCCGAGGAAGCCGCCGACCATTACTGGCCGCAGGCACTCAATCAGCGGGCTAGAGTATGCGGGTATTTTGTGCACGCTGGCTACGACATCTAGGTCACCGACAGTGACGGCCTGACGCGGGCTATGTCACAGGTTAAGTGGCCCACCCCAACCCCTCGGGTTCAACCGCCGTCGATCTCATCCATGGCCCCGCCGCTAATCTCCTCTGGCTCGCTGTCAAGAATTTGCCATCCTACATCGCCATCAAGCCCCTTTTGTCATTTATGAAGGACACGTTCTGCGACGCTGGCTTGGGATCCACAGCTTCCAAGTCAGACCTCATCGACGGCGATCACGATGAGGGCACCCTCTCCGGCTCTTCCAAGGGGAAAGAGCCCATCTTCTCTTCCAAGGGGAAAGAGCCCGTGTGTGACATCAGGGAGGGCACCCTACAGCCGTGCTCTTCCAAGGGGAAGGAGCCCATCTGCGACAACATGGAGCGCATCCAGGGTCCGTGCTCTTCCAACGGGAATGAGCCCATCTGTGACAAGTGAGGAAAACCATGATTTGTTTTGCCGTGCCTCTTCACAGGGGGGAACCCATGATTTTTTTTGTCGAGTCCCTTTTGTAGTGTAATGAGAATATGTCCAGTTTTAATTGCTATATTTGGTTGTTTGCAGTGTGCCTTGTTTATTTCAGTTGTTCACAATGTGATGCTCTATATGTGCAACTATTTACTGTGCAGTACATTTTCATCAATCTAGTTTTAAACATACTGATAGGAATGCATATATTTGCTTGCTATTAAGCCTGTTATAGCTAGCATATGCCTCTTTTAAAGTTTTTTGATTGTTCGGTTGTTTGTAGTTAGCATATGTCCAGTTTCAAATGCTATCTTTGGTTGTTCGTAGTATTCCTTGTTTATTCCAGTTATTCACAACATGATGTTCTATATGTGCAAGTATGAACTGTGCAGCTCAATTTCATCAATACCAGTTTCAACAATACCACTATGAATGACTACATTTGGTTGCTACATCTTGTAGTTAACATGCGTTTCCATTTTTATTTAACAATAACCATTGTACTTAGACCAGCACAATACCAGTTTGAATGACTATGTTTGCTTGTTGTTAAATGTTAGGCCTGTTGCAGTTAACACACCTTTCCGCTTGTTTTGCTTTACTAGCGTGCTTAAACCTATACACTGAAGCTATCTTTTGGAGATTATTTTGTCTGCCATGGATATATTTAGTTGATGTTTACCCTGTTGTGCTTAACATGCCTCTCGATGTACTTACACAGGACAATTTTGGGAACGACTGCTGTTTTCCATCGAGGTTAGTTTCATCCCATGGCTTATATATACTCACTATTCAGGATATCGGTAGCTGGTACCATATAGGTTGGGGGCTGATAAGGGACTAATCGGTGAATCGGACTTTTAACTGAATATATCTGTAACCCATTTATCGTTAGGTTAACTAGGGCCATATGTAATATATCTGAGGCTATATAGCAACATGCACTCTACTTAATGTCTAAATATGCAATCCTAGGCTACATAGCAACAAGGAAGAGTGTTACCTTAATGTTCTGATGATGTCTAGATATACGTAGAAGAGCAGTAGCAGCAGCAACAACAACACAACCCTGTTTGGATACTCAACTTAGCTAGAGGTTAGACTTAGTTTCTAGCTCATGACTAACCCTGAACTAACTCTAGCCAAAGAGGTGTTTGGATGACAGGGTTAGATTGACAATAAATGCACTAGGAGAACTAGCTCCAATTAGCACCTCTTGGGTGGGATAGTTTTTTTAGGTGGGTTAGATGCAACTAGCTCAAACTAGCCCTCATGTTTGGATATACTTTAGGGCTATTTAAGCCCAAACTAGCTCAAACTAACTCTAACCCATGGATACAACAGCAGTTAATCAGCTGATAATTTGTAAAAATGCAATAAGCTCTCTCCAGCCCATAATATAAGATGTTAATTCATCTAATATGTGAGTATATTGGATGTTATAAGATATTATAAAAGAGTGTTGTACTACATCATTGTGCACTTGCTGTTTAGCTTCTAATATTAACTTGGTGCTTTTAGGTACATATGTCATTGGTAAAGATCCGCGCTTCGACCCTTTCTGCGTATGGGGCAATGAGATATCGATGAACCAGCATCAAGTGAGGAAGCTGATAAAGATTGTTAGTAAAATGGGTCAAAAGATGGTGTCGGGGCGATGAACCCCGGGCAGGCAGTGGAACTCGGATCCCTTTCAAAAACATCAGGGCTAGCAACGCCCCACAATCTGGTTCGGCCTTGGCCGGATTCCCATCGCGACCCGGCCAGGTCCCGCAACCCGGCCAAGCCGGCTGGTGCATGCCGGCCAGTCCCCGCAAGTCAAACCTCCATCGACAAACCAGCATGGTTACAGTGCGCCCCCCTTTACGCCGGCCCCGGTAGGCGCGGCTGCCATGCCGACCAAGCCCCCGCCTGGGGCGGGCGGCATCTTGGAGGCGTGACCCTTTAGCAAGAAGGCGCAGCCGTCCCCTGACAACCAACATGGCGTTAATACAGTACCCAGCAGCCGGCCGTACCCGCGCCCGGCGGGCCCGGTACGGTCCGCATCCGACGGACCCGGCAAGACCCGCACCTGACGGACCCGGCGAACTCGGCGCCTCACCACCGGCTCCAAGTCACTGACAACCCGGCCCCGCACCCAAGTAACTTTACCATTGTATCCCTGGGGGGTTGGCCTATAAAACCCCCAGGAGGCCTCCATGGATGGGGCGATTAGAGAAGAACCACACACATACACTCACATCCACCACGCGGAGAAGGAGCAGCCTATGCACTGGCCTGCCTTCCTTCCTCCCCAAAACAGCTCAAGGACTAGGGGTGTTATCTCTCCGAAGAGCCCCGAACCTGGGTATGTCTTGTGTCTCGCACTCGCTTGTACCGACCTCGCTTCTGGAGCCCACCGGTTGCCTCTTGCCTATCCCTCTCTTTAGCCACCCCGTGGCATCTGCCGTGCGCCCACCACGACAGTTGGCACCCATCGTGGGGCAGCTTGAGGTGCTGGCCGGACTCACGTTCCAGACGGGGCCCTTCATCGACTTCGGTGAGCTCAGAATGCACGGCCTGGTCCCTACACCAGGCGCGGCGCTGGCCAGTTTCGCTGCTCCGTCCGATGCTCCCTTCGGCGCGCCGCATGCCCCTGATGAGTACCCTAGCGGTGTGCTCGACGTCACCGACTCTCCCGTCCCCCTCGGCGGCGACGTCTCCGCCGACGTGGCAGATCTCTGCGTTCGGGTAGAGGTACTCATCACCGACTCCATCTCCACTTTGTCCAGCTACGTGAAGAAGGCCGTTACCGCCAGGGCTGCAGCGGAGCGCGCCAGCATGGTCGACCCACTGCGTGCCACGATGCATAACCTCAGCATTCCCATCGCCACCGACATCGACGCCACCAACGCCGCCCAGGCCCGGGCCCAGCTCGAGGAGGGGCGCAAGCACCTACTGGACAAGGCCGAGACGCTTGCTGCTACGCAGCGTCGGTTGGAGTCCGTTCAGCGGGAGCGCAACACCGCGTACGGCCTCACGCCAGCCGCAGCGGAGCCCAGCCGGGTTGCCGAGGAGCAAAACCGTGGCGCCGCCATCGGCCACACGCTGGGCGCGATCCCACCCATCTATGACACCGCCATCAAGAACATGCGCCCCGCGCAGGCGGCTGCTGTCGGCATGGAGCAGCTGTAGGGCGAGGAGATGCAAGAGCGCTTGCGGCGCATGACCGAGCTTCTCGGCGCCGCGAACGCGCAGCAGGACCGCCTTGACCGTCCCGCGGGATCGGTCTCATGCCGCACCAAAGACCCAGAGCAGCCAAACACGGCATCCTCACAGCCCCCCAGTGAAGCTCATTTTGGCCGTACCCGAACCCGGCGCAATCGCGCCCTGATGGCCGGAGATGACCTCGGAAACGAGCCGGTGATACGTCTCCAACGTATCTATAATTTTTGATTGTTCCATGCTATTATATTATCTGTTTTGGATGTTTTATATGCATTATTATGCCATTTTATATTATTTTTGGGACTAACCTATTAACCTAGAGCCCAGTGCCAGTTTCTGTTTTTTCCTTGTTTTTGAGTTTCGCAGAAAAGGAATACCAAACGGAGTCCAAACGGAATAAAACTTTCGCGATGATTTTTCTTGGAACAGAAGACACACCGGAGACTTGGAGTTCAAGTCAGAAGAGCCACAAGGAGGCGACAAGGGGGGAGGGCGCGCCCAGGGGGGTAGGCCGCGCCCCTGCCTTGTGGGCCCCACGTGAGTCCACAGACCTACTTCTTCGTCCTATATATTCACATATATTCCTAAACCCTCAGAGGCATCCATGAGAACACTTTTCCACCGCCGCAACCTTCTGTACCCGTGATATCCCATCTAGGGACCTTTTCCGGCACCCTGCCGAAGGGGGATTCACGAAGGGCTTCTACATCAACTCTATTGCCCTTCCGATGAAGCGTGAGTAGTTTACCTCAGACCTACGGGTCCATAGCTAGTAGCTAGATGGCTTCTTCTCTCTCTTAGATTCTCAATACCACGTTCTCCTCGATGTTCTTTGAGATCTATCTGATGTAATCTTCTTTTGCGGTGTGTTTCTTGATATCCGATGAATTGTGGATTTATGATCAGCTTATCTATGAATATTATTTGAATCTTCTCTGAATTCTTATATGCATGATTTGATATCTTTGTAATTATCTTTGAATTATTGGTTTGGTTTGGCCAACTAGATTGGTTTTTCTTGCAATGGGAGAAGTGCTTAGCTTTGGGTTCAATCTTGCGGTGCTCTTTCCCAGTGACAGTAGGGGCAGCAAGGCACGTATTGTATTGTTGCCATCGAGGATAAAAAGCTGGGGTTTATATCATATTGCTTGAGTTTATTCCTCTACATCATGTCATCTTACTTAATGCGTTACTCTGTTCTTCATGAACTTAATACTCTAGATGCATGCAGGAGTCGGTTGATGTGTGGAGTAATAGTAGTAGATGCAGAATCATTTTGGTCTACTTGACACGGACATGATGCCTATATTTCATAATCATTGCCTTGGATATCGTCATAACTTTGCGCTTTTCTATCAATTGTTCGACAGTAATTTGTTTACCCACCATATTATTTGCTATCTTGAGAGAAGCCTCTAGTGAAACCTATGGCCCCCGGGTCTATTTTCCATCATATTAGTTTTTGATCTACTATTTTCCATCATATAAGTTTCCGATCTATTATTTTCCATCATATTAGTTTCCGATCTACTATTTTGCAATCTTTTACTTTCCGATCTATAAACCAAAAAACCCAAAAATATTTTATCTTTTGTTTATCTATCTCTATCAGATCTCACTTTTGCAATTGACCGTGAAGGGATTGACAACCCCTTTATCGCGTTGGGTGCAAGTGTTTGATTGTTTGTGCAGGTATTAGGTGATTTGTGCGTTGTCTCCTACTGGATTGATACCTTGGTTCTCTAACTGAGGGAACTACTTATCTCTACTTTGCTGCATCACCCTTTCCTCTTCAAGGGAAAAACCAACGCAAGCTCAAGAAGTAGCAGGAAGAATTTCTGGCGCCGTTGCCGGGGAGATCTACGCCAAGACAGGACATACCAAGTACCCATCATAAACTCTCATCTCTTGCATTACATTATTCGCCATTTGCCTCTTGTTTTCCTCTCCCCCACTTCTAAAACAATTTTCGAAAAGATTTGCCTTTTTGTTTGCCTTTTTTCCATTCGATCTTTTGTTTGCTTGTGTTACCATGTGCCTTCTTTTTGCTTGCATCTTCACTTGCTAAAAGTTTATGGATTCTCATCCACTTGCTAATCTTTTTGAGAGATCCAATTATGATGAACCAATTTCTAGTGATTTGAGTGCACTAGATTATCTTTATGAAGTTTTGCTTAAAATTCGTGAATCTGAAATTGTGATGAAGTGTTAAAAGAAGAAATCTATGAAGTGATTCATGATAGCTCCTTGGGTGAAAAGCATGATTGAAATGGTTCTACTATAAATTCTATTAATGTCAGTTGTGCTAACGATATGCAAAACCCTACGCTTGGGGATGCTAGTTTTGCTATGTCCACTACTTGTTGCAATGATCATGATTGGGGTGATTCTTGTTATGATCTTGAAAATTTATTTAAGCCCCATGATGAATATAAGATCGATAATAATGTTTGCAATAATATTGAAAGTGGATTTGGTAGAGTGTCAACTCTTGATCCCACATATTTGGAGAATGATCAATCTTATGAAATTTTTGATAAAAGTGGGTTTGGAGAGGTCATGACTTTATTTTATGATAATCCCACTATTTTGGAAGAGTGTCAACTTTGCATGCATGTAGATCATGTAGAGAATATTTTATGTGATAGCTATATTGTTGAATTTGAATATGATCCCACATGTAATTATTATGAGAGAGGAAAATATGGTCATAGAAATTTTTATGTTGCTAAATTACCTCTCTTCATGTTGAGATTGTCTATGTTTTATTCTCCTTCCTTGCATATGCTAGGTTTTTCTTGTCTTGATAATTTGTTTGCTTATAAAATGCCTATGCATAGGAAGTATGTTAGACTTAAACTCGTTTTTCACATGCTTTATGATGCTCTCTTTGTGCTTCAATTCTTGTCTTTCATGTGAGCATCATCGAAATCTCAATGCCTAGCTAAAATGCTTTAAAGAAAAGCACTTGTTGGGAGACAATCCAATAATTTTCCTTGCTGTTTTCCAATAAATAATTCATCTAGCCTCTGGTTAGATGTGTTTTTGTGTTTTAATTAGTGTTTGTGCCAAGTAAGACCTTTGGAATGGCTTATGGTGATAGTTGATTTGATCTTGCTGAAAAACAGAAACTTTTGCGTCCAGTCACAGATTTTAATAATTCACTAGAGCATTGAAAAACCCTGAATTGTTTTTACATGAGATTGATATACAAATTGCCTATGTTGTCCTAATTTTTCAGAATTTTTGGAGTTAGATAAGTATTAGAACAATTCGGATCTTCGCAGACTATTCTGTTTTTGACATATTCTGTTTTCTTTGTGTTGTTTGCTTATTTTGATAAATCTATGGGTAGTATCGGGGGGTATGAACCATGGAAAAGTTGGAATACAGTAGATATTACATAAATATAAATAAAGAATGAGTTCACAACAGTACCAAAAGTGGTGATTTATTTTCTTATACTAACGGAGCTTATTAGATTTTCTGTTGAGTTTTGTGTTGTGAAGTTTTCAAGTTTTGGGTAAGGATTTGATGGACTATGGAATAAGAAATGGCAAGAGCCTAAGCTTGGGGATGCCCAAGGCACCCCAAGTCAATATTCAAGGATAACCAATAGCCTAAGCTTGGGGATGCCCCGGAAGGCATCCCCTCTTTCGTCTTCGTCTATCGGTAACTTTACTTGAGGCTATATTTTTATTCACCACATGATATGTGTTTTGCTTGGAGCGTCTTGTATTATATGAGTCTTTACTTTTTTGGTTTACCACAATCATCCTTGCTGTACACACCTTTTGAGAGGGACACGCATGAATCGTGATTTATTAGAATACTCTATGTGCTTCACTTATATCTTTTGAGCTAGGCAATTTTGCTCTAGTGCTTCACTTATATCTTTTTAGAGCACGGCGATGGCTTTATTTTATAGAAATTATTGAACTCTCATGCTTCACTTATATTATTTTGAGAGTCTCTCTAAACAGCATGGTAATTTGCTTTGGTTATGAATTTAGTCCTAATATGATAGACATCCAAGAGGGATATAATAAAAACTTTCATATAAAGTGCATTGAATACTATGAGAAGTTTGATTCTTTATGATTGTTTTGAGATATAAAGATGGTGATATAAGAGTCATGCTAGTGAGTAATTGTGGATTGTAGAAATACTTGTGTTAAAGTTTGTGATTCCCGTAGCATGCACGTATGGTGAACCGTTATGTGATGAAGTCGGAGCATGATTTATTTATTGATTGTCTTCCTTATGAGTGTCGGTCGGGGACGAGCGATGGTCTTTTCCTACCAATCTATCCCCCTAGGAGCATGCGCGTAGTACTTTGTTTCGATGACTAATAGATTTTTGCAATAAGTATGTGAGTTCTTTATGACTAATGTTGAGTCCATCGATTATACGCACTCTCACCCTTCCACCATTGCTAGCCTCTCTAGTGCCGCGCAACTTTCACCGGTACCATACACCCACCATATACCTTCCTCAAAACAGCCACCATACCTACCTATTATGGCATTTCCATAGCCATTCCGAGATATATTGCCATGCAACTTTCCACCGTTCCGTTTTATTATGACACGCTTCATCATCACTACTGCAGGATGCTGCTAATGCGATGCTATGATCAGAGACCCTTTGACGAAACTGTGTGCGATGCATTAATCACAAACGGGGATGTAAAAAAACCATCAAAAAAGATGCAAAACATTTGCGATGGCGGAGACATCAAACACGGTTCAGATTTTAATTACGCGTGCGATGCGGGGCATACGGTTGATCCAGAAGAACTGTTTGTGATGAGTCAGAACAACAGAAATGAGCAGCCATATCAATGTGTGTGTGATATACGGCATACAGTTCGCTCCGATGAACTGTGTGCTATTAGGGAATGCAACAGAAACGGTCAGCCATATCAAGGTGTGTGTGATATACGGCATACGGTTCACTCGGACGAACTGTTTTCGATTAGGGAAGAGAACAGAAATGGATCAACTTAACAAGATGTGTGTGATATGTGGCATACAGTTCACATAGATGAACTATTTGCGATGAGCCAAAAGAACACAAACGATTCGCACGTGTCCCGTCGAGCCTGCATGGCGGACTTCTCGCGCTCGTCCCGTCTAATCAAACACCTGCATGCACACCACCGAGTATGGTTAAATTTAGAAACGGTTCATATAATACAACCATTTGCGATATTAACGTGTCAGCTATTTATTTCAAAAAGGACTTCGTTGGCTATTAATGTGTGCGCCTTGTCTCAACCTGGACTATTTTTTTTACCACGGCATATATGTGCCATGTCATGAAACCATGCCAAGTTTCATGTTTCATTTTTTTATTTACTGGGATTTAAAAACCGAGATTCTCAATGTTTCAGGACGACGAGAAGTTTGTAATTCATTCCCATTCCTTAAATCAGACCCAAACATGCACCCAATGACACATGTACGATTTCCCACCCATTTTGCTTCACTGGAGCATGTGCTTGTAGTTCAAATTTGAATTATGGACTACATTAAATGCCTAGAAAACTTAATTAATATATACAATGGCCAAACGAACCCTGAACAGTTTCAAATTTCAGCACGACACTCCTGTTATTCTATGTTGCCTGTAGAAAACAAAGTTCAAGGCGAGAAGAGGCAGCGATTATCGTTTCGCCCACAAGAGGGGCATGTTTCCCTACCGGAACCACGAGGGTTGCGAGAAGCTTCGGTTTGTAAGAGGCTTGTAATATAGCTTCGCCCAAATTGGACAATTATATGTACCATTTAGTGACACCATGCCAAGTTTCATGATTTGCTGGTGAGTTTTGGATTTACAGAGATGTAAAAACTGAGATTCGCAATGTTTGTGGCCAAGCCAGGACATCGAGATGGTTGAATTCATTCCCATTCATTCCATGGGACCTAAACATGCACCCCAAGGACACATGTACATTTTTCTAGCCATTTTGGTGCACTGGAGCATGTATTTGTAGTTCGGATTTGAATTATGGACATTAAATGCCTAGAAAACTCAATTAATGAATAAAAAAGGTCAAACAAACCCTGAATAATTTCAAAGTTTAGCGTGAATCTCCTGTTGTTCCGTGTTGCGTGTAGAAGAAAATACGAGGCTATAAGAGGGAGCGATTATCGTTTGGCCCACAAGGGGACACGTTTCCCTATCGAAACCACGAGGGTTCTTGCAAGAGGCTTCGGTTTGTAATAAAACTTGGCCCAAATTGGCAATGTTTTTACCACGACATATATGTGCCATGACGTGACACCATGCCACCTTTGATGACTTTCTGGTGAGTTTTGGATTTATGGGGATTTAAAAACCGAGATTCCAAATGTTTGAAGACGAGCCAGGACGCCGGTACGGTTGTAATTCATTCCCATTCCTGGCATGGGACCTAAACATGCACCCAAGGACGCATGTATAATTTTTCTAGCCATTTTGGTGAACTGGAGCATGTATTTGTAGTTCAGATTTGAATTATGGACATTAAATGCCTAGGAAGCTCAATAATTGTATAAAAAGGCCAAACGAACCCTGAATAAATTTAAATTTCAGCACGGATATCCTGTCGTTCCATGTTGCCCGTAGAAGAAAATACAAGGCGAAAAGAGGCAGTGATTACGTTTCGCCCACAAGGGGAACACGTTTCCCTATCGGAACCACGAGGCTTCTTTGTGAGAGGCTCTGGTTTGTAAGAGGTTTGTAATAAAGCTTGGCCCAAATTGGACAATGTTTTTACCATGACATATATGTGCCATGACGTGACACCATGCCACCTTTGATGACTTTCTGGTGAGTTTAGGATTTAAGGGGATTTAAAAACTAAGATTCCAAATGTTTGAGGACAAGCCAGGACGCCGGTACGGTTGTAATTCATTCCCATTCCTCGCATGGGACCTAAACATGCACCCAAGGACACATGTATAATTTTTCTAGCCATTTTGGTGAACTGGAGCATGTATTTGAAGTTCAGATTTGAATTATGGACATTAAATGCCTAGGAAACTCAATTAGTGTATAAAAAGGCCAAATGAACCCTGAATAAGTTTAAATTTCAGCAAGGATATCCTGTCGTTCCATGTTGCCCGTAGAAGAAAATACAAGGCGAAAAGAGGCAGTGATTACGTTTCACCCACAAGGGGGATACGTTTCCCTATCGAAACCACGAGGCTTCTTTGAGAGAAGCTCCGGTTTGTAAGAGGCTTGTAATAAAACTTGCGCCAAAATGGACGAAAAAAATTCCTCGACATATATGTGCCATGTCGTGACACCATGCTAAGTTTCAAGATTTTCGGGTGAGTTTTGGATTTACGGGGATTTAAAAACCGAGATTCTTCTCATGAAATGTTTTCAAATAGCACACGGTTCACTCACGAAAGCCGTGTGCCTACCAAACCGTGATCTGAGTCATGCGTTCTGATTGGCCAGAACCCAAACCCCACGGATCGTACGTCTGCACCGTTGGATGCTCCCAGATTGAACGTCAACCCTCAGCCCTTTCGACAGCACATGTAGTACATGGGTAAGCACTATGCGCATGCGTCGTGCTAGCTCACGCTTCCTTCTCTACTACGTTTTTTATACAGGCTACCGTTTCCCGCCACTCCTCTCATTGGTTTCCCGCCTCTTCTCCCATCGTTTTCCCGCTACTAGTGTCAGTGCTCATTGAAGGCTAGGCGGGGACACACCGGCCATGTAAATATCGCACACAGTTTCTAAAAGCACAGATGTGTGTGATAGGAGGGAGTAGGTCCCATAGGGTGACCAGCGTGAAACACCTTAATGGCAAGGAGGCAATTCCTATCAGCAAGGGGCGGCTTCCCATCTGCTAGCCTAGTCGAATAGAACGCAGAAGTTAAGCGTGCTCGGGCTAGAGTAGTCCAAGGATGGGTGACCTGGTGGGAAGTTGCATATCTCAAGCTTCATTTAAATGCCATTACACGGTCATTATAGAGATATAAAAATCTCTATAGTGACCTATCATGGCAATTATATAAACCTTGGGATCCTTGTTTTGCTAATTTATAGACTATGTTTTTATTGGTTATTTTTTGCTCTAAAAAAATTAAAGAATGATTGACTTGACGTGTCATGGCGATTATATAAACCTTTTTTAGGTCACATGCAGGGTATAGGGGGCAGGGTGTTCTGATCGAGCATGTCTCCCTTGTGCAGTTTATAGACGGTGCACATATCTGTGGGCTTCCCGAGGTATATATATTATCCTTTACCGACAATGAGGGGGCCCACACAATCTACCCCTTTGACCCAACAATGAGAAGGGTTTGACCATGATGGTTTCCTATTGATACTCGTAAGGTACACGTGCATTGCACGCATGAGATTTGGTAACCAAATTATGAATAAATACCACACTATAGCATATAAGCTTTGAGTCATATATGCATGACGTAGATGTTCGTTTAATTCTTATAGTTCATCTCTTTCAAAATCAATTAGTTTTATAAAAAAAATCTATTTTAAGATTCATGGAATTGTGCATTGTAAAGCATAAAGTAAAAACAAATAGTGACAATTCATTCAGAAAAAAAGTTTGGGCAATTAAGATATGGAAGATTCTAGAACAAAGGAGAAGTGCTTGTGTTTTGAGGTTTGTGCATTATGCTTAAGTTCAACCATGGAGTCTTATAGATTATACATGTGGCAGAATCTGGTGGAATGTAGATGCTATCCAACGGCCAGTAGTGCTCGGATTTGCCGTCTCTGTACTGTCGGATTGGCTTCATCCAACGACCAACTTTCAAAGTTATTCGCACACTATATAGGGGTATAGATGTGTGCCATGCTAGACCAAATAAAGCTTGAGCGCATGCGTGGGATGACCCCCTCCCCCCCGCCGCCTCGAAGTTGGGAAACCGACATCGTATGTATTGAAACAGGCTTGGAGTTGGGTATGGTGTTTGGTTTGTAATGTAGTTGGTGGCCCATAGAAGTTGTGCATTCAGGATTTAAACACATCACACACCACCGTATCCATACATATTTTCGGGCTGCATGCAGTGTATACGGGGTCTTCTGATCGACCACGTCTCCCTTGTGTGGTTTTTTGTGACGACATGCATATCTGTGGGCTCCTCGAGTGTATATATAACCCCTTTAACCGATAATGAGGGGTATGTGTTGGCCATGAATGGATTCCTCCTAGTTCGTGTTAGGGCCGGTCACCGTCACATGTCGCTCAACCAAAGCTCGAGCTCATGCGTTGTCAGGATTCCCTCCCACATGCTCGGATTGCTGGGTTCGACCTACATCATACCCTGCGTATCTTGTCCTTAACTACCTTGCCTTCATGGTTGTTGTCTGTATCGAGAGGTAGGCACCACATCTAAATTGTACATTATTCTATATTGAAAACACACATCACCCCTTCCCAACGTACATAATTTTGGGCCACATGCAAGAGGTGCTGGTTTTGTGGTCCCTCTCGTACAATTTTTATGATGGTTCAATCTATTGGCCCAAGCAGTTTATCGACAACAACAGTTGTCGTTTGACCAAATGATAGATTCATTGGTCCATCTTATGGTAGGTCATGGCGACATGCATGTATGACCAAAGTATCATTACGTGCATCCGCCCCGCTGACACGAAGTGGGAGGTGGTGGGCCAAGCATCCTAGCTAGCTACGACATTATGTCATTATAGATATATCCAAGGGTGCTTTCGGGTTTGCGAGGCAGGTGCCACAGAAGTTGTGCATTGTGTATTTAAAGTCTTAAATATCACACCCAATATTCCTACATATATTTTGCCACTTCCAGGTGGTTCTTGACTTCTGGCCCCTCTCATCAATCTTCGACGACGCGCCCAACCGTGGGCCCGCGCGGTCAAAGTTTTGCATTGGAATTTTGAACATCACAGACCACCCTTTTCACTCATATATATTTGGGCCACATGTTGGTGTGGCTGTCTTCTGACCCTCTCTAACATTTTTTTTGCTGCAAATACTCTGATGACGCTCAATGGACATGGGTATAATGTCTTAACTGTGTGCGATGCAAGTGCGCTGTGAATCACGACGACTGCGCAAGCGCGAGCAAAGGTGGAGGTACTGGCTCAACCGTGTGCGATGCAAGTGCGCTGTAAAATCACCACGACTGCGAAAACGCGAGCAAGGGGTGCAGGTACTGGCTTAACCGTGTGCGATGCAAGTGCACTGTAAAATCACCACCTGCGCAAGCTAAAGGCGGTTAAGTTTATTTAGAAATTAGGATGAACTGTGTGCGATAGACCAGCTAGCTAGAAATATAAAAACAAACTACCCGCCTTGAGCGTTGCAAAAATCGGCAGTTCCGCCACTTTTCCTTATTATCATACACGCATATTCTTATTGGACCGTGCGCGATCTTGGGAACTCCCGCCCCGCATCAATTCCTTTACCCAAATTTTAGTAGCCACTGTACTTCAATCGTCGCCCACACTCCTCCAGCACCGACCTTATAGTAAAATTGCAGTAGCCAAGGCATTTGAACCGTCGCCCTCCCTGGTCCACCACCATCTCCACCCACCATTACTAAAATTTTCAGTACCCGTGGCGTATCCTCAAACACCCCCCTCCACAGTCCCCCCACCCGGCCCCCTCCCCCCCTCGAACCCTAGCTCGCGGCCGGCGCCGGCGCCGCTGCCAACCTCTGCCGGTCTGCCCGTTCCTCCTAGCTTAGATAATAAAGTTCAGGTTACCCAACGATTCCCATACCGTCGCCCCACTCCCCTGAGTTTTTAGATGAGGCCTGCGGTGTCCCTCCCCGCTAGATCCACATCCCCTACTCTAGAATGTCGCAGGCTAAGCTCGACCACGTATCCCGGGGAGCCCGACGAGCGTTCGACCAAGAAGAGGTTTATCATGGCCTCTCCGGCGGACGTTGGCGAGGTGGCCGCCGTTCGCCCCGACCTGTCGATCCTGGAGCAACACTTCGCCGCGAAAGCCGGTGAAGACGTTGACTACGTTGCCATGCCGAAGGCTTCATGTCAGCGGGCTAGCGTATTACTGTATCTCGGGAAAGCTGGCTACCACATCAAGCTCGTCGACAGTGACGGCTTCACACGGGCCATGTCACAGGTTAAGTGGTCCATCCCCAACCCCTCTGGTTCAACCGCCATTGATCTCTTCGATGGCCCTGCCGCTGATCTCCTCCGCCAAGAGGTCAAGGATTTGCGATCCTTATATGCCATCGAGCCCATTTTGTCATTTCTGAAGGACACGTTCTACGACGGTGGCTTGGGATCCTCAATTGCCAAGTCAGATCTCATCGACCACGACCACGAGGAGGGCACCCACGAAGGTTCTTCCAAGGTGAAACAACCCATCTGTGACATCAGAGAGCGCACCATGGGCCTGTGCTCTTCCAACTGGAAGGATGCCATCCATGAAATGTGAGGCAACATCCTATCAGCAAATCTTATCTTTTCTAGCTTGCCAACCTGTACCCTTTGTTGTAGTAGCATTTGCCGTTCAGTGCTTTAACTGTGCCGTGTTTAATTATTTCAGTTATGCAAAAATGTATTGTTCAATAGGGCTATGTGATGTTTAAGTATGAATTGTCCACTTCAGTTTCACGAATGGCTATATTTGGTTGTTTATAGTGAGTAGATGCCTTATTTATCTGTATTTGGTTGTTAGGTTGGTTGCAGTGAGCATTTTTCCAGTTGTCGAGTAGATGCCTTGTTTATATGTATTTGGTTCTTAGTTTGGTTGCAGTGAGCATTTGTCCAGTTATCAAGCAGATGCCTTGTTTATCTGTATTTGGTTGTTAGGTTGCTTTTTTTTAGCATTTGTCCAGTTTTCAAGTAGATGCCTTGTTTATCTGTATTTGCTTGTTAGGTTGGTTGCAGTGAGCATTTGTCCAGTTTTCAAGCATATGCCCTGTTTATCTGTATTTGCTTGTTAGGTTGGTTGCAGTGAGACTCTGTGCAGTTTTCAATGGCTATATTTGGTTGTTATACTGATCATTTATGCCTTGTTTATTTCAGTCATTCACAATGTGTTGTTCATTCGGAGCTGTGCCGCTCGACTGCATCAGTACTAGTTTGAACGGCTATATTTGGTTCCAGTTATGCCTGGTGTAGTTAACACATGCCCTTTATTTCAGTTTTACACATTTATCCAGTGTGATGTTTTAGCATTACCTATGTTCTATTCATTTTCAACAATACCAGTTTGAATTGCAATATTTGATGGCTGTTAAGCCTGCTGTCGGTAACATTGCCTTCCATTTTATATCTGCTTTAACAGCATGCTGAAAGCAACACATTCAAGCTATCATTTGGAGATGATGTTGTTTACCTTTGCTATATTTGTTTGATGTTAAGGTTGCTGTACTTATCATTCCTTTCCGCTACTTATGCAGGACAACAACGGGAGTGGCCACCATTTTCCGCCGAGGTTAGCTCCCCATCATTCCATAATGTAGTGCATATAGATCCAGGCCTGGACACTTGTTAGCTTCTAATATTGCCTTGTTGCTTGGAGGTACATATGCCCTTGGGAAGGATCCACGCATCGACCCTTTTTGAGTATGGGGCAATGAGATATTCATGAACAAGCATCAAGTGAGGAAACTGATAAGGATTATTAGCAAAAAGATACGAATGGTGGCAAGCAAATTATTTGTTTATGCTCTATCCAACACAACAGTGAGCTGTAGGATGGTAACTACAAACTCTGCAGCCTTCTCTTTTTACTGCCCATAATGAGTTGTTAGACAACAATGTCTGAATCTTTTTTGTTCGCAGTGGTTCCCAAAGCAGTTCACTCAAGATTACCTCGCAAAGTACATGATTGGTGGACACGCAATGAAGGTTAAAGTATTTAATCCAGACTACAACGAGCATCAAGAAGTCGTAATGAAGACAGTGAAGGATGGACGGGCAGCCATCACAAGGGGTTGGCCTAGAGTCGTGCGCGCATTACGCATGGAGTAGGGCACAATATGGGCATTCTGCTTCACCTTCTCCAGCAACCAGAATGTCTTTCGCCTCTCTCTTTACAGTCTTTAGTACAACTGTGGTTCATCATTCTTTACTTGGTGCTTCTGTAGTTCTTCAGTATATGTACCTGTGCATCGAATTATGCATTCGTGGTTGAACCTATATTTGTAATAAACATGGTTGGATATGAAATAAGTGATTGCCTACTTTCAAATTCAAAACATGTGATTTTTAAATTAGGGACTAATTAGGGATTAATTAGGGATTACACTGCACACGGTTTGCGAAAGCGAAACATCTGCCATAGACATGGAGATCAGACACGTTTCTAGGATCCACTACGTGTGCGATCAATCTCCACTGCACACACGATCAGCCAAGAAAAAACATGTGCGATTAACAACAACATCGCACATAGTTCATTCTTATTAAATGTTTGCGGTAGTCACCTTATCACACACGCTTCAAAATTATGGACTGTTTGTGATGTTGTGCGCATCGCAAACGTTTTGTCATAGAAGAACACGTGCGATGTACATACTAACGGAAACGTATTCCTTGGATTGACTGTGTGGAATGTACATACAAACAGAAACGTTTAGCGGGGACTGACTGTGTGGGATGTACTTATGACCGGAAATGATTTCGCCTGTATAATTGTATTTTTTAGCACTACTGTACGTATAACCGTAATTGAGCGCTCGCCGGTCGCACACGACCTCATTTGGCCGAGCGTGTGTGCCAGGAGGGCATATCCCCGATGGTTTTTGGGTCGTGTGGGAAGGACCCCCCTATCGCAGTCCCTCACTTGGCGACGGTTCCGAACGCCGTCGCGGAAAGGGGTTAAAAATCATTTGTATAGCACCGATGCGTACCAGTGCATTGTCATATTGCTTTGCATGATCATGTGGTTGACATCGTATTTGTGGCAAAGCCACCGTTCATAATTCTTTCATACATGATGTCACTCTTGATTCATTGCACATCCCGGTACACCGCCGGAGGCATTCATATAGAGTCATATTTTGTTCTAAGTATCGAGTTGTAATTCTTGAGTTGTAAGTAAATAAAAGTGTGATGATCTTCATTATTAGAGCATTGTCCCATGTGAGGAAAGGATGACGGAGACTATGATTCCCCCACAAGTCGGGATGAGACTACGGACGAAAAATAAAAAAAAGAGGCCAAAGAAGCCAAATAAAAAATTAGAGAAAAAGAGAGAAGGGGCAATGTTACTATCCTTTTTCCACATTTGTGCTTCAAAGTAGCACCATGATCTTCATGATAGTGAGTCTCCTATTTTGTTACTTTCATATACTAGTGGGAAATTTTCATTATAGAACTTGGCTTGTATATTACAATGATGGGCTTCCTCAAATTGCCCTAGGTCTTCATGAGCAAGCAAGTTGAATGCACACCCACTTAGTTTTCTTTTGAGCTTTCATACACTTATAGCTCTAGTGCATCCGTTGCATGGCAATCCCTACTCACTCACATTGATACCTATTGATGGGCATCTCCATAGCCCGTTAATATGCCTAGTTGATGTGAGACTATCTCCTTCTTTTTGTCTTCTCCACAACCATCATATTCTATTCCACCTATAGTGCTATGTCCATGGCTCACGCTCATGTATTGTGTGAAAGTTGAAAAAGTTTGAGAACACTAAAAGTATGAAACAATTGCTTGGCTTGTCATCGGGGTTGTGCATGATTTGAATATTTTGTGTGATGAAGATGGAGCATAGCCAGACTATATGATTTTGTAGGGATAAGCTTTCTTTGGCCATGTTATTTTGAGAAAACATAATTGCCTTCTTAGTATGCTTGAAGTATTTTTTATATGTCAATATTAAACTTTTGTTTTGAATCTTATGGATCTGAACATTCATGCCACAATAAACAAAATTACATTGATAAATATGTTAGGTAACATTCCACATCAAAAATTCTATTTTTATCATTTACCTACTCGAGGACGAGCAGGAATTAAGCTTGGGGATGCTTGATACGTCTCCAACGTATCTATAATTTTTGATTGTTCCATGCTATTATATTATCTGTTTTGGATGTTTTATATGCATTATTATGCTATTTTATATTATTTTTGGGACTAACCTATTAACCTAGAGCCCAGTGCCAGTTTCTGTTTTTTCCTTGTTTTTGAGTTTCGCAGAAAAGGAATACCAAACGGAGGCCAAACGGAATAAAACTTTCGCGATGATTTTTCTTGGACCAGAAGACACCCCAGAGACTTGGAGTTCAAGTCAGAAGAGCCACGAGGCGGCGACAAGGGGGGAGGGCACGCCCAGGGGGGTAGGGCGCACCCCCCTACCTTTTGGGCCCCACGTGACTCCTCCGACCTACTTCTTCGTCCTATATATTCACATATATTCCAAAACCCTCAGAGGCATCCTCGAAAACAATTTTCCACCACCGCAATCTAGGGACCTTTTCCGGCACCCTGCCTGAGGGGGATTCGATCACTGAGGGCTTCTACATCAACTCTATTACCCTTCCGATGAAGCTTGAGTAGTTTGCCTCAGACCTACGGGTCCATAGCTAGTAGCTAGATGGCTTCTTCTCTCTCTTTGATTCTCAATACCACGTTCTCCTCGATGTTCTTGGAGATCTATCCGATGTAATCTTCTTTTGCGGTGTGTTTGTCGAGATCCGATGAATTGTGGATTTATGATCAGCTTATCTATGAATATTATTTGAATCTTCTATGAATTCTTATATGCATGATTTGATATCTTTGTAATTCTCTTCAAATTATTGGTTTGGTTTGGCCAACTAGATTGGTTTTTCTTGCAATGGGAGAAGTGCTTAGCTTTGGGTTCAATCTTGCGGTGTCCTTTCCCAGTGACAGTAGGGGCAGCAAGGCACGTATTGTATTGTTGCCATCGAGGATAAAAAGCTGGGGTTTACATCATATTGCTTGAGTTTATTCCTCTATATCATGTCATCTTACTTAATGCGTTACTCTGTTCTTCATGAACTTAATACTCTAGATGCAGGCAGGAGTCGGTCGATGTGTGGAGTAATAGTAGTAGATGCAGAATCGTTCCGGTCTAGTTGACACGGATGTGATGCCTATATTTCATAATCATTGCCTTGGATATCGTCATAACTTTGCGCTTTTCTATCAATTGCTCGACAGTAATTTGTTCACCCACCGTATTATTTGCTATCTTGAGAGAAGCCTCTAGTGAAACCTATGGCCCCTAGGTCTATTTTCCTTCATATTAGTTTCCGATCTACTATTTTCCATCATATAAGTTTCCAATCTACTATTTTCCATCATATTAGTTTCCGATCTACTATTTTGCAATCTTTTACTTTTCGATCTATAAACCAAAAAACTCAAAAATATTTTATCTTTTGTTTATCTATCTCTATCAGATCTCACTTTTGCAATTGACCGTGAAGGGATTGACAACCCCTTTATCGCGTTGAGTGCAAGTGTTTGATTGTTTTTGCAGGTATTAGGTGATTTGTGAGTTGTCTCCTACTGGATTGATACCTTGGTTCTCTAACTGAGGGAAATACTTATCTCTACTTTGCTGCATCCCCCTTTCCTCTTCAAGGGAAAAACCAACGCAAGCTCAAGAAGTAGCAACCGGCTCCAGAAGACCAGCGCCGGCAAGGCCTTCCCCCGCAATCCGGCCGGCGTGGCCATCCGGCTTCCGCCGACCCAGTTCCCCACGGCCTAGTCGCAAGCTGGCTAGGCCCGCACGCCATCGACGATACCAACGCCCGTCACCGCATCGAGCAACTCGCCCTCTCTCTTGAGCTTGAGGAGGACAACGCTGTCGGGCCGGCTTGCTTTGGTCCGCGCATCCAGGATGAGCCCTTTCACAAAGGGTTCACGCTGCCCCGTGACACCCCCAAGTACAACGGGACCGTCAAGCCGGAGGACTGGCTCATCGACTACACCACCGTCATCGGCATCGCGGGCGGCAATCGCCGCCTTGCCTTGCGCTACCCCCCGCTCATGCTCCAAGGTTCAGCCCGCACATGGTTAAACAGCCTGCCGGCCGGCAGCATCAACGCGTGGGTTGAATTCGAGCAAGCCTTCATGCGCAACTTGACCGGCACCTACAAGCGTCTCGGCCGTCCTAGTCAGCTCGCCATGTGCGTGCAGGGGCCGACCAAAACCGGCCGTGAGTACCTCACACGCTGGACCGAGCTCCGGAACAGCTATGAGGGTGTCTATGAAGTCCAGGCCACCCAGTACTTTGTGAGTGGTTGACGGGATGGCACCCTCCTCAATCACAAGCTCTTGCGCTCGGAGCCAACCACCATGGCTGCGCTCATGGTCACGGCGGACAAGTACACCACGGCCGACTCCGCCATGAAGATCCAAGTGGTGTTGGACGAAGCTGGCAAGGCGTTGCCGGCACCACCCACCAAGCCGGCTGGCAAGAGCAGCCGCCAGCAAAACAACCAGCAGAATAACAAGCGCAAGGCCGATTAGCAGGCCCCCCGCTACGACAACCGCCGAGCAGGCACCCACGGCCGAGCCGGCCGGCAAGAGCCCACGAACCGGCAAGACGGCGTGGAAACCTACCATGATTCGAGGAGATGCTCGACGCCCCCTACAAGCACCATAGCGGCGCAAGGCCATCCACGCACATGCTTCAGCAGTGCGCCATTACCAAGCGCATCATGAGGGGCGACATCCCGCCGCCTCCGGCTCCGGCTCTGGGTGCGGGGCAGCCACCTCCGCCGCCTCCCCCGCCCCCAGCAAACGGCGCGATGTGCAATGAAGTCTACCCCAACCAGAACGCGAGCTACGTTGACTTCACCAGCTTTGGTGATGACAAGCATCGAGCGCCTGCTCCAGCAGGAGGTGAACACCGTCATCCCGGCCATGCCGGAATATATGCACTGGTCAGAGCGCCCGGTCAGCTGGACCCGGGAGGACCACCCGGCCATCATGCCGAACCCGGGTGGCTATGCCCTCGTCCTCGACCCCACCATCGTTGCAGCCAAATGCACTTGCAAGTTCTCGCGGGTCCTCATTGATGGCGGCAGCAGCATCAACATCCTCTACCGCAACACCATGACCAAGCTCGGCATCGAGGCCATGCACCTGGAGCCATCCCAGACGGTGTTCCACGGCATCGTGCCGGGTCTCTCCTGCTCCCCCATCGGCCAGACCTGGCTTGACGTCCTCTTCGGCACGAGTGATCATTTCCGGCGCGAGCCTATCTGGTTCGAGGTGGTGGACCTGTCCATCGCGTACCACGCGCTGCTGTGCCAGCCTGCACTCACCAAGTTCATGGCGGTCCCCCACTACGCCTACTTGAAGATGAAGATGCCGGGTCCCAAGGTCCTCATCACCGTTGCCGGCGACTACAGAAAGTCCTTGGAGTGCGCCCAAGCCGGTGCCAAGTTGGCCGAGTCACTGGTCATAGCAGAGGAGCGGCGCCAGCTCGACCGGATCGTCGCACTGGCCGGCGAGCAGTCGGCTGTGCCGGCCTCGGCCAAGGAGTTGGCTGGCCAGGCCTCATTCCAGCCGTCCAAGGACACCAAGAAGGTCAAGCTGAACCCGGAAAACCCCAGCTGCAACAAGTACGTTGTCGTGGGCACCCGCGTCGATAGCATGTAGTAAGGTGAGCTCGTCGACTTCCTCCGTGAGAATCGGGATATCTTTGCATGGTCCCCAAAGGACATGCTGGGAGTTCCGAGGGAGTACGCCGAGCACAAACTACATGTCCGCAAGGACGCCAAGCCTGTCCGTCAACCCCTACACCGCTTTTCAGAAGAGAAGATAAGAACCATTGGTGAAGAAGTCGCATGGCTACTCGCAACTGGTTTCATCATGGAAGTGTTTCACCCCGAGTGGCTGGCGAACCCGGTCCTCGTCCAGAAGAAGAACAACACCTGGCACATGTGCATAGACTACACTAGCCTGAACAAGGCCTACCCCAAGGATCCTTTCGCTCTCCTGCGGATAGATCAAGTGATCGATTCCACCGCCGGCTGTGAGCTCCTGTCCTTCCTGGATGCTTACTTCGGCTATCATCAGATCAAGCTGGACCCGGCCGATGTCCTGAAGACGTCCTTCATCATGCCCTTCGGGGCGTACTGCTACATCACCATGTCTTTCGGCTTGAAGAATGCCGGTGCCACCTTCTAGCGCTGCATGCAGAAATGCTTGCTGAAGCAACTCGGCCACAACATCCACGTATACATCGACGACATCGTGGTGAAGACCAAGCAGCACCTCACGCTCCTTGATGACCTAAAGGAAACCTTTGCCAATCTGCGCCAGTACCAGATCAAGCTCAACCTGGAAAAGTGTGTATTTGGCGTGCCGGCCAGAAAGCTGCTCGACTTCGTCATCTCGAAACACGGCATTGAGTCAAACCCGGAAAAGATCAAGGCCATCGAGCGCATGCGCAAGCCAACCCGGCTGCGTGATGTCCTGATGTTCACTGGCTGCTTGGCCTCGGTCAGCCGGTTTCTCAGCCGGCTGGGCGAGAGGGCCTTGCCCCTATATCAGTTGATGAAGACGACGTCGCCGTTCGAGTGGAACGACCAGGTGAATGAAGCCTTCCGGGATCTCAAGCGCATGCTCTCCACCACACCCGTCCTGGCCACGCCGGCTGATAAGGAGCCGCTGTTGCTATACGTCGCCGCCACCTTGCGGTCGGTCAGCAAGGTGCTGGTGGTCGAGCGACCAGAGAAGGGCAAGATCCAGTCCATCAAGCGCCCAGTCTACTACCTGAGCGAGGTGCTTTCCGCCTCCAAGCAGAATTACCCGCACTACCAGAAGATGTGCTACGGTGTCTACCTCACCGCCAAGAAGCTGAAGCAGTACTTTCAAGAGCACGTCATCACCGTGGTCAGCATGGCCCCCATCGGCGAGATCATGGGCTGCCAGGTTGCCATGTGGGCCATCGTGCTAGCCGGCCATACTATCCTCTATGAGCCCCGCACTACGATCAAGTCACCGGTGCTCGCCGACTTCCTCGTCGACTGGACAGAGACCCACTACCTGCCGCTGCCGCCGGATTCAACGCATTGGCGCATGCACTTTGACGGCTCCAGGATGCGCTCCGGCTTGGGAGGCGGCATCGTGTTGTCCTACCCAAAGGGCGACCGGCTGCGGTACGCACTCCAGATCCACTTCACCACCTCCAACAATGTCGCCGAGTACGAGGCCCTTGTGCACGGCCTCCAGCTTGCCAAGGAACTCGGCGTCCGGCGCATCCTATGCTATGGCGACTCGGATCTGGTAGTGCAGCAGTGTTCCGGCGAGTGGGACGCTCGGGATGCCAACATGGCCAGCTACCTCTTCCTGGTTCAGCAGCTCTCCGACACCTTCGATGGCTGCGAGTTCCTGCATGTCCCGCGCGCAGAGAACGAAGCCGCCGACATGCTAGCCAAGATTGGCTCCTCTCGGCAAGCCATCCCATCCGGCGTCTCCCTCGAGCATTTGCGCAAGCCATCTGTCAAGCCGTCTCCGGATTCCGACTCCATCTTCATCCTGGATGACCCTGCAGCACCCCTCCCCAGACCGAACTCGGGGGCTGCTGGTCCAAGCTCGGCGGCTGCCATTCCCAACCCAGTCCCGGGGGCTGCTGATCCCGGCCCAGGGGCTGCCATCTCGACCCCGGCAACCATCAACCCCGGCATGGGGGCTGCTGAACCCGGCCCGGGGGCTACTGTGCTCAACCCGGCCGCCGCCGTCCCTGACCCAGGGGCTGCCGCCCCTGAACCCGTCTTGGTGGCCATCTTCATCATGGTGACGGCTCCGTCATGGGCTGAGCCTATCCTAGCCTTCCTGGAGAGCGAAGCACTCCCCATGGACTAGACCGAAGCCCGACAAGGGCAGCACCGGGCGTCCGCCTACAACATCATCAACAACGAGCTCGTCAAACATAGCGCGATGGGCGTGTTCCAGCGCTGTGTTGAGCAACAAAGGGGCATAGAGATCCTCCTCGACATACATCAGGGTGAGTGCGGGCACCACGCCGCCTCCAGGTCCCTGGTGGACAAGGCCTTTCACCATGGTTTCTACTGGCCCACGACCCTCAAAGATGCCGAGTCACTCATCCTCAATTGCGAGGGTTGCCAATGCTTCAGCAAGCGCAACCACCAGCCGGTTTCAGCCCATCAGACCATCCCGATCACCTGGCCTTTCGACGTCTGGGGGCTAGACATGGTGGGGCCTTTCAAGACCGCCCGAGGTGGCATGACGCACCTGCTAGTGGTAGTCGACAAGTTCACCAAGTGGATCGAAGCATGACCGATCAAGAAGCTCCACTAGCCGACAGCCATCCGGTTCGTCAAGGACATCGTGGTCCGCTACGACGTTTCACACAGCATCATCACAGATAACAGCACCAACTTTTCCAAGGGCGCTCTGGTGCAGTACTGCTCCGTCTCTGGCATCCGGCTTGACCTGGTCTCTGTCGCCCAACCTCAATCCAACGGCGAGGTCGAGCGGGCCAATGGCCTGATTTTGTCCGGCATCAAGCAGTGACTCGTCGAGCCCCTTGTCCGCTCACCCGGCAGCTGGCTTGACGAGCTACCGGCCGTCCTCTGGAGTCTCCAGATGATGCCAAGCCGGTCGACAGGGTTCACCCCGTTCTTCCTCGTCTACGGAGCCGAAGCCGTCATCCCAACCGACATCGAGTTCGACTCGCCACGAGTCACAATGTACACAAAAGCGCAAGCCAAAGAAGCCCGTGAAGACAGCGTCGACCTACTAGAAGAAGCACTCCTATTGGCCCTCAGCCGATCAGACATCTACCAGCAAAACCCGAGGCACTACCACAGCAAGAAAATCAAGCCCCTCACTTTCCGCGAGGGAGATCTCATCCTCTGGCTTGTCCAGCGGCAAGCCGGCCAGCACAAGTTGGCCTCCCCTTGGGAGGGCCCTTTCAAAATCAGCAAAGCCCTGTGTGACTGCAACGCCTACTACCTCATCGATGCACACAAGCCGAACAAGTGCAAGAGAGATACCGCCGGCGAAGAGACAAGCCGGCCTTGGAATGCAGAGCTCCTCCTCCCATTTTATAGTTAGTTGTATGCACGTATGTATCACTACCTTTTGAAGTTCAATGAAAGACAATGGCACCCCCGAACGAATCTCGGGGGCTACCTTTTCCCTATCAACTTATTGTGTCTCGCACATCCTTGTAAATTTTTCTAACCCCCATCGCCGGGTTGGCTTGTCCAACTCGGGGGCTCGGGGGCTAGCCGGCTTGACCGCAACCCGCCGTCTTCCTTGGCGCAACACGGCGTACCCGAGTTGCCGAGGCCCTCCACTTCGCCCTAAGCCACAGTCCAGCTTTGGCTGTTGGCCGGCAAGAACCATGGGCCAAAGCACCGGCACGCCGAAAAATGCTAAGTGGGACTTGCCAGATCGGCCAACCCGGTCTCACCGCACTAAGCTGCCGCACGACCGGCTGCGCGCCAGCCGGCCCAGTGGGTGTTTTGCTCGCGCTCAAAGTTCGAAAGGCCTAAGTACTGCACGCTCTCTCCCAAGGCCAAACCCCTTGTTACAGACCAGAACCTGGCTGTCCGACTCGCGGCGGGGGGGGGGGGGGGGAGCTCGAAGAGGGAGCAAGCAAGGAAAAAAGCTTAAGAACGAAAAGCAAAAGCGAAAACACTTGCGAAGATATTTACATTACAGAAAATAAAGGCCCACGACCAGAGTTCATTACATTCACCCCTCACCCCACTGGGTCGGTGGACCTGCCAATTAACAAAAAATCGACAAAAGATAAATCAGGACGGCTTCAGGCAACTCCCGCATTGGGTTGCGCAGTCGCCGGCTTCTCCACGGTGACCCTCGGGTTCTCCGAGGCGCCGGTGTCGTCCAACCTGGCATCGTCGTCCGCATAGGGGCCACACTCCTCAGAGCTGCCTGCCAGGTCGTGGAGCGCCAAGACGAAGTCATCGGGCGGCACCTCCCCGCCGTCTTCGGTCCGCTCCACCTGGAACTCGTCGTACGATGCAAACGAGCCCAAGTAGCTGGCCTGCACGGCGATCCGGCCCGCCTCCGCTTGCAGCTGGGGCTCCGCACCGGCTCGCTGGGCTGCCAGTTGGTCCAGGTTCAGACCCGGATACCAGGAACTACATGTACATGCAACAGCTAAACATAACGGTTTGAACTACATGTACATGCAACAGCTAAACATAACGGTTTGAAAAGTCATATTTTGTGTACTTGTGTGCGATTTAATTCCATGTGCAGTAAATTGGAAGGAATTTTCAACCATATTGGTCTAACGGCTATGACAGAATTAAGCATGGAGTGCCATGGCATTTAAATTCCAAAAAATTAAAAAATGATTAGAAACACATGAAACCTTGCTTGATGTAATGTCTTGCCACCAAGATGATATGTTAAAAAATTGGCCTGTTTGACGAAAGTTTGGACAAACACCCCTCACAAACCGAAGCAACTCACTAGAAGGCTCCTGGTTTCGAGAGGGAACAATGCATGTTTGATGACGAACGGGAGATAGCTTCCCCTTACGGCCTTCAAATTTTTTCTACATTTAACATGCACTAGTACAACAGTCATGTGAAAATTTGGAAAATTTCAGGGGTCATTTGACCTTTTAAAGACATTTAAGTGATTTTCTAGCCATTTAATGACCGTAATTCAAATTTGAACTACATCTACATGCAACGGCTAACCATAATGGTTTGAAAAATCATATTTGTGTACTTGTGTGTGAGTTAATTCCATGTGCAGTAAATTAGAAGGAATTTTCAAACATATTGGTCTCACGGCATGGACAAATGCATGGAGTGCCATGGCATTTTAATTCCAAAAAATTAAAAAATGATCAGAAAAACATGAAACATTGCTTGATGTAATGTCATGCCATCAAGATGATGTGGTAAAACAATTGGCCTATTTGACGAAAGTTTGGACACGCACCCCTCACAAACCGGAGCAACTCACTAGAAGGCTCGTGGTTCCGAGAGGGAACAATGCATGTTTGATGACGAACGGGAGATAGCTTCCTCTTACGGCCTTCAAATTTTTTTCTACGTTTAACGTGCACTAATACAACTGTCATGTGAAAATTTGGAAAATTTCAGGGGTCATTTGACATTTTAAAGACACTTAAGTGATTTTCTAGCCATTTAATGACCGTAATTCAAATTTGAACTACATCTACATGCAATGGCTAACCATAACGGTTTGAAAAATCATATTTGTGTACTTATGTGCGAGTTAATTCCATGTGCAGTAAATTAGAAGGAATTTTTAAACATATTGGTCTCACGGCATGGACACATGCATGGAGTGCCATGGCATTTTAATTCCAAAAAATTAAAAAATGATCAGAAAAACATGAAACCTTGCTTGATGTAATGTCATGCCACCAAGGTGATGTGGTAAAAAAATTGGCCTCTTTGACGAAAGTTTGGACACACACCCCTCACAAACCGGAGCAACTCACTAGAAGGCTCGTGGTTCCGAGAGGGAACAATGCATGTTTGATGATGAACGGGAGATAGTTTCCTCTTATGGCCTTCAAATTTTTTTCTACGTTTAACGTGCACTAATACAACTGTCATGTGAAAATTTGGAATATTTCAGGGGTCATTTGACCTTTTAAAGACATTTAAGTGATTTTCTAGCCATTTAATGACCGTAATTAAAATTTGAACTACATCTACATGCAACGGCTAACCATAACGGTTTGAAAAATCATATTTGTGTACTTATGTACGAGTTAATTCCATGTGGAGTAAATTAGAAGGAATTTTCAAACATATTGGTCTCACGGCATGCACACATGCATGGAGTGCCATGGCATTTTAATTCCAAAAAATTAAAAAATGATCAGAAAAACATGAAAACCTTGCTTGATGTAATGTCATGCCACCAAGATGATGTGGTAAAAAAATTGGCCTATTTGACGAAAGTTTGGACACACACCCCTCACAAACCGGAGCAACTGACTAGAAGGCTCATGGTTCCGAGAGGGAACAATGCATGTTCGATGACGAACGGGAGATAGCTTCCCCTTACGGCCTTCAATTTTTTTTCTACGTTTAACGTGCACTAATACAACTGTCATGTGAAAATTTGGAAAATTTCACGGGTCATTTGACCTTTTAAAGACATTTAAGTGATTTTCTAGCCATTTAATGACCGTAATTCAAATTTGAACTACATGTACATGCAATGGCTAACCATAACGGTTTGAAAAATCATATTTGTGTACTTGTGTGCGAGTTAATTCCATGTGCAGTAAATTAGAAGGAATTTTCAAACATATTGGTCTCACGACATGGACACATGCATGGAGTGCCATGGCATTTTAATTCCAAAAAGTTAAAAAATGATCAGAAAAACATGAAAACCTTGCTTGATGTAATGTCATGCCACCAAGATGATGTGGTAAAAAAATTGGCCTATTTGACGAAAGTTTGGACACACACCCCTCACAAACCGGAGCAACTCACTAGAAGGCTCATGGTTCCGAGAGGGAACAATGCATGTTTGATGACGAACGGGAGATAGCTTCCTCTTACGGCCTTCAATTTTCTTTCTACGTTTAACATGCACTAATACAACTGTCATGTGAAAATTTTGAAAATTTTAGAGGTCATTTGACCTTTTAAAGACATTTAAGTGATTTTCTAGCCATTTAATGACCGTAATTCAAATTTGAACTACATCTACATGCAATGGCTAACCATAGCGATTTGAAAAATTATATTTGTGTACTTGTGTGCGAGTTTATTCCATGTGCAGTAAATTAGAAGGAATTTTCAAACACATTGGTCTCACGGCATGGACACATGCATGGAGTGCCATGGCATTTTAATTCCAAAAAATTAAAAAATGATCAGAAAAACATGAAACCTTGCTTGATGTAATGTCATGCCACCAAGATGATGTGGTAAAAAAATTGGCCTGTTTGACGAAAGTTTGGACACACACTCCTCACAAACTAGAGCAACTCACTAGAAGGCTCGTGGTTCCGAGAGGGAACAATGCATGTTTGATGACGAACGGGAGATAGCTTTCTCTTACAGCCTTCAAATTTTTTTCTACATTTAACGTGCACTAATACAACTATCATGTGAAAATTTGGAAAATTTCAGGGGTTTTTTGACCTTTTAAAGACATTTAAGTGATTTTCTAGCCATTTAATGACGGTAATTCAAATTTGAACTACATCTACATGCAACGGCTAACCATAACGGTTTGAAAAATCATATTTTTGTGCACTTGTGTGCGAGTTAAAAAATCATCAGATGGTTTAAATATCTGGTGTTCAAAAAAGAAAATGTAAAGATCTAGCAAGACAACCGGCCCCCACACGATTGGCACTCTATTTCGCGCCTCGAGGTTTGGAAGGTGAGTGGCGGGGGTTATTAATCAGACATGGTTCTGTTGGAAATCGTCAGCTATTATGTTCACACTCGGATTTTGCTGCGGAAATCATGTGTAATTCAAACTACAGTACTCGTAAATTCCGGCGACCGGCGTGTGTACTGTTCCCATCGATCTAAATTCCGGCCGCCAATAAATACTACCTTGCTCATGTTGTCCCACCTGCATTCTCATCTACATCCTCCCCTCGCTCACCCTCTCTCTCTCTCTCAAATCTCTGCCATGGCGCCGCCGGTCTGCCCACGCGCCGACGAGGAGTCGCCGCCCCCTGAGGACGCTCACTAGAAGAGCAGCGACGAGGACCCCTACGTGCCACCGGACGAGGTTGCGCCGGTCCCCCAACTTTGGATTGGTTTTGGGGCCAGTACAATCTTTGTCTATGGAAGTCACTGCCGCCGGCTGAGAAAGCCAGGCAACTGGCGTTCAAGAAGGAGATGGCGGAGGAGGAAGCCAGGTACCAGGCGGTCTGTGAAGCCCGTGATGCCGCCTGGAAAAAGGAGGCGGTGGAGCTTTGGGGGCGGGCGCGTCGTCGTGCGGAGGAGGTGTACGAAGACGGGTACTTCGCGAGGAAGGTCAAAGGCGCTAGGCGCCTCATTGCTGCATGGAGGTGGGCCGATAAGCTCTAGCGTGCCACCGACGAGGAGCTCCGGTGGGCGCCCAATGAAATGGCAAGATCGTTCGCGCTTGTCCGCCAGCAAGAGGCAGATCGGTACGTCAAGCGCTGCGAGGCGGAGGAGGCGGAGTACTGCCTCCGCGCTGGGAAGACGCCGCGCACCAGGGAGCTGCTGGCGAGGGGCTGCCAGAATACTTCCCCCAGGAGGGATTATTAGTTTTAGTATTGTTCGTTTTCAATTTTATGCATTGTACCTAGTAGTTAAGTATCATCACGTATATGTGATGATATTATATATATATATTCTATGATGAACTAATGAACAATTAATATATATATATATATATATATATAATGAATTCCATTTTCTATCTGTTTTTGTATACTAATTTGAATCTAGCTGTTATCATCCACATATACAGAATGGAAAGCGTATATACACACATTGAAACAGAACATATAAGAACGGAAAACAGAGTACACACATTGAAACAGAGCAATACTATGATTGCTGTGAATACATAGCTATCCACGTCGAAACCACTCAACAAAATAAAACGCGTCCATGAGACCATGACCAGCAGCCCTTGCCTACGGTAGCTCTTGGCTCTGCCTGAACTCGTGCAGGCGTTCGTCCAAGCGGTCAACATGCTCTCGGTACATCTGGAGCACGATCTTGAGATCCAAGTTGGCTATTTCATCGGAGATCACCAGCTCGAGGATGAGACGGCCATGTTCCTCTACTGCGCCCAGGTGGACACCTGGGCCAAGGAGGCGGTCGAGCCTACCGATCAGCGCGTTGGCATCGAGCGGGCCGCGGACAAGGCGAATGGCGCGACCCATGCGAACAGTGCGGCGGGCGTCCGATGCAAGTACGGCGCGGCCGGCCTTTAGTGCAAGTACGGCGCAGAGTGTAACACCCTGGATTTTGCCCATTTCTTTTTCCTTTTGATTTTGGTCTGGATTCGCTTTTCTGTGGCTTAGTAGTGTTGCAACCTGGAGGGATCATCCTTAATTCCTCTTCATTAGTGGCTTGCCAACCTCTAAACCATCCCAAGACCTTGTCATTTCCATCTTGGACCAACCCCAATATTCTTTTCCTTGGGAAAATTCCTTTTTCTATTAAAGGAATAACCCTGTCTGTCCTGGGTTGTGAAGCAACCCACATTTCCATTATTCCGAAGATTCCCAAATAATTCTCATAAATTTTTTGGGTCATATCTTCCAGAAATATGTCAAACCCTTCCTTGCCATGTTCAAAAATATTTCACAAATATTCCTTTTCTGATTCTGCCCTAGCTGTCAAGTTGAGAAGCAAGTACTCTTTATATTTGCTTGCTTGGTCTCAAACTTTTTGGGCATTCTTTCCTATCCATATCATTGCCACATGCCAAAATTCAACTTCATTTGGATATTAAATCTCCCTTGGCAAATTTCCAAAGTTTCTGGTCAACTAGGAGCTTCGTGAAGCAAGTGCTAGCTAGGAGTATCCAAATGATTTGAAGTTTGGCAAGCATCTTCATATGCTAAAATCATGACTCTTCACCAAGTTTCAACCCTATCAAATCAACTATGTGAGCATACCATCAAATCTTGGTTTCTGGTCAGATTTTCACATTGTGAAGCAACTATATTTTATATTGCTCCATAATTGCTGAAAATTTACCAGAGCATTCTCCTGCACATATAAACTATCTCCACAAAATTTGGGCTCATTTCATCTTCCAATAATTCCCTAGAATTTTCCTAATATTCCGGCCAGAGGGGTTCCTTGTGAAAGAAGTACCGTTTTAGCTTGTCCAAATGGCATGAAATTTTTATGGCACTCTCATGTGACCAAATCATCATGCTATACCAAATTTTAGCCCAATTAGCTACTCTATGTGAGTGGCACATCAAGATTGAGCTTCTAGACCAGATTGGTCAGTTGCAAAGCAACTATATTAAATCTTTGTCCATTTCTCTCCAAATTTCACAGGATTGTAGTCCTTTCTACCCTAAACCTCCCAGACATCACCTTTGGTTCTTATAACCTTCCTGTTCATCACAGAGGTGTGGTCAAGTTTGCTACAGCTAACTTCAGGTGACCACTCCCATCTGACCACAGTGCTTTTCATCGAGCCATCACCTCCCTGAGACTGTTCCTTAGAAGGACTACCCACTGGACATGATTTGGCATCAAGTATGGCATGGCAATGCCGTGGCCACGCGGTGACCACGTGCAGAGCACGCCAAACCCGCGCTCTGTGCTCCATACGCGTCGGGAGCGCGTCTCCAGCGGGTTCTAGCTTGTCCGGTAGCGCCGACGAGCCCTCCACCTCACGCGTGTGCCCTCTGGTAGCTTCTCCCCTTCGTCCCCGAGCCCGTGGCCGTTTCTGCCGACCGCTGGAGTCCCACCACCTCGCCGTGCGTCTCGGAGCTTCGGCCACCATCGCCAGACTCCTCCCCGAGCCTATTTAAGCGAGCCCCGAGCTTGCATTCTTCACCAACAACCTCTCCCCTTGCCCCCATACCCTCCCTGAGCTCCTGGAGCTCCATTCCCAGTCAATGGCCGAAGGCCGCAGCCCGATCCCCTCGGTCGTCCCCTGTCCGTGGTCCTTCCCCTCCCCTCTCTCCTCGCGCTCAGCTGCCCAAGAAGCTTGCAGGTCCGCCGCCGTCCTCGTTGTAGTCGGGGAAGCACCGCCGGAGTAGCTCCTCGGACGCCCGTCGGCCGCCGTGGTCCGGCCGTGTGGCGACGGCGCCACAGGTCACCCCAGCTAACCCCGCGGCCACTGGCGAGCTCGTCGGGAAGTGGCGGAGCTCCTCCGCTCGTCGGCTATTCCCGGGAAGCAGCAGGGCATCGGCCATGCCGGTGACCGGCCGCCCCTGCCTTTGTCTTCGTGGAAGCAGACGACGAGGGAGGAGGAGGGAGATAAGGTGGGCCAGCCCACCAGAGCCCACCGTTTTTTTTTAAAAAGGAGCAGCAGCAGTAAGTGGGCCGGCCCAAGAGCAACAGCAGCAGCGGCGGTAGGATTCAGCCCGAACCGACCCAGCTGCACAGTTGCATTTATTCATTTTCCAGAAAAAAGCAGCCAGGGACCCAAGAGTAAATAGTTTATTTACAGAAAGGTCCCTCTCCCTTCAAACCATCACATCTTTTTATCCGTAACTCCGATCGAGGTGATTCCAAAGCCCACTTCTTCGTATCTTCGAGCCCGACATGTTGGTATCATTTTCATAATGTATTGACATAGTGAAAATGACCATTATGACCTTGCTCGTAAACAGCCCCCTCCGGGAGAGAACTGTTTCCGGCAATCAATTCCGCGGACTCTCCGCACTTCTTCCCGATGGTTCCTTCATCCCCAGGCAAGCCACAACTCTCATATGCATAATCGCATAGCAATATCATAGTTTAACTATTCACTTTAACAGCAAGTATGAGTTATTTGTGAAATCAATTGGATTATACAATGCTTGAGTAAATTCTTGGATAGGTGACTACCAAGTTGAGTACCGGATTATTAGTGACTAGTAGTTTACCCACTCGTTCATGATATGGTGTTGAGATTACTGTCTATGACTATTTTGGATTTCATCCGGCAGTTCGTGGTGATGAGTTAGTAGCTGTGGCTTAAGCATAATAGTTACTGGATCTCTAGCCGGATATCGTTTTGACTAGGATTGCTATGATATCGGAGTGTCAGCCATGACAGAGATTATTCAGAGATTAGATACTTCATGGTTGATCTTGAGTCACCTGTCCGGACTTATCCATGCAGCCACATTTGCCGGTATGGGACGACCTTGACTTGGTCTGATCGCATGCTCTTTCACTGGTACCGCCCGACAGGGAAGGTTATGCGTGCGCGCTACCCTGGCCCGGTAGGCGGCGATAATCTTGTGAGCCCAGTTGAGTTATATGGTACCAGGTCCCTGTTTGGGACAGTTTGTTAGCCACGACGGTGGCAGGTGTCACGCGATGACACAGGGGCCACCTAGGGCAGGACATCGGGGGAGGATGATTGCCGGTGGTATGATGGGAGGGTCACCGGTCAGGCAGGTTTCGTTGGAGCAACGCTGGTCCACCCGAATGGGATCACGAGGTCAGGTGCTCCATGGTGTGGGTAAAGTGCGCAACTTCTGCAGAGTGTAAAATCTATTCGAATAGCCGTGTCCACGGTATTGGACAGTCCGTCCAGACCTCTTTAGATGGTCAACCATAGTAGTGATAATGATGGAAGAACTCGTCGTAAGATCGGAAGTACTCTGTGGATCGTGAGTATTCTGAAGGTTGTGAGGCAACCCGGAAGAGAGTAAGTTTGTCAGACTTGTAGTGCAGATGGTATCAGGAACATGATATGTTAGCCATGGGATGGCTGTGAGATGAGTAGTCGGATGGCCACATGATTTGGATTGGATTTGGAACAGATTCAGATTGGATCCTGAGGTTATTCAGAGTATGGATTAAACTACTTAATATGCTTTACCTTACTGCATGTACTTCAGTAGTCATCTTGCTATATGTTGTCTTGCCTTAATGCTGATGTTTGTTGTGAGCTTGCGAGTACATTCAAAGTACTCACCTGGCGTGTCATGCCAGTTTGTAGGTCATGCCATGATTGCTTGCTTGTCGAGGATCCCGAGTTTGCGACCTAGGATACGTGTTCTAGCCAGAGTCCCTCCGGAGTGGAGTCCATCACCGCCATCGCTGTTCCGCTACTGAGAGAGTTACTCCGCTGTTAGCATAGAGCTACCCGGCAGGCGTAGTATCGCTGTGCCGATGTAAACCTTGTACCCTTTCTAACCTTATCCATTGTAATAAAGAGCTGATTTGTTCTATGCCAACAGTGCCATATTCCAGAGGACTTGTCCCTGGGCTGGAATACGGGGTGTTCCGGTCTTCTCTGAGCCGGGGTGCCGCAGGTGTTGGTATCAGAGCAGGTCTGGCTATAGGACGCGCGGTCTAGGCGCGAGCGTTAGTAACCGGTAGTATAGGATCCAGTTGGTTTGCTGCACTTGTTTGTTGCATTTGTCTGTTGCATAGCATGCATATGGACTAGATATTTTATCACTAATGATGGATCTGGTGAGTGTAGGTGGCATCGGTTTCGATTCCCTACCTGCGCTCTCCAGTTTGCGTATTTGTTCCTTGGTGTGGTGTGATCTCCATCCCAGTGGAGTAATGCCAAGGTGCTTGGTGGTGTCGATCCCTTGTCGGATTGATGCACCGGTGCCACACCAATATATTCTCTTCAGCCACCCCTATCGTTTCGGTGATAGACAAGTTCTATCCCGGATCGTGCCATTCCACTAGCCGCTTCGGTAACCCTTACTGATCATTATTATCAGAAAAGGGCAATGCCTGCAAGCCTTTCTCTCCACCACTAACTCATTCTGCCACCTATTCTTTGGACGTGTACGGTTTTCTTCCATACGCTTGATGATGATGTGGTCGTAACTTCTGTGTTTCGACCCCGATCACCAAGTTTGTCCTCGCCATCGTGTCCGTCCAGATGGAACCGGTGTTAAGCCCGTAATTGGTGTAGCCTTGTTTACACCAACTTTCTTCCACACATTGATTCACTTCCGTGCACATCGCCATAGCATGTTAGACCGTAATACCGGAGTTCTTGTGAGATTTGCGTGCTTAAGTAGGAATGCATATTATTGCTGTGAATAGCTGTAGAATGTGATATTGCTTGTGTGTGTGGTTTTGCTGCTTTGTGTGCTTTTGTTTAGTCATTTTTTTCTTTTGGCCTTGGTGTTACCTTATTTTCCCCTTATGGAAGTTGCTCACCGATCTTGAACCCAAAGAGTCAGTGAAGAGAAAGCCATTTGGAAGCTCAGCTCAGCAATGTGGAATTTCTAGCAGACTGTGTTATATCGGGAATATCGGGCCTGAATATAAATGATATCCTGGCTGGATTGGTTGTCAGCATCAAGTATACATCAGTGCAATTTTCACAGCAGCAATGATCGAACCAGCAAGAAGGTAAACCGTGTATATGATCCACAGTGCATTCTGTGCCAAAGGTATGATTCATATATACAAGGTTTGAGTCTGCTGTGAGCACATTTTGAACCCTGCTAGGTCTTGGAAGCAAGCCAGCATCTGCTATGAACCTAGTGCTCAGCAAGAAGAGAACGCGAGTTATACACTTCAGTGTGATGACCAACAACCTATGGAGCAAGCCGACCATCTGATATATGCCCTATCGCATTGCTCTGTGTTATTCCTGTATGTTCAAATTATTATGCTCATACCTGTATGCATAATAGTGAGATGTTTGGGACGCGGATGAACCCTTGCCCGTCTTTCTTTGGTGACGGCACCACGCCTGTGTTCTGAGCTGTTTCCAGCCGTCCGGGGTGGATGCCGACTTTTATTTCTCTTGTCAACAACTGGCCCATGTTCTGAGCTGCTTTTCGGCCGTCTCGGGCAGCTGTTGAATTTCTCTCCATAGCAGTGACCCCATGTTCTGAGCTGTTCTTCGGCCGTCTTAGGGAACTACTACTTTCTTCTTATCGACACCGTCTCATGCTCTGAGCTGCTTTTCAGCCGTCTTGAGTCGGGGTTGAGTTGCTCCAGTGATGTCCCAGATCTGAGTTATAAATACCGTTCTGGTGGTACTGGTTTATTTGCCGGTTTTATCCAAGGGTTCAGACGGTCGTTACCCTACAGCTACAACTTGTGAAGTAATATGCCTGCCGGAATATTGCACCTAAAAACACCTATGGTCACACGGAGAATCAAGAGCATATTAGGCCAAGTTCCTTCAGCTAAGGATCTAGGTAAAGAGAATCATAATGAAGTTGCAAGATTGGTCGTATAGGTATGATAATGGTTGCAAGATCAACATGGTACAGATACTTAGAGCAGTCAGGTTCGATACCGACCACCATGGGTACACACCCACGGGGTCTATTCCATTTGCAAGGACCCCATATCGAGACAACCCGCCCAGCCAACCAGATATGCTCAGAATTGTCAGAAGAGAGCAACCAAGCTGGTCAGGTCAGCCGAAAGATTAACTCAGTAGTTCAAATTCAGCAACCATGTTAAAGCATTACACGACCTACCATCCATATAGAGATACCGACAGACTGAGTAATCAGAAGGATGAACAACAGTCTCGAAGCATGTGTCTTCACAGATGGGAATCAGTTAAAGACTAACCTGCCGTGAACAAGATTCTGCTGCCACGACCGCTATCAGTCAAGTCTATGGATAATATTACTGTACACCTTTATGCTGGTCACGACAGGTGACAGTCAAATATTTGGTAGGAGCCTTATACCCAAGACAGTGAAGATAGCCAAGATGACCCAGCAATCCATGCGAGAAGTCAGATTCCGCCAGGAGAACGGTACGATTCACAGTACAATTTTAAACCAGGAGGACACACAGTCATTTGAAGTCACCCAATGCAATGAGTAAAAGATTCCGTGTCCACCAAGAGAAGCTGCTCACAACTCAGTGAATGCTCGTTCGTATTGGACCTCGTCACGACACGTCCATGAGGAACCACCCTCGGACTTACGAGCATGGCACATAGTTCGGTCCGGATAATTTATTGCCCCAGACAGTTCGGCAGACATAAAAGGAGTGAAGTCGGAGTAACATATGAGGTAGGATTGGCCAGAAATAGGTTCCAGTGAAGCAAACCACCCCGAAGCATGGCAGTCAGTCATATGAAATTCAGTGGGAACATTATACAAAGGTAAAAAGGAAACCCGGGTTGGAAACGGTTTCCTCAAGTGGAAATATTCATGTTTGATCCCTGAGCAACCAAATCTCGAGGACGAGATTTTCTTTAAGGGGGGTAGGTTTGTAACACCCTGGATTTTACCCATTTCTTTTTCCTTTTGATTTTGGTCTGGATTCGCTTTTCTGTGGCTTAGTAGTCTTGTAACCTGGAGGGATCATCCTTGATTCCTCTTCCCTATTGGCTTGCCAACCTCTAAACCATCCCAAGACCTTGTCATTTCCATCTTGGACCAACCCCAATATTCTTTTCCTTGGGAAAATTCATTTTTCTATTAAAGGAATAACCCTGTCTGTCCTGGGTTGTGAAGCAACGCACAATTTGATCATTCCCAAGATTCCCAAATAATTCTCATAAATTGTTTGGGTCATATCTTCCACAAATATGTCAAACCCTTCCTTGCCATGTTCAGAAATATTTCACAAATATTCCTTTTCTGATTCTGCCCTAGCTGTCAAGTTGAGAAGCAAGTACTCTTTAAATTTCTTGCTTGGTCTCAAACTTTTTGGGTATTCTTTCCTATCCATATCATTGCCACATGCCAAAATTCAACTTCATTTGGATATTAAATCTCCCTTGGCAAATTTCCAAAGTTTCTGGTCAACTGGGAGCTTTGTGAAGCAAGTGCTAGCTAGGAGTATCCAACTGAGTTGAATTTTTGCAAGCATCTTCATAAGCTCAAATCATGACTCTCCACCAAGTTTCAACCCTATCTAGTCATCTATGTGAGCATACCATCAAATCTTGTTTTCTAGTCAGATTTTCACATTGTGAAGCAACTATATTTTATATTGCTCCACAATTGCTGAAAATTTACCAGAGCATTCTCCTACCCATATAAACTATCTCCACAAAATTTGGGCTCATTTCATCTTCCAATAATTCCCTAGAATTTTCCTAAGATTCTGGTCAAAGAGGTTCCTTGTGAAGGAAGTACCATTTTGGATTGTCCAAATGGCATGAAATTTTTATGGAACTCTCATATGACCAAATCATCATGCTATACCAAATTTTAGCCCAATTGGATACTCCATGTGAGTGGCACATCAAGATTGAGCTTCTGAACCAGATTGGTCAGTTGCAAAGCAATTATATTAAATCTTGGTCCATTTCTCTCCAAATTTCACAGGATTGTAGTCTTTTCTACCCTAAACCTCCCAGACATCACCTTTGGTTCTTATCACCTTCCTGTTCATCATAGAGGTGTGGTCAAGTTTGCTACAGCAAACTTCAGGTGACCACTCCCATCTGACCACAGTGCTTTTCATCGAGCCATCACCTCCCTAAGACTGTTCCTTAGAAGGACTACCCACTGGACATGATTTGGCATCAAGTATGGCGTGGCAATGCCGTGGCCACGTGGTGACCACGTCCAGAGCACGCCAAACCCGCGCTCTGTGCTCCGTACGCGTCGGGAGCACGTCTCCAGCGGGTTCTAGCTTGTCCGGGAGCGCCGACGAGCCCTCCACCACCCGCGTGTGCCCTCTGGTAGCTTCTCCCCTTCGTCCCTGAGCCCGTGGCCGTTTCTGCAGATCGCCGGAGTCCCACCACCTCGCCGTGCGTCTCGGAGCTTCGGCCACTACCGCGAGACTCCTCCCCGAGCCTATTTAAGCGAGCCCCGAGCTTGCACTCTTCACCAGCAACCTCTCCCCTTGCCCCCATACCCTCCCTGAGCTCCTGGAGCTCCATTCCCTACCAATGGCCGAAGGCCGCCTCCCGATCCCCTCTGTCGTCCCCTGCCCGTGGTCCTTCCCCTCTCCTCTCTCCTCGCGCTCAGCTGCCCAAGAAGCTCGCAGGTCCGCCGCCGTCCTCGTTGTAGTCGGGGAAGTGCCGCCGGAGTAGCTCCTCGGACGCCCGTCGGCAGCCGTGGTCCGGCCGTGTGGCGACGGCGCCACAGGTCACCCCAGCTAACCCCGCGGCCAGCGGCGAGCTCGTCGGGAAGTGGCGGAGCTCCTCCGCCCGTCAGCTATTCCCGGGAAGCAGCAGGGCATCGGCCACGCCGGCGACCGGCCGCCCTGCCTCTGTCTTCGTGGAAGCAGACGACTTGGGAGGAGGAGGGAGATAAGGTGGGCCAGCCCACCAGAGCCCACCGTTTTTAAAAAAAAGGAGCAGCAGCAGTAAGTGGGCCGGCCCAGGAGCAACAGCAGTAGCGGCAGTAGGATTCAGCCCGAACTGGCCCAGCTGCACAGTTACATTTATTCATTTTCCAGAAAAAAAGCAGCCAGGGACCCAAGAGTAAATAGTTTATTTACACAAAGGTCCCTCCCCCTTCAAACCATCACATCTTTTTATCCGTAAATCCGATCGAGGTGATTCCAAAGCCCACTTCTTCGTCTCTTTGAGCCCGACATGCCGGTATCATTTTTCATAATGTGTTGACATAGTGAAAATGACCATTATGCCCTTGCTCGTAAACAGCCCCCTATGGGAGAGAACTATTTCCGGTAATCAATTCCGCGGACTCTCCGCACTCCTTCCCGATGGTTCCTTTATCCCCAGGCAAGCCACAACTCTCATCTGCATAATCGCATAGCAATATCATAGTTTAACTATTCACTTTAACAGCAAGTATGAGTTATTTGTGAAATGAATTGGATTATACAATGCTTGAGTAAATTCTTGGATAGGTGACTACCATGTTGTGTACCGGATTATTAGTGACTAGTAGTTTACCCACTCGTTGATGCTATGGTGTTGAGATTACTGTCTATGACTATTTTGGATTTCATCCAGCAGTTCGTGGAGATGAGTTAGTAGCAGTGTCTTAAGCATACTGGTTACCGGATCTCTAGCCGGATATCGTTTTGACTAGGATTGCTATGATATCGGAGTGTCAGCCATGACAGAGATTATTCGGAGATTAGATACTTCATGGTTGATCTTGAGTCACCTGTTCAGACTTATCCGTGCAGCCACATTTGTCAGTATGGGACGGCCTTGACTTGGTCTGATCACGTGCTCTTTCACCGGTACCGCCCGGCAGGGAAGGTTATGTGTGCGCGCTACCCTGTCCCGGTAGGCGGCGATAACCTTGTGAGCCCAGTTGAGTTATATGGTACCAGGTCCCCGCTTGGGACAGTTTGTTAGCCACGACGGTGGCAGGTGACATGCGGTGACACAGGGCCCACCCAGGGCAGGACTCCGGGGGAGGATGATTGCCGGTGGTACGATGGGAGGGTCACGGGTCAGGCAGGTTTCGTTGGAGCAACGCTGGTCCACCCTAATGGGATCACGAGGTCAGGTGCTCCATGGTGTGGGTAAAGTGTGCAACCTCTGCAGAGTGTAAAATCTATTCGAATAGCCATGTCCACGGTATTGGACAGTCCGTCCAGACCTCTTTAGGTGGTCAACCATAGTAGTGATAATGATGGAAGAACTCGTCGTAAGATCGGAATTACTCGGTGGATCGTGAGTATTCTGAAGGTTGTGAGGCAACCCGGAAGAGAGTAAGTTTGTCAGACTTGTAGTGCAGATGGTATCAGGAATATGATATGTTAGCCATGGGATGGCTATGAGATGAGTGGTCGGATGACTACATGATTTGGATTAGATTTGGAACAGATTCAGATTGGATCCTGAGGTTATTCGGAGTATGGATTAAACTACTTAATAAGCTTTACCTTACTGCATGTACTTCAATAGTCATCTTGCTATGATGTTCTCTTGCCTTAATGCTAATGTTTGTTGTGAGCTTGCGAGTACATTCAAAGTACTCACCTGGCGTGTCATGCCAGTTTGCAGGTCATGCCATGATTGCTTGCTTGTCGAGGATCCCGAGTTTGCGACCTAGGATACGCGTTCTAGCCAGAGTCCCTGCGGAGTGGAGTCCATCACCGCCGTCGCTGTTCCGCTGCCGAGAGAGTTACTCCGCTGGTAGCATAGAGCTACCCGGGTAGGCGTAGTATCGCTATGCCGATGTAAACCTTGTACCCTTTGTAACCTTATCCATTGTAATAAAGAGCTGATTTGTTCTATGCCAACAGTGCCGTATTCCAGAGGACTCGTCCCTGGGCTGGAATACGGGGCGTTCCGGTCTTCTCTGAGCCGGGGTGCCGCACAAAGGGCCTCTGCCCACTCCTGGCGAGGAATGGGGGTACTGACAGGACGTGTACCCAGCTGCGAGGCCCTGTCGACAGCAGGCAAGCGCCGATGGATCCGCTCTTGCTGTGCGGCGTGTCGTGCCTCTTGCTCTGCGGTGCTCCAACGGTCTTGCCGTGCGGCTAGCCACAGCCTATCGGTGCGGACGCGCCTAGCTTGCTCTGCGGCGCACCATCGATCATGTTGTGCGGTGAGCTGCAGCCTCTCGGCGCTGACATGCCTATCTTGATCCGCGGCACTGAAGCGCCATGCGCCTAGTGTCTGCTCAACCCTGGTGATGACGCGCATCACGGCGTCGTCCATCGCGTTGCCGGGGAGCGCCTCGGCCTCGACGGGCCGTGGTGCCTTCTCGTTTTCCTCGTCGACGAGGTTGATGGCAGAGGCGGCGCTTTGGTGGGTTGGCATGCTTGGAAAAGGTGGATGTGCTACGGGCTGCGCTTGTTGCCTCCGTGCATCGCGCGCCGCCTAGGTTTATGCGCAATATCGCTGGGTGGCGGGAAACAGGTGAGGAAATGGCGGGAAGCGGTGGCGTGTTCATAAAACGCCATCAATTAATGGAAACTTAGCATATAAGGAACATCGAGCTAGCACAATAAGTAGATGATGATCAGATGAACACGGACCACACTAGGGAACCCGTCGGTGATGAATTCATCAATCACAAACGGTTGTATACTAGCAAGTGTTTGCCCACAACACACACGGCTTATTCCATCACAAACAGGTCAGATGGATCAACTGTATGCCACGTATCGCACATTGTCAAAAAGTAATGCGGTAGACCTTCTTTAACATGTGTTAAAAAAACAAGGACCTCAAGGTTAATTTAACTAATGGGATGGATCATAGAGGTCATTTAATTTGACCCTTATGACCCATCCCATCAGTTAATTTAACATCAAGAATACTTCCCATCCAGTCACCCATCTGATGGCTGCTCCAGCCTGAGCACACTTAACTTGAGAGTTCTCTTAGATGAGCTATTGGTGGAACAGCTAGTCCTTGCTGATATAGGATGCCTCTTCGCATCCTTATGGCGTACCCGGATGACCGCCCGTCGCCCAATGGCCAATAGATGTTGTATAGACAGAGCATATCACATACGTCTTATTAGAAGCAATCGTCTGTGTTATTATCGGTCTTCGTACACATTTCTAATTATAGACCTGTTTGTCGCATATCACACACATCTTGTTATAGTGAACCGTTTCTGTTATCTTGGCTTAACGCAAACAGTTCATCCGAGTCAACTGTATGCCCTCTATCGCACACACCTTCATCTGGCTGACCGTTTCTTTTGTTCCGCCTAATCACAAACAGTTCATCCGAGTGAACCATTTGCTGTATATCGCACACGCCTTCATCTGCCTGCCCGTTTCTTTTGGTCTGCCTCATTGCAAACAGTTAATTGAACTGAACCGTATGCCCGGCATCGCACACGGAACTAATATCTGGACCGTGTTTGATGTATCCTTCATCACAAACGTTTTGCATCTTTTTTGACGGTTATTTTACATCACCGTTTGCGATTAATGCATCCCACACAGTTTCGTCGAAGGGTCTCTGATCGTAGTTTCGCATTAGCAGCATCCTGCAGTAGTGTTGGAACAAGTGTACTCTGTGTACATTGATATAGGTCCGCTTGACTATAATGAACTATTTATCCGCCTAGTTTTCTCTACTACTACTCCTTGAAGTGAGCGGTATGCAATGCATGTGTCAGTAGACATGACAGCTTGTCCATGGAAGTTGAACCACGACGACCATCACGTTTCTACCACTACCACACGCGATTCCCACGACGCCGCTCCAAACCACGGCACCACGTCCCCCGACGTGCGCCTCACCCCTCTCGGCCCCACCGCTCCTCTGCCTTTGTGTGCATGACATGCGGGCTAGCTGAACTATGGTGATCATCAAGTTTCTACCACAGCCACACGCGATTGGACGCGGCTTGCATGCTATGCTCCTGGCTCCGATCCGTACTCCCGCACCATCCAATTTTCATCCAGCGGCTCTGAAACATTTCGTCCCGGGCATCACTCCTCAGCCACAAATATAATAAATAAAATAAAGGCCCACCTTTGCCTTCTACTTCTATAATAAAGGTAGTACCCGCCGGTGTGGCCATCTACAACTCGTAACACCCCGACGTCCAGCTGTGGCACCCTCGCCACGGCAAGGCCACCACCGGCCGGTTCATCTCGAATGAGTGAGTTGCGAGCGCTGCCGCGACAATGGTTAGCTGGGCATCTCGAACCACACCGATGCCGCTTCCCCATAGCCGACCTACGCTGGCCCGTGGCCGCACGCCGTTGAGCCGCGCGTCAACGTACGATGGCAGGAATGCCTCCAGGCTCACTGGCTCAACTACGTCGAGTACATCACGTTCACAAACCGGTATCTGTTGAGCAGGTTGCTCTCGCCCACGAGCACACGCCTATACGTATCCAGCATTCCAGCCTCGCCGCTGAGTGGTACATCCTCGGGACGGTGCAAGCGGTCGGAATCTCGAGCCCAAGTCGAGCTATGTGCCCCGGGTAGATCACTGGCTCCCACCCGAGCTCATCCGGAGCACGAGCTAGTAAACGTCATGCGGCACGTCACAACAGACAAGCACCTCGACATGCGTCGGCCGGGCAAAGACTTTTCTTGGCCACAAGCTCCATGGTCTCGTCCAAGATCGTTGTGGTACTGCAATCGAACATGCGGGTAAAATACTACGTGAGCAGCTGCATGTGCATGGCCCAGACGCCGATGTTGGCGTGGAGGAGGTGCTACTCACTGGCGGCGCAGCGTGCTACATGGGTTAGGCAAGCACCTGTTGCCACGCTCGGAGGACGAGCAGGAAATGAAAGGGTCTTGCATGCGTGCACAGATTCATGCAGGAAATTATTTCCTGGAAATACGGCCTTTGTTTACCTTTTTTTGAGGCTATAGATGACCGACACTAGGAAATCTATTATAACCGTTGGATGAAAATTAGTGGTGCGGGAGTACGGATCGGATCATGGGAGGGGAGCAGGCAAGCCTCGTCCCATGCGATTCCTACGATGCCGCTCGAACCCATGACACCACATGTCCACTGACCTGCGCCTCACCCCTCTCGGTCCCACCGCCCATCTGCTTTTATGAGAATGACATTCGGGGTAGCCGCATTCAGGGTCCACGTATCATTGACTCAAAGGCAGGTGCACTAGCCGCTGAAGCTCGGTCCCGTGGGCCCCGAGAGGGAAATGTAACTCCTGCGCCAGGCCTTGTGGTGCTCTCACAGTACGAACTCGTGCCAAACCCGGAATTTGTTTCTTACTACTACCAATGTGCCGGCCCGTGCGTTGCAATGGATCCAAAGTAGTAGAATAATACTTGTTCACAAACTTGAAATATAAACACTCTAGTTTTGATATACATATATCAGTAAAAATAAATTATTCTTCACTGAAGACATATTCCTCGGGCTGGTTTGATAAGGTGAGGGGTGGGTGTGGCTGGTTTCAAGATAATAATAGATTTTTAAAACATTGGAGCAGATTTTTTTTCTACTCCCTCCATTCCACAATGTAGTGCCTATAGATTTTTGTGAAAGTCAAACTTTGCCAACTTTGACCAAGTGTATAGAGAAAACTGTCTACATCTACAATACCAAACATGTACATTCTGAAAATATAACTCATGATGTATCCAATGATGTGCATTTGGTATTCTAGATGTACCTACTTTTCTCTATAAATATGGTCAAAGTTTGTAATGTTTGACTTTTGCAAAAATCTATAGGCACTACATTATGGAACGGAGGGAGTAACATTTTGTAGCGTGGCACAGCATCCGGTGCACCTAAGCGTCTGAAAAAAAGTGGAGTGCACTCTAAAGATATTTACATGCTCCCACTTAGTGGAGTGCACTCTAAACACATTATCTATTTATTTTTCTCTAGCCTTTCCTAGCCATGCAACCAAGCCACATAAGCTAGTCATGCATGCAATCCATAAATTGCAATATACTCCAGCATGCAATGCCACCACATCATCTATTTATGCCTGTTAGTCATAGGTTGTTTTTGCATTAGTCCAAATATTAATGTTCCATAAAACTAAACTCCAAATGTCCGCCGGAGCCGAGGCAGAGGACGTACGACGGGGGTGGTGGAGGCGTCTTTGTAAGAGGAGGAGAGCTCGAAGGATAATCTTCCATATCCGCCGCCACCTGCATATCGGCACGAGACTCCTCGAGCGCCCACTGGAGCTCGTGCTCCTCCAGGGAGCTGCAGAGTCACAGGATTTTCCTAAACCATGATGGGCACCATGCAGTACTCCTCATAGCCGGGGGCGCGGTGCTCGCGTCCCGACTCTTGGGGTACTGTCTGGAGCACGCGCTCAACCACCTCGTGAACCGGGAGGATGCCATGCTCGCGGCCGTGCTGTTTGAGCACACGCTCGTGCTCCTGAGCGGTGAGGATGCGATGTTCATGGGCGTGCTGCCGGAGCACACACTCATCCACGTCGAGAGCGGCAACGATGCGATGTTCGCGGGCGGCGATGATGCGATGCTCGCGGGCAAGTTGCTGGAGAATGTGCTCGTCCACATTGTGAGGGGCGAGGATGCGATGTTCGCGGGCGTGCTGCCGGAGCACGTGCTTGTCCACGTCAAGGGCGGCGATGATGCGATGTTCGCGGGCGTGCTCTCGACGATGTGATGCTCGCGGGCATGCTGCTGGAGAACCTGCTCGTGCACATTGTGAGCGGCGAGGACGCGATGCACCTCCTCGTGACCGACCAGGGTGTGCTGCTGGAGCACAGCTACCCCTCGTGGCCGACGAGGGCGAGCCGCAAGATCACACTGTCCTCCGCGTGGACAGTCAGCGCGCGCTACTCGCGATCGTAGAGGGCGTGCTCCACCTCGGCGATGTCGGAGAATCCGTCCTCTTCCCAGGCCGCGGCTCCGTCCACTTAGGCAACAGCTGCGTGCTGCCGTGGGTGTTGTGTCCATATGGGAGCTTTGAGCTACAGTACCAGTGGGGGCGGGGGGTGACCTTTCTGTGGTTTCACATGGTCTGAGGAGAAAAATAGAATCGGAAGTAGCACAATATGTTGGAACGTGTCGGAGGAAGGCTGGCAGGAGCACTACAACAAACATCACATGCGCACCATATTTTGACAAGGGTTTAATGTAATTTGTGTGAAATGGGTCTATGTGATGTACGAGTAGTACATCCATATCATTGACATTCATGCACGCAACAAACATTTGTGTGCACGATTTCACCCTATTTTCATATTCTGTTTGGGAGTGGTTTTGATTTTTGTAATCAGAGCTCATATTTGTACTTGGTTTCAATTTAGACTATGCATGTATTATTGCGAGAGATAGATATAGAGAGAATATTTGTGTGACAAGGAGGGGGGCGGGGGCAGCGATACCTAACGAGAGAGGGGCATATGCGTGTTCGAAAGACTTTGTGTGTCATAGAGAGAGGAGTGTCTGAAAGGGTGAGAGAGGGTGTGTGCGTGTGTGTGTGTGTGTTAGAGAGAGAGAGGTGCGTGTAACGTCGGGATTGACAAGGTTACGAGGTTGCGGATATGGGAGAGCGATAGTGTGTGTGCGATGAAGGGACACACAGACAGCGTCTGTTTGCGTGTGAGAGAGCTGGATAGACCTCAACAGCACGGCTGGCTAGGGGTGGAAGGTTATGTGTGGTAGAAAGAGATAGTAGAGAGACAGATAAATGCTTGTTTGTTGCAAGGAGACCTAACTACATAGACGGGGGTAGCAAAATAAGAGAATGGCGGTGTGCCTTTTTGTCATGGGATGGAAGAGAGACCAAGAGACATGCATCATGTGGAGAGGTGTGTGTGTTTCAAGAGAGCGGGAGGTGTGGACCTGAATAATGAGATGGGTGCTCATGTGTATGTTATAGGGAAGGAATTGTCTAGGTGGTAGTCTTATGATGGCGACCCAATCTTTCAATGAGAGTGGGGATAAGTATCGACTTGGTGGATTTTGACGTTGACGATCCAGCTATATCGTACCCGGTGATACAAATCGACAATCGTTACTAAACAAATCTTTGATGGACGATGATCTTGTCGTATGCACAAAATCAACCTGAATAACGAGATGGAGTTCCTCCAAGCAACCGAAGAATCAGCTAGAACTAAGATAATGCAATCGTAATTGCCAACATGAATTAATTAAGGATAATGGTGGGGTTGCTGATACTGAACAAAAGGCGGTAGTCCTACACACACCCCGCAAATGCAAATTATAGCGAAAACAAAGCAATGTGTACACAACAACGCGAGTTCTAACCTAGAAAAAGGGTAGTAGCCTTATTTATATCTATAGACTATATTACTATATTTTTATTTGTATAATTATCTCTATATCTATTCCACTCCCTCCGTTTGTAATTTACTCCGCACATATATAGCTTTGACTGCAGCCAAATTTTATAAAGCTTGACCGAATTTGGTGAAAACAATATGAACATTTACACTAACAAATTTACACGATGTGGAAATAAAAGCAATGATGAATCAAATGATATATATTTGGTGGTGTATATGTTAATATTTTTTCCTACAAATTGTTGAAAGTATACAAAGTTTGACTTTAGAGAAACCCAATATGTGGTATATGTATTATACATTCTATATTCATTATTTTTCCGGAGTTAATGCGTGTATCTGCACGTACACGATATAAACCATTGATGGATGTTGATCCAATGGTCCAGGTGGCTGCGATTCAGATCTACTATAAGTACCCATACACGTTCTTCTCGAACGACCAGCACGATAGTGTGATCGATCCACACAAGAAGCTCTAAATAAGACCTCCAGACGTGCCACGTGGCTTCATGGATGCCCCTCACATCATATTATTCATACTACGTTGACTGAGATAAAGATAAATCACCCAAAACAAGATCTTCCCGTTTTTTGTTCCTACGATGCTGTGCTTCCTGCTGTGCCGTGCACGTACCTAGTTATATAGTGGTAGTAGTAGTAGTACAAACTTCGTGGTAGGAGTAGTACGGAGTGCTCGTACTCTATCAACGAGTCCCATCTGACACCAAATTTCTTGGCTTCCGTGCTACAGCTAGATCTTCCCCTCCTCGTTTATGTTTTCCAATGCGACGGGCAGGGTGCGGTTTGCCGATAGTTGGTTTGCTCAACTGCGGTCCCACATCAAAGTGAAAATGCTAGGCAACACGCCTTCCCTAGGTATGTGATGTGCCGGACAGGCCGTGGTGTACTCCCAATTCCCGGGCGTGTGGGGGTGCGACGCCAACGCGGCATGCCTTTTCCTTTTACTAGCAATGTGCCCGTGCAGTGCAACGGATCCAAAGTAGAATAGTACTTGTTCACAAACTTGAAAGAAAACACTCTTGTTTTGATATACATGCATACCACTAAAACTATATTACTTTTCACTCAAAATATATTTCTCAGGCTGTTTTGATGAGGTTAGGGAGCGATGTGGTTGCTTTCAAGATAATAAGGGGTTTTCTGCAAATTGGAGCAGAGAAGTGGGCTATTGTTGCAAAAATGCCACAACTTACCTCACAGCCGTTATATGTAGATCTAATGGTCAGAAATGAAGGATGGCAGACACACCACCATCACGAACTGAGTCTTTTATGGGAGTAGAGAAACATGTATAAATTGTAACATTTGGTTCTGCTCCTTGGCACGATCGATAGATAGAAATAACGATTGGAAACGCTAGGGCAGGGCTTTTCCCACAAGATAAGCATGGTAGTAGCTAGGTTGGCGCATCGTCGGTTTGGTCACATGCGGTCCCACATGTTGTAGTGATATAAAGCCTAGCAAGTGCGCGTTGATTGAGGGGGCTGAACGACAGTGTGGTATGCGACGGGGAAGGGACTTGCTTCATGTATGTGTTCCAGTTTCTCGTTTTGAACTTGTGAACGTGACAGGCGTGCTGCATGAGTAGTTTTGAATTTATAGGTTCAGTCTCAGTTTTTGAAATTAGGAGTAGTTCATAGGTCGGGTCAAGCATCGAACGTAAATTACGAAGTTGATGGAAAAGGTAAGCACAATTTATAAATTGACGGATGGAGTACTAGTTACAGTGATGCATATAATTGCCTCCAAATGTGAGCAAAGGGACCGCACATGTCTGTATTGACTTGAACGAGAATGCAATTGCACAATAAGAATTAAGGCCACGATGATGCAATCGCAGTGGTGGTTACAGGAGGCAAGAAGAAAGATTCATCCATCAACGTACGACCTCCTCCTCCTCGACTCAGTGCGCCGGGCCACCGACCGACGGCTTAGGAGCGGCGGCTTTTGTGGTGAGGTCAAGGTGCTTCTCAACAAAGGCGTCCAAGGCTTCCAGCCGGTTGACGAAGGCCAACATCCTAGCGTCCTCACCGGCCTTGTAGATACCTATGTACACGACTTCCTTGTACACATGGATGTGTAGGTCAACGAATTCTTGCAGGGTGAGGCGCCTCGCGGCGAGCGCGACCTCCAGGTGGACATTCTTCGTTTCGTCGGCGAGCAGTCACAGGGCCACCAGTGCTTGAAAGAGCTTCTCGCCATGGAGGCCGATTAGGGTGGCAGGCAATGAGGAGCCCGGGCGTGCGGGATGGAGGAGTACGGCGATGTCGTCCGCGAGCTTCTTGACGACGGTGAACTTGTTGATGGTGGCAACGATCATATTGTCCAACTGAGAGTTGTAGCTCGCGTCGACGATGGCCATGAACCAACCGGTCGCCAACACCCTCTGGAGACGATCCTTGGTGCCATGCCGCAGGCTGGCGTCGTGGACCATCTGGCACAGCCGCTGGCTGCTTTCGCGCATCGCCGCCATGGGTCTAGAGTGAGCCCTTTTGCGCTTAGTGTAGGTGCTTAGCTGCGTACGATGTGGTAGATGCATTGGAACGGAGGGGCACCTTTATATGAGTTCAAACTGCGTTGCATTCATATCATGCTGCCTCTTTTCCCCGTCCTCCTCCCATTACTTCCCTCATGCATTCAGGATGCAAATTGAAGGGGGATGCATCATTGGCCGTTCAACATTTCGGGAACCGCTACCCTCTCCCTCGTCTGCATTAAAGCCGTATCGAGAACTGTCCTGGTTTACTAGTAGCTGTCAAATCAAATAGTACTGGGCAGCCCGCTACACGCCCGGCTGAACACGCCTCCTCGCCTCCATCAAACGCCTCCGTTAAACCCGCATGCAAACCAAGAAACCTACTCCGGCCACACGTCCGTTCATGAGCGGGCCGGAATTAAACGCAAGGCCGACCGAGCTCCTCCCGTCCGCCCTCAGTTTAAATGAGGCCAGGCGCTAGCCAAGCTCCTACCGTCCGCCCTCTATTTAAACGAGGCCAGACAGCGGGCAAGTATCGCACCCCTCTGCCGTTCCCCGATCTCCTCCTTCACCATTTTCTCCACTCTTCCGATGGATTCCGAGGAGCCGTTCTCCGGCATACTACCCGGCTGGGTGGCCCGCCCAACCCTCTGGATACGAGCGAGGCCGCTCGGTGCTTCACCTACCTCGCTTGGCCCGACGGAGCCAGTTGCCGCCCCAAGTCGGCGCGTGGTTCAGCAACTCGCCGCTCCAGTTCAGCTCAATGAGGAGTGGCGAGTTGCTCCACGCCGGCACGGCGGCGAGCACTGCGGCACAGGCGCTGTCGCTGCCGCATCGTACTGTGCCACCAGTGTCTTCGGCCGCGCCTCCTGTGTCTGCGGTGGCCGCACCTCCCGTGTCTATGGGCGCGCCTCCCGTGCCTGCGGTAGCGCCATGCAGGCAGAGACAGAAGTCGGGTGCGCGGAGAGCGATGAGTCGGTGGCCAGCTTCTCCGTGTCCGCCGCCATCATCGAGGAGAAGTAGAGTACGGCAGGCCGCCGCCGCTTGGGTCCCATGAAGGCCACCGCCAAGGCGACGACTGAGTATACAGGTGGTTTCTTGGCTGCTTCGTCTCTTGCGAGGACCTTCATCGACCCCGCAAGTGTCTGTCGGACATGAGGAAGACAAAGGGATACACCGGTGGCCATTTAGATTAGGTATTAATTATACCACGAGAGCCGGATTAGCACCGCTTAGTTCATGTAAATGTAATGAAATCCGTCATGTTTATATGAAGATCCGGCTTTTTTATACGAAATCCTTCATGCTTATCAGTCCGTGTTTGCACGAATTTCCTCTGGTTGGTTAGAGTTCTGAAAATGTATGCCGCTGGCGTTGGATGTCGTCCTCCCTGGAAGGAAGCGGGAGGAAATTTGTCGGTTGCCGTTGGAGATGCTCTTATGCTGGAAATAATAGAGTCACATCCAATCCATTTGAGTTAATTGCGTGTATGATTCTCCCTCTATAAAAAGTTAATTGCATGTACAGTGTACATGACTTGCAGGGTGGCTACAGATTCGTACAGAAAGTTAAAAAGAAACAAATCAATCCTTAATCTTGTATTCTAAGTACTTTGTGGGTTTCACTGTCAGTAAAGTAGCGAAAGAAGTATATATTAATAAAATAAAATCTAAAGTTTAGGACAGAATTTGAACTCAGGTCATCGCGTTGCGAGCATCCGGCGCTAACCAGTCCAGCAGATGTTCGTTGTGGACGATGCTAGAGATATATCTCTATGTCTACTCTTATCTACTCTTATGGAAAACAGAGTTGGTGATGAAGGTGTGCCTGCCATCCTGCAATATAGGCCGTCTGATTTATATCTGATGGATAGGGAGGAAACTATGGCAATTTTGCAAAAAGATACCCACACCCCTCTCCACATGTGCAAATAATGCCTTCCCTCGTTCATCATTTTCTCTCACAAGATAAACTACTCATACAAATGCATCTTGATGTTCCGTGCAACGCACGGGCATCTTGCTAGTTTCTTTTTAAATAGTTACTGCGATAATTGGGTTAAAGTGATATATTTTATGTCTGCCCCGAATGATCTCAAATTCACTAGTAGTAACAAAGAAAAGGTTGCCTTGTTAATTAACAGAAAACAGGGTGAAAACTATCACATGAGGCCGGTAAAAATAAGGCACACTGGGTTCAGCGTCATCGTAACTACAGCTGTGCCCGCGCGAGAAGTCTACATATCGAGGGGGCTACGGAGAGAAAGACGTATCGAGTGTGTGTGAGTGAGGCACAGAGACACAACTAGTGTGTGTGTGTGTGTGTGTGTGTGTGTGTGTGTGTGTGTGTTTGAGAGAGAAGCCAATTGATAGATTAAGATCAAGATCGAGTTGTCACCCTTCTGCTGTCTTGTGGGGGGGGGGGGGTGGGACGGGGAGGGAGAGAAAGACGTATCGAGAGTGTGCGCGCGGTAGGCATAGGGGCACAACTAGCGAGTGTGTGTGTTTGAGAGAGAAGCCAGTAGATAGATTACTATCAAGATCGAGGTGTCACCCTACTCCTTCGGTGTCGGGTAGTGTGTGTGTGTGTTTGAGAGAGAAGACAGTAGATAGATTAGTATCAAGATCGAGGTGTCACCCTACTCCTTCAGTGTCGAGAAGTGTGTGTGTGTGGGGGGGGGGGGGCAGGAGACACTTTGATATAGGGAGAAGGAGTTTGTGTGATACATATCTATATTAAGGGATAGGTAGATAGCATGTGTGCGAGGCATACTTAAAGCATCACTGAGATAAACGAGCGGTGTGCATGCAAGTGCTGGAAAAAAATGAAGAGAGAAACAATGTCTGCGCGCGCGCGTGTGTGTGTGTGAGCAAAATATCTAAACAAAAGGTGCTCTGCTGGAATCCCATTGTATGTATTCATATGGTTCCGGGACTCGAGTTAACCTTAGGCATATGTGTGCAAGACATAGTTATACTTTGAGAAATTAGCGGCGGTGGGTGGGCGGAATTAAAGGGGTGGGCGTGTTCGACAAAGAGAGCGTGTGTGTTTCTGTGTGAGAGACTTGTAGGACGAGGTAGAAAGAGGAATTCTAACCTTGACGGAGGGAGAGAAATACACGAAGTGCGCGTGTGTGATTCCGATACCCACGGAGAAATGAGATATGTATGCGTGTGAGGGAGATTGCACAATTCATTCACGTATCACTATCTAGCGATCATGGACATGCATCGCTTGAACATAAATCAATATCTACTTCGTATCGTGGCCAAAGATATAATATTGATTCAACGCTATAAAGATTGGACACTCACATATCACATTTTTTTTCCAAATAATCCTTTTCAATTATGCATGCCAAAGTTACAGTGATGTTTCTTCAAACAACCACTGTAGCTATCATGTACATGCACCATTGTTAGTTTTGCATTCAAATTCATTAGTCTTGGATGATTCAAGGTTCTATTATGAAGTAATATATGTAATATTCATATATGAATTCAACGGGTACGCAATTTATTAAATGGAGGCCATGTAATCATATGAGGTAACACTTTTAAGTAGCGGACTATAATATCCATTTCTTTTGTGGGACTACAATATCTATTTCTTTTTGTGCGCATCTACCATAACACGTCAATGCATTATGTTTAAAGTAAATAACCAATGGCACTAAATTATATATTTACACGAGAAATACATAGGCTGAGCGTCCGTTTTTTTTGTGAACGCGCCTCTACACCCGTACGATTGGCCGTGCCCGTGTGAACGTCCAAGTTATCGGTGCATCATCCCGAGTTATTGTCTTTTTTTCTATAGTGGACTTCATACCAGTTATTAACTGCTGATGTGTGCCCCGTGTACACAGTCTCGCATGACCTTCCCGCTAGCACTGTCCAAAATTAGTTGAAACTGGATACGAATGATCCCGCGGGCGGCAAAATCTCCCGCCTCCTTTTAAAATTTCCGCCACCTAGTCTTTAGCATGCGAAATTCCTCTTTTGTCCTTGGTGCACGGAGAACAATAGTTACAATACGGCCCTCATCTTAAATTTACTAATTGGAAGCACCTTTCAAGCCTTCACGCTATTCCTCGGAAACTAAGAAAATTAACCACCCGATCTTCCTACTAACTATCTACAGCCGTCAGATCAAATAACCAAGAGTCCTCAACCAATATCCCACCTACACGCAGAAAAAAAACTGTTCCAAGGCATATGACGTAAACAGCTCCCTTAGCGCTTGCAAATCCTTCCTCCACCGATCAGAACCCTACGAGGAGGCACCGATCTGTCATAAAAAACCTTGGCCCCTCCTCCTCTTGCAATTTTTCAATCTACAGCTGAAGAACGCCGCCCATCCCTAGCATTAATGAGCACCGTGCCAGGAGGAGGCACCAATATGTCATCAACAAACCCTATTGGGCACTCTTCATCACCCTCCTCTTGCAATCTTTCAATCTGCAGCCCCAAGAACGCTGCCTTATCCTTTGTTTTTTGTTGTGGCACCAATCCAGGAGGAGGAACCAATCCGTAACCTCAAGCAGCACGGCGACGGCGTTGTGGGCATGCCGCAGGCAGCGCAACATAAGGGGTGGAACTGTGATAGCAGTAAGCCGCATGGCAGTGGCGAGTTGCACGGCTGGGATGGCCCCATCCTCCTACGATTCAAAAATTACTTCAGCTAAGGTAGGTGCCAGGTCTTCGTCTGTTTGTCGACCTAATAATCAAAGAAAAGGTGCATCCGGCTCTGCCTTTTCCTTTGTTTTTTGTTGTATGTATTTTATACTGCAGTAAATTAGAATTGTTTATTGAAAAATACTTGCACTACAGCATGGGAGATGGGGCTAACGTACGAGAAATACAATACAGAAGCACCAATCATATATGCATGCAGACTGTACCAATCCCGTTCATCAATTTGATATATATGCATGCATGCGGACTGTACCAATCCCGCTTCATATATGCATGCAGAAATTTTCGGAAACACTATTTTCAGAAACACTATTTGATATATATTTCTGAAACTTTAACCCAATTAGCTGGATGCTACATGTTGATTCTCCAGGTTATGAAGATTTGTCCAGTCCGGTCAACAGGGTCCAAGTTTAGCCTTAGGATGAAGTAGCATAACGACGCCCTCCTGTCACACCGGTGTGAGGTACATGAAAATTGTCCTTTTTATCTCTTTTTTCCATGAAAGGAAAAAATAAATGCATCTCCAAACTTCGCCTTCTCCTTGATCTGGTGGTGACAATTTTGATCTGGCAGGAACATCCCACATATCTCTGACTATTTCGTTTTTATGGCGGGCAAAGAAAAGCAATATGTACCGTGTAGTATGCTGAAGTATGCGCCATCCCTGATGTAGAGTAATCCATTGGAGTTTTTGTGATGCATGCTCTATTCGGCTCTGAGTTCGAGTTCACTAATCTTCTGTTTTGTTTTCTCTGTATTAAAGAAAGTGGTTGAGGATATTCAGCAAATTGATGTCGCAGGTTCTCAGTTCATGGAATCATTGTTTGGATCTTCTTCCAATGCCACAACACGTGGATGCGCACTCTTTAGAAAAATATGTGAGGCGTTGTGCTGCAGTCTATCCATACTGCCCAGCGCATGTTGTAAGTGAAGTTTCCTCTGAGATTGCTGACAGTTTAGTGAACGTAATTGTCCCAGTTTATTCTGTCCCTGAAACAGATGTTGATGAAGAATATGTTGTTGCAGAGCAGATAGATAAAGTGGCGTTGTAGCCTAGAAGCAGAGACATAGTCCACGACAAACATATTAATTTTTCCTTAAGAACGTTGGAAGTGTCATCTGGATTGGGACAAATTTATCCGAGTTAACTCCATCCTTTGTTTCATCATATATGTTGTTTAATTTTTTTACTACAACCACCAGCGCTCAAATTTCCCATCTAGACATGTGTGTACTCCATGTTTCATTGAATAAACAAGAGAAGAACAATAGACTCACTGGCAGGTTCCTTATCATTCTTTTTTTTGGGAAGGAGTGCATGCTTATGATAGAACTTGGCGAGCTTCATTGATAATGACAATTAGTATTAGATGCAATTCAGGAATATATCTTGACCGAGAGAATTTTCTTAGATTATGGCATTATGCCCCCTATACTTTTAAGGATTTGGTTTTCCCAACATTACATGCTCTACATGCATGTTTGTCACCTGCATCTAATTTACATATTGTATGCATTACCACTTGGTACTTCTACCCGTTTCTATTCTCCATATCGTGTAGCTATTGTTTTCTAAATTTGTCCATGTATGCAGATAGCAGCCAACTAATAGACGGTATAACTAACTAAAAGTAACAGCAACCTGTTGGTACTCTTTTATGATGTCTCCTTCCGACTGAATATTGGTTGGCATTACAAAGCTAGGTAACATTTATATCTTCACTATTCACATAATTTTTAATATAGATCCAATATTTTTGCATCTCAAATTGCTCTTAGCTTACCTGTACAGATACTTTAAAGAAAAGTCTTCTCTTTCTTGCTATGCATCTTATGACACCATGGAAATTGATCCCCGCTACAAATCTGTTCATATATGAGCTCTTTGTTTGCCGAATTTGGCAGCGCAGATAGTGCAAAAACAGATGGTGCAAATCTTTTCCAAGTTCCCTTATAGTACTTTCCCTTGGTCGAGTTCGAAGAAATACAAAGCTGCTGGACTGAAGGAGTAGCTTCTGGACTGAAGGAGGAGACAATAATTGCATAAGTTTGTATTTTGCACTCCAGATTTTTAATGTACCAGTTCAATGAGCTTTTTTGATTCAAAGGTAACAGTATGAAAGCTGAACGAGTAAGTCGATATACCCGGATAAGAAAATCAGAGACTCATTGTGTTCATGATGTTCAGTCTGTACGATCGCGCAACAAATCCATCAACTGGGAAAATATTGTTCATTTGTTGGCATGGTTTACATATGTTTTCGTACTATATTAGTCATTAAAGATATGCACAATATCTTTTAAAACTGTAGTACGATATTGTTTTCCATAGTAATATCTAAATACTACAACCACCCCGAAAAAATAAGATGTATAGGTTTTTGTTTGATAAAGTTTTGCACAAAAAAATGTATATAGTACTCCCTCCATCCCATATTTACTATCGCTCAACGGATGTATCTAGCACTAAAATACATCTAGATGCATCTGTTTCGGTGACAATTAATATGGATAGACGGAGTACGAAATAAATATCGGTAGAAGAACCATGGTGAAATATGTATTTTTCTGTGACATTGATGTCTAATATGTGGGGAAGGATTATTACAGACAATAATAAAAATGTGTTTCTTTCTTGGCAACTTACTTAAATAATCAGTGCACCTACTAGGAAAGTGAACAAATGCAGGAACATATTGAAAAGTTTAAGAAATTTGAACCTTTTCACTTTAGCGTGTGCTTTTGGCGCATGTAGAAGGAAATATTATGGTTTTAGAATGTGATTTTTTCACATGTACAAGGAAATATGAGTGTTTTCTTTGGTATCAACTATATCTATTTGTAAATGCACATATATAAAATGTTTTTCAAAAGTGTTTTTATTAGTCTACTGACCAAAAAGCTAGCCCGTGCAGACGCACGGGTTGATGACTAGTTTACATAATAGGTCGGGGCTGCTTTGGTAACTTTCGGTTCCCCCCACCACACGGCACCCCCATTTCCTCTCCCCCTCCCGCAAAAACGACTACTCCACAGCACCAGAGCATCTTACATCACGCCGTCCGTACTTCATCGGCCTTTCTACCCATCCCCTCTCGAAACCCTAGACTGCTCATTCACCGGCGTACCAGAGCCCATTCACTACCAGCGGCATCCACCTCGCCGGATCTGCTTCTGCGGCCGCATCTACCCCTCCCACCTCCCCTAGAAACATGTAGATTGCTCATCCACCACTGCACCACAGCCCATTCAGTGCCGGCCTTGTCCACGGCGCCGGATCTGCTTCGCCGGTACTCTCATCAACCGCAGCGCATCTGCAGCGGCTCCTTCGTACTCCCCACCGGAGACGCTTCGTCCACACCCCCGGAGCCGCCCCACCGACGCCCCCGTCGACTGCCTCTGATCCTCTTCGCCGACACCTTCCTCAACCCTACCAGAGCTGCTTCGCCGACACCATCCTCAACCCTACTGGAGTAGCTTCGCCTATACCATTCTCAACCCTACCGGGGCCGCTTTGCCAACGCCCAAGTCCACGGTCTCAGATCTACTTCGTCGCACCCTCGTCCAACCTACCGGAGCAGCTTCTGATGCCCCATCCATGGCCGTAGATCCGCATCGTCGGCACCATCCTGAACCAAACCGCCGGAGCAGCTTCACCGACGCCCTCGTCCACGGCCTCAGATCTGCTTCGCCCACACCGTAGTCCACCCTACCGGAGCCGCTCCACAAACACCCTACTCCACGGTTCTAGATCTCCTTACCGGACCCCGACAGCCAGCACAACATCATCAGCATTGATGTTTCTAACCTGATTCCCACCGTCTGGCAAGATGCCAAGCACCCGCCGCGGCCCAGGTACTTGTCACCTTTAAACCTGTCCAGCATCACCTACCCGATGTACTTCAAATATACTAACATGTCGCTGTTACATGTTATGCAGCTGGCCAAAACTACAAGGACGATGTTTCTTCTGGATCTAACAGCTTGGCCAACCAAGATCCTGGACTTAGGCATTGCTATGATCTTGTAAGTGCGTCTCTCTCTCTTGTATTGTTGTGTGCCTGCCAGCGTACTTTGCTAGGATTTTCGACCAGTAATCCCTTTGTGCAGACAATGATTTCCACTACTGGTTGCTAAATTAGAGATGTAGATTTCATACATGATACTCCCTCCATTCCTAAATATAAGTCTTTCTAGAGATTCCACTATAGACTACATACAGAGCAAAATGAGTGAATCTACACTCGAAAATGCATCTATATACATCTGTATGTGGTCCGTACTGGAATCTCTACAAAGACATATATTTAGGAACAGAGGTAGTACATTACACAAAATCGTAGGTGGCATGTAGGAATTTCAGCGCACTACATTAGGCTCCCTTAGAGTGCCTACTAGTCCAGTACACAGAGTCATGGCTAGTTTATGCTAAGCACACAATCGTTAATTGGTGGTTTAAATATGCGCAAGGGATATGCAATGTATTATCATGTAGAGATATCTGAAATTAGCCGTGTCAACTTGCAGATAGGGTTACGCAATGAAAAAGTATAAGATTTCTTAGTACAAGATGTATGTGCAATTTCATGGGATCATCGCAAAAAAAGGAGAGGCAGCGGTGAGCCTATACAGTGTGCTACAGTAGGTCACTCTCTATTGCAATCATCGTGACATGTTATTTGTATGTCAGTGCTGTTGGCCAAGTTTCTTAGGGACAGTTATTTCGAGTTATCCTAAGAAAATAAGCACCTTTGAATATAAGCTCCAGATAATAAGCCAACTAGTTCTTTTCATTGCCTGCCTTTTCAGCTTATCTGTGGTATGATCAGTGAAAAGTCTAGATTGCATTATATTTTGTCATTTTGCTGCCCATATGAAAATTAATTTGACTTGCAAACATCACAAATTGAACCCAGTGCAGTAATTAATATGATAAGAAAACAGACCATCAATATTTGTTCAAAATGCAAATACAAAGATATCATCTACTTGGCACAATCTACTTTGGTCAATGTCTTCCATAGAGATCCCATTGCCTAATTTAAATGAAGAACGCATGACCTAAATTTAAATGAAGAACCATTATTGTGACGCCCCCGACTCAATCGTACACTATTCATACACACAAACATGCACGATCAAGCACAGGGACTCACGGGAAGATATCACAACACAACTCTAACACAAATAAACGGAGATCCACAATATTACAGACCAGGGATCCGAAGATCCGAATACAAAAGTCAGTCATACAAATAATATCTGAGTACAGACATAGTTAGACAAGTTTTGCCTTAAGAAGGCTAGCACAAACAATGACTCTAGATCGAAAGGCGTTGGCCTCCTGCCTGGGAGCCTCCGATCCTACTCCTGGTCGGCTGGCTCGATCCAGTATTACGTGTCGTCTGGACCCTCCTGGTAGTAAGCTCCTGAGGTGGCATCTGGCTCCTGGACTCCATCGTTTGATGTATCATCAAGGTGGGGTATGGGGAAAAGAGAAAGTAAAGCAACCGTGAGTACTCATCTGAAGTACTCAGCAAGCAAGGATCTATACTACATATGCAACATTAACAATGGAGAAAGGCTGTATATGTGGATTGGGCTGCAGAAATGCCAGAATAGAGAGAAGGCCTAGTCCTATCGAAGACTAGCATCTTCAAACATCTTCACGAAGCCATCATCTTGCAGTAGTAGAAGAGAGTAGAATAGCATTTTATTTAGCAAACATGTTGAAGCAAAGCCTAGAGATCCTTCCTCGACTCCCAAGCGAGAAAGCGATCCCGAAGCTTCAATTAAGTAACAAGTATCCAGTTCAAGTAGTAGATCGGGATACACAAACTGAGCGTCCTTTACCGTAGGACCAACTATCGATAGATTATTCATCCCTGCAGGGGTGCACTACTGTTACCCAACACGCTCGATCACCTCTGGCCGGACACACTTGCTGGGTAATGCCCAGCCTCGGGAGATCAACACGAAGCAGCGCCCTACCTAGGCTCAGTAGAGAGGTCAGCATGCCGGACTAACCTATGCACCCAGAGGTCTTGCGCCATCGCCCTGGGCACCCTGCGCGTTGCTTGGCTGGCCGGGGTGCAGGCGCGACACTGAACTCGTCAGTGAAGTATCCAGCCCAATCCAAGCGATCAGCCCGCACGGTGAATTGTGATGTCTGATGAGCTTTCGGGAGAAACATACATCGCAGAGGGCCCCATAACCATTATCCCACGTGGCGGTAGTGCGTATAGGGCATGTCGACCCGCTCAGATCACACACCCAAATCCAATAGGCTCAGTTAGTATCACGCGGAGACAATCAGAGTCTCTGATGCTCCGCCACAATATCACACTCGAGTGCCCTTCCGGCACACTCGACAATATAGATCCCCTTGCGGGTACCCATCAAGGTCGACCCGCCTGTAACAAAGGTCAAAGTATCCGTGTGGTCATAACATCAAGGGGGAAACCACGAGGAATCACCCTCGGTGGATTCCGCTCGACGAAAACATCAGGGTGAACATATGAGGCAACACCCTCGAGGTTCACACTGAGGGGTTGCACGACAGAGTCGTATCGGAAGTGGAGAAGGAGGAATCACCCTCGATGACCACGACCGAACAGCTACACTGCGGAGTATTCATCAGGAGTGCGTTACGAGGTATCACCCTCGGCACTCGATAGTTATTAGCTATGCAGAGTCATACAACTAGGGGGGGGTGTGACGTGAGGTGTCGGTCTCTGGTCGACGATCACGTTGATCGAGTCATCGATGATCAAGCAGGGGTAACAAGGGTAAGGTGGTGGGGTCACTGATGGTTCACTACCAACCTATACTAAATAGTTTAACATAGGCAGGTAAGGTAGCAATAGACAGGTTACAAAAGCAGACTATGCATCAGAATAGGAACAAACAGTAATAGTAGCAAAATCTAATGTAAGCAGGAGAAATGGAATGGGCGATATTTGGATGCTCAAGGGGGGGGGGGGCTTGCCTGGTTGCTCTGGCAAGAGAGAGGGATCGTCAACGAGGTGCTCGTCTGTAGCGTAGTCGTACTCAGCTGCAGCGCCGGCGGTCTCGGCGTCTATCGAGAAAGAAGGAGGGGGAGAGAAACAATAAATTCATGGCAAAAATGCAAACAATATGCATGACATGACTAAATGCTATGCCGGGGTGTTCTACTGCCTAACTAAATGATTTAGTTAATTTAGGAATTTATTCGGATTTATTTAATTAAAGTTGGGCACTATTCATTTATCGAAATCAATCTAAAAGTTCAATGTTCATATAGCTAGGGGTATCTGACAGGAATACGGAGGACGTATTCGGGTTCGTATCGAAATTCTGAGCAACTTTCATGTATAAAGTATTTTCATCGGTGTTATGGTTTATTTATTATGATTTTCTAAAGTTTTTATGAATTTCTGAAATTTAATTATTTATCTAAATTCAACATTATCCGAAACAGTAATTGATGACATCAGCATGACATCATGCTGATGTCAGCAGTCAATAGTGCAGTTGACTGGGTCAACCTGACGTGTGGGTCCCACCTGTCATACTCTGTCTAGTTAATTAGGGTTTAGCTAATTTCATTAATGTTTAATTAAACTAACTAATTAATTAGATTAACTTAATCAGAGTTAATTAACTTAATTAATTCACTAATTAATTAATTATTAATTTTATTAATTTCATTTTTATTTCTTTTATTTTTTTAAACGTTCTGGCCATGGGCCCATTTGGTCAGTGGCACAGGGGCTTGGGCCCCACCTGGCAGTGGCCCAGGAGGCCACAGCGGGCACGGACGTGTGGGCGTAGCCTGGACGTGCGCTGGCCAGCGGGGGCGCGCCCGGTCGACGCTGCGGGCGTCGGTGGCCACGGCGGGGCGGTGGCGGCCCCGAGCGGGCACCTGAGCGCGTGCGGCGAGGGGCGCTGGTCGCAGCCTGGGCGCCGCGGTGCGCGGGCGCGGCGCCGGCTGCAGGCGCGGCGAGCGCGAGCGAGCTCGCGGGCGCGCGGGGAGGGGGAAGAGCAGAGGCGGGCAGGAGAGCGGACCGGTGCGGGCAGAGGAGCGGCGTGGGCGCGCGCTGAGCTGCGGCGAGGTGAGCGAGCTGCGGGAGGCGGCGGTCGGGCGGGCGCGTGCGCGTGCGTGCGCACTGGGACAGGGGGAGAGAAAGAGAGGCCGGGGCCTCACCGGTGTTCGTGGGGAAAAGGCAGCGGGCTCAGGGTCGGCCGGAGATGGAGACCGGCGAGGGGGATGTCGGGGACGGGCGCGGGGCAGCGCAGGCGAGCGCGGCGTCGACGGGATCCGGGGCGGCGAGCGCTGGGGCGTGTCGGGTAGGAGGCGAGGTGGGGACCAGGTCGGCGACGGCGACGAGGGCGGTCCGTCCCCTCCGATCCAGATCGGATCGAGAGGAGGGAGCGAGGGGGGGAAGTGGGTGAGGGGGGTGCTAGGGTTTCGGTGCGGGGAGGGGCAGGCCATATAGGCCAGGGGGTGTGGGCCGGTTCGGCTGGGCCGAGGCCCAGTTAGGCCAGGGGGGTTTTGTTTTTCTATTTTTGTTTTATTTCTTTTTTGTCTTTTTCTTTTCTCTTATTTTCTGTTTTGCAAATAGTTGAGCCACTAAATGACTTTAGCAAAATATGTGACTTGTACCATTAAATGCTATGTGTTATCTACTAATGCCAAAAATTGGTTTGGAGACAAATGGAGTTCACACAAATTTGGCATTAAATAAAATGTGTTAAACCCTACTGTTTTGGTACAGTTAGAGTCACCGAATTAACTTATTGATTGTTGGTTACAATTTTAGAATGGTCTCTAGAATATTTGTTATCTGATGAACATTTTATTTTCTGTCTTGAATAACTTTTATTTTCCACCTTAATTTAATTTGAATTTTTGAGTTAGGAGTTGAAATGCAATATGATGCTAATGATGATCATGCACTGTTAAACTTGCTGACTTGTCATTATCAAAAGTGATTACTGTGGCTAATGACATGGGGTGTTACAATTCTCCTCATCTATCAAGAATTCTCGTCCCGAGAATTAAGAGGAAGACTGAAAGAAAGAGGGGTATTCTTCGCGAAGACGATCCTCGCATTCCCAAGTGGCTTCATCTTCAGAATGATTCGACCACTGAACCTTGAGGAATTTGATTGACTTCTGACGAGTCCGGCGTTCAGCTTGATCAAGAATACGGATGGGATGTTCTGGATAAGACAGATCTTCCCGCAATTCAAGCATTTCATGATCCACAGCTCGAATAGGATCCTTGAAGCAGCGATGGAGTTGGGATACATGAAAGACATCATGTACTTGTGAAAGGTTAGAAGGCAATTGCAACTGATATGCCACTTCTCCTCGATGGGCAAGAATACGGAACGGGCCAATGTAGCGAGGAGCTAACTTGCCTTTGATTCCGAACCGGTGAGTGCCTTTCAACGGAGTGACGTGGAGGTAAGCTTGCTCGCCAGGTTGATAGACCATTTCCTTGTGCTTTCGGTCATAGTTGCTCTTCTGACGAGACTGAGCAGTTTTCAGATGTTCACGAACAATGCGGACTTGTTCTTCAGCTTGCTGAACAATGTCCGGTCCGACGAGTGAGCGTTCCCCAGTTTCTGACCAATTCAGAGGGGTTCGACACTTACGTCCGTATAGAACTTCAAATGGTGCCATCTTCAGACTAGCTTGATAGCTATTGTTGTAAGAGAATTCGGCATACGGGAGAGATTCCTCCCATTTCTTACCGAAGGAGATGACGCAAGCTCAAAGAATATCTTCGAGCACTTGATTAACTCGTTCAACTTGACCCTGAGAGTGAGGGTGAAAAGCGGTGCTGAACGACAGGTGAGTTCCCATAGCTTCTTGGAAACTATTCCAGAATCTGGAGGTGAAGAGGCTGCCACGATCTGAACTGATCTCCAACGGAACACCGTGGAGTGACACAATTCGGGAAACATACAAGTCTGCTAACTAACTAGCAGTGATTGTCTCCTTGACTGGCAAAAAGTGAGCAACCTTTGAGAAGCGCTCAATGACGAGAAAAATAGCATCATGACCCTTCTGAGATCTGGGAAAACCAGTAATGAAATCTAATTTGGACCTTGTCCCATTTTCATTCAGGAATTGCAAGGCGTTGCAGAGTTCCAGCGGGCCTTTGATGTTCTGCCTTAATGCGGCGGCAAACGTCACACTCAGAAACCTATCAAGCAATGTCTTGCTTCATATTAGGCCACCAGTATCTCTGACAAATGTCACGGTACATCTTTGTGCTACCAGGATGAATTGACAGAGGAGTGTCATGGGCTTCTTTCATAACATGTTCCCTCTGATCCTTGAACTTGGGTACGAAGAGACGGTGTTGGAAGAATAGGATCCCATCATCATCAAGATGGAATTTCGACGGCTTTCCTTTTTCGAGGTATCGCTTGATCCTTTCAACTTCAGAGTCATACCGTTGCATAGTCTTAATGCTGTGCTCTAAATCTGGTTCAACAACCAGGGTATTGAGATAACCCTGTGGAACAATATTGAGGTTCAACTTGCGAAGCTCTTCATAAAGCATAGGTTGTGCTTCCTGAACCATAAGGTTGCTGCAATAAGCCTTGCGACTCAAAGCATCGGCCATTACATTAGCCTTGCCAGGGGTATATGAGATATTCATACCATAATCGGCAATTGTTTCGAGCCATCTTTGTTGACGAAGGTTCAGATCTGGTTGAGTATATAAATACTTCAAACTTTGATGATCTGTGTATATCTCGCAATGGTTACCGAGAAGGAAATGTCGCCATAGCTTCAGGGCATAAATAACCGCAGAAAGTTCAAGATCATGCACTGGATAATTTTCTTCATGAGGACGCAATTGTCGAGAGGCATAAGCAATCACCTTACGCTCTTGCATTAGGACACAGCCTAATCCTTGACGAGATGCATCACAGTATATCACGAAATCCTTTTGGGAATCCGGGGGTGCTAGCACTGGGGCAGATGGTAACTTATCTTTTAGTGTCGGAAAGCTTTCTTGACATTTTTCTGTCCACTCAAATTTAACACCTTTGTGGAGCAGATTCGTCAATGGTTTTGCAATCTTGGAAAAGTTCTCAACGAATCGACGGCAATAACTAGCGAGTCCGAGAAAACTTCTGACTTGCTTGACATTCTTCGGGGGAGTCCAGTCAAGAATAGCCTGAACTCGTTCGGGGTTAACAGCAATGCCATTCTTGGAAATCACATGACCAAGATAGGTCACTTCAGATAACCAGAATTCACACTTGGAAAATTTAGCATACAACTGATGTTCTCGTAGCTTCTCCAATACAAGCCGAAGATGTTCAGCATGTTCTTCTTCATTCTTGGAGCATATAAGGATATCATCCAAATAAACCACGACAAATTTGTCGAGGTAATCCATGAAGATATAGTTCATCAACCGGGAGAAAGTTGCTGGAGCATTTGTTAATCCAAATGATATGACAGTGTACTCATAAGAGCCATACCGAGTAACAAAGGCAGTCTTCGGAATATCCTCTTCGCGAACACGGATCTCATGATAACCCAACCTCAAGTCGAGTTTCGAGAAGACAGAGGATCCAGCAAGCTGATCATAAAGATCATTGATTCGGGGCAATGGGTATTTATTCTGGATTGTGGCTTGGTTAATCGGCCGATAATCATGAACCAATCGGTTAGTTCCATCCTTCATCTTAACGAAGAGTGAAGGTGCTCCCCAAGCAGAGGAACTAGGGCGGATGAAACCTTTCTTAAGTGACTTGTCGATTTCTTCCTTAAGCTCAAGGAGTTCATGCGGCGGCATCTTATAAGGACGCTTCGCAATAGGGACAGTGCCAGGCTTCAAGTCAATGACAAACTCGACAGCCCTAGCTAGGGGTATTCCTGGAAGTTCTTCTGGAAAGACATCCGGAAAATCTCGAACGACAGGAACGTTCTTGATTCCTTCTAGAGGTGAGGCGTTCAAAGCATTCAGAGCATATATCTGAGCTTCAGCATCTCGAGTAATTCGGGTGGTGTAGTTCACTATCTCATCGGAGGGGTGAAGAAGTTGGACAACTTTAGTGGCACCATTGATCGAAGCAATGTGAGCTTTCAACCAATCCATTCCGAGGATGAGGTCTATGGTGGAAGACTTCAGGACGATGGGTGAGGCAAGGAATTCCAACCCTTTAATTTCGACGGTAACATCAGGTGCTATCACGTCAGCATGACAATGAGAAGTATAATACAACTCGGAGAGAAAGGTTAAACAAAACAATGGAAATGAAAATGATTATCAGACTAATCAGATTAATGACAGGGAAATCGCACAGATATCCAGCTCTCTGGGTGGACAGGATTTACGAGATCCTAAGTGTCGGCGTTGGTAAAATTTATTTAACCCGAATAGAAGAGAGATCAGAGTCCCAGAGTATAGACGAGGAATAAAAGATCTTAATACCACCCAGTTGGCGACGTGGGCCCGTAAGCCACACAGCCAAATTAGTAAATTAGTTTTTCGATGTCTAGACTCAACTTCAGCCAAGGAATTTGGAAAGGGGCTTCCTACAGGCAGTCGGCTCTGATACCAACTTGTGACGCCCCCGACTCAATCGTACACTATTCATTCACGCAAACATGCACGATCAAGCACAGGGACTCACAGGAAGATATCACAACACAACTCTAACACAAATAAACGGAGATCCACAATATTACAGACCAGGGATCCGAAGATCTGAATACAAAAGTCAGTCATACAAATAATATCTGAGTACAGACATAGTTAGACAAGTTTTGCCTTAAGAAGGCTAGCACAAACAACGACTCTAGATCGAAAGGCGTTGGCCTCCTGCCTGGGAGCCTCCGATCCTACTCCTGGTCGGCTGGCTCGATCCAGTAGTACATGCCGTCTGGACCCTCCTGGTAGTAAGCTCCTGAGGTGGCATCTGGCTCCTGGACTCCATCGTCTGATGTATCATCAAGGTGGGGTATGGGGAAAAGAGAAAGTAAAGCAACCGTGAGTACTCATACGAAGTACTCAGCAAGCAAGGATCTATACTACATATGCAACATTAACAATGGAGAAAGGCTGTATATGTGGACTGGGCTGCAGAAATGCCAGAATAGAGAGAAGGCCTAGTCCTATCGAAGACTAGCATCTTCAAACATCTTCACGAAGCCATCATCCTGTAGCAGTAGAAGAGAGTAGAATAGCATTTTATTTAGCAAACATGTTGAAGCAAAGCCTAGAGATCCTTCCTCGACTCCCAAGCGAGAAAGCGATCCCGAAGCTTCAATTAAGTAACAAGTATCCAGTTCAATTAGTAGATCGGGATACACAAAATGAGTGTCCTTTACCGTAGGACCAGCTATCGATAGATTATTCATCCCTGCAGGGGTGCACTACTATTACCCAACACGCTTGGTCACCTCTGGCCGGACACACTTGCTGGGTAATGCCCGGCCTCGGGAGATCAACACAAAGCAGCGCCCTACCTAGGCTCAGCAGAGAGGTCAGCACGCTGGACTAACCTATGCACCCAGAGGTCTTGGGCCATGGCCCTGGGCACCCTGCGCGTTGCGTGGCTGGCCGGGGTGTAGGCGCGACACTGAACTCGTCAGTGAAGTATCCAGCCCAATCCCAGCGATCAGCCCGCACGGTGAATTGTGACGTCTGATGAGCTTTCGGGAGAAACGTACATCGCAGAGGGCCCCATAACCATTATCCCGCGTGGTGGTAGTGCGTATAGGGCACGTCGACCCGCTCAGATCACACACCCAAATCCATTAGGCTCAGTTAGTATCACACGGAGACAATCAGAGTCTCTGATGCTCCGCCACAATATCACACTCGAGTGCCCTTCCGGCACACTCGACAACATAGTTCCCCTTACGGGTACCCATCAGGATCGACCCGCTTGTAACAAAGGTCAAAGTATCCGTGTGGTCATAACATCAAGGGGGAAACCACGAGGAATCACCCTCGGTGGATTCCGCTCGACGAAAACATCAGGGTGAACGTATGAGGCATCACCCTCGAGGTTCACACTGAGGGGTTGCACGACAGAGTCATATCAGAAGTGGAGAAGGAGGAATCACCCTGGATGACCACGACCGAACAGCTACACTGCGGAGTATTCATCAGGAGTGCGTTACGAGGTATCACCCTCGGCACTCGATAGTTACTATGTAGAGTCGTACAACTAAGGAGGGTGTGAAGTGAGGTGTCGGTCTCTGGTCGATGATGACGTTGATCGAGACGTCGATGATCAAGCAGGGGTAACAAGGGTAAGGTGGTGGGGTCACTGATGGTTCACTACCAACCTATACTAAACAGTTTAACATAGGCAGGTAAGGTAGCAATAGACAGGTTACAAAAGCAGGCTATGCATCAGAATAGAAACAAACAGTAACAGTAGCAAAATCTAATGCAAGCAGGAGAAATGGAATGGGCGATATTTGGATGCTCAGGGGGGGGGGCTTGCCTGGTTGCTCTGGCAAGAGAGAGGGATCGTTACCGGGTTGCTCGTCTGTAGCGTAGTCGTACTCAGCTGCAGCGTCGGCGGTCTCGGCGTCTATCGAGAAAGAAGGAGGGCGAGAGAAACAATAAATTCACGGCAAAAATGCAAACAATATGCATGACATGACTAAATGCTATGCCGGGGTGTTCTACTGCCTAACTAAATGATTTAGTTAATTTAGGAATTTATTCGGATTTATTTAATTAAAGTTGGGCACTATTCATTTATCGAAATCGATCTAAAAGTTCAATGTTCATATATCTAGGGGCATCTGACAGGAATACAGAGGACATATTCGGGTTCGTATCGAAATTCTGAGCAACTTTCATGTATAAAGTATTTTCATCGGAGTTACGGTTTATTTATTATGATTTTCTAAAGTTTGTATTAATTTCTGAAATTTAATTATTTATCTAAATTCAACATTATCCGAAACAGTAATTGATGACATAAGCATGACATCGTGCTGACGTCAGCAGTCAACAGTGCAGTTGACTGGGTCAACCTGACGTGTGGGTCCCACCTGTCATACTCTGTCTAGTTAATTAGGGTTTAGTTAATTTAATTACTGTTTAATTAAACTAACTAATTAATTAGATTAACTTAATCAGAGTTAATTAACTTAATTAATTCACTAATTAATTAATTATTAATTTTGTTTTTATTTCTTTTATTTTATTTTATTTTTAAAAAAACTTTCTGGGCCGTGTGCCCGTTCGGTCAGTGGCACAGGGGCTTGGGCCCCACCTGGCAGTGGCCCAGGAGGCCACAGTGGGCACGGGCGTGTGGGCGTAGCCCGAACGGGCGTTGGCCAGCGGGGGCGCGCCCGGTCGGCGCTGCGGGCGTCGGTGGCCACGACGGGGCTGTGGCGGCCGCGAGCGGGCGCCTGAGCGCGTGCGGCGAGGGGCGCTGGTCGCAGCCTGGGCGCTGCGGTGCGCGGGCGCGATTCGGCGCGACGCGGGCTGCAGGCGCGGCGAGCGCGAGTGACCTCGCGAGCGCGCGGGGAGGGGGAAGAGCAGAGGCGGGCGGGAGAGCCGACCGGCGCGGGCAGAGGAGCGGCGTGGGCGCGCGCTGAGCTGCGGCGAGGTGAGCGAGCTGCGGGAGGTGGCGGTCAGTCAGGCGTGTGCCCGTGCGTGCGCACGGGGACAGGGGGAGGGAAAGAGAGGCCGGGGCCTCACCGGCGTTCGTGGGGAAAAGGCAGCGGGCTCGGGGTCGGCCGACAATGGAGACCGGCGAGGGGGATGTCGGGGACGGGCGCGGGGCAGCGCAGGCGAGCGCGGCTTCGATGGGATCCGGGGCGGCGAGCACTGGGGCGTGTCGAGGGGGAGGCGAGGTGGGAACCAGGCCGGCGATGGCGACGAGGGCGGTCCGTCCCCTCCGATCCAGATCGGATCGAGAGGAGGGAGCGAGGGGGGAAGTGCGGTGAGGGGGGTGCTAGGGTTTCGGTGTGGGGAGGGGCAGGCCATATAGGCCAGGGGGTGTGGGCTAGTTCGGCTGGGCCGAGGCCCAGTTAGGCCAGGGGGGTTTGTTTTTCTATTTTTGTTTTATTTCTGTTTTGTCTTTTTCTTTTCTCTTATTTTCTGTTTTGCAAATAGTTGAGCCACTAAATGACTTTAGCAAAATATGTGACTTGTACCATTAAATGCTATGTGTTATCTACTAATGCCAAAAATTGGTTTGGAGACAAATGGAGTTCACACAAATTTTGCCTTAAATAAAATGTGTTAAACCCTGCTGTTTTGGTACAGTTAGAGTCACCGAATTAACTTATTGATTGTTGGTTACAATTTTAGAACGGTCTCTGGAATATTTGTTATCTGATGAACATTTTAGTTTCTGTCGTGAATAACTTTTATTTTCCCCCTTAATTTAATTTGAATTTTTGAGTTAGGAGTTGAAATGCAATATGATGCTACTGATGATCATGCACTGTTAAACTTGCTGACTTGTCATTATCAAAAGTGATTACTGTGGCTAATGACATGGGGTGTTACAATTATTTATCGAAATTCGATGGTCCAAGTAGCTGGTTATTATCATATAGGAACACCACCTGAAAGCATCATATAGCAGCAGCAGCAGCTCATAGCAACTCATCATACAGCAGCAGCAGCTAGCAATTCATCATATACCAGCAGTAGCTCATAGCAATTCATCATATAGTAGTAGAAGGAGCAGCTCATAGCAATTCATCATATAGCAGCAGCATGAGCAGCTTATAGCAACTCATCATATAACAGCAGCAGCAGTAGCAGCTCATAGCAATTCATCATATAGCAGCAGCAGGAGCAGCTCATAGCAATGCATCATATAGCAGCAGCAGCTCATAGCAATTCATCGCATAGCGGGTCAGAATGAAAATTTGGCAAAAAATCAGAGGAGATCCTCACCTTGTTGGATGAGCTCATCCTTCAACAGCACCTCAAGGCCACGGCCTGGGAGGAGGGGAGGGGGAACGAGGTGCCTTCTGCCGGAGTGGGGCATCGGCCGTAGTTGTGCGGCGACCGCGGGAATAGTGTGTTGGATGGACCACAGCGGAGCAACTGCTGGAGACCATGAGAATGAGGGGCGGCGCCAGAGGGAGGAGCAGCCGGGGAGATTTGGCCCTACCCGCCGGCCATGTAGCCTAGCTGGAAAGAGCATCGTTGAGGACGAGGCCAGATGGGACCAGTAGCGATGGCTCGCTGGAAGAACCCTAGCGCTGCAGGCAGGGTATCGAGGTAGAGGGAAAGGGGAGAGGAGATGCAAGAGGGCAGGGCAATGAATGCTTGCGTGTTTGTTTTTACTTGAGGGTCAGGTGTGACGCGGGCATGAGCAGTGGCATTTTGAGTGTAATATAGGCAGACAACATAGTCATTTCACTATTCCCCTTCCCTTCAATTTTTAGTGAGCTTCTACCCGAAGCACCCCCCTCCAAAGCGAAATAAGTTAAGCACAAGCCCATAACTCAGAGATGACTTCTTTACATCTTTTATGGTTTATTTTGACAATAAGCTCTGAAAAGGCGGAATAGAACTGGCCCTTAACCTGCAATTCAATTGTGCGTGCAATGATGAATCACTCCTGCCTGCTATAGTGTACATTTAGGCATCATACATGGCATAACCTAATACATGTGCATTTCATTATAGAATCTGAAATATGCAATGTTTATGTTAGTTCATACCACTACTGGAATCAGCTTCTTTGCCGTCCGCCATGGCGGACGGCAAAGGCATAGATCACGGACGGTAAAATGCTTTGCCGTCCGCTAGCGCACGGCCAATTGTCCGGATGAAAGCCTGCCAGCAAAGGCCTTCTTTGCCGTCCGCTTCTTAGAAACGGACGGCAAAGGATTACGCCGTCCGCCATCCGAGGCCAGCAGACGGCAAAGACAGCTGACGGCAGTGCGGTGGCGTGAGAGCCGTTAGGGGGTTAACGGCACTCTTTGCCGTCTGCTGGCGGACGGCAAAGAGCCCAGCTAGGCAGCACTGGGAAGCTGCCACGTGTCCAGATATGCCGTCCGCCAGTAGACGACAAAGAGGTTTCAATCATTGCCGTCTGCTGGCAGACGGCATAGATGGTCACTTTGCCGTTCGCCAGCAGACGACAAAATGACCAAATAGGTAGCCAGTGTTCCCAGTTTGCACAGGTGACTGCCACGTGTCCTCTTTGCCGTCTGCTAGCGGACGACAAAGAGGCTATATATCCCCTGTTTTTATTTAAATGCCATTAATTAGACATGGTTTCAAACACAGATATACATGCATACATATCCAACATATCCAACAGCATGTCCAACAACATATTTCATCCAATCCAACAACATAGTTCAACAAAGTCCAACATATCCATATATACATAACCAGAAACAAGTTTCCAACAACATATCCATATAGACATACATATCCAAACAAGTTTTCATGAACAACAAGGAAGCACCACAAGAATAATACACTCCATGAATCCAACCTTCCTCATGTAAAGCATATCTGCAAATTGGGAAAGATGAAAGTTAGAAGAAGAAGAAGAAGAAGACTAGTTAGAAGAAGAAGAAGAAGACTAGTTAGAAGAAGAAGAATATTATGCCATTTTTGACATAAGTAAGCTAATTATAGTTCTTTATTGAGCTAACCTAGATAACTAAGCATATTAGAGCTAATTTAGCATTTTAGAGCTAACTTCGAGCTAACTTAGGTCATTTTGGAGCTAACTTAGGTAAAATTGATCATTTTGGAGCTAATTAGGCTTATTATGTCATTTTCGAGGAAAATAAGCTAACTATATGACATATATGAGGTTACCAAGACTGTTATGCCATTTCAAACCTAAGTAAGCTAATTATGCCATTTTTTACATAAGTAAGCTAAGTGTATGTCATTATTGAGCAAACCTAGGTAACTAAGCATATTAGAGATAACTTAGCATATTAGAGCTAACTTAGGTCATTTCAGAGGAAACAAAGCTAAGTATAGATCATTTTGGAGCTAAGTAAGCTAATTATGTCATTTTGGAGGAAGATAAGCTAAGTCTAGGTCATTATGGTAAGCATTTTGGAGGAAATAAAGCTAAGTCTAGGTCTTTATGCATTTCGTAAGCAAAACACTAGAGAAAACTTACCGTCATCACGGAGGTGTAGGATCTTCACTCCTCCTTCTTCTCCTTCTCCTTCATCATCCTGATGCGCTTAGAGCGGCGAGGCAGTGGGATGTACTCTTCTACCACAATTGGCATGGGCCTGTCGCCCAGCTGTGGGATCGCCGGCGCCACCACCATCGCGAGGTCATTGTCAGGCACCACCACCATCACGAGGCCATCTTCAGGCACCACCATCGCTAGGTCATCGTCAGCCACCACCATCGCTTGCCCGTCGTCAGCCACCACCATCGGTAGGTCATCGTCAGCCACCACCATCGCTTGCCCATCGTCAGCCACCACCATCGCGAGGTCATCGTCAGACAGAATAGGCTGCACCTCCTCATCCCTACTCTGCTCCTCTTCTTCCCCACTCCGTTCCTCCTCATCCTCTATGCTGCTTTTGCTGTAGCCAGAGTCGCTGCTGCTTTTGCTGTAGCTAGAGTCGCTGCTGCTTTTGCTGTAGCCCGTGTCGCTGCTGCTTCTCCCATTGCCTGACCAAATGCAACAAAGTTTTTTTAACAATCCGTGTGAGACAAAGCCAAATGGAGAGGAAGAAGCGGCAGAGCGTACTGGCATCGTCATCGTCCTGATAGCGCATGCGGCACATAGTCGTGTTGAACACCTTCACGGTGAGCGTGGCGTTGCCGTCGTACCCGAGGACAAGGAAGTACCCGTGCCGCAGGTCGTAGGCACGGATGAACTGCTCCCAGCCACGACACAGGTACATGTGGTCATACCTGAACACCACCTCCACGTCCCACAGCCTGCGAAGCCCGCTGCCAGCCTGTCGCAGCTTCACATTCTTTGGCCGATGGCCGTCCAGCATCTTCATAAAAGTGTCAGGCAGCCTCTGCAGCGTGGGTCAAGCAGTGATGTAGCAAACAGCAGAGTTATGATAAAGAGATGGGTGAAGGGGAGATCTCTCCTTTTATATACTTGCGTCCTGGAGGAATTCTCAAGTATGATTGTGAAGAACTCGAAACCTTCCAAGTCGCACTCCGGTGTGGCAGAGCGTAGCCTGCGGTGGCGGCCTCCCCCCATCTCTGATAAGCAGCAGAAGAGACCAATTACTACCCTTACAACATTATCATATAACATTACAGCAGCAAATTTTTTGAGCAGAAGATAATCAACTACACCAAGTTATCATTTCACATTCAAAAAGCAATGCACTTGTGGACATTTATGATGGCAACAACTAGAATCATATCTACTATAAATGGACCATATCTATAAACACAGCTAGAACCATATTTGATAAATGGAACATTTGCATATCTACAGAAACTTGGCCCTAATCCAACTTGGCTCTAATTCAACTCTATCATATTTGATAAATGGACATAGTTGGAATAGAGCCAAGTTTTTAGACATGAAAGAAAACTGAGAAAAAAAAAAGCAATGCACTTGTGCTCAACAACATCAACAACACTTATAAATAAGCAAATGCATGCATATTTATAGATGTAACCCTTTCGAACGGGAGACGCATAGTGGTCACGCATACTGATGATTGAAGACACCTATAGCAAGTGTTAGGGGGTTCCTTGGCGTCGATGGAACCCTAAATAGCAAGTGTCATCGGTGCGAGATACATGTGGCGCTCGGCGTTAAACACTAGATCCACATCCCACAAGTGAAGCCGGCGCCCGGCGTCCCGCAACAATAGTTCTGGTGGCCGATGACGGTCGAGCACCTTGGCGAATTCGCAATGGTGTTCGAGCGCCATCGACGCCGAGAACTGTTGCTATGGGACGCCGGACGCCGGCGTCACTTGTGGGACGTGGATGTAGTGTTCGACACCGACAGCCACATGTATCTCGCACCAACGATACTTGCTATTTAGGGTTCCATCGACAACGACCCCCTAACCCGCTCGTCCCCGGGTAAACTAAATAGCAACTACCATCGGTGCAAGTTACATGAGGCGGTCGGCGTTGAACACTAGATCCACATCCCACAAGTGAAAGCCGGCGCCCGGCATCCCGCAACAATAGTTCTGGTGGCCGATGACGGTCGAACACCTTGGCGAATTTGTCTGGCAGCCTCTGCGATGAGGATTAAAGCCAAGTTTTGAAATTTCAAACAACCAAACCGACTTGAGTCAGTTTGGGTGTTTCAAGTTTCAACACTTGCCTTTTAATCGTCATCGCAGAGGCTGCCAGACAAATTCGCAATGGTGTTCGACCGCCATCGACGCCGAGAACTGTTGCTGTGGGACGACGGACACCGGCGTCACTTGTGGGACGTAGATGTAGTGTTCGACACCGACGGCCACATGTATCTCGCACCGACGATACTTGCTATTTAGGGTTCCATCGACAACGACCCGCTAACCCGCTCGTCCCCGGGTAAACTAAATAGCAACTACCGTCGGTGCAAGTTACATGAGGCGGTCGGCGTTGAACACTAGATCCACATCCCACAAGTGTAGCTGGCGCCCAGCGTCCCGCAACAATAGTTCTGGTGGCCGATGATGGTCGAACACCTTGGCGAACTTGTCTGGCAGCCTCTGCGATGAGGATTAAAGCCAAGTTTTGAAATTTCAAACAACCAAACCGACTTGAGTCAGTTTGGGTGTTTCAAGTTTCAACACTTGCCTTTTAATCATCATCGCAGAGGCTGCCAGACAAATTCGCAATGGTGTTCGACTGCCATCGACGCCGAGAACTGTTGCTGTGGGACACCGGACGCCGGCGTCACTTGTGGGACATGGATGTAGTGTTCGACACCGACGGCCACATGTATCTCGCACCGACGATACTTGCTATTTAGGGTTCCATCGACAACGACCCCCTAACCCGCTCGTCCCCGGGTAAACTAAATAGCAACTACCATCGGTGCAAGTTAAATGAGGCGGTCGGCGTTGAACACCAGATCCACGTCCTACAAGTGAAGCCAGCGCCCGGCGTCCCGCAACAATAGTTCTGGTGGCCGATGACGGTCGAACACCTTGGCGAATTTGTCTGGCAGCCTCTGCGATGAGGATTAAAGCCAAGTTTTGAAATTTCAAACAACCAAACTGACTTGAGTCAGTTTGGGTGTTTCAAGTTTCAACACTTCCCTTTTAATCGTCATCACAGAGGCTGCCAGACAAATTCACAATGGTGTTCGACCGCCATCGACGCCGAGAACTGTTGCTGTGGGACGCCGGACGCCGGCGTCACTTGTGGGACGTGGATGTAGTGTTCGACACCGACGGCCACATGTATCTCGCACCGACAACGGCCCCCTAACCCGCTCGTCCCCGGGTAAACTAAAAAGCAACTACCATCGGTGCATGTTACATGAGGCGGTCGGCGTTGAACACTAGATCCACATCCCACAAGTGAAGCCGGCGCCCGGCGTCCCGCAACAATAGTTCTGGTGGCCGATGACGGTCGAACACCTTGGCGAATTTGTCTGGCAGCCTCTGCGATGAGGCTTAAACCCAAGTTTTGAAATTTCAAACAACCAAACCGACTTGAGTCAGTTTGGGTGTTTCAAGTTTCAACACTTGCCTTTTAATAGTCATTGCAGAGGCTGCCAGACAAATTCGCAATGGTGTTCGACCGCCATCGACGCCGAGAACTGTTGCTGTGGGACGCCGGACACCGGCGTCACTTGTGGGACGTGGATGTAGTGTTCGACACCGACGGCCACATGTATCTCGCACCGACGATACTTGCTATTTAGGGTTCCATCGACAACGACCCCCTAACCCTCTCGTCCCCGGGTAAACTAAATAGCAACTACCATCGGTGCAAGTTACATGAGGCGGTCGGCGTTGAATACTAGATCCACATCCCACAAGTGAAGCCGGCGCCCAGCATCCCGCAACAATAGTTCTGGTAGCTGATGATGGTCGAACACCTTCGCGAATTTGTCTGCCAGCCTCTGCGATGAGGATTAAAGCCAAGTTTTGAAATTTCAAACAACCAAACCGACTTGAGTCAGTTTGGGTGTTTCAAGTTTCAACACTTGCCTTTTAATCATCATCACAGAGGCTGCCAGACAAATTCGCAATGGTGTTCGACCGCCATCGACGCCGAGAACTGTTGCTGTGGGACACCGGACGCCGGCATCACTTGTGGGACATGGATGTAGTGTTCGACACCGACGGCCACATGTATCTCGCACCGACGATACTTGCTATTTAGGGTTCCATCGACAACGACCCCCTAACCCGCTCGTCCCCGGGTAAACTAAATAGCAACTACCATCGGTGCAAGTTACATGAGGCGGTCGGCGTTGAACACTAGATCCACATCCTACAAGTGAAGCGCGGCGCCCGGCGTCCCGCAACAATAGTTCTGGTGGCCGATGACGGTCGAACACCTTGGCGAATTTGTCTGGCAGCCTCTGCGATGAGGATTAAAGCCAAGTTTTGAAATTTCAAACAACCAAACCGACTTGAGTCAGTTTGGGTGTTTCAAGTTTCAACACTTCCCTTTTAATCGTCATTGCAGAGGCTGCCAGACAAATTCGCAATGGTGTTCGACCGCCATCGACGCCGAGAACTGTTGCTGTGGGATGCCGGACGCCGGCGTCACTTGTGGGACGTGGATGTAGTGTTCGACACCGACGGCCACATGTATCTCGCACCGAGGATATTTGCTATTTAGGGTTCCATCGACAACGGCCCCCTAAGCCGCTCGTCCCCGGGTAAACTAAATAGCAACTACCATCGGTGCAAGTTACATGAGGCGGTCGGCGTTGAACACTAGATCCGCATCCCACAAGTGAAGCCGGCGCCCGGCGTCCCGCAACAATAGTTCTGGTGGCCGATGACGGTCGAATACCTTGGCGAATTTGTCTGGCAGCCTCTGCGATGAGGATTAAAGCCAAGTTTTGAAATTTCAAACAACCAAACCGACTTGAGTCAGTTTGGGTGTTTCAAGTTTCAACACTTGCCTTTTAATCGTCATTGCAGAGGCTGCCAGACAAATTCGCAATGGTGTTCGACCGCCATCGACGCCGAGAAATGTTGTTGTGGGACGCCGGACACCGGCGTCACTTGTGGGACGTGGATGTAGTGTTCGACACCGATGGCCACATGTATCTCGCACCGACGATACTTGCTATTTAGGGTTCCATCGACAACGACCCCCTAACCCTCTCGTCCCCGGGTAAACTAAATAGCAACTACCATCGGTGCAAGTTACATGAGGCGGTCGGCGTTGAATACTAGATCCACATCCCACAAGTGAAGCCGGCGCCCAGCACCCCGCAATAATAGTTCTGGTGGCCAATGATGGTCGAACACCTTGGCGAATTTGTCTGGCAGCCTCTGCGATGAGGATTAAAGCCAAGTTTTGAAATTTCAAACAACCAAACCGACTTGAGTCAGTTTGGGTGTTTCAAGTTTCAACACTTGCCTTTTAACCGTCATTGCAGAGGCTGCCAGACAAATTCGCAATGGTGTTCGACCGCCATCGACGCCGAGAACTGTTGCTGTGGGACGCCGGGCACCGGCGTCACTTGTGGGACGTGGATGTAGTGTTCGACACCGACGGCCACATGTATCTCGCACCGACGATACTTGCTATTTAGGGTTCCATCGACAACGACCCCCTAACCCTCTCGTCCCCGGGTAAACTAAATAGCAACTACCATCGGTGCAAGTTACATGAGGCGGTCGGCGTTGATACTAGATCCACATCCCACAAGTGAAGCCGGCGCCCAGCACCCCGTAACAATAGTTCTGGTGGCCGATGATGGTCGAACACCTTGGCGAATTTGTCTGGCAGCCTCTGCGATGAGGATTAAAGCCAAGTTTTGAAATTTCAAACAACCAAACCGACTTGAGTCAGTTTGGGTGTTTCAAGTTTCAACACTTGCCTTTTAATCGTCATCGCAGAGGCTGCCAGACAAATTCGCAATGGTGTTCGACCGCCATCCACGCCGAGAACTGTTGCTGTGGGACGCCGGACGCCGGCGTCACTTGTGGGACGTGGATGTAGTGTTCGACACCGACAGCCACATGTATCTCGCACCAACGATACTTGCTATTTAGGGTTCCATCGACAACGACCCCCTAAAGCGCTCGTCCCCGGGTAAACTAAATAGCAACTACCATCGGTGCAAGTTACATGAGGCGGTCGGCGTTGAACACTAGATCCACATCCCAGAAGTGAAAGCCGGCGCCCGGCGTCCCGCAACAATAGTTCTGGTGGCCGATGACGGTCGAACACCTTGGCGAATTTGTCTGGCAGCCTCTGCGATGAGGATTAAAGCCAAGTTTTGAAATTACAAACAACCAAACCGACTTGATTCAGTTTGGGTGTTTCAAGTTTCAACACTTGCCTTTTAATCGTCATCGCAGAGGCTGCCAGACAAATTCACAATGGTGTTCGACCGCCATCGACGCCGAGAACTGTTGCTGTGGGACGACGGACACCGGCGTCACTTGTGGGACGTGGATGTAGTGTTCGACACATATGGCCACATGTATCTCGCACCGACGATACTTGCTATTTCGTGTTCCATCGACAACGACCCCCTAACCCGCTCATCCCCGGGTAAACTAAATAGCAACTACCATCGGTGCAAGTTACATGAGGCGGTCGGCGTTGAACACTAGATCCACATCCCACAAGTGAAGCCGGCGCCCAGCGTCCTGCAACAATAGTTCTGGTGGCCGATGATGGTCGAACACCTTGGCGAATTTGTCTGGCAGCCTCTGCGATGAGGATTAAAGCCAAGTTTTGAAATTTCAGACAACCAAACCGACTTGAGTCAGTTTGGGTGTTTCAAGTTTCAACACTTGCCTTTTAATCATCATCGCAGAGGCTGCCAGACAAATTCGCAATGGTGTTCGACCGCCATCGACGCCGAGAACTGTTGCTGTGGGACACCGGACGCCGGCGTCACTTGTGGGACGTGGATGTAGTGTTCGACACCGACGGCAACATGTATCTCGCACCGATGATACTTTCTATTTAGGGTTCCATCGACAACGACCCCCTAACCCGCTCGTCCCCGGGTAAACTAAATAGCAACTACCATCGGTGCAAGTTACATGAGGCGGTCGGCGTTGAACACTAGATCCACATCCCACAAGTGAAGCCGGCGCCCGGCGTCCCGCAACAATAGTTCTGGTGGCCGATGACGGTCGAACACCTTGGCGAATTTGTCTGGCAGCCTCTGCGATGAGGATTAAAGCCAAGTTTTGAAATTTCAAACAACCAAACCGACTTGAGTCAGTTTGGGTGTTTCAAGTTTCAACACTTCCCTTTTAATCGTCATCGCAGAGGCTGCCAGACAAATTCGCAATGGTGTTCGACCGCCATCGACGCCGAGAACTGTTGCTGTGGGACGCCGGACGCCGGCGTCACTTGTGGGACGTGGATGTAGTGTTCGACACCGACGGCCACATGTATCTCGCACCGACGATATTTGCTATTTAGGGTTCCATCGACAACGGCCCCCTAACCCTCTCGTCCCCGGGTAAACTAAATAGCAACTACCATCGGTGCAAGTTACATGAGGCGGTCGGCGTTGAACACTAGATCCACATCCCACAAGTGAAGCCGGTGCCCGGCGTCCCGCAACAATAGTTCTGGTGGCCGATGACGGTCGAACACCTTGGCGAATTTGTCTGGCAGCCTCTGCGATGAGGATTAAAGCCAAGTTTTGAAATTTCAAACATCCAAACCGACTTGAGTCAGTTTGGGTGTTTCAAGTTTCAACACTTCCCTTTTAATCGTCATCGCAGAGGCTGCCAGACAAATTCGCAATGGTGTTCGACCGCCATCGACGCCGAGAACTGTTGCTGTGGGATGCCGGACGCCGGCGTCACTTGTGGGACGTGGATGTAGTGTTCGACACCGACGGCCACATGTATCTCGCACCGAGGATATTTGCTATTGAGGGTTCCATCGACAACGGCCCCCTAACCCGCTCGTCCCCGGGTAAACTAAATAGCAACTACCATCGGTGCAAGTTACATGAGGCGGTCGGCGTTGAACACTAGATCCGCATCCCACAAGTGAAGCCGGCGCCCGGCGTCCCGCAACAATAGTTCTGGTGGCCGATGACGGTCGAATACCTTGGCGAATTTGTCTGGCAGCCTCTGCGATGAGGATTAAAGCCAAGTTTTGAAATTTCAAACAACCAAACCGACTTGAGTCAGTTTGGGTGTTTCAAGTTTCAACACTTGCCTTTTAATCGTCATTGCAGAGGCTGCCACACAAATTCGCAATGGTGTTCGACCGCCATCGACGCCGAGAAATGTTGCTGTGGAACGCCGGACACCGGCGTCACATGTGGGACGTGGATGTAGTGTTCGACACCGACGGCCACATGTATCTCGCACCGACGATACTTGCTATTTAGGGTTCCATCGACAAAGACCCCCTAACCCTCTCGTCCCCGGGTAAACTAAATAGCAACTACCATCGGTGCAAGTTACATGAGGCGGTCGGCGTTGAATACTAGATCCACATCCCACAAGTGAAGCCGGCGCCCAGCACCCCGCAACAATAGTTCTGGTGGCCGATGAAGGTCGAACACCTTGGCGAATTTGTCTGGCAGCCACTGCGATGAGGATTAAAGCCAAGTTTTGAAATTTCAAACAACCAAACCGACTTGAGTCAGTTTGGGTGTTTCAAGTTTCAACACTTGCCTTTTAACCGTCATTGCAGAGGCTGCCAGACAAATTCGCAATGGTGTTCGACCGCCATCGACGCCGAGAACTGTTGCTGTGGGACGCCGGACACCGGCGTCACTTGTGGGACGTGGATGTAGTGTTCGACACCGACGGCCACATGTATCTCGCACCGACGATACTTGCTATTTAGGGTTCCATCGACAACGACCCCCTAACCCTCTCGTCCCCGGGTAAACTAAATAGCAACTACCATCGGTGCAAGTTACATGAGGCGGTCGGCGTTGAATACTAGATCCACATCCCACAAGTGAAGCCGGCGCCCAGCACCCCGTAACAATAGTTCTGGTGGCCGATGATGGTCGAACACCTTGGCAAATTTGTCTGGCAGCCTCTGGGATGAGGATTAAAGCCAAGTTTTGAAATTTCAAACAACCAAACCGACTTGAGTCAGTTTGGGTGTTTCAAGTTTCAACACTTGCCTTTTAATCGTCATCGCAGAGGCTGCCAGACAAATTCGCAATGGTGTTCGACCGCCATCCACGCCGAGAACTGTTGCTGTGGGACGCCGGACGCCGGCGTCACTTGTGGGACGTGGATGTAGTGTTCGACACCGACAGCCACATGTATCTCGCACCAACGATACTTGCTATTTAGGGTTCCATCGACAACGACCCCCTAACCCGCTCATCACCGGGTAAACTAAATAGCAACTACCATCGGTGCAAGTTACATGAGGCGGTCGGCGTTGAACACTAGATCCACATCCCAGAAGTGAAAGCCGGCGCCCGGCGTCCCGCAACAATAGTTCTGGTGGCCGATGACGGTCGAACACCTTGGCGAATTTGTCTGGCAGCCTCTGCGATGAGGATTAAAGCCAAGTTTTGAAATTTCAAACAACCAAACCGACTTGAGTCAGTTTGGGTGTTTCAAGTTTCAACACTTGCCTTTTAATCGTCATCGCAGAGGCTGCCAGACAAATTCGCAATGGTGTTCGACCGCCATCGACGCCGAGAACTGTTGCTGTGGGACGACGGACACCGGCGTCACTTGTGGGACATGGATGTAGTGTTCGACACATATGGCCACATGTATCTCGCACCGACGATACTTGCTATTTAGTGTTCCATCGACAACTACCCCCTAACCCGCTCGTCCCCGGGTAAACTAAATAGCAACTACCATCGGTGCAAGTTACATGAGGCGGTCGGCGTTGAACACTAGATCCACATCCCACAAGTGAAGCCGGCGCCCAGCGTCCTGCAACAATAGTTCTGGTGGCCGATGATGGTCGAACACCTTGGCGAATTTGTCTGGCAGCCTCTGCGATGAGGATTAAAGCCAAGTTTTGAAATTTCAAACAACCAAACCGACTTGAGTCAGTTTGGGTGTTTCAAGTTTCAACACTTGCCTTTTAATCATCATCGCAGAGGCTGCCAGACAAATTCGCAATGGTGTTCGACCGCCATCGACGCCGAGAACTGTTGCTGTGGGACACCGGACGCCGGCGTCACTTGTGGGACGTGGATGTAGTGTTCGACACCGACGGCCACATGTATCTCGCACCGACGATACTTTCTATTTAGGGTTCCATCGACAACGACCCCCTAACCCGCTCGTCCCCGGGTAAACTAAATAGCAACTACCATCGGTGCAAGTTACATGAGGCGGTCGGCGTTGAACACTAGATCCACATCCCACAAGTGAAGCCGGCGCCCGGCGTCCCGCAACAATAGTTCTGGTGGCCGATGACGGTCGAACACCTTGGCGAATTTGTCTGGCAGCCTCTGCGATGAGGATTAAAGCCAAGTTTTTAAATTTCAAACAACCAAACCGACTTGAGTCAGTTTGGGTGTTTCAAGTTTCAACACTTCCCTTTTAATCGTCATCGCAGAGGCTGCCAGACAAATTCGCAATGGTGTTCGACCGCCATCGACGCCGAGAACTGTTGCTGTGGGACGCCGGACGCCGGCGTCACTTGTGGGACGTGGATGTAGTGTTCGACACCGACGGCCACATATACTCGCACCGACGAAATTTGCTATTTAGGGTTCCTTCGACAACGGCCCCCTAACCCGCTCGTCCCCGGGTAAACTAAATAGCAACTACCATCGGTGCAAGTTACATGAGGCGGTCGGTGTTGAACACTAGATCCACATCCCACAAGTGAAGCCGGCGCCCGACGTCCCGCAACAATAGTTCTGGTGGCCGATGACGGTCGAACACCTTGGCGAATTTGTCTGGCAGCCTCTGCGATGAGGATTAAAGCCATGTTTTGAAATTTCAAACAACCAAACCGACTTGAGTCAGTTTGGGTGTTTCAAGTTTCAACACTTCCCTTTTAATCGTCATCGCAGAGGCTGCCAGACAAATTCGCAATGGTGTTCGACCGCCATCGATGCCGAGAACTGTTGCTGTGGGATGCCGGACGCCGGCGTCACTTGTGGGACGTGGATGTAGTGTTCGACACCGACGGCCACATGTATCTCGCACCGAGGATATTTGCTATTTAGGGTTCCATCGACAACGGCCCCCTAACCCGCTCGTCCCCGGGTAAACTAAATAGCAACTACCATCGGTGCAAGTTACATGAGGCGGTCGGTGTTGAACACTAGATCCGCATCCCACAAGTGAAGCCGGCGCCCGGCGTCCCGCAACAATAGTTCTGGTGGCCGATGACGGTCGAATACCTTGGCGAATTTGTCTGGCAGCCTCTGCGATGAGGATTAAAGAAAAGTTTTGAAATTTCAAACAACCAAACCGACTTGAGTCAGTTTGGGTGTTTCAAGTTTCAACACTTGCCTTTTAATCGTCATTGCAGAGGCTGCCAGACAAATTCGCAATGGTGTTCGACCGCCATCGACGCCGAGAAATGCTGCTGTGGGACGCCGGACACCGGCGTCACTTGTGGGACGTGGATGTAGTGTTCGACACCGACGGCCACATGTATCTCGCACCGACGATACTTGCTATTTAGGGTTCCATCGACAACGACCCCCTAACCCTCTCGTCCCCGGGTAAACTAAATAGCAACTACCATCGGTGCAAGTTACATGAGGCGGTCGGCGTTGAATACTAGATCCACATCCCACAAGTGAAGCCGGCGCCCAGCACCCCGCAACAATAGTTCTGGTGCCCGATGATGGTCGAACACCTTGGCGAATTTGTCTGGCAGCCTCTGCGATGGGGATTAAAGCCAAGTTTTGAAATTTCAAACAACCAAACCGACTTGAGCCAGTTTGGGTGTTTCAAGTTTCAACACTTGCCTTTTAATCGTCATTGCAGAGGCTGCCAGACAAATTCGCAATGGTGTTCGACCGCCATCGACGGCGAGAACTGTTGCTGTGGGACGCCGGACACCGGCGTCACTTGTGGGACGTGGATGTAGTGTTCGACACCGACGGCCACATGTATCTCGCACCGACGATACTTGCTATTTAGGGTTCCATCGACAACGACCCCCTAACCCTCTCGTCCCCGGGTAAACTAAATAGCAACTACCATCGGTGCAAGTTACATGAGGCGGTCGGCGTTGAATACTAGATCCACATCCCACAAGTGAAGCCGGCGCCCAGCACCTCGTAACAATAGTTCTGGTGGCCGATGATGGTCGAACACCTTGGCGAATTTGTCTGGCAGCCCCTGCGATGATGATTAAAGCCAAGTTTTGAAATTTCAAACAACCAAACCGACTTGAGTCAGTTTGGGTGTTTCAAGTTTCAACACTTGCCTTTTAATCGTCATCGCAGAGGCTGCCAGACAAATTCGCAATGGTGTTCGACCGTCATCCACGCCGAGAACTGTTGCTGTGGGACGCCGGACGCCGGCGTCACTTGTGGGACGTGGATGTAGTGTTCGACACCGACAGCCACATGTATCTCGCACCAACGATACTTGCTATTTAGGGTTCCATCGACAACGACCCCCTAACCCGCTCGTCCCCGAGTAAACTAAATAGCAACTACCATCGGTGCAAGTTACATGAGGCGGTCGGCGTTGAACACTAGATCCACATCCCAGAAGTGAAAGCCGGCGCCCGGCGTCCCGCAACAATAGTTCTGGTGGCCGATGACGGTCGAACACCTTGGCGAATTTGTCTGGCAGCCTCTGCGATGAGGATTAAAGCCAAGTTTTGAAATTTCAAACAACCAAACCGACTTGAGTCAGTTTGGGTGTTTCAAGTTTCAACACTTGCCTTTTAATCGTCATCGCAGAGGCTGCCAGACAAATTCGCAATGGTGTTCGACCGCCATCGACGCCGAGAACTGTTGCTGTGGGACGACGGACACCGGTGTCACTTGTGGGACGTGGATGTAGTGTTCGACACATATGGCCACATGTATCTCGCACCGACGATACTTGCTATTTAGTGTTCCATCGACAACGACCCCCTAACCCGCTCGTCCCCGGGTAAACTAAATAGCAACTACCATCGGTGCAAGTTACATGAGGCGGTGGGCGTTGAACACTAGATCCACATCCCACAAGTGAAGCCGGCGCCCAGCGTCCTGCAACAATAGTTCTGGTGGCCGATGATGGTCGAACACCTTGGCGAATTTGTCTGGCAGCCTCTGCGATGAGGATTAAAACCAAGTTTTGAAATTTCAAACAACCAAACCGACTTGAGTCAGTTTGGGTGTTTCAAGTTTCAACACTTGCCTTTTAATCATCATCACAGAGGCTGCCAGACAAATTCGCAATGGTGTTCGACCGCCATCGACGCCGAGAACTGTTGCTGTGGGACACCGGACGCCGGCGTCACTTGTGGGACGTGGATGTAGTGTTCGACACCGACGGCCACATGTATCTCGCACCGACGATACTTTCTATTTAGGGTTCCATCGACAACGACCCCCTAACCCGCTCGTCCCCGAGTAAACTAAATAGCAACTACCATCGGTGCAAGTTACATGAGGCGGTCGGCGTTGAACACTAGATCCACATCCCACAAGTGAAGCCGGCGCCCGGCGTCCCGCAACAATAGTTCTGGTGGCCGATGACGGTCGAACACCTTGGCGAATTTGTCTGGCAGCCTCTACGATGAGGATTAAAGCCAAGTTTTGAAATTTCAAACAACCAAACCGACTTGAGTCAGTTTGGGTGTTTCAAGTTTCAACACTTCCCTTTTAATCGTCATCGCAGAGGCTGCCAGACAAATTCGCAATGGTGTTCGACCGCCATCGACGCCGAGAACTGTTGCTGTGGGACGCCGGACGCCGGCGTCACTTGTGGGACGTGGATGTAGTGTTCGACACCGACGGCCACATGTATCTCGCACCGACGATATTTGCTATTTAGGGTTCCATCGACAACGGCCCCCTAACCCGCTCGTCCCCGGGTAAACTAAATAGCAACTACCATCGGTGCAAGTTACATGAGGCGGTCGGCGTTGAACACTAGATCCACATCCCACAAGTGAAGCCGGCGCCCGGCGTCCCGCAACAATAGTTCTGGTGGCCGATGACGGTCGAACACCTTGGCGAATTTGTCTGGCAGCCTCTGCGATGAGGATTAAAGCCAAGTTTTGAAATTTCAAACAACCAAACAGACTTGAGTCAGTTTGGGTGTTTCAAGTTGCAACACTTGCCTTTTAATCGTCATTGCAGAGGCTGCTAGACAAATTCGCAATGGTGTTCGACCGCCATCGACGCCGAGAACTGTTGCTATGGGACGCCGGACACCGGCGTCACTTGTGGGACGTGGATGTAGTGTTCGACACCGACGGCCACATGTATCTCGCACCGACGATACTTGCTATTTAGGGTTCCATCGACAACGACCCCCTAACCCTCTCGTTCCCGGGTAAACTAAATAGCAACTACCATCGGTGCAAGTTACATGAGGCGGTCGGCGTTGAATACTAGATCCACATCCCACAAGTGAAGCCGGCGCCCGGCGTCCCGCATCAATAGTTCTGGTGGCCGATGACGGTCGAACACCTTGGCGAATTTGTCTGGCAGCCTCTGCGATGAGGATTAAAGCCAAGTTTTGAAATTTCAAACAACCAAACCGACTTGAGTCAGTTTGGGTGTTTCAAGTTTCAACACTTGCCTTTTAATCGTCATCGCAGAGGCTGCCAGACAAATTCACAATGGTGTTCGACCGCCATCGACGCCGAGAACTGTTGCTGTGGGACGCCGGACGCCGGTGTCACTTGTGGGACTTGGATGTAGTGTTCGATACCGACGGGCCAAAATAAACATGTATCTCGCCCAACGATACTTGCTATTTAGGGTTCCATCGACAACGCCCCCTAACCCTCTCTCCCCGGGTAAACTAAATAGCACTACCATCGGTCAAGTTACATGAGGCGGTCGGCGTTGAAACTAGATCCACATCCCACAAGTGAAGCCGGCGCCCCGCACCCCGCAACAATAGTTCTGGTGGCCGATGAGGTCAACACCTTGGCGAATTTGCTGGCAGCCTGCGATAGGATTAAAGCCAAGTTTTGAAATTTCAACAACCAAACCGACTTGAGTCAGTTGGGTGTTTCAAGTTTCAACACTTGCCTTTTAATCGTCATGCAGAGGCTGCCAGACAAATTCGCAATGGTGTTCGACCGCCATCGACGCCGAGAACTGTTGCTGTGGGACGCCGACACCGGCGTCACTTGTGGGACGTGGATGTTATGTTCGACACCGACGGCCACATGTATCTCGCACCGACGATACTTGCTATTTAGGGTTCCATCGAACGACCCCTAACCCTCTCGTCCCCGGGTAAACTAAATAGCAACTACCATCGGTGCAGTTACATAGGCGGTCGGCGTTGAACTAGATCCACATCCCACAAGTGAAGCCGGCGCCCAGCACCCCGTACACAATAGTTCTGGTGGCCGATGATGGTCGAACACCTTGGCAAATTTGTCTGGCAGCCTCTGGCGATGAGGATTAAAGCCAAGTTTTGAAATTTCAAACAACCAAACCGACTTGAGTCAGTTTGGTGTTTCAAGTTTCAACACTTGCCTTTTAATCGTCATCGCAGAGGCTGCCAGACAAATTCGCAATGGTGTTCGACCGCCATCACGCCGAGAACTGTTGCTGTGGGACGCCGGACGCCGGCGTCACTTGTGGGACGTGGATGTAGTGTTCGACACCGACGGCCACATGTATCTCGCACCACGATACTTGCTATTTAGGGTTCCATCGACAACGACCCCCTAACCCGCTCGTCCCGGGTAAACTAAATAGCAACTACCATCGTGCAAGTTACATGAGGCGGTCGGCGTTGACCACTAGATCCACATCCCAAAGTGAAAGCCGGCGCCCGGCGTCCCGCAACAATAGTTCTGGTGGCCGATGACGGTCGAACACCTTGGCGAATTTGTCTGGCAGCCTCTGCGATGAGGATTAAAGCCAAGTTTTGAAATTTCAACAAACCAACCGACTTGAGTCAGTTTGGGTGTTTCAAGTTTCAACACTTGCCTTTAAATCGTCATCGCAGAGGCTGCCAGACAATTCGCAATGGTGTTCGACCGCCATCGCCGCCGAGAACTGTTGCTGTGGGACCGGACCCGGCGTCACTTGTGGGACTGGATGTAGTGTTCGACACATAGGCCACATGTATCTCGCACCGACGATACTTGCTATTTAGTGTTCCATCGACAACACCCCCCTAACCCGCTCGTCCCCGGGTAAACTAAATACAACTACCATCGGTGCGTTACATGAGGCGGTCGGCGTTGAACACTAGATCCACATCCCACAAGTAAGCCGGCGCCCAGCGTCCGCACACTAGTTCTGGTGGCCGATGATGGTCGAACACCTTGGCGAATTTGTCTGGCAGCCTCTGCGATGAGATTAAAGCCAAGTTTTGAAATTTCAAACAACCAAACCGACTTGAGTCAGTTGGGGTGTTTCAAGTTTCAACACTTGCCTTTTAATCTCATCGCAGAGGCTGCCAGACAAATTCGCAATGGTGTTCGACCGCATCGACGCCGAGAACTGTTGCTGTGGACCCCGGACGCCGGCGTCACTTGTGGGACGTGGATGTAGTGTTCGACACCGACGGCCACATGTATCTCGCACCGACGATACTTTGCTATTTAGGGTTCCATCGACAACGACCCCCTAACCCGCTCGTCCCCGGGTAAACTAAATAGCAACTACCATCGGTGCAAGTTACATGAGGCGGTCGGCGTTGAACACTAGATCCACATCCCACAAGTGAAGCCGGCGCCCGGCGTCCCGCAACAATAGTTCTGGTGCCGATGACGGTCGAACACCTTGGCGAATTTGTCTGGCAGCCTCTGCGATGAGGATTAAAGCCAAGTTTTTTAAATTTCAAACACCAAACCGACTTGAGTCAGTTTGGGTGTTTCAAGTTTCAACACTTCCTTTTAATCGTCATCGCAGAGGCTGCCAGACAAATTCGCAATGGTGTTCGACCGCCATCGACGCCGAGAACTGTTGCTGTGGGACGCCGGACGCCGGCGTCACTTGGGGACGTGGATGTAGTGTTCGACACCGACGGCCACATGTACTCGCACCGACGATTTGCTATTTAGGGTTCCATCGACAACGCCCCCCTAACCCGCTCGTCCCCGGGTAAACTAAATAGCAACTACCATCGGCAAGTTACATGAGGCGGTCGGCGTTGAACACTAGATCCACATCCCACAGTGAAGCCGGCGCCCGCGTCCCGCAACAATAGTTCTGGTGGCCGATGCCGGTCGAACACCTTGGCGAATTTGTCTGGCAGCCTCTGCGATGAGGATTAAAGCCAGTTTTGAAATTTCAAACAACCAAACCGACTTGAGTCAGTTTGGGTGTTTCAAGTTTCAACACTTCCCTTTTAATCGTCATCGCAGAGGCTGCCAGACAATTCCGCAATGGTGTTCGACCGCCATCGACGCCGAGAACTGTTGCTGTGGGATGCCGGACGCCGGCGTCACTTGTGGGACGTGGATGTAGTGTTCGACACCGACGGCCACATGTATCTCGCACCGAGGATATTTGCTATTTAGGGTTCCATCGACAACGGCCCCCAACCCGCTCGTCCCCGGTAAACTAAATAGCAACTACCATCGGTGCAAGTTCATGAGGCGGTCGGTGTTGAACACTAGATCCGCATCCACAAGTGAAGCCGGCGCCCGGCGTCCCGCAACAATAGTTCTGGTGGCCGATGACGGTCGAATACCTTGGCGAATTTGTCTGGCAGCCTCTGCGATGAGGATTAAAGAAAAGTTTTGAATTTCAAACAACCAAACCGACTTGAGTCAGTTTGGGTGTTTCAAGTTTCAACACTGTGCCTTTTAATCGTCATTGCAGAGCTGCCAGACAAATTCGCAATGGTGTTCGCCCGCCATCGACGCCGAGAATGTTGCTGTGGGACGCCGACACCGGCGTCACTTGTGGGACGTGGATGTAGTGTTCACACCGACGGCCACATGTATCTCGCACCGACGATACTTGCTATTTAGGGTTCCATCGACAACGACCCCCTAACCCTCTCGTCCCCGGTAAACTAAATAGCAACTACCATCGGTGCAATTACATGAGGCGGTCGGCGTTGAATACTAGATCCACATCCCACAAGTGAAGCCGGCGCCCACACCCCGCAACAATAGTTCTGGTGGCCGATGATGGTCGAACACCTTGGCGAATTTGTCTGGCAGCCTCTGCGATGGGATTAAAGCCAAGTTTTGAAATTTCAAACAACCAAACCGACTTGAGTCAGTTTGGGTGTTTCAGTTTCAACACTTGCCTTTTAATCTCTGCAAGGCTGCCAGACAAATTCGCAATGGTGTTCGACCGCCATCGACGCGAGAACTGTTGCTGTGGGACGCCGACACCGCGTCACTTGTGGGACGTGGATGTAGTGTTCGACACCGACGGCCACATGTATCTCGCACCGACGTCTTGCTATTTAGGGTTCCATCGACAACACCCCCTAACCCTCTCGTCCCCGGGTAAACTAAATAGCAACTACCATCGTGCAAGTACATGAGGCGGTCGGCGTTGAATACTAGATCCACATCCCACAAGTGAAGCCGGCGCCGCACCCGTAACAATAGTTCTGGTGGCCGATGATGGTCGAAACCTTGGCGAATTTGTCTGGCAGCCCTGCGATGAGATTAAAGCCAAGTTTTGAAATTTCAAACAACCAAACCGACTTGAGTCAGTTTGGGTGTTTCAAGTTTCAACACTTGCCTTTTAATCGTCATCGCAGAGGCTGCCAGCACAATTCGCAATGGTTTCGACCGCCTCCACGCCGAGAACTGTTGCTGTGGGACGCCGGACGCCGGCGTCACTTGTGGGACGTGGATGTAGTGTTCGACACCGACAGCCACATGTATCTCGCACCAACGATACTTGCTATTTAGGGTTCCATCGACAACGACCCCCTACCCGCTCGTCCCCGAGTAACTAATAGCAACTACCATCGTTGCAAGTTACATGAGGCGGTCGGCGTTGACACTAGATCCACATCCCAGAAGTGAAAGCCGGCGCCCGGCGTCCCGCAACATAGTTCTGGTGGCCGATGACGGTCGAACACCTTGGCGAATTTGTCTGGCAGCCTCCGCATGAGGATTAAGCCAAGTTTTGAAATTTCAAACAACCAAACCGACTTGAGTCAGTTTGGGTTTTTTCAAGTTTCAACACTTGCCTTTTAATCGTCATCGCAGGCTGCCAGACAAATTCGCAATGGTGTTCGACCGCCATCGACGCCGAGAACTGTTGCTGTGGGACGACGGACACCGGTCACTTGTGGGACGTGGATGTAGTGTTCGACCACATATGGCCACATGTTCTCGCACGCGATACTGGCTATTTAGTGTTCCATCGACAACGACCCCCTAACCCGCTCGTCCCCGGTAAACTAAATAGCAACTACCATCGGTGCAATTACATGAGGCGGTGGGCGTTGAACACTAGATCCACATCCCACAAGTGAAGCCGGCGCCCAGCGTCCTGCAACAATAGTTCTGGTGGCCGTGATGTCGAACACCTTGGCGATTTGTCTGGCGCCTCTGCGATGAGGATTAAAACCAAGTTTTGAAATTTCAAACAACCAAACCGACTTGAGTCAGTTTGGGTGTTTCAAGTTTCAACACTTGCCTTTTAATCATCATCCAAGGCTGCCAGACAAATTCCAATGGTGTTCGACCGCCATCGACGCCGAGAACTGTTCTGTGGGACACCGGACGCCGGCGTCACTTGTGGGACGTGGATGTAGTGTTCGACACCGACCCACATGTATCTCGCACCGACGATACTTTCTATTTAGGGTTCCATCGACAACGACCCCCTAACCCCGCTCGTCCCCGGTAAACTAAATAGCAACTACCATCGGTGCAAGTTCATGAGGCGGTCGGCGTTGAACACTAGATCCACATCCCACAATGAGCCGGCGCCCGGCTCCCCAACAATAGTTCTGGTGGCCGATGACGGTCGAACCACCTGGCGAATTTGTCTGGCAGCCTCTCGATGAGGATTAAGCCAAGTTTTGAAATTTCAAACAACCAACCGACTTGAGTCAGTTTGGGTGTTTCAAGTTTCAACACTTCCCTTTTAATCGTCATCGCAGAGGCTGCCAGACAAATTCGCAATGGTGTTCGACCGCCATCGACGCCGAGAACTGTTGCTGTGGGACGCCGACGCCGGCGTCACTTGTGGAGAGTGGAGTGTTTAGTTCGACCCGACGGCCACATGTTCTCGCACGACGATATTTGCTATTTAGGGTTCCATCGACAACGGCCCCCAACCGCTCGTCCCGGGTAAACTAAATAGCAACTACCATCGGTGCAATTTACGAGGCGGTCGCGTTGAACACTAGATCCACATCCACAAGTAAGCGCGCCCCGGCGTCCCGCAACATAGTTCTGGTGGCCGATGACGGTCGAACACCTTGGCGAATTTGTTCTGGCAGCCTCTGCGATGAGGATTAAAGCCAAGTTTTGAAATTTCAAACAACCAAACAGACTTGAGTCATGTTGGGTGTTTCAAGTGCAACACTTGCCTTTTAATCGTCATGCAGAGCTGCAGACAAATTCGCAATGGTGTTCGACCGCCATCGACGCCGAGAACTGTTGCTTGGGACGCCGGACACCGGCGTCACTTGTGGGACGTGGATGTAGTGTTCGACACCGACGGCCACATGTATCTCGCACCGACGATACTCTATTTAGGGTTCCATCGACAACGACCCCCTAACCCTCGTCGTTCCCGGGTAAACTAAATAGCAACTACCATCGGTGCAAGTTACATGAGGCGTCGGCGTTGAACACTAGATCCACATCCCACAAGTGAAGCCGGCGCCCGGCGTCCCGCACAATAGTTCTGGTGGCCGATGACGGTCGAACACCTTGGCGAATTTGTCTGGCGCCTCTGCGATGAGATTAAAGCCAAGTTTTGAAATTTCAAACAACCAACCGACTTGAGTCAGTTTGGGTGTTTCAAGTTTCAACACTTGCCTTTTAATCGTCATCGCAGAGGCTGCCAGACAAATTCCAATGGTGTTCGACCGCCATCGACGCCGAGAATGTTGCTGTGGACGCCGGACGCCGTGTCACTTGTGGGACTTGGATGTAGTGTTCGATACCGCGCCACATTTCGGGGTCGGGTTTCGTGCGGGGGTCGGGGTGTCAGGGTGTCGGGGTCGGGGTCATGGTCGGGTGTGGGTCGGTGGTGGTGTCAGGGTGTCGGTTGGGTCGGGGGTCGGGGTCGGGTGTGTGGTTCAGGGGGTCGGGGGTCGGGGTGTCGGGGTGTCGTGCGAGGTGTCGGGTGTCGGGGGTCGGTCGGGTCGGGGTATCTTTTCTTTTCTCTTTTCTCTTCTTCTCTTTCTCCTCTCCTCTTTCTTCTTCTTCTCTTCTTTCTCCTCTCTTCTCTCTTCTTTCTTCTCTCTTCTTTTTTCTTCTCTTCTTCTCTTCTTTTCTTCTCCTCCTCCTCCTCCTCCTCCTCCTCTTCTTCTCTTTTCTTCTTCTTCTTCTTCTTCTTCTTCTTCTTTCTCTCTCCTTTTTCTCTTCTTTCCTTTTCTTCTTCTTTCTTCTTCTCCCTCTCCTGTCTCCTCCCCTTCTACTTCTTCTTCTAAACTAAAACTAAAACTAATCTAAACTAAACTAAATACTAAACTAAATAAACTAAACTAATCTAAAATAAACTAACTAAACTAAACTAACTAAAACAAACTAACTAAACTAAAAGAAACAAAAGAACTTTAAAAGAAAAAAGGGGAGAGCTCACCTGTGGAGGGGCGGCCGGAGCTGCGGCGGCCGCTGGAGAGGAGGCGGCGACCCGGTGGAGGGGGAGGCCGGACGGCCGCGGCGGGACGGGGCGGGGACGGCGCGGCGGGGACGGCCGCGCGGGACGGGCGGGGACGCCGCGCGTGGCTTCCCACGTGGGGGGGGGGGGGGGGGGGGGGGGGGGGGGGGGGGGGGGGAGGGGGGGGGGGGGGGGGGAGAGGCCGGGGCCCGGAGGTCGGGAGGGGTGCGCGGCGCGCCGCTACGCCGGCAGTGTCGGCGGCGGCGGCGGGCTGGTGTGGGGGGATGGCGACGGAGGGGAGGGGGCGGGGCGACGTGGAATGGGCGGCGGGGGTGCGGTGGAGGTCGGGGGGCGCAGGGATGGGTGCGGGGGCGGGGGGGCGCCGGCTATGGTAGACGGGTTCGGCGGCGGCGGCGCGTGTTGTGGGTGGGGAGGAATGAGAGAGTGGAGAGAAGAGAGGGGGGCGGGACGGCCGTTAACGTACCCGCCTCTTTGCCGTCAGCCAACGGTCGGCAAAGTTTCTTTGCCGTCCGCTTGCGGACGGCAAAGAGGTGGGGCCGGTGGGCTTGAGTTGGTTAAACAATAACTGGACCCACCCACCTCTTTGCCGTCTGCTAGCGGACGGCAAAGATTCTTTGCCGTCAGCCAGCGGACGGCAAAGAACAGGCTGATGGCAAAGACTTTGTTTGCCATCAGCCACATCTTTGCCGTCCGTTTTCTTGTGGCTGACGGCAAAGACCTTATTTGCCGTCAGCAAGCGGACGGCAAAGAATTAGCAGACGGCAAAGAAGTGGATTCCAGTAGTGTATGTTGCACATGATGTTTAAATGCCCCTTAAATCTGGTCAGTCCAGTGATGGTCTTTAAGCCTCCTACTATGCTTCTTTTCTTGATATGTAATTCAGTGTTGTGCAAGATTTGCTCACACATCTGTTCAATTGCTTGTTTGTATCAGCCAGCCATACTAGGACTGTTTGCTTTGATTACTTGATGTTCTTGACTTAGCAGAGCTTGCCAACGATTTAAACACTAAGGGCTGCTATAGTGGGGGCTTGTATAACTCATAGGTGACATAAATGTTTGGTTGTACACTAATGTAGGCTCTCCAAGAGTACCTGGAGATCCAGTTCGAAGGTATGCCTAGTTTTTACACAGTGCACACATAGTAAATGCTCATTTCATTGTGTGCAAGAGATGTGGCATGTTTCATTATGTGGTGTTGTTTTGTTATAAATTCATCCTTTTGTGTTGTTCACAGACTGGAAAGTATGCATATTTTTCTTTCAAGGAGACCAGTAACTAGTTTGTGTCACCTTGTAGAGGGGGTGCTATGAAGATAAGATTGAGGATTTCCAAGTACAAGATGTTAGGAAGGAGCCTTGCAAGAGAAGGAGGAGCAGCGCTGAGCCTGTTCAACCAGTTATGGTAAGTCACTGTATTACAATTACCAGGACATCCTATTTGTCTGACATTGTGCTTGCGTAGGGTTCTTCACCTGTAACCCAGTCATTGGGCCATTGATTAAAACCCCCTTTGCTCACTACTAAATGATGTTCTAACTTTTTTGTAAATCAGATGTATGTAAACACATTTTAATGTGTCTGTTCACTCATTACGGATGTAGTCTACTTTTAAATATCTAAAACATCTTATAGTAGTGAACAGTGTGAAACTGCTTCCTGCCATGGTAGAGTTGTCGATGTCATAAATGTCATAACCAAACGCATATTCACATCATTAGCCTCCCTATCATTACTAGGATATTGATTACATACTAGTCGAGATACTTCATAGGGGGCAAACAATATTACATTACTTGTTCCTTTATATAGTACATGTAGCTAGGCCATGGATGTTATTGAGGCGTGCATGTATGCATGCTGCCAACTCAACAGTTCAATTGCTTGTTTGTTTCAGGCATAGTTAAATTGCTCTTTTCAATTGCTTTATTTATCCTCAGTTAATGAGATGCCCAAACAATGATGCCTGATGTTGGGTACTTGTATAACTATTAGTTGACATAATTAAAGGCCTTACCATTTAATTACTCTGGCGAAGTGTGCTTGAAGCTTTGAAGTCTATTAACCAACTATTACTGCATGATGCTCACAATCTAGTTTATACTAGGCTAATGATTGCATAGTTTTGCTTGCTGTAGTAGGTTTGTATGAATCCCTCTGCTGTTCATTATGCTCCCTAAGACTTTAATTGAGCTACAGAATGGCCAACTGCTTGCTTACTTATACGCAAGATATATATATATATATATATATATATATATATATACACATAAACACTATTCTGATCACGGGATCAGAATATTATTCTGATCACAACCTGAACTTCCTGTGTTACACGCCTGAACTTCCCTCTGTAGGAACCCGACCTTCGGGCTATCTTCGCAACCGTGTCTCCCCGCCCGAATTATTTTGGTCGGCCGTGTTCTATGTGATGTAAGTGTAATCTCCAAACAGTTTTTAGCAACTAAATGCCTGTTTTAAATAGGAATCTCGCTCATTGGCGGATTTTGCTCTCGGGTCGTGATGAACATGCGTCTGTTGCAATTTTACTGCCTGAGTTGTTCGACCTGAACTTCTCCAAGTGCTAGGTTGAACTTCCGCCAATATTGCCCAAATGGGGCTTGCGATATACCGTTGGAAAGCTATGGACACAAGTATCATGACCCAAGTTGAATTTTTGGCAAAATGTAAGCGGTTTAAGAGCAGTTTTGGAAACCGTTTTTTCTTCATACAAAAAACGTGAATCGTATTTTCGATCGCATTTCTAAACTCTTTATCGGAATGAGGCAAATAATATGGCGTTGAGAAGCTGCTGCAAAACCGCTCATTCCACATGTTGAAAGTTTTCTCTAATTCCCTATGGTTAAAGAGTAATTTCGAAAATCGTAAAATTTTGCAAACCGAACAGCCGAGTTCGTATTTTCGATGTAATTTCTGAATGGCTAATCCAATTGAGGCAAATAATATGGCGTTGGAAAGCTTATGAAAATGCGCTACTTTTTCATGTTGAAATGTTTTTCTAATTTTGAACGGTTTAAAAGTAATTTAGAAAACGGTACAAGTTCAACCGAGTTCGTATTTTCGAGCTAATTTTTTAACCGTATATCCGAATGCAGCAAATGATATGGCGTTGGAAAGCTTGAGCAAATGCGAAACTTTTTCGTATATATTGTTTCTCCCAAATCTTTACGGTTTTGAGTCAATTTTGAAAATGGCTAAAAACGTATTTTCGCCGTAATTTCTACAAATTTTATCGGAATGGGGCAAATAATATACCGTTGAAAAGCTAGGGAAAATGCGAAACTTTTTCATGTTGATGGTTTTCTCTGATTCTTAGCCGTTTTCAAGAAAATTTGAAAACAGTGAGATCATGTCTTGTGCGTTTTATCACGAAACAGAGTCTTCGAAAATTCACCGCGTGAAGAACTTGAACTTCATCAACACGTCTACCTGAACTTCACTCTGGTTCTTCACGTGTTGTTTTTTGTTCGTAACTCTCCATCCACTCACCGGAATTGAGCAAGTGATATACCGACGGAAAGCTGCTGTAAACACGCAACTTTTCCGTCTTGAGCATTTTTTTCATACTCGCTACGGTTTAAAAGATTTTCATCTGAAATTCATTTGGTGTAGTAGCTGAACTTCCTGCTGTTTGCACGTTGAACTTCTGTCGTGTATTTTCATTTGTAATTTCTCACCCAATTGTCGGTGTTACACAAATGATATTCCTTTTGTACAAACCTCTCTCGCGATAATTTTTTTAACTTTCGCCGACCGAGGACTTGAACTTACACAAATGATATTCCTGCCGTTTTGAAGTAAATTAGAAAATGACGAGATCATGATTTCTGCCTTCATCGCGAATTGAAATGCACTGCGTGAAGTAGTTGAACTTCTCGGGCATTTCTGTTTGGACTTCACTCTGTTTTTTACGTGCTATTTTTTGCCCGTAACTCCCAAACCACTTACCGGAATTGAGCAAATTATATACCGATGGAAAGCTGTTGAAAACACGCAACTTTTTCGTGTTGATCAGTTTTTCATACTCGCGACGGTTCAAAATATTTTTTTGAATGCGTAAAAATGTGTTTTTAACGGTATACATAAAACTTTTAAACCATTCATCGGAATATAGCATATAATATACCGTTGGAAAGCTTAGGAATAGGAGCATCCTTTTCATGTACATAGACGTTACAAATTTTTGTCGTTTGAGAGCAGTTTTTAAAATGGTAAAAACAACGTAGTTTTTTGCCTGTTTTTTACATGTAATTGAAGGTCAGACGTCTCGCATTAGAGATCTTGAACTTCACCGGGAGGAGCATGTGAACTTCTTGCAACAAACCTTTCATGCTTTTTATTTTCTATTCTTTATATTCCTATCTGAAACGCATTTCGTGTAGTAGTTGAACTTGCCGCTGTTTTCATCTTGAACTTCTGTCACGTATTTTTGTTCAACCTCTCTCACAAGAATTTTGAACTTTCTCGGGCCGAGCACTTGAACTTCTAGCAACAAAACTTTTAGCCTTTGCTTTTTCATTCTTTTTTTAATACAAAATGCACACGTGAACTTCTAGCAGTTATCAATCTGAACTTCTCTCGGTTACGTGAAAATATCTGAGTTTTTTATAGACATTGAACCACTCCACCTTTTTTGTTTACTTCTTTGTTATTTGAAATTGAACTTACTGGGTTTATTCTCTAGTAACCAGAAAAATCCGATTTTCTTCAAAAAATATCAAACTGCTCCACATTTTCCAGTTGAACTTCTTGGTTTTATTCGTTAGTAACGAGAAAACATGAGTTTTTTATATACATCAAACTACTCCGTTTTTTGAAATTGAATTTCTTGGTTTTAGTCTTTTTGGTGTATTAATTAGTAAATATTGAAATGCTCAATTATTTGAAGTTGAACTTCTAGGTCTTTTTTTTATAAGAGGGAAAATCTATTTTATAAACATTTTGGACTGCTCGGTTTTTTTAATTTGACCTTTTGGTATTGTAATAAACATTGAACTTCTACGTTATTTAAATTTGAACCTATAGGTTTTTTTTGTAGAAACGGGGAAAATCTATTTTCTCTATAAATTTTGAGTTCCTCTATTTTTTTTAATTTGGCCTTCTTGGATTATTCTTTAGAAATGGGAAAAATCATAATGTAGTAATAAACATTGAACTGCTCTGTAATTTAAATTTGAACTTCTAGTTATTTATTTGAACTTCTTGGGGTCTTGCTAGAAATGGAGAAAAACTGTTTTTATATAAAAAAATGAACTGCTCTATTATTTCAATTTGACCTTCTTGGTTTTATTTTCTTATTGAATTTTTAAAAACCTTACACATTATACTTCCACGGTTCTGTTTTCCCTCAACTTTTTATGTTGTAAAACATTAGAGCTTGGGCATATACATATTTTTGCTAAGTAGGCCAAGATGTTTGGAATCAAAAATACACAGGGAGCAACAACAATTCATCACATATTTTGCCAATGATACAGAGAACAAGATGGGGTCTCAGAACACAAAAGATATCCACTCATGCCATCTGATGTAGATAAGAGGCAGCTAGTATACAAGAAAATTTAGCAGAGCTTTATACTTTGATAGAGAGTCACTAGTGTTGGCTTCAGTGGCAGAATAAGCCACTGACGGTGGTGAACGGGAGAAGCAACTTGTCTCCTCGTCGATCCATGGCAGCGGCATGAAGACAGGAATGAGCATATAATATGTACTCGAGCAAGATCTCATGCACTTCACCATGAAACAATTCAATGAGACAACACAACTGTCTTCTGAACTAACAACACATGTTCTGTACTATTGTTTTTTGCAACATCCAGTAATTAGCCCCAAATCAAAAGAATTCATGTGACTAGCTCGCTGACCTTGTTCATAAAAGAGCTAGCATCACAAAAAAATTAGACAGTTTAGGGGTTGGAGAGGGAGCAGGTCGGTGTAGCAGCAGCAGGTGCTGGCAGAGGTCGCTGGGAGGATTTGACGCGAGCCTCGTCAGCGGTTCGATTCTCCCGTGCACTGCAGTTCAATCACCCCGGCGATGGCGGCAACCAGCGATGGCTGCAGAGGAGAGCTGCAAGACTCGGGGTGTTTTGTCGGTGAAATCAAGGCAGCGGCCTCCGCTAACGGCAAGGGCGGCCGAGGGAATGGAGCAATGCACGTCACGACCTTGGGGCGGATTTTGGAGAAGTGCTCGCGTGCGGTGTGGAAGGGGGCGACGCCGAGCTGTGGCCACAGGACATGGGGCGCACATGGCGGCGCGGGGAGCCTAGGAGACCGGGGTGGGAGGCAGGTGGTCGCGGCGCCGCATGGTGGTAGCCGGATCCCGGGCCTCCGGCGTCCGGGACGCAGGAACCTAACGACGATGCACCTAGTGGCGGGGAGGTGGTTGGGGCGGAGGGCGGTGGTCGTTGGGAAGGAAGAACGCTGGTCGGGGAGGAGGCCCGCCGGTCGTGGTGGAGGAGGCACGCCGGCGTTGAGGGAGCAGGCGCGCGGCGGCGGCAGCGAGATCCAGGGAGGGTGGCGGTGGCAGCAGTGACGAGATCCAGGGAGGGTGGCGGCGGCGATGCGATCCAGAGGGTGGTGGCGGCGTTCAGGGGAGGGGATCGGGGGAGGTCAGGGGTGGGGATCGGGGGAACGGGTGGGCTGGGTCGGTTTTTTCTGTATCGGTCTGGTGGATTTCTCAGATCTCAAGAAAATCCAATCGCCCCTATATAGGGCACTGTGATCCAAATAGTTATTCTAATCCCAGGATTAGAATAGTGCCACTCTCTCTCTCTCTCTCTCTCTCTCTCTATATATATATATATATATATATATAATGTTCTGTAGTTGCGTGTGGTCTAAATTTGTAACCTATCTGTGTTTTGGATTTGGCCCCAACATCATGCTATTCTGGTGAGCTAAGAGAGATTTCTGTATGCGGGCTGCACATACTACCATTTTTATAGTTTTTAAAATATCACCTGCTTATGCTTCATGACGTGAAGCATTATTGTTAGTCCTGTTTTGCTATGTACAAAATAGTCTGTCTTGCTTGCTTCACTGTTGTAACTATATTTTTGCCCTAGTCATGTGTACTTACAGAAACATTTCAGGATGAAGTGACATCAACACAAAAATCTGCGAGCAGTGCGGCATGGCCATTACCAAATGATTATGGATTGGAATTGGAATGTGCTGATGTTCTCGAGCATCAACTAGAGGTGGCAAGACAACATGTACATGAGTCTCAACATGCAATCAACAAGTTGAGACTGGAGTTGCAGGTATTAGATGCAGGAGTCAAAAAAATGAAACAAGACGCTGAGGTAACCACGAAGGAATTGGAGATTTTGCAGACTGAAATTTGTGCTATATGAATCCAGCAAATCCTATTTTCTGAAGAGATTATAGTTCAAATGGTAAGTTCTGTTGATGCGTGTCCATGATGTATGAGCTTTATTTACCCAGTGTATGTAATTTGCTGTTTGTGTACGCTTTATTATCACTGGTGCCGAACTATAATGCCCAGTGGGTATAATCTGCTGTAATTTTTTTATTGTACAGTGTAGGATTATTCTTTGTTTCTATGCCTTAGTCTCTTTATTTTATAGTGTAGGTCTTTTAGAGGCGATAGTATAGAGTAGGATACTTCTTTGTATATGCTATATCGTTGAAACGGGGGCCAACACGCCCAAACATTACCTGGACGCCATCCGAACGAACAAATATGTGTAGTCAAAGCGGGCCTTAATTGGGTTGGTCAACTTAATATTTAGTGGATCCCAAATGATGTGGCCCACTGTAACAACGGCTCTTAACAGGCCGTTAACACGCCGAAAGCTCGATAGGGCCGTATAAATGGAAATGGCTCGCGGGCCTCTAGCAGGCCGAAATAAATGTCAATTTTGTTGCGGCCCTTTTAATTTACGGGCCAGTAAGAGGCCGAAAGTGTTTTGGGCCAAAAGTGGCCCAATTTGTAAACTAGGCTTTCAACAGGCCGAAAGTCGCGTCGGGCTGAAATTGTGCCCTGCGGAACGTGGGCTGCTAATGGACCCAAAATTAGGTTGCACCGTCAAAGGCCCAACTATTGTGCGGGCCGTTAACAGGCCAAAAGACAAAATGGGCTAGGAATTGGCCCATTTACCAAATGGGCCGAGGAAAGGCCGAAAGTCACAACGGGCTAGAAGTTAGCCCAACTGCACAATGGGCCGAGAAAAGGCCGAAAGACGTACCGGGCCGTTAACGGGCTAGAACTAACAATGGGCTGCTAACAGGCCGAAAGAAGGTCGGGCCGTAATTGGGCCCAAAGACGTAGCGGGCCATTAACGGGCTGGAACTGATGATGGGCTGGAAATTGTCAAATCTAGAATGGGCCTTTGTTGGGCCGATTTTGTGTAACTTGTATGGGCCGTGCTTGTGAATGGGCCTGACTCAAGTAGGCCGCTAATGGGCCGGCTCGCTTATTTTGACAGGCCCGGCCTTTTAACCTAAACGGGCCACTGTTGGGCTGAGCCACGTGTCGACGTACCATACGCTCGTCCTGTCCACTCACTTGATGACACCTGTCCCAACGCTGAGCCGACACGTGGATCCTCCGGCGAATGAGAATTTTACACGTGAAAAATCCCCATTGGTCGGGGATGTTAATGGGTTATCGGATCCAAACTGGAACCCGATAGTTTAACGGTGACCCGTTACGGTGGATGCCACATGTCGGTTACCCTTGACGAAAGCACTTCAATGATGCGCCATTTATCATCATGGAAGTGGACACTACCGGGATGATAATTTTGGTATTGTCATGGAATACTTCTACGACAGCACAGGTATGACTATCTTGATTCTGTCACAAAATCATCATGGATGTACATGCATGACAGAAAACATGACCTACTATGAAAAACACGTATCATCACGGAAGTGTATTTTTTTGTAGTGCTCACATCCACCACGCGGAGAAGGAGCAGCCAATGCACTGGCCTGCCTTCCTTCCTCCCCAAAGCAGCTCAAGGAGCAAGCTTGTACCTTCCACATATAAACCACACTCGGCAGGACTAGGGGTGTTATCTCTCTGGAGAGCCTCGAACCTAAGTACGTCTTGTGTCTCGCACTCGCTCGTACCGACCTCGCTTCTGGAGCCCATCGGTTGCCTCTTGTCTATCCCTCTCTTTAGCCACCCCGTGGCATCTGAAGTGCGCCCACCACGACAGATGGCAATTAAACTATTTGTTTACACTTTATCCAAGACAACAGCGAACTGCAGGATGGTAAGTAAGAACTCTGCAGCCTTCTTTTTATTGCCCATAATGAGTTGTGTTAGATGACAATGTCTGAATCTTTTTCCTTTGTAGTGGTTCCCAAAGCAGTTTACTCAAGATTACCTCTCAAACTACATGATTAGTGGGCATGCAAAGGTTAAAGTATTTGTACCAGAACACGATGATTATCTAGATGTTTTCATGAAGACCGTGAAGGATGGGCGGTCGGCCATCACAAGGGGTTGGACTAGAGTCGTGCGTGCCTTCTGCATGGAGGAGGGCACAATATGAGCATTCCGCTTCACCTTGTTCAGCAACCAGAATGTATTTCGCCTCTTTCTTTACCGTCTTTAATAGTACAAGTATACAACTATGGTTCATCATTCTTTATTTGGTGCTTATGCAATTCTTGAACATATGTACCTATGAATCGAATAATGCATTGGTTGTTTGAACCTGATGGATATGAAGAAAGCTATAGCATACTTTCAAATTCAAATCTGGTATAATTTGAAATAGCAGCAATTAAATTACGGTGAAATTATGCTCTGCAGGTCGTTACGGCACACACGGTCGGTAAAACACAAACGTTTGTGATATACACCATAATCCGACACCGTTCACAGAGAGGAAACGTGTGCAAGCATGCACACAGTTGCCATTTGCAAAGCGTGTGTGATGTCAAACAATATCACAAATGGTGTGGGCAAACTAAACATTTGTGATAGTTGCCTTATCGTACATGATTTGCAACCATGAACTGTTTCTGATGTGGTACGCATCATAAATGTTGCACCACAGAATAGCGTGTGCGATAGTTGTCATGTACGATGATGTTACGACGGTCCAACGTTTCGTAATCCTATCCAAAACTCGTACAATGATTAGCTAATCTTCTTAATTAGTTATCGCATACGGTTCGGGAAAAGTGAATGTGTGTGATTGTCTGCTTATCATACACGTTCTATAATCGTGAACCGTGTTTGTGATGGGCCACGCATCATAAACGTAGCACTACAAAATACCGACTGCGATGGCAATGCGAGCACAAACGAGTTGCAAGGATGCAGTGTTTGGGTGGCTCCCTACCCCCGATGGTTTTTGGGTCGTGTGGGAAGGACCCCCCTATCGCAGTCACTCACTTGGCGACGGTTCCAAATGCCGTCGTGGAAAGGGGTTAAAAATCGTTTGTATAGCACCTCGCTGTACCAGTGAAGTGTTGTTGATGATCACATTTTCCGGATCTTAGGATATCATCAAGTGTAATGATAGTTCTAAAACAACATTAAGGGTATGACGTTAGAAGAACGATCATATTGAATCGACCCAAACTGCCACGGCCTTCCCAAAAGAAGATGACAAGCTTGCATTGGCACCACATCACATACCACCTTGTTCACATAACTTCCCACTGAAAATTGCACCCTAGCGCGATGTGTAATCTTTAACTTACCAACACCATTCAACCACTTAACATAATATGGCTGGGGCTACCTCCATGTTGATATCCCAAGAGCATGCACAAGATCACTACTAATGATGTTGTTGTAGCTACTTCCATCGATGACTACCTTGCAGTTTTTGCCCTTGATCTTGCAAACGGATTGGAAAACATTTTGTCGCTGACCCTTCTCAACAATAGAAGCATCATCATGAGCCACTTTGCGAACCATGAGATTAACACCATCTCCTCCATCTGAACTAAGAGGTGCTCCGGTATCAAAAGTATAACATTTTGCATCTTTCTTCTTAGATTCAGATTTTTTCACTTGAGTCATCGGTGACATATCCATCATTTGTGAGCAGCACCGTCTTCAAATTAGGACAATCCTTCTTGAAGTGACCCCTACCCTTGCATGTATGGCACTGAATATTACTAATGCGAGTGGCAGGAGTATTGGAAGATTCAACCTTTGATGCATTAGCTTCTTTTGCAGTCATCTTGTTGTGTGAGCGAAAATCTGCAGCAACACTTCCATCTACTTCTCGCTGAACTAAACCTCTCCAATTGCTTGATGTATAGGTTTGGCTGCGATTTTGGCGACGCTTCAGCTGCTGCTCTACACGAATAGCTTGATGCACAAGTTCTTGTAAATCTTGATATGTAACCATCTCTATCCTTTCTTGCACATCTTCATTCAGCCCATGAAAGAATCTTGACATTGTGGCCTCCTCTGGTTCATTCACCGCTGTCCTAATCATCAAAATCTCCAACTCTTTATAGTACTCATCAACACTAGAGATACATTGGCACAACCGTTGGAGTCAATTATACAAGGTTCTTGTGAAATGTTCAGGAACAAAACGCCTCCGTAACAGATTTTTCATTTGCACCCATGTCTCCGGACGACCTACAGCATAACACAATTGGTTCCACCAAATCAAAGCATATCCGGTAAACTCAATGGATGCATATCGTACCTTCTTCTCCTCCGTATAGCGGTGGCTATCAAAGATCTGATCCACACGCATCTCCCACTCCAAATAATCATCGGACTCGGTTTTCCCATTGAACGATGGTATGGTAAGTTTGAATTTACCAATCCCATCATCTTCATGGTCATGATGAGCACATCCATGACCTCTTCCTCCCATGGCAAAGCCTTCTTGGCCTTCTCCGCGATGATCACGATGAGCACGTCGTGGTCGAGGCTCGTAGTAGTTTCGAGCATCATCGTAGTGGTCGCTCCAGTGCTCTCCATGGTGGTCCTGCTGTATGGGGAGTTGTCGATGTCGACCCCGTGCAGCAAGCCCATCTTGTGGTTGAGACGGTGGTGCCCAAGGAGCACCTCGCTGTTTGTGGCGAGCACGTCGAGGTGGTGCAGCGTAGTAGCTATAAGCATCACCCGAGTAGACGTGGTTGTGTTCTCCAAGCTCCTCCTCAAGGCGGTGTTGGCCCTGCTGTTCGGGGAGTTGTCGATGTCGACCCCGAGCAGCAAGCCTATCTCGACGGAGCTCCTCGGTGAGGGAGTCGATTCTCCGGCCAAGGTTGGTCTCCACGGCCGATATGCACCGCTCCACCTTGTTCAACACATACTCCCGTGTATCCTCCAAAGCCAACACATAAGCGGGCTGCAACCTAGGATCGTACACGGGAAGTGGCAGCTCCTCCTCCTCGAGGTGCCTACCTCCATGCACACCATCGACACTGCTAGACCACCTCGGACCCATGGAAGCTTCTCAAGAACAAAATCAGCAAAGGAGAAAATAGCACCGTGATCAACCTAAAGCTCTGATGCCAAGATGATACGGACGCCTCGGAAACGATCTTTCACGGTGCCAAAGAACTCACAAGGAGCAGCAACTATCTCTCTCAAAACTTGTTTGGACAAACTTTGTTTCTCTCAAGTGGCAAGGAACAAGAGGAAACACTCTCAGATATATTGCAGCGGATAACTAGCTTGGTTTACAAGGATGCAACCGAAACCATGAAACTTGTGAACCTAAGAAGAATCACAAGAGGGAACCACAAGGACAGGCCCTCCAATCCACCCACACGAGCTAACACTCAACGATACTAGTGCTCACAACACAACACAACCCACCGGCTGTCCACAATCATAAACTCAGAAATTTCATTCCCCTTCACATGGAACAGCTGGGGAGTACTTATACTAGGAGCACCTACTAGTTAGGTATGAAAAAAACTCAAAATGAAGGGTAAATTCGTGAGCTCCAAGCTGTAGCAGGAGCAGACTCATTGAGCCTCACGCTATAATTACTTCCTGGAAAGCTTGAATGGGAACTTGCACAACTTTTGACTCAAGACCTCAAATGATGCACCCTTTTTTTTTTGAATGAAAGCTGACTTCAAAGACCATATTTTCCAGCCTCTAAAACATGCTAGACGATTCTAGAATTAATTAGGTTTAGGTGGGAAGTTGCAGCTGGAAATCTGATGTGTCATTTGTCCCAAAATAGGCACCGGAAGCTTCCCCACTAAGAAAATGGTTTTGCCCATGTCTTCCTTTGGCTGCTCTAATGGTGCAACATTTGTGATATCATGAACCTCACTCTTTGATGCCTTGGCCACGATCTAGTCCACATCAGTATAGGGGATCAATCGTAGTCGTTTCGATAAGTAAGAGTGTCAAACCCAAGAAGGAGTAGAAGGAAATGACAAGTGGTTTTCAGCAAGGTAATTTCTGCAAGCGCTGAAATTGTTGGTAACAGATAGTTTGATAGCAAGATAATTTATAACGAGCAAGAAATGATAATGGTAAGTAAAGTGCAGCAAGGTAGCCCAATCCTTTTGTGGCAAAGGACAGGCCAAAACGGTTTCTTATATTAGGCAAAGCGTTCTTGATGGTACACGGGAATTTCATCCAGTCACTTTCATCATGTTAGTTCGATTTGTGTTCGCTACTTTAATAATTTGATATGTGGGTGGACCGGTGCTTAGGTGCTGTTCTTACTTGAACAAACCTCCTACTTATGATTAACCCCCTCGCAAGCATCCGCAACTACGAGAAAAGTATTAAGATAAAATCTAACCATAGCATTAAACTTTTGGATCCAAATCAGTCCCTAACGAAGTAGCTTATAAACTAGGGCTTAAGCTTCTGTCACTCTAGCAACCCATCATCTAATAACTACTCCACAATGCATTCCCTTAGGCCCAAATATGGTGAAGTGCCATGTAGTCGACGTTCACATGATACCACTAAGGGAATCACAACATACATATCATCAAAATATCGAACACATATCAAGTTCACATGATTACTTGCAACAAGATTTCTCCCGTGACCTCAAGAACAAAAGTAACTACTCACAAATGATAATCATTCTAAAGATTAGAGGGGTATTAAATAGCATAATGGATCTGAACATATAACATTCCACCAAATAAACCATATAGTAATCAACTACAAGATGTAATCAACACTACTAGTCACCCACACGTACAAATTTAAGGTTCCGGTACAAAGATTGAACACAAGAGATGAACTAGGGTTTGAGAGGAGATGGTGCTGTTGAAGATGTTGATGGAAATTGCCCTCCCAAATATGAGAGGGTTGTTGGTGATGACGATGACAATGATTTCCCTCTCCGGGAGGGAAGTTCCCCCGGCGGAATCGCTCCGCCGGAGGGCAAAAGTGCTCCCGCCCAAGTTCCACCTCGAGACGGCGGCGCTCCATCCCGAAAGTCCTCTCCTTATTTTTTCTAGGTAAAAATGACTTATATACCAGAAGAGGGGCGCTGGAGGTGGGCCGAGGAGGGCACAACCCACCAGGGTGCGCCTGGGATACCTGGCGCGCCCAGGTGGCTTGTGCCCACCTGGTGGGCCTCCTCCGGTAGTTATTTGCTCCAGTATTTTTCTTTTATTCCAAAACAATTCTCCGTAAATTTTCAGCTCATTTGGAGATGTGTAGAATAGGTAACTCTGATGTAGCTTTTTCAGGTCCAGAATTCCAGCTGCCGGCATTCTCCCTCTTTGTGTAAACCTTGCATATTATGAGAGAAAAGGCATTAGAATTACTCCAAAAAGCATTATTATGCATAAAAACATAGTAAATAACATTAGGTTAACATGATGCAAAATGAACGTATCAACTCCCCCAAGCTTAGACCTTGCTTGTCCTCAAGCGAAAAACCGAAATCGAAAAACATGTCCACATGCTTAGAGAGAGAGGTTTCGATAAAAACAAAATACGGACATAGATGCATCATGCATATTATTATAACAGCAACAAACATTATCATAGAACTTTTACCACATAAATTTTATCATAACTTCTCATGAACAAGTAAGAATTCATCACAACATCGAAGTATAAAGCATAAACTCTAATGAAAACCAACAAACTATGTTTTCAGTCAACTTTGCAACTACAATTCATCATATTTTCAGGAAGGGTCATGTATCGGAGCCTTTTGGCAAGTCCACATAATCAACCATCATATAGTCTTCTATGATTGCTAACACTCCCCGAATACCCATGAGCAAAAAGTTTCAACCAGACACATAGGAAGATAGGGGCTTATAGTTTCGCCTCCCAACGTATTCACCTCAAGGCTGATGTCAACAATAATAACACATGCTCACTCATATCCAACTGGATATATGTGCCTAGATCTTTCCTCACCACACAATGCTTACAAAAGAGAAAATAAAAAGGAATAGGGAAGAATACTTTGACTCTTGCATAAAAGTAAATACATAAAAGTAAAAAATAGGCCCTTCGCAGAGGAAAGCGGAGGTTGTCATGCGCTTTTTGGTTTGTATGCTCAATCTCTTAGTGCAAAAGAATGTCACTTGTATTGCCCCTTATGATAGCAACCTTTATTATGAAGTCTATTGCCTTTATTATTTTGCCATCACAAGTTCGTACAACGCTCAATTTTCTCTTACACTAAATGATCTAACACTTTTAGAAGCAATTTTTATTGCCTTATTACACCGATGACAACTTACTTGAAGGATCTTACTCAATCCATAGGTAGGTATGGTGAACTCTCAAAACAAGATTTGGGTTTAAGGGTTTTTGGATGCACAAGTAGTATCTCTACTTAGTGCGGAATTTTTGGCTAGCAAAGATAGGGGGCAAGCACCACATGTTAAAGGATCTATGACAATATAACTACTATGTGAATATGAACAAGCATAAATCATTACGTTGTCTTCCTTGTCCAACGTCAACAATTTTGGCAAAAAATATTTTGATGGGGGCTCACAATCATAAAAGATATCCAAGATAGTGTATTTGCATGTGAATCTTCTCTTCCCTTATTAATTCTTTCATGAATTGTATTATTGACTAATTCTATGCTTGTCAATCTCCAATAAATTTTACCACTTATATTTTTCCTTATGTGATGTCATTACTTACCATAAGATTAGCATATGATCTTTTTCATTATTCCTTTCCTTTATTTGGATTGAAACAAAAAGGTAAAGAAAACAAAACTCGAACTAAACTTTATTATATATCTTGCACATGATTACAAAGATAGATAGACCACTAAGCAAAACACTTGAAAAGGATCGAACTAAACTTTGTATTCAACTAATTCAAAAGATAACTAAAGATCGAACAAAGATGAATAAGGGCAAAAGAGGTGGTGTGATACGATACCAGGGCACCTCCCCCAAGCTTGGCATAAGCCAAGGGGAGCGCCCATACCCGATACTAAAGTCTCCTTTGGTGGTGAAGAAGGTGATGGTGGTGGTGACGAGGTGGTAGCGAGCTTAGCTTCCGGCTTCCATGGCAGCGGCTCACCATCATAAGAGGAAGCGCGAGTCTCACGAGTCCTGCAACTGGCAGCTAAACTCATACCTTTAAATCTCGCCTCATATTCAAAGACTTGATTTTGGAGATCATAGATTTGGCTTTGAAGAAAATTGATTCGCTCATTGAAGGTGAAGACGATGTCCTTCATGGACTGGCCATCCACCTTGAGATCACGGGTAAAATCCGCAATCATGAGGTGATTGGCATTGAGTCCATCTTCCACCATCCCCTTGCACTTGAAAACCTCTTGCTCCATAGCTTCGAGCCTAGCCTCCACGGTTCCCATCCTCTTGGGTCCCTGGACGTCCCGAATGTGGAGCACCCCCTCACGCATCTCAATGGCTTGAGGGTGCTGCATCACCTCCCGCATATACGGGTTGATGACGTTATTGAAGAACTTGTCCTTGGAGGAGCTCGGAGCGGCCATGGAGATCTAGATCTGTCAGAAAAACAGCGAGAAAGAGGAACAGAAGATTTCTCCGCGATACGGTGGTCAATAGGTTCGGGGGGTATATAATTTTTTTTTATCTTGGGAAACAAGCAAACGAGAGAAAACGGAGTCCGGAAGGTACCCGAGGTGGGCACAACACACCTGGGCGTGCCAGGGGGCCCAGGCGCGCACTGGTGTCTTGTGCCCTCCTCGGTTGCCTTTTGGGTTGTTTATTATTTTCTTAATTTTTGTAATATTCCAAAATTGACAGAAAATATTTTTGCGGATTTTTTGGAGTCCGTTTACTTACCGTATCACGTACTTCCTATTTTTCATGAGTCTGGAGTGTTCCGGAAGGTTTCTTTTATGTGTTCCTCTGGTGTCATAGTTTGGATAATATTGCTTTCAACATTAATAGGCATACCTAAGATATAGTGTTTAATTATTTGCCCATTGACAACCTTCGGGTTAGTACCTTCGGCATTGTTTATTTTGATAGCTCCACAGCGATAAATCTCACTGATAATATATGGCCCTTCCCACTTGGAGAGAAGTTTCCCTGCAAAGAACCTGAAACGAAAGTTGTACAAAAGAACATATTCTCCAACTTTGAACTCCCGCTTTTGGATTCTTTTATCATGCCATTTTTTAACTTTTTCTTTAAATAGTTTGGCATTTTCATAAGCTTGGTTTCTCCATTCATCTAGTGAGCTAATATCAAATAACTTCTTTTCACCGGCAAGTTTGAAATCATAGTTGAGTTCTTTAATTGCCCAATATGCTTTATGTTCTAACTCAAGAGGCAAATGATAAGCTTTTCCATAAACCATCTTATAAGGAGACATACCCATAGGATTTTTATAAGCTGTTCTGTAGGCCCAAAGTGCATCATCTAATTTCTTAGACCAATTCTTTCGGGACCTATTGACAGTCTTTTGTAATATTAGTTTTATTTCTCTATTGATAAGTTCAACTTGACCACTAGATTGAGGATGATAGGGTGCTGCAATTCTATGGTTAACATCATACTTAGCTAGCAATTTACGAAAAGCACCATGAATGAAGTGTGAACCACCATCAGTCATTAAATATCTAGGGACTCCAAACCTTGGGAAAATAACTTCTTTAAGCATTTTAATAGAGGTGTTGTGATCAGCACTACTAGTTGGAATAGCTTCTACCCACTTAGTAACATAATCAACAGCAACCAAAATATGAGTATACCCATTAGAGGAAGGAAACGGTCCCATGTAATCAAAACCCCAAACATCAAATGGTTCAACAGCAAGTGAATAATTCATAGGCATTTCTTGACACTTACCAATGTTACCAATTCTTTGGCATTCATCACAAGATAAAACATACTTACGGGAATCCTTGAAGAGAGTAGGCCAGTAAAACCAGATTGCAATACCTTGTGAGCAGTTCTGTCTCCGACATGATGTCCTCCATAAGCTTCGGAGTGACATTTCTGTATGATTTGTTCCTGTTCATGCTCAGGTACACAACATCTAATAATACCATCTACCCCTTCTTTATAGAGGTGTGGGTCATCCCAAAAGTAATGTCTTAAGTCATAGAAGAATTTTTTCTTTTGTTGGTATGTGAAACTAGGTGGTATATATTTAGCAACAATATAATTAGCATAGTCAACATACCAAGGAGTGTTATGGGAGACATTTATTTCAGCTAGTTGTTCATCAGGAAAGCTATCATCAATAGGTAGTGGGTCATCAAGAACATTTTCTAACCTAGACAAGTTATCAGCTACGGGGTTCTCAGCTCCCTTTCTATTAGTAATATGTAAATCAAATTCTTGTAGCAAAAGAACCCACCTAATGAGTCTAGGTTTAGCATCTTTCTTTTCCATAAGATATTTCATAGCAACATGATCGGTGTGAATAGTTACTTTAGAATCAACGATACAAGATCTAAATTTATCACAGGCAAACACAACTGCTAAAAATTCTTTTTCAGTAGTAGCATAATTTCGTTGAGCATTGTCTAGAGTTTTACTAGCATAATGGATAACATTTAATTTTTTATCAACTCTTTGTCCTAGAACTGCACCAACAACATAATCACTAGCATCACACATAATTTCAAAAGGCAAGTTCCAATCAGGTGGTTGTACTATAGGTGCAGAAGTTAAGGATTTCTTGAGTGTTTCAAAGGCTTCCACACAATCATCATCAAAAACAAATGGAACATCCTTTTGTAAAAGATTTGTAAGAGGCCTAGAAATTTTAGAGAAGTCTTTAATAAACCTCCTATAAAAACCAGCATGACCAAGGAAACTATGAATACCTTTAATATCTTTAGGACATGGCATTTTCTCAATTGCATCAACTTTAGCATTATCCACTTCAATACCTCGTTCAAAAAATTTATGCCCCAATACAATACCTTCATTAGCCATAAAGTGGCACTTCTCCCAATTCAAGACAAGATAAGTTTGCTCACATCTCTGCAAAACTCGATCAGGGTTGCTTAAGCAATCATCAAAAGAAGTTCCATAAGCAGAAAAATCATCCATGAAAACCTCAACAATCTTTTAACAAAAATCAGAGAATATAGCAGCCATACATCTTTGAAAGGTAGCAGATGCATTGCATAAACCAAAAGGCATACGTCTGTAAGTATACGTTCCAAAAGGGCATGTAAAGGTGGTTTTCTCTTGATCGGGCTGTGAAACAGGTATCTGAGAAAAACCAGAATATCCATCAACGAAACAAAAGTGTGTGTGCTTAGACAGTCTTTCTAGCATTTGATCGATAAAAGGCAAAGGGTAATGATCTTTTCTAGGTGCTTTATTTAATTTTCTAAAATAAATTACCATTCTATAGCCAGTGACAATTCTTTGTGGAATGAGTTCATTTTTATCATTAGGAACAACAGTAATACCTCCCTTCTTAGGGACACAATGAACGGGACTTACCCATCTACTATCAGCTATGGGATAGATTATACCTGCTTCAAGAAGCTTTACTATTTCAGTTCTTAGCACATCTTTCATCTTAGGATTCAAACGTCGTTGGTGATCAATAATGGGTTTAGCATCAGGTTCCATATTAATCTTGTGCTGACATAGAGTGGGACTAATGCCCTTAAGATCATCAAGAGTATACCCAATAGCAGCTCGGTGCTTCTTCAGAATTTTCAATAATCTTTCTTCTTCATGTTCTGAAAGGTTATCACTAATAATAAAACGATATATCTTTTTCTCATCAAGATAAGCATATTTCAAAGTGTTTGGCAATTGTTTTAATTCAAACACAGGATCACCCTTAGGTGGAGGAGGACCTCCTAGAATTTCAATAGGCAAATTGTGTTTGAGCAGAGGTCGTTGTTCAAAGAAAATTTTATCTATTTCATTTCTTTCATGCATATGCATATCATTTTCATGGTCTAGCAAATATTGTTCTAGTGGATCAGTAGGAGGCACGGCAATAGAAGCAAGACCAATTATTTCAGCCTTACTAGGAAATTCTTTCTTATGATGTTTTCTACTAAACTTAGAGAAATTAAACTCATGAGACTCATCACCAAAACTAACACCGATAGTTTGTTTCTCACAATCTATTTTAGCATTAACGGTGTTCAATAACGGTCTACCAAAAATAATGGGACAGAAGTCATCTTGTGGGGAACCAAGAACTAGAAAATCAGTAGGGTATTTTACTTTCCCACACAATACTTCAACATCTCTAACAATCCCAAGTGGTGTGATGGTGTCTCTATTAGCAAGTTTAATAGTAACATCTATGTCTTCTATTTCAACGGGTGCTATATCATCCATAATTTCTTGATATAAGGTAAAAGGAATAGCACTCATGCTAGCACCCAAGTCACATAAACCATGATAACAGTGGTCTCCTATTTTGACTGAGACAACAGGCCTGCCAACAACAGGTCTATGTTTATCTTTTTCATCAGGTTTGGCAATTCTAGCAGCTTCATCACATAAGTAAATAACATGCCCATCAATATTTTCTACCAAAAGATCTTTAACCATAGCAACACTAGGTTCTACTTTGATTTGTTCTAAAGTTCTAGGTTCATTGATATTACTTTTGTGAACCACAGTTGAATCCTTAGCATGTTCCTTTATCCTAACAGGGAAAGGTGGTTTTTCAATATAAGCAGTAGACACAACTGGATCAACATTGTAAATAATAGTTTCTTCTTTAGCTACTACCGGTTCTTTAATTTATTCTTTAATAGGTGGATGATATTTAAACCACTTCTCCTTAGAGAGATCAACATGAGTAGCAAATGATTCACAAAAAGAAGCTACTATCTCAGAGTCAAGAGCATATTTAGTGCTAAACTTGTGAAAAGCATCGGTATTCATAAAAGATTTAACACAATCAAACTTAAGCTTAATACCTGACTCCTTAGCTTTGTCGAGTTCCCAATCTTCAGAGTTGCATTTAATTATTTCTAAAAGATCCCACCTGAATTCAATAGTCTTCTTCATAAAAGAACCAGCACAAGAAGTATCGAGCATGGATCGATCATCATGAGAAAGTCGAGCATAAAAATTCTGGATAATAATTTCTCTTGAGAGCTCATGATTTGGGCATGAATATAACATTGAATTAAGCCTCCCCTAAGCTAGAGCGATACTTTCTCCTTCACGAGGCCAAAAATTATATATATAATTCCGATCACGATGAACTAGATGCATAGGAATTTTTTTTTGGTGAAATTCCAATTTCAATCGATTCCAATTCCAAGATCCAATATCATCGCATAGCCTATACCATGCCAATGCTTTTCCCTTTAAAGATAAAGGGAAAACCTTCTTCTTAGCTTCATCTCCAGGTGAACCTGCAAGCTTAAATAATCCACAAATTTGATCCACATATATCAAGTGCATATCAGGATGTTCAGTTCCATCTCCTGCATAAGGATTAGCTAGCAGTTGTTCTATCATACCCAAAGGAATTTCATAACCAATATTTTCAGTAGGTGTAGTAGGTTGAGGGGAAACTAATTGTGGTTCCGGTCGAGGTGAAGATACCCCGAACAAACCCCTCAAAGGATTGTTTCCATAGTAACAAGTGACAATAAATTTCAGCACGTAGTAATAATTTTCCCTTACCAATTTCCACTTACCAAGAGCGCTTCACTCCCCGGAAACGGCGCCAGAAAAGAGTCTTGATGACCCAAAAGTATAGGGGATCAATCGTAGTCCTTTCAATAAGGGTGTCGAACCCAACGAGGAGCAGAAGGAAATGACAAGTGGTTTTCAGCAAGGTAATTTCTGCAAGCACTGAAATTGTCTGTAACAGATAGTTTGATAGCAAGATAATTTGTAACGAGCAAGTAATGGTAACGGTAAGTAAAGTGCAGCAAGGTAGCCCAATCCTTTTGTGGCAAAGGACAGGCCAAAACAGTTTCTTATAATAGGCAAAGCGTTCTTGAGGGTACACAGGAATTTCAACTTGTCACTTTCATCATGTTGGTTCGATTTGTGTTCGCTACTTTGATAATTTGATATGTGCTGGGAACGGTGCTTAGGTGTTGTTCTTACTTGAGCAAACCTCCCACTTATGATTAACCCCCTCGCAAGCATCCACAACTATGAGAAAAGTATTAAGATAAAATCTAACCATAGCATTAAACTTTTGGATTCAAATCAGTCCCTTACGAAGTAGCGCATAAACTAGGGTTTAAGCTTCTGTCACTCTAGCAACCCATCATCTAATAACTACTCCACAATGCATTCCCTTAGGCCCAAACATGGTGAAGTGCCATGTAGTCGACGTTCACATGACACCACTAAGGGAATCACAACATACATATCATCAAAATATCGAACACATATCAAGTTCACATGATTACTTGCAACAAGATTTCTCCCGTGACCTCAAGAACAAAAGTAACTACTCACAAATGATAATCATGCTCAAGATCAAAGGGGTATTAAATAGCATAATGGATCTGAACATATAATCTTCCACCAAATAAACCATATAGTAATCAACTACAAGATGTAATCAACACTACTAGTCACCCATAGGTACAAATCTGAGGTTTCGGTACAAAGATTGAACACAAGAGATGAACTAGGGTTTGAGAGGAGATGGTGCTGTTGAAGATGTTGATGGAGATTGCCCTCCCAAATATGAGAGGGTTGTTGGTGATGACGACGACGATGATTTCCCCCTGCGGGAGGGAAGTTCCCTCGGCGGAATCGCTCTGCCAGAGGGCAAAAGTGCTCCTGCCCAAGTTCCGCCTCAAGACGGCGGTGCTCCGTCCCCAAAGTCCTCTCCTTATTTTTTTTCTAGGTCAAAATGACTTATATACCAGAAGAGGGGCATCGGAGGTGGGCCGAGGAGGGCACAACCCACCAGGGCGCACCTGGGGGGCCTGGCGAGCCCAGGTGGGTTGTGCTCACCTGGTGGGCCTCCTCCGGTAGTTATTTGCTACAGTATTTTTCTTTTATTCCAAAACAATTCTCCGTAAATTTTCAGCTCATTTGGAGATGTGCAAAATAGGTAACTCTGACGTAGCTTTTTCAGGTCCAGAATTCCAGCTGCCGGCATTCTCCCTCTTCATGTAAACCATGCATATTATGAGAGAAAAGGCATTAGAATTACTCCAAAAAGCATTATTATGCATAAAAACATAGTAAATAATAGTTGGTAAACATGATGCAAAATGGACGTATCAGTGTTTATCAACGCGGTTGATTTAGTCGTACACCTTCACGATCCGTTCCGATCAAGCACCGAAGGCACGGCACCTCCGCGTCCAGCACACGTTCAGCTTGATGATGTCCTCGCCTTCTCGATCCAGCAAGAGAGGCAAAGTAGTAGATGAGTTCTGGCAGCACGATGGCGTGATGACGGTGGTGGTGAAACTTTTCCGCAGAGCTTCACTAAGCACAACGGAATTGGACGGAGGAGGAACTAGAGGGAGAGGGGCGCCGCACACGGGTTGGGGATTCGTGGTGTGTGTTGCCCCCTCCCCTCCTCACATATATATAGGTGGAGGGGGAGGGGAGGCAGCCCTAGGCGCACCCCAAGGGGGCCAGCGGCCGCCCTAGGGGGCCTGCCCTAGGTGCGCCCCCTTCCTTCTTGGCGCGTTGGGGGGGGGAGGCAGGAGGGGATGCCCCCCCCCCTTTTCCATTCCTAGCATGTGGAAGAGAAGGCAAGAGGGGGCTAGCCCTCGTCCTTCCTTCCCTAGGGCCGGTGGCCATGAGTTGGGGGCGCGCTAGCCCCATGTGGGCTGGTGTGCTCTCCCTCATTGGCCCATTTGGCCCAATATGCTCCCGTGGCCTCCCGGAACCCCTTCCGGCCATTCGATAATTATCCGGTGCATTTCGAAACTCTTCCGGAGACCAAATACTATCATCCTATTTATCAATCTTTACCTCCAGACCATGTCGGAGCTCCTCGTCATGTCCGTGATCTCATCCGGGACTTCAAACAATATTCGGTCACCAACATACATAACTCATATAGTACTATATCGTCAACGAACGTTAAGCGTGCGGACCCTACGGGTTCGAGAATGATGTAGACATGACCGAGACGCTTCTCCAGTCAATAACCAATAGCGGGACCTGGATGCCCATATTGGTTCCTACATATTCTACGAAGATCTTTATCGGTAGAACATTTATGACAACATACGTAGTTCCCTTTGTCTGCCGATATGTTCTGCTTCCACTCCACGGCAGTATCCTTCGCGGTGGCCACCCGCTTCCCCTTCGTGGCGCCCGTCTTCCGTCCCATCTCTTGAGCTCACAGGATGGGCGCGGGGATCTGGCAGAACTTTGAGGATGGATGTTGGTGATGGGAGTGGTTGCTTGGCTTGAGGAAGAAGATGATGGGAGGAGAGACATATGCGAATGAGCAGCGCCCCTTCGCGTTTCCTTTTTATTGGGAATAGGCGCGGGGGCTGGCTCTTTGCAATCTTTCCTCAAAAAGTTACCGTTTTTGCAGGCGCATTGCCCATTAACTGCTACTGTTCCATGACCCCACGACATGCGGTAATTACACGGAGTGGACGTTGGATTGACTGGTCATCATGACAACTGTTGCATGGGCAGCATTTCTTCGACATGTGTCCGTGCACTGTTTGGGGCCTAAACCGACGTGCCCAGCGACACGTATGGCTTAGGCCTGGGGGCTTCTGTCAGGGTACACAAACAGGGGTGTTTATTCGCCCTGACTTGTGCACGGACGAAGAGCTTCTGCCCCGGCAGCCAAAAGCTTGGCCAAGGAATGGCTACCCCAACGTATAAAGCAAGACCAAGCCAGAGAAACCGCTCTTCGTGAGATCAAGGAGCGGATCAAGAAGACCAAGTTAGCTTACAAGACAGCAGAAGCATCACCTTGGGAAGGCCTCCCTTGCTGGGCAGGAGAGCCTGGCCAGGTCGAGACCACCCCAAGAACTAGTCCAAGATTACCCCGGCAGGCTTGCCGTGGCGGCCAAAGGCAAGGAGCCCCGCTAAGGCACCATCGCTCCATAGCTTTGCTATGCAAATCACTTATCAATGCGGTGTCGAGCCCCCAAGTGATTAAGTGGCTTCTACTAAGCATGTGGCGGCGCATTGGATAACAGATTACACTCATATGACACCCGTCCAGAGGCGTGTCGAACAGATAAGCAGAAGGTGATTAAGCGGCACGGCAGGCTTGCCGGGCTTCATCCTCAACGTGACACCTAGCAGTGCATTTAATGCACTTTGTCCTAACTGCCAAAGTTAGGTATGATAGCACTGTTAGCTAACTAATCAATACATAATGACTAATTTGCCACTGTGGTGACCCCTTAAGCTATAAAAGGAGGCCCAGGGCAACCTAGAGAGGGATTCGGACCCCTTCACACTTGTACACGTGTAGTTGCTCCCCCGAGGCCACCTTGCTGGGCTCGAGCATTGTGTGTTATTGTGATCCTTCCATTAAATCCACCAAAAGTAGGAGTAGGGTTTTACGCTTCACAGCGCCCAGAACCTGGTTAAAAACCACCAGTGTCATCGTCGTCGCGCTTCCCCCATGGCTTCCGCTCTTTGTGCAACGTGATCTCCCCCTCGCCGAACCACAAAGGGGCTCAAGGCCCCATTGGTGATCGTGTTCACCCACGACATCTTTGGCACACTAGGTAGGGGGAATCGCTTGCGTGAACCTGAAGTTGTGAACAGCGCGTCGGGCTTCATCATCATCACCATCGTCACACTCTTCGTCAACGGTTTCAAAGAAAAAGGACGGTGCTACTCTCTAGCCTCGCCCCTTCCAGATTCCGTCGCTCACCTCCGCCGCAGCAGGGGCGACGACGAGGGCGAGGGACGAAGGCACAACAGATACCATGGTTGGCGCGGATGGTGTGGCCACCATGCTACCCCCGGCCAGCGGAAGGAATAAAGTTGTGCAGTGGCGCCGCCCCTTCCTGCGGCCTCCCCTGTTAAGCGCGTCCAATCCCAAGGGATGTCGTTTGGGCGGGTAAACGAGAAAAAATGGTGCATAATTGGCCTTCCCCTCCTTTCTCACTCGTCAATGATTGGGTCACACAGTGGTTATGTCATCAGCATCGATGAGCCCGCGTGGAGCTCGGTCCTGCATTTATCCCACCAAGGGTAAATCCTGAGTTGAGCGCTGGTGCGAATCTGTTGGTTGACACCCCGGCAAGCGTACCCCGGCAAGGCTTTTTTTGCACCAGCGTGTCCTTCGCGCCAGCCGCCGGGAGATCGTTGGAAGTGAAAGAAAAGGAGGGAAGGGCCGATTCTTCTCTTTTTCCACCATACATCATTAGTTGCAAACATTTTTTGTTGATTCCCACAGCTCTTGCCGGGGATGGGTGCGTAACTAATGGACTGCGTAGTCCTTCCCTTGTGTTCCTTCCCATTTTTCATCTTTGCAGAACGAATATATATATGCAAGAACGGTCTCCCCAAGAGACATGGATGGGAGGGGCAACCACGGATGGGAGATATGATGTTATGTGTAATCAAATGTGCACCCCGGCAGGAGGAGAGCATATAAAAAAGCTAAGTTGGCCTGCTCATTAGCTTTCCTTCAGAACTTGCACTTACCTATCCCTTAGACAACCAAGGTTTCGTATGGGAAGCCCTTCATACGATGGCACCTTACTGTATTTGTCTGCGCCCCCGCTTTGTTTCGAGCCTGCTCAACAAAATGGGTGGCAGCGTCAGGGACTATTAACGAAAAACCCATCAACAGCGTGTCCTTGTCAGCTAAATGCTAAGGATCCATTCCTCAAAGCAATCACGGCAGCATGCTGTTGGCGGGAAACCAAAGTACGCCAAGGAAACTTACCATATGAATACCAATGGGTAAACACAAGAGGGATAGCATGCGTTAACATAATAAACATCAGTTTCGACAAGCATTAAAGCAAGAACAATGTGGAGCCTAAAAACAAGATACATATTGTGTCTTATTACAGGGCACCACGGCAACAAGAATGGCTCAAGGCTGGGCCCGGTGACCTGCGGGAACCCTTGGGACTGAGAGAACCTTGTCGGCGAGGGGGCAGCCTTCGCCGCAGCGGCAGAAGTATTGGTACTTGACGGCAGCTTCTTGAATCCATCGATGAGATTGAGATGTGGGTGGAAGAAGGTGAGGTTGCTCAAGACCAGAAAGAGGGCGTCACGAGCAAGCTTCCAGGACTCCTCAGCAAAGCAGGCAGCCCTGTCTTCCTCGTACATCTTCAGCCCTTCGATCAAGCCTTCGAAGAAGAGAGTCAGCTTGACACTTGGAACTTCATGCTTGCCGACGGAGAAGGCCATCTCTTCATATCCATTTTGGCAATGTGGGCAGTGAGGCGCTCGGCGATGTCAACTAGGTTCTTGATCCAGAGGTCGCGCTGTTGGATTTGGTTCTCAAGCTTCTATTCTGCGTCCTTCTGGAGAGTCCTAGCCTTGTTCAGATCCATCATCAGCAACTTTTCGCGGGCACCGGCAGACTCAATTTCCTTCTCCAAGGAGCCAAGCTTGGCCTTCATGCCAGAAATGGTGCCGTTAGCGGTATCAAGGTCCTGGCTCTCGGAGGAAAGCTGCGATTGCACCTCCTTCAGGGTGATCTCTGCTTTCTGCGCTTCCTCTTTGAGAGTCGCGATCTCCTTGGTGGTCCCGGCAAGATCCTCCGTCAGCTTGCTCACTTGATGATCAAGATCAGTCTTGGCGGCAGAAGCGGCAGCTAGCTCATCGATAACTTTCTTTGGCTGAGTAGAGGATTCAAGTGTGAGCGCGTCAAGCATGGCTTTGTGACTGTCCTCCAAATCCTTGGTACGCTGTTGGACAAGAGCCTCCAGTTCCTCATCCTTGCCGTGGAGGGTGGCTTCGAGGTTTCCTTCCCGGGCAGAGATGTCCTTCTCCTTGGCGTTTAGAAGCGCTTCGCGCTCCGCCAAGCGGACCTCCCGGGCAGCGATATCTTGTTTGGCCATGGTCAGCACCTCCTCTTGCCGCATGATGGAGTGGGATTGCTTCTTGTACGATTCTCGCAGTTCGCTTCCCTTGTCCGTCAGTTTCTTATCCATAAAACGGCAGAGTCACGCTGCTCCTTGACTGCCTGCCACTTGAGATCATACCTGTGATGTGCATCTTTGAGCTCTGCCGCCATGGATTCCAGAAAGGCTAGGTCCTTGCCGCTATCAATAGGATCACCAGCCTCTTCAACTCTCTGAGACAGCGGTGCTAGTATGCGTTTGATTTCTTCATCGAAATCCGCACCCACTGAAATAGATGAGCCCGGAGCGGCTGGTCCAATTTGAGCATGGATCAGTGCCAGCTTGCTTGAGGGTGGCTATGGAACTGCGGCCGGTGTGCCAAACAGGGGAAGAGGTCCCATAGTCTGAAGAGGGGTTTTCTCCTCAACAATTGTCTCTGGGCCAAATATGTTGCCGAGGGTGCTCTCTGCTTCCTTTGAGAACTCTTGGATATTCCCGGCAGTATGCTCATGGCCTTCCGCGATAGCAATCCTAGCGGCCTCCTCGGCAGCATCCTTCCCAATGCTGGCCACCTCCTCCAGCAGCTCAGGTTCATCAGTTAACGAGGTTGCAAATAAAATCAAGAGACGATGATAATAAGATACCAGATATTGCTAAGTCGAAGACCAAGAAGCAAAATGATTCAAGGAAGCAGAAACAAAGACAAGTGGATTACCCAGTGGTGTTTGCTGCGGAGGAGCGTCCGCCTCCCCGGCAACGTCGGTTGCTAGTGTAGGATCGAAAGTAGGTCTAGAGGGGGGGGGTGATTAGACTACTTGACCAAATAAAAATATAACCTTTTCCCAATTTTAGTTGTGGGCAGATTTTAGCAATTTAGCACAAGTCAAGCAATCAACCTACACGTGCAATTCTAAGAGTGTAGCAGCGGAAAGTAAAACATTGCATATGAAGGTAAAGGGAAGGGTTTGGAGAGTGCAAACGCAATGATGACACGGAGATTTTTGGCGTGGTTCCGATAGGTGGTGCTATCGTACATCCACGTTGATGGAGACTTCAACCCATGAAGGGTAATGGTTGCGTGAGTCCACGGAGGGCTCCACCCATGAAGGGTCCACGAAGAAGCAACCTTGTCTATCCCACCATGGCCATCGCCCATGAAGGACTTGCCTCACTCGGGTAGATCTTCACGAAGTAGGTGATTTCCTTGCCCTTACAAACTTCTTGGTTCAACTCCACAATCTTGTCGGAGGCTCCCAAGCGACACCTAACCAATCTAGGAGACACCACTCTCCAAAAGGTAATAGATGTTGTGTTGATGATGAACTCCTTGCTCTTGTGCTTCAAATGATAGTCTCCCCAACACTCAACTCTCTCTCATAGATTTGGATATGGTGGAAAGATGATTTGAGTGGAAAGCAACTTGGGGAAGGCTAGAAATCAAGATTCTTGTGGTTGGATTGGAATGTCTTGATTTCAACACATGAGTAGGTGGTTCTCTCTCAGAAAATGTAGGCTGGAAGTGTAGGCATGTTCTGATGGCTCTCTCACATATGGAGAAAGGGTGGAGGGGTATATATAGCCTCCACACAAAATCCAACCGTTACACACATTTGACCCAACTCGGTCAGACCGAATAGAAGAACTCAGTGAGACTGATTTAGTTCAAAATGTGAATGTTAGGAATCTCGGTGGGACCGACTGAAACAACTCAATGGGACCGATGTGCTAGGGTTAGGGCAAAACCTCATCTCGCTGAAGCCGATTGCTTGAACTCGGTGAGACCGATTTCAGCAAAGAGCAAAATGAGAGTTGGTCAAGCAAACTCGGTGGGACCGATTGCACATTTCGGTGAGACCGAAATAATTGCAACAGGCAACAGAGAGTTTGCAGGCCCATCTAGGTGAGACCGAGATCCGTATCGGTGTGACCGAGGAGTTAGGGTTTCTGGTAGTGGCTAGGACAAGTGAACTCGGTGGCGCTGGATAGATCATTTCGGTGGGGCCGAGTTTGACTTTGAGTTTTGGACATATTTGGAAATGAGAAAGTGGTTGAGGGTTTTTGGAGCAATATCACTAAGCACTTTGAGCAAGTAGACCATTAAGCAACACCTCATCCCCTTTTAATAGTATTGGCTTTCCTATGGACTTAATGTGATCTTGGATCACTAAAATATAAATGAAGAGTCTTGAGCTTTTGCCAATATGTGTCCTTAGCATTTTGAGGGGTCCACATCTCTAGTCCATGCCATGCCAATCATTGAACTTTCTAAAATATTTAACTAGAATGGATATTAGTTCAATGAGCTATATGTTGTTATGAATTACCAAAACCACCCGGGGATTAGTTGCACTTTCAGCCGGCGTTCGGCCCATGTCCACTCCCTCGATGGCCGTGACCTCAGCACGAGCAGACCCCTTGGTGGAGGCCCATGCCGGTGATTTCTCTGCTTGGACTTTGGTTGGGGTGGACCTCTCTTGGTGGGCCCCACCCCGCTAGATCTCACTTTCTCCCTTGGTGGGGGATGAAGCACGATCCTTTGCATCTCTCCAAGCGGGCAAAATTTGCCCCATACCTTCACACCGGGGGCTAGGGGCTGAGCACTGGATCCCCTGTCCTATCCCCCGCCAGACCCGTGCTCGCCGAAGAAACCGGTGCCACCGTGTTCTTGGTTCATTTGGACCACTGGATGAGGGTTTCTTCATCTCTGCCAAGTCAGCAAAACAAGATTGAGTCAACAAATATCAAATGCACAATGCCTCGAAGAGAAGTTCAGTTGTTCTTCTTACTCAAGATCCACGAGCATGGAGCCCAGCTCGTACGCCGCAGGTGGCGGGGTCGCCCTGCCCCTATTCAAAGTTGAAGGAGCAGAGCTTCCCGGCAGCTTTGAACTCGTCGGTGGGGCCGAGGTCCCTGGCGGGATCGAGCTGTGCGAAGAGGCTGGGCTGGACTAGGGGCTTGGATCAACCCCAGTGACCGCACGTCGCTTGGCAGGTGGGGTCTTGGCCTCCGACAGGCAAGTGGATTGACAGCGTACCTCCTATGACTTGTCGGTCTTAGAGACGATCTTCTTCACCCTCATTGTGACCGTCGAGGAGGCAGGAGCCGCTTTTCCCCGGCTGGTCCGCTTGCGAGGGAGTCGATCTGGATCAGGCCCTGGAGCTTGGGGACCCATTGTGAGCCATTCCTCCTCCACCTCGGGTTGCTCTGCCTTTTCAGCCCCACTTTCCTCTTGAGCCTCTATTGCCGCGGCATGATGAGTTCCAGCCCCGACAGGGTTAAGCCCGGCAAGCTCTTTCGCGTCGTGCTCCTCGCTTCCTTCCTTAGAAGAACCTTCACCTTGAGCATCCTCCTCCTCTTCTCCAAGCCTCGCCCTCCCGGCAGCCCGAAGTGCTCTGTCCTCTGCGATTCGCTTTGCCTTAAATGCTGCCTCTACCGGGGAGGTGCGCTTGACAAGATCGTTCTCCACCTTGGAAGCCCTTTCTTCCAAACTGGAGACCCACTCTATCTCTGCATCCAATTCTGGTAGTTGCCAATCAACCGCAACTCCATAAGCATTGCAATCGGGCATCCACTACAAAATATGGTCCCGAGCAGAGTTAAGATGCAGTGGGACAACCTTTGCCGGCAGATGGAATGGCCCAAGGCTGCCGAACAGCTGTTCACACAAATAGCCGTGGCCGTATATCGACAAGTTGTTGACAGGGCCTAGGTAAAGGTGCATCCTGTCGGCAGTGTTCCCATATTTCCATGCAAATCTGTCCCTCTTCTGCAGTGGTGTGATGCGGTGCCGGAGGAAGTCGCCCCCCACCTGCTCGAAGGTTAGCCCGGAAGCTTTGAGGCGGGCAATCTTGTTTAGCGCCGGGCGGAGCCTGTCATCAGTAAGGCCCAACTTGCTCCAATCGCTGCCGCGCGTGACGCATTCAGTCCGCGCTGCGTAGAACTCCGGGGCGTCCTTATCCTAAATCCAGCACCAATCCGCCCTCCATTCCTCCCATCTGCTGCACTACTGGCCAGGGAGATAATCCCACTCATCCTTCTTGCCCCAGGGAATGCAGCTCATGTTTCCCGAGTGGTGAGATTTGTCTTCAACTCGTGGGACGAAGAAGTGCCTGAACAGATCCACGTTGGGGGTGACTCCAACAAAGTTCTCGCACAAATGGGCGAAGATTGCCATGCACGCCATTGCATTGGGCGTGAAATCAAGAAGATGGAATCCATACACCACCATCATGGCACCAAAAAAATCAGAGAAAGGGGAGGTGAGGCCGCAGAGGAAGTACGTGCAGAAAAAGCGGTACGAGTCCGATGGGACCTTGTCCCCATCTGGCAGGACCACGGGCGCTCCATGCCCTTTCGGAACTTCCCCCACATATATGCATAATTCGCGATCAGAGTGTTACCATCCAAGTTCGACGGGAAGAAGACCACATCTTCCTGTCGCTTCCTATCCAGCTCCTTCGCCCTTTTCTTCTTCCCCTCTGCTGTAGTATCCTTCGCGGTGGCCACCCGCTTCCCCTTCGTGGCAACCTTCTTCCATCCCATCTCTTGAGCTCATAAGATGGGCGGGGGGATTTGGCAGAACTTCGAGGATCGATGTTGGCGATGGGAGCGGTTGCTTGGCTTGAGGAAGAAGAAGATGGGAGGAGAGACAGATGCGAATGAGCAGCGCCCCTTCGTGTTGCCTTTTTATTGGGAACAGGCACAGGGGCTGGCTCTTCGCTATCTTTCCTCAAAAAGTTACCTTTTTTGCAGGCGCATTGCCCATTAACTGCTACTGTTCCATGACCCCACGACATGCGGTAATTACACGGAGTGGACGTTGGATTGACTGGTCATCATGACAACCACTGCATGGGCAGCATTTATTTGTCACGTGTCCGTGCACTGTTTGGTTCCTAACCCAACATGCCCAGCGACATGTATGGCTCAGGCCCGGGGGCTTCTGTCGGGGTACACAAACAGGGGTGTTTATTCCCCCTGACTTGTGCACGGACGAAGAGCTTCAGCCCCGACAGCCAAAAGCTTGGCAAAGGAATGGCTACCCCAACGTATAAAGCAAGACCAAGCCAGAGAAACCGCTCTTCGTGAGATCAAGGAGCGGATCAAGAAGACCAAGTCAGCTTACAAGACAGCAGAAGCATCACCTTGGGAAGGCCTCCCTTGCCAGGCAGGAGAGCCCGGCCAGGTCGAGACCACCCCAAGAACTAGTCCAAGATTACCCTGGCAGGCTTGCCGGGGCCGCCAAAGGCAAGGAGCCCCGCCAAGGCACCACCGCTCCACCGCTTCGCTACGCAAATCACTTGTCAATGCGGTGTCGAGCCCCCAAGTGATGAAGTGGCTTCCACTAAGCACGTGGCGGCCCATTGGATAACAGATTACAATCATATGACACCCGTCCAGAGGCATGTCGAATAGATAAGAAGAAGGTGATTAAGCGGCACGGCAGGCTTGCCGGGCTTCATCCTCAATGTGACACCTAGCAGTGCATTTAATGCACTTTGCCCTAACTGCCCGAGTTAGGTATGATAGCACTGGTAGCTATCTAATTATTAGATAATGACTGTTTTGCCACTATGGTGACCCCTTAAGCTATAAAAGGAGGCCCAGGGTAACCTAGAGAGGGTTTCGGACCCCTTCATACTTGTACACGCGTAGCTGCTCCCCCGAGGCCACCTTGCTGGGCTCGAGCGTTGCATGTTGTTGTGATCCTTCCATTCAATCCACCAAAAGTAGGAGTAGGATTTTACGCTTCACAGCGGCCTGAACCTGGGTAAAAACCACCAGTGTCATTGTCGTCGCGCTTCCCCCATGGCTTCCGCTCTTCGTGCAACGTGATTTCCCCCTCGCCGAACCACAAAGGGGCTCATGGCCCCATAGGTGATCGTGTTCACCCACGACACTCTAGTGTTGTCACAAAAGATTGTCATTGGACCCGATGCACTGGCTATTACACCCAGATCAGATATGAACTCCTTCATCCAGACTCCTTCATGCGCTGCTTTCGAAGCAGCTATGTACTCCGTTTCACATGTATATCCCGCCACGACGCTCTGCGTGCAACTGCACCAACTGATAGCTCCACCATTCAATATAAGTATGTATCCGGTTTGCCACTTAGAGTCATCCGGATCTGTGTTGAAGCTAGCATCGACTTAACCCTTTACGACGAGCTCTTCGTCACCTCCATACACGAGAAACATATCCTTGGTCCTTTTCAGGTACTTCAGGATATTCTTGACCACTGTCAAGTGATCCACTCCTGGATTACTTTGGTACCTCCCTGCCAAACTTATGGCAAGGCACACATCAGGTCTGGTACACAGCATGGCATACATTATAGAACCTATGGCTGAGGCATAGGAAATGACTTCCATTCTCTGTCTATCTTCTGCCGTGGTCAGACTTTGAGTCTGACTCAATTTCACACCTTGCAACATAGGCAAGAACCCTTTCTTTGACTGGTCCATTTTCAAGTCTCTTCAGAACTTTGTCAAGGTATGTGCTTTGTGAAAGTCCTCTTAGCGTCTCGATCTATCCCTATAGATCTTGATGCCCAATATGTAAGCAGCTTCACCGAGGTATTTCATTGAAAAATTCTTATTCAAATATTATTTTATGCTATCCAGAAATTCTATATCATTTCCAATCAGCAATATATCATCCACATATAATATTAGAAATGCTACAGAGCTCCCACTCACTTTCTTGTAAATATAGGCTTCACCGTAAGTCTGTATAAAACCAAATATAGGATTCCAACTCTGAGATGCTTGCACCAGTCCATAGATGGATCGCTGGAGCTTGCACACTTTGTTAGCACCCTTAGGATCAACAAAACCTTCTGGTTGCATCATATACAACTCTTCTATAAGAAACCCGTTAAGGAATGCAGTTTTGACGTCCAATTGCCAGATATAATAATCATAAAATGTGGCAATTGCTAACATGATTCGGACAGACTTAAGCATTGTTACGGGTGAGAAAGTCTCATCATAGTCAACCCCTTGAACTTGTCGAAAACCTTTTGCGACAAGTCGAGCTTTATAGACAGTAATATTACCATCAATGTTCGTCTTCCTCTTGAAGATCCATTTATTCTCAATGGCTTGCCGATCATCGGGCAAGTCCACCAAAGTCCATACTTTGTTCTCATACATGGATGCTATCTCAGATTTCATGGCCTCAAGCCATTTATCAGAATCTAGACTCATCATAGCTTCTTCATAGTTTGCAGGTTCGCCGTTGTCTAACAACATGACATCCAGAATAGAATTACTGTGCCACTCTGGTGTGGTATGTGTTCTGGTCGACCTACGAGGTTCATTAGTAACTTGATCCGAAGTTTCATGATCATCATCATTAGCTTCTTCTCTAGTTGGAGTAGACATCACGGGAACGGTTTTCTCTGATGTACTACTTTCCAATTCGAGAGAAGGTAAAATTACCTCATCAAGTTCTACTTTCCTCCCACTCACTTCATTCGAGAGAAACTCCTTCTCTATAAATGACCCATTCTTAGCAACAAAGATCTTGCCTTCGGATCTGTGGTAGAAGGTATACCCAATAGTTTCTTTAGGGTATCCTATGAAGACACACTTCTTCGCTTTGGGTTCAAGCTTATCAGGCCGAAGCCTTTTGACATAACCGTCGCATCCCCAAACTTTAAGAAACGACAACTTAGGTTTCTTGCCAAACCATAGTTCATACTGTGTCATCTCAACGGATTTAGACAGTGCCCTATTTAACATGAATGTGGCTGTCTCTAATGCATAACCCGAAAACGATAAAGGCAAATTGATAAGAGACATCATAGAACGCACCATATCTAATAAAGTACGGTTACAACGTTCAGACACACCAATACACTATGGTGTTCCAGGTGGCGTGAGTTGTGAAACAATTCCACATTGTGTAAATGAAGGCCAAACTCGTAACTCAAATATTCACCTCCGTGATCAGATCGTAGAAACTTTACTTTCTTGGTACGATGATTCTCCACTGCATTCTGAAATTCTTTGAACTTTTCAAATGTTTCAGACTCATGTTTCATTAAGTAGATCAGTGTTCAAAAAATCTTCCGATTCAGCGATTTATCATCCGATTTATCGCTACTCTTGGGGTGACTGATAAGATTATGCCTTATCTTCACCATTTATCATTTGGGCCGATTTATCGCAATGAGAAGCAATTTATCGGGAATCTACCGATAAATCAGGCCTATTCATAGCACTATGTTTGCACAAACTACGTTTATTTGTGTTTTGTGGACTATGTTACGCAATATGTACCGTTGTCCTATTTTGTTTGTCATTATACAATGATACAAAGACTAGGAATCAAGGTAACACTTATCTCCAATATTGTTTTGGTGTTGAATATAGCATATTTTAGTGTTGGGAACCTGGGATTTGCAAAAAAATGTCCGATTAATAGTCGACCGATAAAATAGATTAATCGGCCGATTTCCGATTAATCTCTAATCCCCAGCTGACCGAGACACTAACGATAAGCGATATCCTCAACATTGAAGTAGATATACCCATATCTACTCAAATCATCTGTGAAGGTTAGAAAATAATGATACCCGCCGCGTGCTTCAACAGTCATTGGACCACATACATTGGTATGTATTATTTCCAATAAGTCATTAGATCGCTCCATTGTTCCGGAGAACAGAGTTTTAGTCATCTTACCCATGAGGCATGGTTCGCAAGTATCAAATGATTCATAATCAAGTGATTCCAAAAGTCCATCCGCATGGAGTTTCTTCATGCATTTTACACCAATATGACCTAAACGGCAGTGCCACAAGTATGTTGCACTATCATTATCAACTTTGCATCTTTTGGCATCATTATTATGAATATGTGTATCACTATGATCGAGATCCAACAAGAATAGACCATTCACTAAAGGTTCATGACCATAAAAGATATTTTTACCTCCACCGATTTCAGCATCGCAAAGAGCTCAGGAATCATTTTCGTCATCCCTTGCATATTATAGTTCATCACAAAGCCTTTGTAACTTGGTGGCAGTGACTGAAGAACTCTGTCAATAAGACTCTCAACTGGAAGATCAATTCCCAGCTGAGTCAAGTGGTTGTGGTACCCCAGACATTTTGAGTATGTGTTCACTAACAGAACTGTTCTCCTCCTTCTTACAGCTAAAGAACTTGTTGGAGACCTCATATCTCTCAACCCGGGCATTAGCTTGAAATATCAATTTCAGCTCTTGGAACATCTCATATGCTCCGTGGCATTCAAAACACTTTTGAAGTCCCGATTCCAAGCCGTAAAGCATGGCACACTGAACTATTGGGTAGTCATCAGATCGAGCCTGCCAGACGTTCATAACATCTGCATCAGCTCCTGCAGCAGGTTGGTCACCTAGCGGTGCATCAAGGACATAATTCTTCTGTGCAGCAATGAGGATAATCCTCAATTTATGGACCCAGTCCGTGTAGTTGCTACCATCATCTTTCAACATAGCTTTCTCTAGGAACGCATTAAAATTCAAGGGAACGGTAGCACGGGCCATTGATCTACAACATAGATTTGCAAAAACTATTAAGACTAAGTTCATGACAAATTTTAGCTCAAATAATCAAATTCCTAATGAGCTCCCACTTAAATCAACATCCCTCAAGTTGTCTAAGTGACACATGATGCAAATCAACTAACCCATGTCCGATCATCACATGAGATGGGGTAGTCTTCAATGGTGAACATCTCCATGTTGATCATATGTACTATATGACTCGCGTTCGACCTTTCGGTCTCCGGTGTTCCAAGACCATGTCTATACATGCTAGGCTCGTCAAGTTTAACCAAAGTATTCTGCATGTGCAAAACTTGCTTACACCCGTTGTATGTGAACGTAGAATTTATCACACCCGATCATCACGAGGTGCTTCGAAATGACGAACTTTGGCAATGGTGCATACTCAGGGAGAACACTTTTATATTGGAATTAATTGAAGGGATCATCTTATAATGCTACCGTCGTTCTAAGCAAAATAAGATGCATAAAGGATAAACATAACATGTAATTAAAATATGTGACATGATATGGCCATCATCATCTTGTGCTTTTGATCTCCATCTCCAAAGCAACGGTATGATCTCCATCGTCACCGGCACAACACCTTGATCTCCATCGTTGCACCGGGGTCGTCTTGCCAACTATTGCTTCTACAACTATTGCTAACACATAGCGATAAAGTAAAGCAATTACATGGCGCTTAGTGATTGACAAGCAGGTCATATAATAATTAAAGATAACCCTAAGGCTCCTGGCGGTTGTCGTACTCATCGACATGCAAATAGTGAACTTATTACAAGACATGATCATCTCGGACATCAATATATATCATATCACGTCTTGACCATATCACATCACAACATGCCCGGCAAAAACAAGTTAGACGTCCTCTACTTTCTTGTTGCATGTTTTACGTGGCTGCTATGGGCAACTAGCAAGAACCATTCTTACCTATGTAAAACCACAACGTTGATTATCAAGTTGCTATTTAACCTTCTGCAAGGACCACTGTAGTCAAATAAGATTCAACTAAAGTGAGAGAAACAGACACCCGCCAGCCACCTTTATGCAAAACAAGTTGCATGTTAGTCGGTGGAACTGGTCTCATGTACGTGGACATGTAAGGTTGGTCCGAGCCGCTTCATCCCACAATACCCCGAATCAAAATAAGACATTGGTGGGAAGCAAAATGAACATCACCGCCCACAACTCATTTTGTTCTACTCGTGCATACCATCTACGCATAGACCTGGCTCTGATACCACTGTTGGGGAACGTTTCATGGAAAACAAAAAAAAATTCTACGCACACGCAAGATCTATCCATGGAGATGCTTAGCTACGAGAGGGGGAGAGCATCTACATACCCTTGTAGATCGCTAAGTGGAAGCGTTTATCAACGCAGTTGATGTAGTCGTACACCTTCGCGATTCATTCCGATCAAGCACCAAACACACGGCACCTCCGTGTTCAGCACACGTTCAGCTTGACGACATCCTCGCCTTCTCGATCTAGCAAGAGAGGCAAAGTAGTAGATGAGTTCTGGCAGCACGACATCGTGATGACAGTGGTGGTGAAAGTTTTCCACAGAGCTTCGCTAAGCACAACAGATTTGGACGGAGGAGGAACTAGAGGGAGAGGGGCGCCACACACGGCTTGGGGATTTGTGGTGTGTGTTTTCCCCTCCCCTCCTCACATATATATAGGTGGATGTGGAGGGGAGGCAGCCCTAGGCGCACCCCAAGCACTACAAAAAAGACACATCCGTGACATTTTGGGCCGAATGAATTATTTTCTGTCATGGTTATGACACTTCTATGACGATAGTTGTGACAAAAACACGTATCATCATAGATGTGGTGGGCTCCTACTTCTATGACAAAAAATCATGACAGAAAATGGGCTTTTCATCCTAGGTGGGCCAGAGACGCACCTGCATGACATTCTTTGGGCCGTCCATCGCGGAAAAAATGGTGCTAGAAGCGAGGGCGAGGAAAATATCGAGGAGTTCTCGGTTACGGTGGGTGGTCGGGTTGAGCGATGCACTGTGGTTTGCGCGTTTCTCTAGTGTACGCGCATGTGTGCGAGGCGTTGGATAACTGAACCCGAGAGATCGCATATGCACTAGCTACGTTACTGAACCCGAGCGATCGATCCCTTGGCTGTTAACTGAACCCGAGCGATTCATTCAGTGCTGACTGAACCCGAGTGATTCCTTCGCTGCTGCTGCATACCGAACCCGATCGAGCCCCCGTGCGAGACATAGCCAGCCGGTGTTGGGTTACCTCTCGATGAACAATGACAGTTGCTACCATGCGCGCGGTACGTAGAACGAGTCGAGACATGGTGAGTCGAGCCGGTTGGTTGGCTCTCGATGAATAGTTCCCGGTGGGGGTTGGATGAAGAGGACCCCGTGGTAGTAGGCGGTTTCCGCTGCATGAACAGGACCCCGAGGAGGCCGCCGCACTCCAGCCGGTTGGGGGTGGATGAACAGGACCCCATGGAGGCTGGATGAACAGTAGCCGGTGGGCGGCTGGATGAACAGTAGCCCCGTGGATGAACAGTAGCTGGTGGAGGCTGGATGAAGCCGATGGTGGATGAACAGTAGCCCATGGAGGCTGGAGCGAGGCAGTACGTAGACGATGGATGAACAGTAGCCCGTGGAGGCTGGAGCGAGGCAGTAGACGGTGGATGAATAGTAGCCCATTTCGACCGTAGGCGCTCGAACAGAAGTCCGTTTCCTCCGTTTTGCGGTACGCCACACCCCTCCCAATGAACAGGACCCTGTTTGGACCATAGGCGCTCCAACAAAAGTCCGTTTCCTCTGTTTTGCGGTACGCAGACCCCTCCCAATGAACAAGATCCTGTTTTGACCATACGCAGTCAAACAGAAGGTCGTTTCCTCCGTTCTACGGTACGCCAGACCTCTGTTTCGGCTATTTCGTCCAAGCCGGTTGGCTGCCGATGAACACGACGCATTCCGTTCCCTCCCGATGAACACGACGTAGTTTCTCCGTTCCGATCCAGCCGGTTGGTTGCCGATGAACAGGACGCCATCGCTGTACGTGTTCGAGACCCCGCCCGCATGTACGTACGTAGCCGTATTTACTTTCTTGCAGCATGGCTGTATGTACGTGTACATGATATAGACAGGACTGAGTGATGGCGGTTCTGCTACAGCACGTCCTGCTCCTTACTCGGCCGCGGTTCATCGCTATAGAGAGACTGATTGACCGCTATGTATGTACATGTTTGCGACCAAGATAACGCTACGTACGCTTCAACATGGTGGGTCCCAGCTGTCAAGGGGTAAGGAGGCACTTCCTTCCGTGCAAAGATGTAGCTAGTCGGTCCCAACTGTCAGGGGGGAAGGAGGCACTTCCTTCCGTGCGAAGATGTAGCTAGTCGGTCCCAGCTATCAGGGGAAACATTTTTTTGTGAAATATAGAGGCCCTTCCGGTGGGTCCCCGCTGTCAAGTGGAGGAATCATTATTTTGCACTTAATAAGGAGGCACTTCCTTGCGTGCAACCGTGGACCCAGCTGTCAGCCTCTTCACGTACAGTCCTCTTCCGATGGATGTCATTCTTTGACCATGTTGACCACGACGCACTGAGAGCACCATGGCGGTGGACGACAGGGAGGCCTAGGAAGGGAACAACATGGAGCTGGGGAAGACTCAACAGTTGTTTCCCACGCGGAGGGGAGTACGACGGTTTACTGGTTCGTCTGCTGTCGCCGGAGAATAACAAGAGGTGTGGGTGAGTAGAGGGATGGCCAGGCCAGCGATGGGAGTAGGGCCGGGCGGTGAGGCCTGCGCGGCAGCACTGCCGCCCATGGGAGACAGGAGCAAGATCAGAGGTTGAAGAAGCAGCACGGCTGTTGGATTAACATCCAACAGTCCAACTGCTAGAATCATTTGTTGATTAAGTTGACAAAGCCCTATGTACGCGTCAACTTAGTAGGCCCACAAATCAGCCACCAAATCTGCTGGGTCCTAGCTGTCATCGGGAGGAATAGTTTTTTTCACATAACAAGGAGGCACTTCCTTCCGTGTGAAGATATAGCTGGTGGGTCCCAGCCGTCAGCAGGAGCAATCATTTTTTTCATGTAATAAGGAGGCACTTGCTTGTGTGGGTCCATACTATCAGCCTCTCCACTTACATCCCTCTTCCGATGGCTGTTGTTTGTTGACCATGTTGACCACTCCACGCCGAGAGCACCAACGCGGTGGACGATGGAGAGGCCCAGGAAGGGAACAACCCGGAGCCGGCGAAGCCACAACAGCGGATGCCCACACTGAGGGGAGTACGAGGGCTGACTGGTCGGCTATGGGGTGAGGCTGACGTCGCCGGAAAATAACAGGAGGTGCGGGTGGGTAGAGGGATGGAATGGCGGCAGCACAGCCGGCCACGGGAGGAGGGAGTAGGCAGTCCCGCCGGTGCTGGTTTGGGCGGCAGAAGCAGGAAGATTAGAGATTGAAGAAGCACGACGGCCGTTTGATGGACATCCAACAGTCACTGCTATGTGTTGACTAAGTTGACAAAGCCTTGCGTACGTGTCAAATTTTTTTAGGACAGCGTCATCGCCAACCTAGTACACCCACAAGTCAGCCTCCAAATCTGTGGAAAATAGCATACAACCCATTTGCCATTATTTTCAATAATTTACAGCCCATTTGCTAATACTTAAGGATATTTCGAAGCCTATATTCTTTTTATTAGCATTACAGACCATATTCTGGCCACAGCTAAAAAATTCAACAAAATTTTGCATATTTTGGTGGGGTCCGAACTCTTTTAATCATGAAATTTCGAGTAACGTTAAAAATGATTTTAAAAAATTATATCAAAATAAAATACAATGAAATTTTCTCCGCCAAAAAATGAATAGAATTTAAAATCTTGAAATCCAGAAAAAATGAAATTTGAATCTAATTGCCGGTTGGCTTTGGTTTTAAAATTTACAGCCCATTTCTTACTACTTATAGCCCATTTTCTGGAGAAGCCGAATACATCCCTCCTCGTCTTGAAAGATTTGCAGCCCAGCAGGGCTGAGAAAAGCAAGTAGGCCTCGGCTGGGTATTCTCCAAAAAAAATAGAACTGGGCTAACCATTTTCAGAAAGAAAAGAGATATCAACTGGGCTCGTCATGTGCTTAAATAAAAGCATGGGCTAGACGGTCCACATCCCCTGCACAACGCACAGTTGAGCTCCGTCGCTAAAACTAAAAAAACTGGCCGAGCTGCTGGGTCCCTGGTGTTAGCCACTCGTTGTGTAATTTTCTTGTTTATTGACTACGTTGACAATGGCGTGGGACCTAGATGTCAAACCATTAGGAGGAAGTATTTTTTTGGCTTGTAATAACGAGGCACCTGCTTGCGTAATGCCATGACCCTAGTGGGTCCCTATTGTCAGCCTCTCCACGTACAGTCATCTCCTGATTCCTCTTGGTTGTTGACCATGTTGACAACTCCAGATGGCGGCGGGCGCACCGTGAGCGAACCAAGGAAGAGAACGACGCGAGGCCTCGGATGGGAACAAACAGGAGCAGTGGAAGATGCGGTAGTGTAGTGGCAGGCGGAGGGGAGTACAAGGGCAACAACATCTAACTCAAGCTTACAAACGGTACAAAAGCCCAAGGATTGATTGTTCATCAAATTTAGACAAAACCCAGATTGAACATGGCAATAACATCTAACCCAACCACTGTTTTTAGCAGTAACAAACAAATGGATCGGTCTGATCCATAAAATCAACATCCTATGCCAAAAAAATTACTGGAACATGACCACAAGTTGTTGTAAATAGAAGCCGAGCATGTTCAGAAGCCCATTTGTCCACCTGAAACTTCTTTTTTTGCTGTTCAACATATCCGTCCGTGAGAAATTTCTTGTTGAAAAACTTAAGCCTCATGGACAATAGTAACCTCGCATTCAACAGGAAGAATGTGACAAAGCTTCTATTTGCCTGGTTGGATGCATATCCTTCCATCGTTATTTTCCTCAAACAAATGTCATGAGAACTGAGAAAATCGCGGTACTTATTACGCCACCGATTGGTTATATGTTTTTCTCCATGTGTTAGTGCCTATGTACAGATGAAGATTGAAAATAGTTAAGGTCTAAAAAAGAGAGTGTCGAAAGAGCGACAGCTGAACGGTAATTCTAGTACAATATATATGGGCTTTCAATGTGCATGAAATAATCACCTTTATGTACAAATTCTCCAGACATGGAAAGCATCGCAGCAAGCCAATAGTTTTGTTCAGATCAATACTAAACATTCTGATATATTAGATCTTGACAGAATCCAGGACCATTGATTGGCTATCGCTGGACAAACTCTTCATTGAGCATATAACATAATATTAGTATCCAAAGTGTACTCCAAGATGATATAAAACTTATGCGCACAAATGAAAAATGCAGCTTGTGATTACAAAAGGGTAGATGATAATATACAGTACCTAAATAAGTCTGGAGCCAAAGACCATGTCGTGATGTTTAAACGGATCATGAATTAGGCCCAAGGTCTCAAGTTTAGGCGCAGAGATGACAGTTATTTGCGAAGGTTTATAACAATTATCAAGGAGCAACCTTTGAAGTGAATGGGCATCTTTGATGATGTGCTGCTATCCTTCAAAACAAATTCCAATGCTTTTAAGGCAAGGCAACTTTATTTGGAGACAATGGATACGAATTTCTAATCCAAAAACAAGTAGCAAGCGCTCCAGGGCAGGGCAACCGGAGTGGATGATGCTGTGTAGTGAGGCCTCCGATAGATAAACCACCACAAGCGAAAGTCTTTTTAGTTGTGGGAGTCAAATCATTAGTACCAAATTGTTTGGTAGATAGCACCGGGCTATGGTGAGGGTGTGGAGAGAGGAGGAAAACCACGAGATGGACAATGGTGGTGTGGGCACAAATACATGGCGTTTGGGTAGCGGTATGTAGTTTTCATAGTAATGGTAGAACTCAAGCTGCTGCAGTTTTTCGAATTCAGTGGATGTCAGCCAGGCGTCCACCAGGCAGGATATGGACAACAGGTAGCGTGTTGGGATGCAGAGGTGTTGAACGGGGCCCTCGTGGGAGCCCCCCCCCCCCACCCGGCTCTGAGGAGTTCAAATTCATGAATGCCAGATATCTGAAGACAGTCGAGATTAAGATGCGCGGTGCGCCAGAGAGTGCACCATCGAGATGCAAGGACTTGTGTGCGGCAGCCATCGTTGGTGGGGAGAAGGGAGATGATCTCCCCAAGGATGGCATCCGGGAGATCACTGATGCGGTCCACCAGAGATTCAACAGGTTCCTCAAATCCAGGTGGGAGGCGGCTCGCCGCTTCTCCCCGTGCTGCCGGGTGCGAGATCTACAACCGGTGTCGCCGCTGGCGGGAGCCTCATCTTCTTGGCGCTAGGGCCAGCTGACTCCATTTTCCTTGCGGGCATCGTGTCGAGCTCACGGATTTGAGCAGAGCAGGCAGAGACAAGCCTAGTGGCAGTGCGAGTGGGGAAGAAGAAGGGATGGGGTTTTCTGTAGGAGCGTGAAGGAAGGGGAACAGGCATTTTTTGTACGAGTGAGGAAGAAGGTGAGCGGGGGTTTTCTGTATGAGTGAGGAAGAAGGGGAGCGCGGGGAATTGGGGGGCGACGGAAAGGGGAGAGTCCAGCGGGATCCAGGTTTTTTCGGGAGCGCCCCAAATTCAAGAAATATGGGCTTTTCCTTGCAAAAAAACTAATGGCCTTTAAGATGGATTGGCTTTTGTATCGGCCTGGTCGGCTGCCGTCGTGTTTCTCGTCCTGGACGGTTTTAACACTAGAGGCAGCCCATAAGAGACACACTCCTGTTCGAAAGAAAGAGACGCCCTCCAGCTTATCGCTCCTCATCGGTAACCTTTTTCAACTTTAAAAAAATTATGGCTCCTTCTCAGGCCCACTTGCCATCCACCAAATTAGAGGATGCGGAACTGCATGCAAACACTCACACTGGTCATAGCGCGGCAAAATGAGGTTTCAACATTCACATTAAACTAAGGTTCAGAAGATACGGTATGCATACTAACATTCACAAACACAAAAGTTCAGCATGTTTATGCATCTCGATGATTCACCATACTATAACAAAGACAAAGTTGTGAGAAGGTGCAGAAATAAAGAAAAACGATCGATGCTTGTCTGAGCAAAGGGCCTCCCTGCGCACGCATTAATTTCCTGGGCATGCTTGTTTCTTCTCAATGTTGCGAGCACTTTGAGCATGTTGACAACTCCACAGCTAGCTGCTTGTTTGCTCCTCCACTACTCGTCGGCCAGGCCGTATTTGACTCGGGACTCTTTTATCTTGCGGTGACGTTGTGGCTGCACTGCTTGTTTGCTCCTCCACACATGACAGGCTCGTTCCACATTGCAATCAGCAAGTCAACGTACGAATAAGCTTATTTCATCTTTCGCTGGTCATTGTACCTAGTTATGAATGTAGGAATACCTGGAGCACCATGAGGTTAGCTGCAGGTAGATACAGCCATATAATTTTGTGCGGTTCTACAAAAATTGGGGTTTTTGTCCCTTCCCCTTCTTATGAGAATTCTTCTTGAAGTTGGTACAATGTGACGCCTTGTTCTTTGCATCAAACTTGCCTTTCCCCTAAGATTTGTTCTTGTTGTTTTTGGGCTTGTGGGCTGGAAGTTCTTCTCGTGTACCATGTGGGCACTAGAAGCTCCCTCAGTGACTCGAGCATGTGTGTCTTTTGCTCTCGCCTTCTCTTCAAAAGCAAGAGTGCTAATGAGATCCAAAACGGAAAACTCATGTCTCTTGTGTTTCAGAAAAGTAGCAAAATTGTTCCACGAAGGTGGAAGCTTGGCAATGATGGTCCCAGCAACAAATTTGTTCGGCAACACACACTTAAAGTACTCAAGTTCCTTAGCGAGTGACTGTATATCATGAGCTTGCTGAACAACAGAGTGCTCATCAGTCATCTTGTAGTCACAGAATTGCTCCATGACATACAACTCGCTGCCAGCGTCCGAGGCCCCAAACATGGCCTCGAGCGCAGCCCACATGTCTTTGCCGCTGTCAAACGACATATATGAATCAACAATGGACTCGTTAAGAACACTCAGAAGGGCGCCTTTGAAGAGGGTATCCATGTTCTCAAAAGCTTCCTGCTGTGTAGGATTAAGATCACCCTCAGGCTTGCTCTTAGTGGCGTCATAGCAGTACATGATCTGAAACCAGTAAACTGCCCTCGTGCGCCACGTTTTATATTGCACCCCCTTAAAGGTAGGTGGCTTGAAAAGCGCAGCAAAACCACTAGGAGTAAATTGCCTATAATCAGGTTTTTGTATTGGATTGTTGAATATGAGCAAACTACATGAGATTTAACCCGAATAAACAACAAATAGATCATGACGACAATTGCAAAGATCAAAGTAATGATGCGGACTAAACCAGGAGGACAGAATCACATACTGTGCAGCGGGAGCAGAACCGCTGTGGTTGATGTTGTCACTCATGTCGTTGATGAAGAGGTTGCCGAGGTCGGGCAAGAAGGTTGTCATTGAGGAAGTCGTCGCTCGCAGCAGTCGCGCGACTGTGCTCCCCGAAACCTGATCGCCCCTCTTCCATACAGGATCATGAAAGGCAGGGTTTCGGAGGACAACTGTCCCTTCTCGCGGTGCATGCCAAAAGGAGGGATGAAGAATACTTGCGTGGCGACACTGTGATCTGGAATGGTGTGAAACCATATGATACAGCGGCGGCTAGGGTAGATCCTGTCAGGTCGGTCGTGCGAGTAAACCCCACGTCCAAGTCAATAATAGCCCCACTATCCAAAAGAATCGGAAACGGCTGAGTAATTAAGGCGTCCGTTAATTATTAATTAATGACTGGATTTGTGCCATTTTTGTTCTTGTCAGTCACCTTTTCCTATGTGACCACAGGAAATCTAGACGTGCTCATTCTCATTTGCATTGTCAACCCAACACTCCCTAATTTTTTTCTATTTCGACCAAGAGACCGGTCAGGCCCGCCCCAACCCCACTTTATTTCCCTTTTCAACCAAGAGATAGGTTCCACTATCCATTCTCTATAGTACCCTTTTCCCTCTATTAGTAAAAATGTAGGTGGTGTTCGTGTGTTCGACTAGCCGACGCAGCTAGCTACAGTTGCGGAGACAGGGGCAGCAGCAGGGGCCCTGCTCCCCCCATCTCTATCCTTCTCTTGGAGCGTGTCAAGTACTGCTTCCCATGTGTCCCAAGGCATCACATGATTTTAGTAACAAATTGAACTTTGCACGTGCTATGCACGTACCCATGTACTAGTAGTACTAGTAGGTAGTAGATAGAGAAGAGAAGAGATGTAGATAAAACTCGATCAATAAATGCATGGTTAATAATACAGCTAACGGTCGGCTATAAGGAGTTGCCACGTCATCCACAGTCAACCTCTTAGCCGGCATGTACAATAGTAAGTTCTAAATTGTGTACTAGTTTATCAATAGTTGGCCCACCTTACATCCTCACAAAGCGTCTTGGGTCTCGTGTTGCAGCTGGCTACTAACCAAGAGCCCACTTCTGTTCTCTCTCCTCCAACTAAGAAAATATATATTATTCTATTCCTTTTAGCCTGCTTATGTCACCCTATTGTACTTGCTCTAACTACGCCACCGCATTCAGGTCGCACTTTGTATGACTCACATGTGGTCGCAGACCCTACATTAGGTGGACAACTAGATGTGTCAAATTATCAAGTTAGCTGCCTCTTCGTGTGCAAATGCACTCCACCATGGGTGTACCCGCGCGTGTGCGGGAGGGGACGAGTGTGTGCGTGCACCTCTTCTCTTTGTCTCTCTTGCTCTCTCTCTCTCTCTCTCGTCTAGAGTACATTTTAGTGACATCACAAGTCCTATAGCCTGCTGACTAGGCCTTATTTGACTGGCTCTAAAGTTACTCTCCATTGTGAGTAGTCTAATACCGGGCATGCAGCGGGCGGTGCCCTCGGCCGGCGTGCCGCTTCAATGGCGGACGCAATGAGAGGTTGCGTCGCCCTGACTTGCCATCAATGTAGAGCGGCGGGCTCAGCTGGTGCCGGGCGGGAAGCGCGTGCGAGAGGGGGGACGGGTTTTTGGTGGGCCAGGAAGGTGAGAAGCCAGCTTCGGATCGGTCCGGACGGGGAAATATCAGGTGCCCCCATCCTTTTGGTGCTCCCATACTCCATGTGCTAGTACTACTGTAGTACAATAGTGTGGGCTACGTAGAGGGCGTAGTAAGCAAGCTTCTCATCGTTCTGCGAGTTGACAAGACACATCAAAGTAGTAGTTTTTCTAAACGTACATTAAAGTAGTAGTGTATTCGTCTCCAAAGAGGGCCGACCATGTCCATGGCCACCATCCCATCCCGTGATCCATCATTGAGTACGTGCATGATTTGCGTGCCATTGAAGAAACAAATTGCATACATGCCATTGAAGAAATTAAAAAAAAAACACGCTAGCGCGTCATGGTCGAACTTTGATTCGTTCACGCATGGTTCCCGACCCTCCACTAAGTGAAAACTACTACACGCGTCAAATTATCACATGAGCTAGCTGCCTCTTCATCCAGAAATGAGCTCCACCGTGTACCCGCGCGTGTGTGTTAGGGAAAGAGGCAAAGAGTACGTGCGTCCGTGCTTGCGGGTGATTCGTGCACGTACTCGGCCTACGTTGGTGACCGTTGGTGAGTCTCACTTATCTCTACTTCTCTACATGTACATCTACATCTGCATCTATGTCTACACTACATCTACATCTACATCTACTATAGCACAACAAGTTTTAAACATGAGACAAACCATTTTCTTGCATGACACGACCTGGATGCTGGATGTCCCACGCGTCGGCAAGAGGAGGAAGAACGATTTCCAACGACCGAGAAGGACCAAGGAACCGTGCGGTGGAGCATCTGCACTCGGCCCCTCCCAATGCAAAATCATTAAATGAAGGATGCTTACCTACAACAACATAAGCACCTATGAATTGGAGGCTTTAGTTGCTAAACTTTTTAATGTGCTTAGCACCTCATGTTAGCACCGGTACATTCTGCTAAACTTTTTAATGTGCTTAGCACCTCATGTTAGCATCAGTGCATTGGATGTTTTAGTTGCACCAGCGCACCGCCCGACACGCTCGCTTGCGCTTGCACCAGCGCACCACCCGACGCGGGGGCAGCCTGTCTCGCGAGCTGCCTTGTCGACCTCTTCGGCAAGGCCAGCCTCTACGACAAGCCCGCCTCCGACGCCGAGGCCCTCCACTCCGTCGACCCCCTCTCCGAGCTTTTCGAGAAGCTCACCGTCTCCGACGCGGCCTCCACCGACGAGTTCCCCGCCGACGTGGTGGTCGTTGACGATCCGGTCCCTCCTGTCGCCAGCGACGCTGACGCCAGCACCGTCGCGGAGGTGCTGGTCACTGGCCACAGCGGGGACTCCGTTGGGGCCGCCCAGGACCCGTTGAGAGCAGCCATGCAGGGCCTGGCCACTCCCGTTGCTGCCAACGCCGATGGGGCGACACTAGAGGCGTTCCATGTCACACTCCTTGACAGCGCCAACAAGATGGCGGCTACGAAGCGCTGCGCGGAGGCCAACCAACGCGAGATCGACCGCATCGCAGGCGGCACGCCAGCTGCTGGCGAGCCCAGCCCAGCCGGCACTGTTCGGCAACGTGGCGCGGCCATAGCCAGCATGCTGGGGGTCGGACGACCGATCTACGCCACCCCCGCGCAGAACCTGCGTGCCGCCCAAGCGGCGGCAGAAGAGTTGGAGCACCTAGAGGGCGACGAGCACCGCAGCTAGATGGTGCACCTCCAGGAGCTCCTCGACGCTACGAATATGCAGCAAGACGCGTGCAACCGCGTGGTGGAAGCAGGCAAGCAAGCCGAAAACCACCCCCCCACCCCCCGCCTCAAGCATCGAGCGACCTCCCGGTCCCCAAGCGGCGGTGACCGCGGCCAGCGGAACCCGAAGCCGGCTGCTAGCCGCAGTCGGCGCACCCGCCTGACGGTTGTCAACAACCGGCAAGTTCCCCCAAGAGTGGAGGACCGGCGCCAGCAGGATGAGCGTCCCCCTCCTCGCAGGGAGAGGCTGGCCTCTCCGGCGCCGGTAGACCACCCGATTCTCGGGGGGCGGCTAGGCCCCCGTGAAGGAGTCGGCGAGAATGATGCCCGCCACCGGACCGAGCGGCTAGCTCGGTCCCTGGCAGTCGAGGAGGAGGACACTATCGACCCGGCCTGCTTCGGCCCCCGCATCCGTGACGAGCCCTTCCCCAAAGGGTTCTCGCTCCCCTGAGACACTCCCAAGTACACCGGCTCTGTGAAGCCGGAGGACTGGCTGACCGACTATGCTATGGCAGTCAGCATAGCAAACGGCAACAAGCGCGTTGCCGTGAAGTATGTTCCACTCATGCTCTAGGGCACGGCCCGGACATGGCTGAATAGCCTCAAACCCTACAGCGTCAACAGCTGGTTGGACTTCGCCGACGTCTTCGTCCACAAATTCACCAGCAGCTACAAGCGGCCCCCCAAGCCACGCCAGCTCTCCATGTGCGTTCAGGGCCAGACCGAGTCCACCAGCGACTACCTGACGCGCTGGGACGAGCTGCGCAACACCTGCGAAGGGGTGCACGAGGTGTAGGCCATCGAGTACTTCACCGCCGAGTGCAGAGAGGGCACCCTGCTCAAACACAAGCTTCTGTGCGACGAGCCGGCCACATTGGACGAGCTCCTGGTCGTGGCGGACAAGTACGCCACCGCCGACTCCTCCATGAAGTCGGAGATCTGGGTTGACGCGTCCGGGAAGGTGCCTCCACCGGCTCCCCAAACACCGGCTGGTGACTCCAACTGGTGCCAGCAGCCGAACGACAACAAGCGCAAGGCCCAGCAGCCGGCTTCAAACAACCGGCAGGTGGCGACCGTCGCGGACGAGCAGCCGGCATGCCAACCCGGCCCCAAGCGCCAGAAGGGCGGCAAGGGTGCCTGGCTGCCTGCCTTCTCCTTCGAGCAAACCCTCGATGCCCCGTGCAAGTTCCACAGCAGCGCGAAGCCGTCTAACCACACCACTCGGCAGTGTAACTGGCTCGCCAGAATCACCAAGGGTGAGGGCCTACCGCCTCCTCCTGCCAGCGCGGCGGCTCCGCCTCCTCAGCAGCCGGCGGCCCGCCCAGTTGGCTTGCTCCAAGACGAGTTCCCCGACCCCAACGCCACCTACGTCGTCTTCACCAGTGAAGCCAACGACAAGCACAGCCGGCGCCAGCACCATCGCGAGGTGAATGTTGTCGCCCCAGAGGTCCCCCAATTCATGCACTAGTCGGAGAGGCCCATCTCCTGGAGCCGTGATGACCACCCGGCCGTGATGCGCTCACCGGGTGCTAGACTCCACCTTCTCAACGGAGAGGCGGGCCTGCCGCTTCTCCCGGATCCTGATAAACGCCGGTAGCAGCATCAACATCCTCTACCACGACACCATGGAGAAGTTGGGCACCAAGGAGAACCAGCTCCTGCCCAGCCGGACCGTGTTCCATGGCATCTTCCCCGGGCTTTCCTGCTCTCCAATCGGCAAAATCAAGATTGATGTCCTGTTCGGTGACAAGACCCACTTCCACCGCGAGCCAATCTGGTTCGAGATGGTTGACTTGGACAGCCCCTACCACGCGCTCTTGGGCCAGCCTACACTGGCCAAATTCATGGCGGTGCCGCATTACGCCTATCTGAAGATGAAGATGTCGACTCCCAAGGGCATCATCACCATTGCCGGCGACTACCAGAAGTCGCTCACGTGCGCCGCTGCCAGCTCCCGGCTGGTCGAGTCCCTCGTCATCACCGAAGAGAAGCGCCTCCTTGACCGGGCTGTGGCCATGGCCAGCGAGCAGCCGGCCATCCCATCTGACCCCAAGGACGCGGAGACCGGGGCCTCCTTCCAGCCAGCCAAGGAAACCAAGAAGATCGCCTTGGACCCGGCGCACCCGGAGAGATTTGCTGTCATGGGGTCTCACCTCGACAGTAAATAGGAAAGCGAGCTCGTCGACTTCCTCCATGAGAATCGGGATATCTTCGCATGGTCCCCCAAGGACATGCCAGGTGTTCCGACGGATTTCGCCGAGCACAAGCTACATGTGAGATCGGATGCAAAACCGGTCAAGCAACCCCTCCGCCACCTATCAAAAGAGAAGAGAAGGATCGTTGGTGAAGAAATCGCCCGGCTTCTGGCAGCCGGCTTCATCATGGAAGTGTTCTACCCGGGCTGGCTTGCCAACCCAGTCCTCGTTTTGAAGAAAAACAACAAGTGGCGCATGTGTATCGACTACACTAGCCTCAACAAAGCCTGCCCCAAGGACCCTTTTGCCTTGCCCCGGATAGATCAAGTGATCGACTCCACGACCGGCTGCGAGCTGTTGTCCTTCTTGGACATCTACTCTGGCTACCACTAGATCAAGCTGGACCCGGCCGACCGACTGAAGACCGCCTTCATCACCCCTTACGACGCCTTCTGCTACATCACCATGATGTTCGGCTTGAGGAATGCCGGCGCCACCTTTCAGCGCTGCATGCAGAAGTGCCTCCTGAAGCAACGCGGCAGGAATGCCCACGTCTATGTGGACGACGTTGTGGTGAAGACGGAGAAGCGCGGCACCCTTTTGGAGGATCTCAAGGAGATCTTCGCCAACCTGCGCCGCTTCCAGATCAAGCTCAACCTGGAGAAGTGTGTCTTCGGAGTACCAGCCGGCCAGCTCCTTGGCTTCCTTGTTTCTAAGCGCGAGATCGAGTGCAACCCCGTGAAGATCAAGGCCATTGAGCGGATGAAGAAGCCGACCTAGCTGCGGGATGTCCAAAAGTTCACCGGGTGCTTAGCCTCTCTCAGCCGGTTCATCAGTCGGCTGGGTGAGAAGGCCCTCCCTCTGTACCAGCTGATGAAGAAGACCACATGCTTTGAGTGGACCGATCAGGCGGACGAGGCATTCCTCCAACTCAAGCGGATGCTCTCCATGCCGCCTGTTCTGGCCGCTCCAGCTGCAAAAGAGCCCATGTTCCTCTACATCACCGCTACCAGCCGGGTCGTCAGCACCGTGATCATTGTCGAACGCCCAGAAGACGGCAAGGCATAGCCGGTCCAGAGGCCGGTCTACTACCTGAGCGAGGTGTTGTCTTCCTCCAAGCAGAACTACCCCCACTACCAGAAGATGTGCTACGGCGTGTACTTCACCGCCAAGAAGCTGAAGCAGTACTTCCAGGAGCACACCATCATGGTCATCTGCACCGCCCCCCTTGCTGAAATCATGGGCAACAGAGACGCCTCAGGCCAGGTGGCAAAGTGGGCCATCGAGCTGGCTCCCCACACCATCCTCTACCAGCCCCGCACCGCCATCAAGTCCTAAGCGCTGGCCGACTTCCTTGTCGACTGGGCCGAGACCCAGTACCTGCCGCCAGCGCCAGATTCCACGCATTGGCGGATGCACTTTGATGGCTCGAAGATGCGCACCGGTTTGGGAGCCGGCATCGTCCTCACCTCTCCCAAAGGCAACAAGCACAAGTACACACTACAGATCCACTTTGCCACCTCCAACAACATGGCCGAGTACGAGGCGCTCGTCCACGGACTCCGGCTAGCCAAGGAGATCGGCATCTGCTGCATTATGTGCTACAGCGACTCGAACTTGGTGATCCAACAGTCTTCTGGCGACTGGGACGCCCAGGACGCCAACATGGCTAGCTACCGCTTCCTCGTCCAGCAGATGAGCGGACACTTTGACGGGTGCGAGTTCCTCCACGTGCCACGGCCCGACAATGAAGCAGCTGATGCCCTGGCATGGATTGGCTCCACTCGGCAGGCCATACCAGCTGTTGTCTCCCTCGAGTGCCTGCGCAAGCCATCTGTCAAACCTTTGCCGGAATAAGAATCCATCTTCACGCCGGCTGACCCTGGAACAGTCGGATCCAGCTCGGGGACTTCAGCAGTCGGCCCGGGGACTTCTGCCGGCGGCCCGGGGGCTGCAGACCCGCACCCGGCCCGGGGACCCCAGAACCCGGCACGGGGACTGCTGCAGTCGGCTCGGGTACTTCAGCGATGCAGCAAGCAGCGGCCGGCTCCGACCCGCCGCCTCCCAACCCGGCCGCCCTGGTACCGGTTGCCGTCATGATGGTGGTAGAAGCTCCATCCTGGGCGTAGCCCATCCTCAACTTTCTGCTAAGCCGAGAGCTACCAGCCGACGAGATCTTGGCCCGGCATGTGCAACGCCGGGTGGCCGCATACACAATTGTCAACAGAGAGCTCATCAGGTGCAACATGACTCGTGTCTTCCAGCACTGCGTAGAGCCGGAGAAGGACATAGCAGTCCTCAGGGATATTCATCAAGGCGAATGTGGCCACCATGCCGCCTCCAGAGCCCTCGTCGCCAAAGCTTTCCGCCATGGTTTCTTCTGGCCGACTGCTTTGGATGATGCCAAGGAGTTGGTCCGCAAGTGCAAGGTGTCGTGGACTTGACACGGCAGATGTCCTAGCGGAAGGACTTAGTCGTGGAGCCATCGCAACTAGGTTAACTTGAAGGGGTTAAATGGGACAAAGGACACAGAGAGTTTACCCAGGTTCGGCCCCTCTCAATGAGGTAAAAGCCTACTCCTGCTTTGTGTTGTATTGCTAGGGTTTCGATTACCAGGGAGCGAATACGCTTGACCTAGTTCCCGATTGTTTGTTACCTGTCCCTAAACCGCCGCCGGGTCGTCCCTTTATATCCACAGGTTGGTGCCCGGCGGTTCACAGAATCCCGGCCGGCTCATAAACGTGTCCAACACGGTATCCTCTCTTTCCTATCTTACAATACAAGTCATATACTTATGGCGGTTTACATCTATGGGCCCTAACTCGCCTTTGGGCTTTGGGCCTTCTTATTAAGTCTCCTTCGTAAGTCGCCATCTTCTATGTCTTCATGGGCTTCAATACAGGTAAACCACTATGAGCATAACCCGGCCCCTCCTGGGCGGTTTATACTCAATAGTTATATCCCCAGCATTAGGCCCCAGGTTGATATGAACTTGTTCATATCAATCTTCAATACTTGACTTAGAAAAAATCCTTCCTCATCAGTCCTTATGAAAATTTATAACCCGCCACGACGTCTACTCATAGCATTGTGCTAACCCGCCATGACATCATCTTGCATTAATATCGCACGAGGCCCAAATTTCAGCCTCCTTGATTCCCGCGTATAACATCTATCCACTGCCTTATAAATAGGGATATGGGTCCTTTTCATTTTCCCCCCTTGCCTCCTCATCTTCATCCTCTTCCTTGCCACGCCACACGCGCCCGAGCTCCGCCGCCGTCGACCTCATGAGCTGCCTCCACTCCAGCCGCTACATCGTCCTGAACGCATCAGAGCACCGCCGCGCGCCACCGCTGTCCAACAGCCCAGATAAGTCCCCCTATTTTCCTCACCGCAGATCTCCATTAGGGTTTGCTTGAGTTCTTCAGAGTTCATCTCGGTTCATCTTTGTTCCTCCATAGACCATGTAGTGTTTGATCCAAATATAGTACCAATCTTGTGCGATAGCAGTTTAGCACTCATTTTTAATATATGAACGCCTCCCCTCCATAGGAGATCTCATCTGAGCACGTGAACTGTCTTGCTGCCGCTACGTTAGGTTAGAATTTTTCTTCATTATTTGAACTGCTATAGATCCAAAATTATAACACCAATCTGTGAAACCTGTTTTTCACCACTTAGCCATTTTCCAACTTCAGATTCTATGCTTTCAATATCCGTGTAGGCGGTTTAACCTTAGAAAATAATAACCTGCCAGGTACCATTAGTCCCCTCTTAAACCGCCAAGTGCTCGTCCTTGTGATCTGATAACGTTACAGTCCGGTTTAACATTTATGCATGCTTCAACACTTTCTGCCTGTTAAACATGAACCTTAAACCGGCACAAATCTTTTCCAGGTTATCGTACAAATGGCCAAATCTTTTTATTCCTGTAATTGGGTTCAATCCCGGGTTACAGAAGAAGAATTGAACGGGTGGGTTGCAACCGCCGCTTTAGCGAAAAAGGAAGACATCCACTGGAGAGCCCCCGGTCCAGAAAATCCTCTTGAGCCCAAGGATGGGGAAGTGATCATTTTTGTTGATCATCTGAGTCGAGGGTTCAGCCCTCCCGGATCAAAAAATTTCCGTGATGTGCTTCACTTCTTCCAACTTCACCCTCAAGATATTGGGCCTAACTCCGTGTCCAATATTTGCAATTTTCAAGTGTTTTGTGAAGCCTACCTGCAAGCAGAGCCCACAGTCGACCTGTTCAGAGATTTCTTCTATTTAAACTACCGTATTGAATTTACGGATGGGCCCAATACTGAACTTGGCGGGGTTTCAATTCAGAAGAGAAAAGATGTCAGCTTCCCTCACGCTAGGCATCATAGCCATCCCAAAGATTGGAATCAAACTTGGTTCTATTGCCAAGATACATCTCCAGCTGGCGAGAATCCTCTGCCGGGTTAGCGTGCTCACCGGCTTACCAATGCACATCCATTCCCCCAAAGACTCAATGCAAAGGAACGGTCCAAATATGCACCACAGCTCTCAAAGCTCAGAGCCTTTATGGCAAACGGTTCGACAGGCATTGATTTCGTCCGTTGCTGGGTATCTTGGAGCATTTTGCCTTTAAGCCGTCGCCCCTGTTTAATATGTGAGTACACAGGGGATGTGAAAGACCCTCAACGCCACACTGATATTCAGCTGAGTGATGCTGAAATTACTGAATCTGTCAAGAAGATGTTGGATGAACCGGTGGCCGACTGTAGCAAAACAAGACTTAGTCCTTTCTACGCTTCAAATAAACCGCCAGCTATAAGAATTTGCCCCACTCCTGCTTTAATCCATATTCTTAATACTCCTTTATGATCTTTTCAATCTTTAAACAGGGTGATGATCCGTTCTGGAAGAAGAAACCGCAGGATAAACCGGCCAAAACACTTCGTGCCAAGACCAAGGTCAACAAGAAGCCCGCCAAGAAGAAACACACCGAGCCTACCAAGTTAAACATTGATGATGATAATCCGGAGTCAGAGGTAGAACTTGATTCACTTGGCTCTTTTTTCATACATCTCATTGATGATGATTTTTACCAGGACAATGCAGAAGCTAGCCGCGCAAACGATGTAGAGGTAACTATTCTCTCATCCGGTTCAGAACCTCTACCCACACAGAAAACCAGACAAGCAAGCCGGAAAGTAAGATTTTCTCACCCCCTAGCTTACTTGGATCCAAACTTTCTTTTGAAGACGCAGCAACACGAAGCTCGCCGCACAACCCGGCATAGCGGCCATGTGGTCACTTCTTCCGGTTTACCGAACTCGCCAGTTCGTAAACGCCGCCCAGAGGTCTCTTCTATTTCTGACACATCTTATCCCAAGGCGGGTTATTTCCAACAACCTCTTAATCCGTCCGATTCAAACTATCAGGGAACTTCCCATTCATCCTCTGGCGAGTCCACAGGGACACAAATCCCAACCCTCAAAACTGTTCCTGGGTGAGCATTTTTAACTAACCCCTTATACCTTATGCTTGATCATTATACTAACCTGTTATTTGTGTCTCTGTCAGAGCCAAGGCCAGACCCAGTAAAAAGGCCAAATTGAACAAACCGGCTGATGACAGCGCGCCAACTGATCCAGAAAAGAACCCGGAACAGTTTGACCCAAATACTGAAGCTATTCTTGATAATCCGCCACCGCAAGATCATGAAACCTTTGTTGAACAGATGGAAATTGATCCGATGGGGCATGCTGATAACCCGCCAAGCCCAACTAAGGATGCTGATGATCAAGCCGATGATGTTGTAGTTACCGGTGTCGGGTGTACAGCCCCAGGCAACCCCACTGTTCTGTCAAAACATAGTGCCAAAGAAGAATTTTCTGCTGTTAACAAGGGCAAGTGGAAGGTGGACTTGGAAAGCTATACCCACCTCAGCGCCCAAGATATTCATTCTGGGTTTTTAAACCATTTGCACACAAGCCGTGACTATGAAGCCGGTTTACTGAACATGGTGAAGGAGCGATATGAGGTAAATGATGTTAACTCTGCATAAATATTCTTCCCTTAGCCGCCAAGTTTACTGGACATAAAAGAATAGAATGTTCTGCAAACTTTCAAGAACCATATAGATCAACTCTACTAGCCTGCAAGGGCCGGTTTATAATGTCAATATGAACCGGGACTTTAGAATAATAACTCTTCAATTTCGCCTGTGTAGCCCCCAAGGGTCGACTTAACAAATATGTTAAGTTGAGACTAATTATGCTGTAAGGCTCAAAATTATTACTTAAGACCTTTATAATCCGGTTGACCATCAAGCTGATAGTTGTTATGTGCTTGGGACTTAAAAAAAAATTGATAAGAAGCAATAGACATTAGCCCCCAAGTGCCAAGTATATTACTTGTTATGTGCTTGGGACTTTGAATATGCACTGCTATGTAATTAATTACCTGTCTCTTGCAGGCTGATCTTAACAAGAAGGAATCTCAAATCGCCGACCTTCAAGAAAATATCAAGTCGCAACAAGCCGAGACCTCCAAAGCCAAGGAGGAACTGACCAGTGCCTTAACAGCAATGGAGAAACTGAAGGAGAGCTTCAAGAATGAGCGGGCAGGTTGGGATATAGAAAAGTCAACTCTGCTGAAGAGGGCTGAGGATGCTGAGGCTGCCCTTAATCTGGTAACTGAGGAGCTGACTGGCTTGAAACAACAAATAAATGCAATGACCGCTGCCGTATTTGGTAAATAACTTGTTCATAAGCTTTGAACATGTATTATATAAGCGACTGCCGGTTTACCGATGTTTTTGATGATGCAGGAACTCGTATTGCTCATCTTGGCTCAGATATGCGGCAAAAACTGAAAGCCACCTATACACTTATAGAGCAATTATATACTGGCGTACAATGGGTTATCTGCACAGCCTCCCATAATAAACCGCCCCCAACCTTGATCAAGGAGACGTTGGAAAGGCTGGCGATGATGCCTGCACGGTTTGAAGAGCTGAAGAAGTCAGCTGCCAGGGCGGGTGCTCTTACTGCACTGACTCGGGCCAAAGCTTGGATATCTGATCTTGATCCGACCGATGTGGGAAACGGCTACCCGAGTATAAAGGAGGATGGGTCAGAGTTTAATAACGATGACCTCAGAGCCTTGATGAGGGAAATGCGCCCATTGGCTGAAGAAACCGATCTTTCACATTATCAGTCGATTTATGATGCCAACAACAAGAGAGTTAACGCGCCAATTTATGATGCTCCAAACCTTATTCCTCCAATCCGTAAGCATACCTATGCCCCTGATGTTGACCCCTCCACACTTATAAGAGATGAAGCTGTATTCAAGGCATTAACTGGGATTGATTGGACCACCATTGACTTCCAGCCACTGGGTAGAGAGGAGGAAGATGAACCGGCGCTGGACGATCCGCAACCTTCAAGTCAGCCAGGCCAGGACTCGTAAACCGGAGGCCGGTTTAGCAGCTGCTTCCTTTTAAAACTTGTTAAAACAATTATTCTTTTGGGCACCAAACGCCTTGTAATAGGCTAGCTTAAACTCTTGTTCTGCTATGCCATCGTGCATATTTACTTTGCATGGCACTGCCAATCCACCATGTTAAGATATGCCACTTATGCTTATAATATTAACAATGTGGAATCTGTTCCTGCATGCAAAGGATTAAAGGTGTCCTGGCGGTTTACCGCTGGATGGGTCATAATGCCCAATATAAAACCATGGAAACTAACATAGCTTGTACCCAAGGCTGGACTTTAAGAATAACCAAATTTGAAATATATCATACCTGTGATATTTGATCACACTGTTGGTTTATCAAACCGGTGTAGTAAGGGGAGAACCCAAACTTTGAGCACTGGTAATCATCATAGATTTGCTTGTCTTATGTACAAAACCAGGCCGGGTTAATAAACACCGGATATTATCTTATCTCATACTGGCGACTTATAGTCAAAAACCAGGCCGGGTTAATAAACACCGGATTAATTATGATCATAAAACATTATAATCCTTATCAAATAAACCTCAAAAAGACCAAAATAAAACAAACAAAAAAACGAGGCTTTTCATGGGCTGCCAGGCCGAAAATCAAGTGCTTTCACGGGCCGCACAGCCACTGAGTTCAACCTATATACAAACCTTATAAGATGGGCCTCACATAACCAATCGTCGTTTTAACTTTGACAAGTTCAGGGTCTGTATAAGATTGACTTGTCAAACGTTCGGCGGGTCATTCCAGGAATACCTGGGCGGAGTGGCTTACTTAAAAAGGCAGGATAACCCGGGGTTTTAGGTGAATACACCTGGCTTCCAAGCCTGGCTTTTAAGCCTATTACAAGGGTTATACAAACTCTTTGTTCTTTAGAATCAAAGGAGCCCCCAAGTAATATTTTTGAGCTGTGCTCAAGGGGCACCTATGTTTGAGCTATGATTTTGCAACAGACTCTCTTTGGTACCTTTAACCTGGGTAGCAAGCCCCCAAGTTTTTTTTCCAGTTGGCTTATAAGCCGGTTCAAAGGGTAATCCTAACTTCGCTCATAAGCTTATCCCCCAAGTAACCAAAAACTCATTAAGGAAAAACGACGGAGGCCTTGCTTTAGCAGGGGTGCCGGTTTAATATATACATTGTCAAAAATATGTACATCAGGAGAGCCAATGGCTCAGGTGTAGTAAGGCCGAAGATGAGCAATATTCCACGGCCGGCGAGTCTCTTCCTCTGACGTGCGTGAGTCCTTGTGGTCTCGAACATCAATAAGGTAGTATGACCTGTTGTTCAGATTCTTGCTGACCACAAAGGGTCCTTCCCAAGGTGGGGATAACTTGTGCATATCAGTCTGATCCTGGATAAGCCGGAGCACTAAGTTACCTTCTTGAAAGGTTCTGGTCTTGACCCGGCGGCTGTGATAATGACGTAGATCTTGCTGGTTAATCGCCGAACGAGCTGCTGCGAGATCACGCGCTTCATCTAACAGGTCATGTGCTTCCTGACGTCCCTTTTCATTATCAGCTTCAACGTAAGCCGACACCCGAGGTTAGTCGTGACGGATGTCACTGGGGAGAACCGCCTCTGCTCCATAAACCATGAAAAAAGGTGTGTAACCCATAGATCTGTTGGGCGTCGTGTTGATGCTCCATAGCACCGAGGGTAACTCCTCTACCCAACAACCCGGCGTCCACTGTAAGGGAACCATAAGCCGGGGCTTGATGCCTCTTAGGATCTCTTGATTGGCTCTCTCAGTTTGACCATTAGATTGGGGGTGAGCCACCGATGATACATCTAGCCGGATATGCTCACGTTGACAAAATTCTTTCATAGCACCCTTGGAGAGATTAGTGCCATTGTCTGTTACAATGTTGTGTGGGAAGCCAAAACGGAAGATCACCTTCTTCATGAATTGAACCGCCATTGCTGCATCACACTTACTGACTGGCTCTGCCTCTACCCACTTAGTGAATTTATCAACCGCCACCAAGAGGTGGGTCTTCTTATCCTTGGACCTCTTAAAAGGTCCAACCATATCAAGCCCCCAAACTGCAAACGGCCAAGTGATTGGAATCATTCTCAACTCCTGAGCCGGAACATGAGCTTGACGTGAAAACTTTTGACAACTATCACATTTTTTGACCAAGTCCTCAGCATCAGCATGAGCTGTCAGCCAATAAAAACCGTGACGAAAAGCCTTGGCTACAAGAGATTTAGAGCCGGCGTGATGACCACAATCTCCTTCATGGATCTCACGCAGAATCTCACAGCCTTCTTCAGGAGAAACACAACACTGAAACGCCCCAGTAACACTGCAATGGTGCAGCTCTCCATTGACAATTGTCATTGACTTGGACCGCCGGGTTATTTGCCTGGCCAAGGTTTCATCCTCAAGTAACTCGCCCCGGGTCATATATGCCAAATATGGAACTGTCCAATCAGGAATAACATGAAGAGCTGCCACCAACTGAGCTTCCGGGTCAGGAATAGCCAAATCCTCCTCTGTAGGTAACTTGACCTGCGGGTTATGCAAAACATCAAGAAAGACATTAGGTGGCACCAGTTTACGTTGAGAACCCAACCGGCTTAAGGCATCAGCCGCTTCATTTTTCCTCCGATCAACATGCTCAACTTGATAACCCTTGAAGTGACCAGCAATAACATCCACCTCTCATCGATAAGCCGCCACGAGGGGATACTTAGAATCCCAAGTACCAGAGACTTGTTGAGCCACCAAATCTGAGTCACCAAAGCACCTTACCCGGCTTAAGTTCATCTCCTTAGCCATCCGAAGACCGTGGAGCAAGGCCTCATATTCAGCTGCATTGTTAGTACAAGGGAACATCAAACAGAGAACATAACAAAATTTATCACCTCGAGGGGAAGCAAGCACAACTCCAGCCCCCGAGCCCTCCAATTGCCTGGACCCATCAAAGTGAATAGTCCAATACGTGTTATCTGGTTTTTCCTGAGGCATCTGCAGCTCTGTCCAGTCATTGATGAAATCCACCAGTGCTTGAGACTTGATGGCCATGCGAGGCATATACTTCAAACCATGAGGCCCAAGCTCAATGGCCCATTTGGCAACCCGGCCTGTTGCTTCCCTGTTTTGTATGATATCTCCTAAAAGAGCAGAGCTAACCACAGTAATTGGGTGACCCTGAAAATATTGCTTAAGCTTCCGCTTGCCATGAAGACCCCATATACAAGCTTCTACCAATGTGGGTATCTCTGCTTGGACTCAATAAGCACTTCGCTAATATAATAAAGTGGCCGTTGAACCGGATATTCCTTGCCTGCCTCTTTCCTCTCAACCACAATAGCCACACTGACAGCAAGGCTATTAGCAGCCACATATAACAACAGCGGCTCCTTATCAACAGGCGCAGCTAGGACCGGTGGCTCAGCCAGCTGCTTCTTAAGCGCCTCAAATGCCTCATTAGAAGCGTCACTCCAGACGAAGTCATCTGTCTTTTTCATCATCTGATACAAAGGGATGGCCTTCTCACCGAGGCGGCTTATGAACCGGCTTAGCGCCGCAATACGACCTGCCAGATGTTGAACATCATTGATACACGCCGGTTTAGCCAGAGAAGTAATGGCTTTGATCTTCTCCGGATTAGCTTCAATGCCCCTGTTAGACACCAGAAAGCCCAAAAGCTTGCCCGCCGGCACACCAAAAACACACTTGGCCGGATTAAGCATCATCTTATAAACTCGGAGATTATCAAAGGTTTCCTTCAAGTCGTCTATCAATGTCTCCTTCTTTCTGGATTTCACCACAATATCATCCACATAAGCATGAACATTGCGTCCAATCTGATTATGAAGACAATTTTGCACATATCGCTGGTAAGTCGCCTGGGCACTCTTGAGCCCAAAAGGCATAGACACATAGCAGAAGGCTCCAAAGGGAGTTATGAAAGCTGTCTTCTCCTGGTCCTTAACTGCCATCTTGATCTGATGATAACTGGAATAAGCATCCAAAAAACTCAAACGCTCACAACCCGCCGTAGCATCAATAATCTGATCAATACGAGGGAGAGCAAACAGATCAGCCGGACAAGCCTTGTTTAAATCCATGTAGTACACAGACATGCGCCAAGTGCCGTTCTTCTTAAGTACCAGCACTGGGTTAGCCAACCACTCAGGATGAAAAACTTCAACAATAAACCCAGCCGCCAAGAGCCGGGCTACCTCCTCACCAATTCTTACGCCTTTCTTCATTGAAACGACGAAGAAATTGCTTGACCGGTTTAAACTTGAGATCAATATTGAGAGTGTGCTCAGCGAGTTCCCTCGGTACACCTGGCATGTCAGAAGGTTTCCATGCAAAGATGTCCCGGTTCTCATGGATAAACTCGATGAGCGCGCTTTCATATTTTGGATCCATATTAGCACTGATGCTGAACTGCTTGGATGAATCGCCAGGAACAAAATCAACCATCTTAGTGTCATCTGCCGATTTAAACTTCAAAACCGGATCATGCTCTGTAGTTGGCTTTTTCAAAGACGTCATATCCGCCGGATCAACATTGTCCTTGTAAAATTTTAACTCCTCCGTTGCACAAACCGACTCAGCAGAAGCCGCATCACCTTCTTCACATTCCAAGGCTATCTTCCGGCTCCCATGTACTATGATGGTCCCCTTGTACCCCAGCATCTTAAGCTGCAGATAAACATAACAGGGCCGCGCCATGAACTTAATGCCGCTGCAGTTGAAGAGTGCTGCACTGGCTGCGTACCGGCCATGAAGATTGCAACCCGGTTCAGCGGCTCGTAGGGGTCCGGAATACTATCACCATCGGAACAGCCCCCAAGCCGACCGTCTTGCAGTTGGTACAATGACTCGGTTTCACCGGTGGATGACTCGCCATCAGAGTAGACAACTGTCTCACCATCAAATACCGATTTATCCTCAGATCCCGCACCATTGATGAATCCCACGAAGGCACGACTCATGGCGGGCTGAACTCGGGCGGGTTTTGCACGCTGAGCCATCTCGATGATGTCGGTGCAGGTGTCCGGCTCAGGGCCCGGTTCGCCGATCTTGCCAATGAAGACGTGAATTCCGCCGAAGGGCACCCGGTATCCGTACTCGATTGAGCCGGCCTCGGGGCCCCAGCCTTCGTCATCGATGTAGAGCTTGCCGCGACGACTCTTGGTCATCTGGCCCACAGCGTATCCCTTGATCCCTTCGAAGTTGCCCTTCAAGAACTCAAAACCACCGTGCGCTGGCCCCACGGTGGGCGCCAACTGTCGTGGACTTGACACGGCAGATGTCCTAGCGGAAGGACTTAGTCGTGGAGCCATCACAACTAGGTTAACTTGAAGGGGTTAAATGGGACAAAGGACACAGAGAGTTTACCCAGGTTCGGCCCATCTCAATGAGGTAAAAGCCTACTCCTGCTTTGTGTTGTATTGCTAGGGTTTCGATTACCAGGGAGCGAATACGCTTGACCTAGTTCCCAATTGTTTGTTACCTGTCCCTAAACCGCCGCCGGGTCGTCCCTTTATATCCACAGGTTGGTGCCCGGTGGTTCACAGAATCCCGGCCGGCTCATAATCATGTCCGGCTCGGTATCCTCTCTTTCCTATCTTACAATACAAGTCATATACTTATGGCGGTTTACATCTATGGGCCCTAACTCGCCTTTGGGCTTTGGGCCTTCTTATTAAGTCTCCTTCGTAAGTCGCCATCTTCTATGTCTTCATGGGCTTCAATACAGGTAAACCACTATGAGCATAACCCGGCCCCTCCTGGGCGGTTTATACTCAATAGTTATATCCCCAACACAAGGGGTGTCAGCGCTTCAGCTCCAAGCAGCACCTGCCGGCTTCTGCACTCAAGACCATTCCCCTCACCTGGCCGTTTGCCGTATGGGGACTGGACATGGTGGGCCCATTCAAGACAGCACGCGGCGGCATGACCCATCTGCTGGTTGCCATGGACAAGTTCACGAAGTGGATTGAGGTGAGGCCAATCAAGAAGCTGAATGGTCCGACTGCTGTCACATTCATCGCGGATATCACCGTCCGATACGGCATCCCGCACAGCATCATCACCGACAACGGCACGAACTTCGCCAAAGGCGCCTTGGCCCGTTTCTGCGTGACGCAGGGCATCCGACTGGACCTCGCGTCTGCTGCCCATCTGTAGTCAAACGGCCAAGTGGAGCGAGCAAACGGCCTCATCCTGTCCGACATCAAGCCCCGGCTGGTCGAGTCTCTGGAGCACTCGGCCGGCTGCTGGATCGAGGAGCTGTCGGCTGTCCTTTGGAGTCTTCGGACTATGCTGAATTAAGCAACCGGCTTCACACCCTTCTTCCTCTTGTACGGGATCGAGGCTATCATCCCAACGGACATCGAGTTCGACTCGCCACGCGTCACCATGTACATGGAGGCAGAAGCCAAGGAGGCGCGAGAGGACGGCATCGATCTGCTGGAAGAGGCCCGGCTGCTAGCACTCAGCCGGTCCGCCATCTACCAGCAGAGCCTGCGCTGCTACCACAACAAGAAGATCAAGCCGCGTGCTTTCCACGAGGACGATCTTCTGCTCCGGCTGATCCAGCGAACAGTCGGCCAGCACAAGCTCTCGGCTCCTTGGGAGGAGCCTTTCATCATCAGCAAGGCCCTGGGAAACGACTCCTACTACCTCATCGATGCACAAAAGCCCAGGGCACGCAAGAGGGACAATGCCGGCCAAGAGACGGAGTGTCTGTGGAATGCGAACCTTCTCCGCCCATTTTACAGTTGATGCAGTGTATCTACCACGCTACCTTTTGTATTAAGCAAAGACAACAGGTCCCCCGAGGCACACTCGGGGGCTACCTTTTTATCTATATGATAAGCTTCGCCTATGAATGTGTTCTTTCATTCTTCCGCCCTGTCCGGGTCCGGTCAGCCGGCCCGGGGGCTCGCCGCCTTGACCTAAGTTGGCACCACCCAAAGTCGGCTAAGTAGTGTGCCGACGCCAAGGCCCTCTCTTCGCCTCAGCTACAGCTCGCAGCGCAACTGTCCGGCTGGCAAGAGCTAAAGGCCGGAAATGCTATCCACACAAAAAATGACTAAGGAAGAACGCCAATACAGGCCAAGCCGGCTCCTCGCCTCACCCGTCCGGCTGCCCAGCAGCCGGCCGGCCGGCTTCTCGCTCGACTAGCTACGCTCTAGGCGGCTGAAGTAACTTGCCTATTCTAAATGGCCAAGTCCCTGACCCGGCCACATACCACAGAGCGGCTGTCCGACTGGCAGGGCGGCGGCCAGAGGAACGCGGAAAAAGAAAAGGCCAACAAGAGCAGAGGCAAAACCGAGCCAGAGCCCGGCAGAGAGACAAGCATGTGAAAATAAGTTATTTACATTGCAAAAGGCCCAAGGCCAGCATTCATCAGAGTTTAATACACCCCAAGTGGGTGGAACTGCGCACGATTAACTTGTTCTTAAGTACAAGACAGAGAATTTAAGAAGATAAAAAGGCCGCCTAGGCTGAAGGTGCGGCGGGCTGCTCGGACAGGTCGGCGGTGGCTGAGGCACCGGCTGGTGGGGCTTCGGGCTGGCGGGTCTCGGCCTGGTCAGCGTCGGCGGCGGCTGACGTAGTCTCCCGCGGCTCGCGGGCCGAGGCCGGGTCAGGCTGAGTCCGGCTGGTCGCTCCTCCGTCTAGTGCGACATCATCGCCTTCCTCGTCCCTGCTCTCCTCCGTGCCTTCGTCGCTAGAGGCGATCTCCTCCATCGGGTCCTCCCCCTCGTCTGGGTTCAGCCCGAACCAAGAGGGCGGCACCTCAGTGCCGTCTTCCGCCCTCTCCAGGACGAAGATGCTGACATCGGCATAGTCGGCAAGGGCTGCCGCGCGTTCGGCGATCGCCTCGCGCTCCGCCTCCAGCTCCGGCGCTGCCTCCTGGCAATAAGTGGCTAGCTGAGCCAAACTCACGCCTGGTTACCACGCCTTGACAAATTCTAGCGTCGCCCTGGCACCTGCCCGTGCCGCGGCACCCTTCCAAGCATTGAGCCGCTTGGCCGCCACCTCCAACCAGTCGGCGGTCCGACTGGGAGCCCGGGGCACCTGCACACCCGGCCAGAGCCCCTCCAAGACTTGGGACCCGGCGCACTGAAATCGGTGGAGCAGCCAGCGGACCGGCACAAGGCGTAGCTGGATAGCCCGGAACTGCTCGCCCATAGTCCGAGGCAGGTCTGGCGAAATCTCCTCGCCCACCCGCCTCCGCTCTTCACGCCGTGCCTCGATCGCCTGGCTGGTGACACCAGCGTGGTCCAGAAAGCACTCTGCACGAAAAGAAAACAAAGGAATAAGAGGCCGGCTTCCAGCAACAGCCGGCACCTCCAAGCAAGAAAGAAAAGTTACCTTCGAGCATGGCCTCGATCACCTCATAACCTTCCGACAGTAGCTTCTCCCTCTCGGCACAGTCCGAGCGCTGAGACTCGAACTCGGCCTTGAGGAGCGCCTCCCCGTCCTTCAGCTGTCAGACCTGGTCCGCGTGCCTGGCCGCCTGGTCGACCAGCTCCTTCTCGAGCCGATTGCGCTCCGCGGCTGCCTGGGTGCGCTCCAGTTCCTTGGCCTAAAGTTGGCTCTCGAGCTTGTCCACACGGTGCCACAGTTGGGCGGTGGCCTCTGCAAAGGCAAAGAAGAATCATCAGCGATAGCATCAACAAATATAAGAAGTCACTGGAAGATCCGGCCTGACTGCTCAGCAGTTGGCCCGGATCTCGGGGGCTACACCCAGCGGGTGCGCTTGCGCGCCCCCACTGAAAGCCGGCCTGCGTACCTCGGCTCTTCTTCAACTCGGCGGTCCGGTTAGCAAGTGCCTGGTTCTGGGAGTTGAAGGCGGCCGCACGCAGGTTGTGGTAGTCCTGCGGCAAGAGCAACACTTCAGCATTCAGAAACACGCCTTAAAAGTTCCAACCCGCCTGCTCAGCAGCCTGCTTGGAACTCAGGGGCTACACCCAGTGGGTGCGCCCCCACTGAAGATTGCAAAGATAAAAAGCTAGACTAAGAACATACCCGGACAGACGTCTGCATCACCACCATCTCGCTTCTTGCCTTCAGGAGGGTGGCAACGTGGACGGAGAACTTGTCCAGGACGTCCTGCACCGTGAGGTTCAGGGCGGCCGGGCCGGCTCCTGGTGTCCAACTAGGCGGAGCAGAGCTCGAGGCTTCGGTGTCGGCTCCTGGTGAGCTCACGTCCCCGGCCTCTGCCGGCCTTGGCGCAGAAGCCGCCCGTGACGGGCGCAGGCGCGTGTCGTCATGGCCCGGCTCGTCACCAGCTCGGTGCTGGCTGGCGGCACCTCCGGCCCTTCGGGATGGCCTCCACCTCGCTCGCCAGCATCCGGCGCGCGCTGGGCCACCTCCATCTTCGGGATGACGGGGTTGGTCCCCTCCCGCTCCGGGGCCGCCTGGTCAGCTCCGGCTGCTCCAGTCGGCGCCCTATCCTCCACCCCCGGCAGCTCCGACTGTTGCAAGTCGGTGGCCTCCGGAACCACGCTGCGGGCCGGGTCCTTCGCGGCCTTGGCGTCGGCCTCCACCTGCGCCTTGGCCGCCGCATCCGCCTGCGCCTTGGCTGTGGCGTCGGCCTCCACCTGCGCCGTGGTGGCCGCCTTGCCCTCCAGTCGCGCCGTGGCCTCCCGCTCCTCCCGCGCTTCTCGCGCGTTCCTCTCCATCGCCTCCCGAAGGGCGGCAGCCGGGTCCATGCGGCAGGCCTCCTCAGAGTCGCCTGCTGCTCCGATCAGCGAGGCGGACGAAGCCCGTAACACGGAAAGGGGAGCCCTGCCTGGCAAAGCAAGCAAAGATAAGAAACTCACAAGAGAGGAAAAGCCAAGACAAAACAATCAAGACAAGAGCAGTTAGAGCACTCACGCGGACACCAGTGGGTGTTCCTTAGGGGTCCTCCCAACGGCAACCGTCTTCGCGGCCTCTTGCTGCCTGGTGGCGGCCGTCAGACTTGGCCTTCTTGGTCGGCCTGCTGCCGAACATCCCCGCGTCGGCGCAGCGCTTAGACGCGCCGGGTGCCCCAGTCGACGCCCCGCCTGTCGGCCGCGCCGCCGAGGAGCCGGCACCCGCCATGTCGGCGCCTTCATGGCGGCGTTGCCCGTCGCCGTCCTCATCATCATCCGGCCAGTCCCGGATGTCGACTCCCCCGCCGCCTCCTGCGGCTCCGCCTGCTCCAGCGCCGCCTCCCCCGGCGGCGTCGTGTTCCTCCAACGCGGCCGCCCCCAGGTCGGGGTTGCCCACGTCGCTCACCTCCCGGTCCGCCATCCATTGGTGGCCAGGAGCCGGCGCGGCGGCTGTTGCCTGGCCGGCGAAGCACTGCGCCGCATTCGGGTGGTCAGGGCGGATGAAGAGCACAGCGTGAGAAAAGAAAGGGGACCAGATACTAACCGCAGGCGGCGGGTTGGCGCGGCTGTACGGTGGCTTGCCGAAGCTCCAGTCGGTCTCACTTAGTTGGCTGTTGGAAAAGTAATTAACATGCCGGACCACCTCAACAGTCGGCAGCTCCTTCGTCGACATCTGGCAGGGGTCCCGGCGGCCGCTCATGTCGCAGATCGGATGCGGCCAGAATTGAAGGGGCGACACTCGGCAGTAGACAAAGGTAGTCAGCAGGTCCGCCAGCTGCAGTCCCTCCGAGTCCGTCATCTCCTGAAGCCGGTCGAGGGCGTTGGTGATGGCAGCTGGCAATGGTTTGGGCTGCTGCCCCCAATTGTTCCGCGGTTCAGCAGGCGGGCCAGGCACAAAGGCCGGCAGGTTGACGTAATCACGGGTCGGGTGGACGTTGCGGACGTAGAAGTATGATTTCTGCCACAACTTCGCCGACTCGTGCAAGACGACGGGGGGAAATCGGGTCCCAGCGCCGATGCACCGCACGGCGACGCAAGCGCCGCACTGGGCCGGCTCGCCCTTGGCCGTGGTGCCGAGCTTAAGGTAGAAGAACCTGCCCCAGAACTCGAGTGTGGGCAGGACGCCGAGGTAGCCTTCGTAGAAAGTGATGAAGGCGGAGAGGAGGACCACTGTGTTGGGCATGAGATGGTGAGGTTGAAGGCGGTAGAAGTCGAGGAACTGGCGGAGGAAGGCGTTCGCCGGCAAGCCGAAGCCAAGGAGGAAGTGGCTGCAGAAGACGACGTACTCACCGGCCTGCGGTGCCGGCGAGATCTACCGCGCGTCCGGAAGGCATCCGCTCGTTGGGCATCCGCCGTGTCGCACGAAGGAACTCGATGTGCCCATCATGGGCATTCAAGCCGTCCCACTCGCCTCGCGCCATGGTTCATGGTGACTTGGCAGCGGTGCGGCGAGGTCCGGTGGCAGCGAGTCTGCGGTGGTGCGGCGAGGCTAGGCGACGATGAGCTGTGGTGGCGCTTCGGTGGTGGGCAGCGCAGCAGCACAGCGGCAGCAAGGAGCAAGAACAACAAGAAGAAGAAGAGCAGAGGGGGCGCGTGCGTTCGGCCGCACCCCCTCCCTCCTACTTATAAGACAACGGCGGCGGAGCCGAAGCGGCAGGTCGAGGGGAACATGGGGATTAACTGCACCCACACCCCGCATGACCCTGTAAATCCCGCGCCTTAAAGACGCGTGATCGTTATGCCTCAGAAAGGCAACCGCCCAACTCGGCCGCAGCGGATCCGCGAGCGTGCTGAGGCCCTATAGTGGTGGGCCCGGGCCTGCATCGACGTCCCATCGCGCGCGTGGGCTGGCAGGCCGGCCTAGCATGCTGGCGCCATGTGGCAAGCGAGCAATGGGCGGCAAGCACTTCTCCCAGTGGCGTCAACTCGGTGCCAGCCACGATGGTTCAAATTCACCAGACGGCCGGCTTTGCCTCGGCCGGGTCCTGTCAGACAGCTTCTCCCAGCCGGACGAAGCAAGGGCACAGGATCTCTCGGAGGAAGAAACTACCGAGGCACTCCGGCTTTGAGCCGCGGAGCCTCACCAGCTTCAGGGACTACTGTCGGAGGGATTGACGATGGGTGGCCTCATCCACACCCCTTAATTAGCATTTCAAGACATCAGGGCTAGCAAAGCCCCTCGCACCTTCCGGACTCTTTGCCGGCTCCTTGGGTCGGCTAGGCCCAAGCAGCCAGCTCCCAGAAGACAGCGCGCTCTTAGAAGGCGGCTTCAGGGGAGGCCGGCTCCTAGCAAATGGCCCATCCTCCCCTCGAAGTCTGCACTCAACCACTACGACAAGATGGGCATGGCTACAGGGCCACCCACTCCCCCAAATCCTGGGGGAGCATGGCTACAGTGCAAGCTAACCAAGCGGTCACCCACCTGCCAGGCGTGGGACTGTAGCCATGCGACCCACGACATGGCCCTCATCAGCCAGGGTCATGCTACGGCAAAAGGCAATCAGTACGGCCTACAGGCGGCGGGCCCTACCTGTCCGTGAGCTCCCAGAAGACGGCGCTCCCCAAGAAGGCGGCTTCGGGGGCGGGCCAGCCTCCAGCAGCCGGCCCTCCCCTCCCCTCAGAGTCCATGCTCAATTACTTCGACGAGACGGAGCATGGCTACAGTGTGCGCTGACCAAGTGGCAGGACTGTAGCCATACGACTCCTGACGCGGCCTCCGTCATCAAGTACAATGCTACATCAAAAAGCAATCAGCGTGGCCCGCAGGCAGCGGGCCCTACCTATCGGCCAGATTCTCGGCAGCCGGCGGGGCCCTCCGGAGGCGGGCCCCAGCAGCCGGCAGAGAACCCGGCGACCCTAGACACTGACGTCCGGGTCCTACACCTGGCCGTGTTACCATTGTACCCCTGCGGGGCAGGCCTATATAAAGCCCCCCAGGATCACCCATGCAAAGGGTTCAGCCCTCATTCCACCATACACCATAGCTAGGAGAAGATAGCTAGCCTTGCCCTTCTTCCTCCTCTAGCAACACCGCTCAAGGAGCAACCATGTACTCCCTTTGATCATAGTCATCATGCGGAGACCCCGCAGAGCAGGACTAGGGGTGTTATCTCCCCGGAGAGCCCCAAACCTGGGTACGTCTCGTGTGCAATCGAGCTCGTGCTCACTCCCGCTTCCAGGGCCCGACGATGTCCTCTTGGCTCCACCCATGATAAGCCACCCCCTGTCATCTGTCGCGAGAATACCCCGACGGTGGCAGAATAACATTCTAACTATACACACTTTCATATGGTTTCACTTTAATTTGGCCATGTTTCTTTGCATTCCTCTGCTCTTCCAATTCCTGTGAACCAAACACCCAAGTTGACAGAAATCATGTGTTTACAAATGCCCTGTTTCCCACGTGCATTCCTGTCGTATTCCGGTGTTTTTCCTATCCATGCATTTTTAGAATCCTGCAAGCCAAAGGAGCCCTTACAAAATTACTTTAGTTACAGTTAGGTGTTGAAGAAAACTTTGTGTGGTTTGTCCTGCTCCTGCCCCGACGTCGTCCACCTCACCTGAGCTGCTCCATCGACAGAAGCATCCACCATACCAGACATCAGGACTCCTGACCGTCTTTCGCCGCCTCAGATCTCCTTCCCTTCCGCCAGCACCCACCGCAACTGCATCACCATCATCTACTCAGCAGATGAACCTGAGGAGTACACAGGTCCACAAGAGAGGTCACACTCTTTTGTTTCTGCTTATGTTATGCATTGCTTAATATTACCTGCTACTTTATCATCCTGTTCACTTCTTAGACTCCAAGTCAGGTCCAAATTAATGTTCAAACTTGAGTTTTAAAATGCTTGTGGGGTACATATCGAGGCAGCAATGAATAGTATCTCTGTCTATTATCTGGTTCACCTAGGGTATGCCTATGTTGTTCATCTTGGGTGCGAAATAAACAGTAAAGAAATCATCATCTGACTTTTTATTCAATTAAAGCTATCATCAGCCTGCTATCATTATTTTTGGATCTATCCACTGGTTGTTACCATCACTCTAGATTTCTGCATGCCCTCCTTACATAATCTCACTATATTTTTTTCGTATGCATGTCAGATATTGTACACAGTCATGCTGAACATGTAGAGAAAAGGAGAAGAGTTTTGTGCGGCAATACAATGTCATGCAGACATCGCTCCATGGTGGGTGCAATGGCAAACCCTCCACCCCCTCCAGATTGTAATCCACAGGAAGATATCTCTTCTTAGGTGGATTCAGATAGAGCTAACCACTCCTATTTACCCCCCAAGGTGTTTGCTCTAACTTGGCATGATGATGTTGGTCATATCATGCATATGTTGCCTTGCAGTGCCTACTTTCGACATCATATATGTCATCTGCTTAGTTTAGACATGTTCTGTAATGCCACATGTTTAGTTTCTATATCATATATGTGAATTATTAAATCTCATCTATTTTATCCAGCCATAATATATGTGAAATATGCAATGCCATCCTGTTTAACCAGGCATCATATATTTGAATGATATCTTGCCAATCCTTTTCTTTATTACATTTCCATTTGTCGATAATGTTTGTACATTCAACTACTCTTCCCATGAATCAGCCATTTGAGTGGCTGATGAAAAAATCTGGAGTGAAAACAAGGTCTTCAGAGCAGACAGTGCTACCTGTCGAAGCAGATCTCTTGCTGGGTCCCGGTAGCTCCTCGGAGATGGATTCAGAGACATATGACCAGTCCTATTCCCTCTCTGAGGTGTATGCTCTAACTTGGCATAGTTATACTACTCATATCATGCATCTGGTGTCTTGCATTGCACAGTTTAGACATCATATACACAATATTCAACACCATGTTCTTAGTTCAGACATCATATATGCGAATGCCCTCTGCTTAGTGTAGAAATCACATATGTGAATTATATCATGCGATCCTGATTACTTAGATAACATGTACGTGAATTATGTCATGCGAACCTGTTTACTAAAGACATCACATAATTATCTCATGCCATCTTGTTTAGTTAGTCATCATATCTTTGAATTATGTCATGCTATGCTATCCAGTTTAGATAGACATCATATATGTGAAATTATGTCATGCTATCCTTTTTAGTTAAACAATATACATGTGAACTATTTCATGCCCTATTTTTTCCACACTATCTATTGCATCTGTCTCTCATACAAGGTCTGTACATTCAATAGCGTTTCTTGTTTATCAGCCATTTGAATTGGAGCGGGTGAAGGCAGTATCTAGCGGAGTAAAAGTACGGTCTTGAAATAAAACAGTTCTACCTCTTGGTGGAGATAGCACCCCCGTTGTACATGCATGAGAACCAGCCCTACCACACATAACCCAGACTCTCGCAGATTGCACCCCTACTGCGATGGTCAGAGAACCAGCTTCACCCAATCTAACCCCAACCCCAGCAGATAGTAACCCAGTTCCAGTTGACACAGCACCATCTCCACCATAGAGCACCCAAACAAGAGCAGTTAGTAAGGCAGCTCCAGTGCCCAAAGCATCAGTACTACCACGGCGAACCCCAACTCCACCAGTTAGTACATCTATTCCTGTGGACAAAGCACAACCAGCCATTCATAGTTTAGCATCGCATTTGATGTTGTTAAATCCTATGTGCATATCTTCCCATCATGGAAATATTATACTGAAGATGAAGGAAAATGCCAGTTGCAGGTGTTCGTCTAGGAGTTATGTGTAAGTAATGTTATTCATGGCAATTACTTTGCTTTGTCCCATACATTCTACCTCCATGCTGGTTATAATACGGCAAATGTTACCATTTTTCTCTATAGAGAAGGAATGATTTGGAAACTCAGGATGAGGTAACCTATGCTAATACCTCAGCTATCTTCAAGAATGCTTGGTGGCAGTATCGGAATTACCTGAAGAAAACGTACTTCACTCGCAAAGAAACTCATCAAATTCCCTTACGTTCTCCTGAGACACATTTACGGGACGATGACTGGGAACGCCTTGTTCTGTACTGGTCCTGAACCAAGAATGTGCTAAGGTATATGAGCTCATTTTTTATTTTTAAGTACTATATGCCTGCGTCTTACTGTACTCTGTTCGTGTAGAACAAGTTCTTAAACCTGAAGAACAACTGTTCTCATTTAAGATTTCATTGCTATGGTGCATACTGCTTTGTTCTTGTATCACTCTATTTACTCATACAAATTTATTTTTAAATTGAAGGATCCAATCGAAACTCCGATGGCACAATAGGTATGTTTAAGCATGTTTCTTTAATAGGTTTGCTCTTCTAAATTGCTCTGTCGATTTCAATCTCAATTGTGTATACAGTTGACTTCTCATATCATGCACATTACTAGCATCACAACAGAGCCAATAGTGTTGTTGTACATAAATACCCGTGGTACCCATCTGAATTCTTGTTGTGCCATGTAGTTTCCCACACTTGTATTCTTTCAATGCTGCTTTGTCTTGAACTGATATGATTTGAACCGTGTCTCCATTTTGATTTGGCAAGACAATGCAGTGACCATAGGACATAGATATATGTTTGTTTGATGCTTTTATGATATACTACTCCCTCCCTTCCAGTTTATAGGGCTCAAATCTCAAATCTCATCAACCAAGGCATTTTGTGAGTGGAGGAATGTATGTTGTACTTTACAAAACTACCCCAATTAAACTCATGCATTAATTTGGATTAATTACAGTGCATGCATGCTTGGCCACTAGATGAGTAGGAACATTACATGCATTGGTGTGTTCCTTTTTAATTCTTGCATGCGAAGATTCAATGCACATTAGGAATTAAAAATGAGATGGAGATGATCCCTCTAAATTGGAAAAACAAAAAAGTTGAGATAAGCCTTATAAATCGGAAAAGAGGGAGTACATGGCAATAGAAGACTTGGTAGTTTAATCCTGTCCACCTTACTACTGAACCGGTTCACCGAAATGAGTTTCATATACTACATGCTAAACCTGTTATGTGTCTGCTTGTTTCTTCTTTTAGAATGCTGACAGAATATTGGGGAAGAGTACCTTATTAAGCAATGGTAAAGGAAGTAATGCAGATAAGGTTCAAGACCGTGAGACATCCTTGTTGGTCTCCAACAAAGCTGATAAAACAGCTAAGGAAAACTATCTTGAAGACAGTGAAACAACCCCAAAGTCCTGTCTTGGTGTAGTGTTCGAGTTACTGGCCACTACCGCTGGCACAAGCTCTTCGTACTCACTATCTGAATCAGTTCGGTTTCTTGAGTCTCAACTACAAGCTGAAAGACATTGATCAGCTGTGCTGCGACAAGAAGCCGAAGGACTGCGGAAGTCCCTGCAGAACTCAGATGCATACTTTCTGGTGCAACAACAAGCATTGGAGGATTTTAGCGCCAAACAGGAGAAAGCTAATAAGCTTGCTAAGCTTATTGCCAGCATGGTGGATACCCAGGATAACGTTTCTTGAGCTCTTCTGAAGTTATTTCAATTATGGACTTGTTTTGCAGCCGCGTTTATTTGCACTGGTGGCCAATTAAGACGGCCAGTCTATGTAATATGCTGCTTTGTTCCCTATATTTGCACTGGTGGTGAACTTTGATGCCCAGTGGATGTAATATGTGTAATAGCCGTAATAGCCTAGTGTTAGTTGCTTGCTTATTTATTTCCTTATTGTCTTGTTTAGTTGTTTGCTTGTAGTCACTGCAGTTCTTTTTCCGTGTTTTTCTAGTCGCCACAATAACCTATTTTTTATAACTAGGCCACAAAAACCATGGGCAACATACGGACCATTGTAACCATGGTCCTGCTACCTACTGTAGTGACCATGGGCCTCCTACGGGCCGTAGGATCCATGGGCCTTCTACGGGCCGTATAATCCATGGGCCTTCTATGGGCCGTATGATCGATTGGCCAAACATGGGCCGTACTATACGTGGACCAATAATGGTCCGCAAAATGGGTCGTAAACGGGCTAGAGTGGAAATCGTGTGTTTATGGCCCGACCATAACGGGTCGTTAATAGGCCAAAATGTATAATGGGCTTAATTCTATCGAAAGGCATCACGTGTCGTTAATGGGCCGTATTTGATGATGCTATGAAAATAGCCAACGGGTTAACGGGCCACAAATGGTCCGACTGTAACCATGGGCTGAATTTGGCCCACAAGCGGAACACGCCAGTAACGGACCGTAAGTAACTGAATGCTAGAAATGAGCCCAAGAATAAATGGGCCCTTAGGAGGCTGAAAGGCAACACGGGCTGGAAACGGCCCAACGGAATAAGGGGTCGTTAATGGGTATAAAGCGATACACTGTTTATTATGGGCCAGTTTCCCCATGAGCCTTTAATGGGCCTAGAGTTACAAAGGGCCTCGTATGGGCCGAAAGACGTCATGGGCCATACATGAGCCGGAAGTTACAACGGAGTGGAATCATATTGGACGGCCCAGATGACACTACTGGGCCCAATTCGTATAGGCCATAACGGGCCATGAGTTAGCGGGCTGTAAATGGGCTATATGTGAACATGCCGTTAACAGGCTTTCCGTGGGCCGGCCCGCTACCTTTTGACCAAGTCAAACAGGCCGGCCTTTTCACCTGAACGGGCCTCTGTTGGGCCATGCCATGTGTCGACGTATCATAGGCACCTCCCGTCCAATGGGTGGATGACATCTGTCCCAACGCTGAGCCGACACGTGGTTCCTCTGGCCATTGAGAATTTTACATGTGGAAAATCCCCATTGGTTCAGGCTGTTAACGGGTTATCGGATCCAAACCGGGACCCGATAGCTTAACGGCGACCTGTTATGGTGGATGCCACGTGTCGGTTACCCTTGACGAAAGCACTTCCATGACGCGCCATTTATCGTCATGGAAGTGGACACTTCCGTGATGATAATTTTGGTATTGTCATGGAACACTTCTACGACAGCACAGGTATGACTATCTTGATTCTGTCATAAAATCGTCATGGATATACATGCATGACAGAAAACGTGACCTAGTGTGACAAACATGTATCATCACGGAAGTGCTTTTTATTGTAGTGAAGGGGGCCGGCGGCCGCCCTAGGGGAACTGCCCTAGGTGCACCCCCTTCCTTCTTGGCGCGTGGGGGGGAGGGCAGGAGGGGAGGCGCCCCCCCCCCTTCCTTTCCTAGCATGTGGAAGAGAAGGCGAGAGGGGGCTGGCCCTCTTCCTTCCTTCCCTAGGGTTGGCGGCCATGAGTTGGGGGCGCGCCAGCCCCACGTTGGCTGGTGTGCTCTCCCTCGTTGGCCCGTTTGGCCCAATATGCTCCCGTGGCCTCCCGGAACCCCTTCCGGTGATCCGATAATTATCCGGTGCATTCCGAAACTCTTCCGGAGACCAAACACTATCATCCTATATATCAATCTTTACCTCCGGACCATTTCAGAGATCCTCGTCATGTCCATGATCTCATCCTGGACTCCGAACAACATTCGGTCACCAACATACATAACTCATATAGTACTATATCATCGATGAATGTTAAGCGTGCGTACCCTACAAGTTCGAGAATAATGTAGACATGACCGAGACGCTTCTCCGGTCAATAACCAATAGTGGGACCTAGATGCCCATATTGGTTCCTACATATTCTACGAAGATCTTTATCGGTCGAACCTTTATGACAACATACGTAGTTCCCTTTGTCTGTCGTATGTTATTTGCCCGAGATTTTATCGTCGGTATCTCCATACCTAGTTCAATCTTGTTACTAGCATGTCTCTTTACTCGTTCCATAATATATCATCTTGTAATTAACTCCATAGTCACTTTGCTTGCAAGCTTCTTGTGATGTTGTATTACCTAGAGGGCCCAGAGATACCTCTCTGTCATGCGGAGTGACAAATCCCAATCTCGATTCATGCCAACTCAACAGACACCTTCGGAGATACCTGTAGAGCACCTTTATGATCACCCAGTTACAAAGTGACGTTTGATAGCACACAAGGTATTCCTCCGGAGTCCGGGAGTTGCATGATCTCATGGTCGAAGGAATATGTATTTGACATTTAAGAAAGCAGTAGCATTAAACTGAACGATCATATGCTAAGCTAACAAATGGGTCTTGTGCATCACATCATTCTAACGGATGGGTCTTATCAAATGACAACTCATGTCTATCGTTAGGAAACCTTAACCATCTTTTGATCAACGAGCTAGGCTAGTAGAGGCTTACTAGGGACTTGGTATTTTCTTATGTATTCTCACATGTATTTAAGTTTCCAATCAATACAATTATAGCATGAATAATAAACCTTTATCATGATTAAGGAAATATAAGAATAACCACTTTATTATTGCCTCTAGGGCATATTTCCAATAGGCGCCCCCTTCTCCCCATGGAAAGGGGAGAGGGAGGACGAATTGGAAGGGGATTCCCCTCCCCTTGGCCGTGTGGCGCCCCTGTTAGGACCGAGAGTATATCGACCAGAGGGGGTGAATGGGAGATTCAAAAATTCTTGCGAATGTTTTGAACTGATCCCAAACACAGTAGCGGAAATATGGTTCAGTAGATATGAACTCAATCAAGCATACTATTGAGGAAAAAAAACCATCGATGTAGGAAGCAATAATGGTTTGAGCATAGGATACAATAGGCTTGATGATAACGATGGTAATGCAGTATGCCAACAGATATAATATCATGACAGAAAGGTAGAGCAGAACTGCGATAGATGACTTCGAGAAATAGCTACGATGAGGTAAATGTTCACAACACAGAAGATCACAAGGCTTAATATAGCATAACAGAATGAAGAGAGTGGAACAATGTGGGCAACGAATGATAACTGATGGGAATGACAGAATGAATAGAAACTAATGATATGCAATAGAGAATGATTGATTAGATAAACTATCGTCACAGAGCTTGAATGTAAGCTGCTGAAGGTAATGCAGTGAAGTAAAATAGAACCAGTGGTGCTCGATGGCGACAGAGAGATTTGGTAAACCAGTTCACACTTCTACCAAAGGGCTACATTTGGTTGGAGGGGTTGTGACTTAACACGGAAGATAAACTCTCTTCGCCCTATTCTCCTTCAACTTAGAGTTGATTAGACTCTAGTTGATTTCACTCGTGGTAGATACTTGTCGGCGATCTCCAAACCTTTGATCAACCTTCACGAACCACAATCACTCTTGGTTGCTGAACATCTAGCTCGGTGAAGACAAAAACTCTTCAACACTCGAGCCGACACCTATCCGTCTAGAGAGTGCGCAACTCTCAAGAGTAATAGGTACAAGAACTCTAAGTCAAAACTACTGTGATGCTCAACCACTGTCTAAGTTTAGGCTATTGATTTTTCACTCGGTGGATCTTAAACTCAAATCACTCAGAGAGGGGGTGCTCAAACCAATCTTCTCAGAAATATTAAGCGGAGCAGCCAACGGGCAACGCTGGAGCGGGGTGGCTATTTATAGACGCAGCTTTCCCTTATGAGAAATGACCAAATTGGACATGTGGAGCAGCCAATGGCCGAACGACACGAGTCCAATGGTCGGAAATTGAGCACAATGGTATATTTACTTGTGGAGCAAGTAATGCTAACTCCTCAGTCCGAAAGATATCTCCTGCAGCAAGAAGAACAATTTCTACTGCTGTCAGGTAATCATTCGAAGCATAAAGAGATTTCTCTCATATCTTTCCTAGGCTTTGGGCTAAGCATCACAGCGGATCTAAGCTTCGAGAACCTATACCCCTCTTAATAGTACGGAGGTCCTATGACTCAAATGAACGAAAGAAGAACAACAAAATGAATACTACGTCTTCACTTTGTCTTCAACTTCCATTCGCTGCAGTCAATTCCTTCGGACAACAATACCGAACCAAATGCTTCGCTTCAGCGGTAAAATTTTGAGGGGATAATTCCTTCATATCAATATTCTCGTCTACATGTCTTCAACATATGTAGCTCGTTCTTCTCTGCTAGGCAGATATACTTCGGTGAAGTTCCTCGAATTTGACACCGGAGGCATCATTCTCTTCGGCTCTGTATGGACTATTTCTCTCTATATGTACTAGCAAACAAATCAGTCCATACCTGTTTCTGTCAACAATCTCCAAAACACAGGAAGGCAGATATTGCACCAACAATCTCCCCCTTTTTGGATGATTGTTGACAAAACAAAACACATCGAAGGATAGATAATGAATGGAATGTAATGCGAAGGATAATGAAAGACGAGGGAAAAATTACGAAGATAACAAACGCTCCCGCTGAAGATATGCATCATTTGAGTGCGTAAATAGGAAGGTAACGAGGTGAATCTTCGTATGAGTGTCATTGACCTATGATCTCATTCATGATCTCTTTCAATGCACTCGACAGTATCGGAGGTAATTCCTGTCACACAATCTTTGAAATGAATTAGATGGATATAACAAATACTTTGAAATGATTTGTGATGAAGGATATGTCATGAAGGTTTTCTCAGAACGCGATTTGAATCCACACGATATGTAAGTTCCCTGCAAGTTAGATGTTTGAGTATAAATAGGGCCAGGGAAACATGAATATATTGCTCGGAGTGGATATGCTTTAGATATGGTTTTCCTGCAACAAGGAAGATACGAAGGATATATGCGAGGAAAAACACTTTGTCAGTCATATAGATAGATTTCGAAACTTAAGAGATTTAAACTGAAGCTGCCTTTCTTCTCCTGCAAGGCCAGATAACGAAAGATAATAATCATAGCATATCGAACCATAACATATATAGTTTCAAGGAATAAAGTGTCTCTTCTTTAGAGAAGCATGATTTTCTGTCCTCCTTGAAAAACTTTTACTTGCCCTGCATGATGGATAATTATCGAGAATAATCATTGCAAGGGAGAAAACTTTTGATAGCACATGCAAATAGATAGTTCAAAGCAAATAGTATTGCAGGGGGGTTATTAACAGTACATGGCGATCGAGTATTTCAACACCACAGGCAGTGCATTAAGTTCAACAACCAAATTGTTCAAAGAACACCAAAAAGTTTGACTGTGAAAAGCAAATGGCGAATGGAAACACCCTGCAAATATCCCGTTCATCTATCACTCGATGATCTTCTCCCCCTTTTTGTCATCAAGTGTAAAAATGGATAGAGAATGCATACGAGGAACTACTCGTCTGAAGAATCCTCAGAATCAGAATTGGCACTGCTTGACGAAGCAGCGCGAGGGATGGTTGAGGCCGAAGCAGATGTTGCAGCATGGGCTTCGGGAACATCTTCGGAAGAAGCATTGCTAGGTGCATCTGGCTTGTAGATGAATGTTCTAGCTATGTCTTCAAGATCATCATCTGGTTCGACAAATAGCAGATCAATGGATGCAGAACGCTGAGGGAGCACTAGGGTTTGCCTTCAGATGCGAGGTACTGCAAATAGCTCCAGATAGTCATATTCTTTCTTGATACCCTTGGTAGCCTGCTTTTTGCGAGAATAATGCTGCCTCAGAAGGGTCTAGGAGCTCTTCTTTTGCTCCTTCTCATGCAAGAGGGTTAGGCGAGCATAATTGTGAAGCCAATTTATTTCAGTCATCATCTCCAATTTCACTTCCTGATCAAGCTTGATGTGGCTTTTGAGGGCTTGCTAAGTATGAATGCAAACCTCATACAGAGAGGGATTTTCTTCATGAGGGATTTCAAATCTCGCTTTCTTAACTTTTAGAGCAGACTCAGGAGCAGAAGTAGTGGCATCCATTAGCAGCTTCCCTTTGCCGATATCTTTCACAATTCGGAGCGTGTCACGAACTGGTGGCATGAAAACCTTCAGTGTAACTAGGCAGAGAAATTTTTCTTCAAGCAGCTGCTCAATAGCAAACACGATCCAAGGGGCATATGGCTTTAAGGATTGGGGGCTATCCGCAACACAAGCCAAGTTGCGAATGAAAAGATCTGGAACATCAAAACAAATTCCTTGAGAAATGGCTAGAAGAGCATTTCCCATGATGCCATTGATGGTTTCTGGTCTGTTGGTTGGCGTGAGAGAATTGCAGAGGATGTAGAAGATCACTTTGTTCTCATAGGCCAGATTCTTAGGGTTTACTTCAATGCACTCATCACCAACAAGCTTGGGGTCCATTAGTAAGTGAAGTTGTGCTTCGGATACTTCCCAATAGTGCTGCCTGTGTTCTCGTTCCTTATCAAATTCACACCAAGGAAGATTTAGCAGAGCTAAGAACTAGTCCGCCGAGCATTTGATCTTTTCCTCTCCAGTTATCCATTCGAGGATCCATGTAGAGCTATCTCCAAGTTCTCCTAAGATGTACAGAGTGGCATAGAACTGAAGTATAACTTCTCGATTCCAGCATGATTGAAGCAAAGAAAACCCTTCAGGAAAGCGTGTTCAATACGTTCGATGGCGTGAAGGAAGAAGGGTAAATCTTCGAGCTCAGCAAAGTTCAGAATCTTGTGACTGAAAATATGATTCTTGCTGAATAGAATCCGAGCATAATATATAGCATGTTCTTTTGTCCGGAACCTGGGTGACAGCAAAGTCCTTTCTCCTTCATATGGGCTGGTCCCAAAGAATGCTAGCTTCAAAAGGTGAAGCTGCTCATTGAATGCAGGACCATTTGGGCCATCTTCATCAGGAAACAAAGGAAATGTTTCCTGTGGGTTTCTCAGATTTTCTTCATCGCTTACTGCCTTGGACCAAGTATCATCAGGCGCTGGCATATCTTCATCAATGGGCTTGAGTGGAGCAAGGGGCCTTTTGAAGAGGAAAAGATCTGTGCTAGATGCAAAATAAGAGCTTGAAGAAGTATTGTTTCATTTTTTTTCCTAGTTCATGGATTGAGCTATATTTTCTATGCGAGAGTTGAATGAACTTGGGTGAAACTTGGTTGAACGCCAATGAACTCGATGAACTAGAGCATTCTAATGTGGATCTGAGAAAAGGGCAAGATGATATCTGACGGTGTTGATGAGGAGCCGAAGTGCGTTGCGGTTCTCTGGTCCGGTCAGGTTGACGCAGCGGCCCTTGTCGGAGTCGCTGGTGAAGAACGGTCGGAGCGGCAGAGCTCTGGTGTGGCAGAGGTCGCGAGGAGGAAGAAGAAGTGGAGGCGAAGGTGGTAAAAGTGAAAAAGGACCCCCCCCCCCCCCGTGCATATTTATGAGGAAAAGGGTGAAGCAGCAAATGGCAGGCATGGAAATCAAGGAGGCAATATGATTATCTTAATAGAGGAGCCTCCTCGATTCTCGTACAGCTAGTTAATGTAGAAAGATCCGTTGTGATGTCACAGGTTTTTCTGAATTTATTTGGCGTGACGTCATGGCGGGTCAAGGTGATTTATTCAAGATTAAATGTTGGAGGAAATAAAAGAAGACTCGCGAGCTAGAAGCAGTGAAGATTGACATGAACAAGTTCAAATCAATATGGGGCCTAATGTTGGGAATGTAACCCCGAGGTGTGACCCGCCAAGGAGGGGCGGGGTTACACTGTTGGAGACTCAATATGAGAAAAGCCCAAGTAGGTCCAGGAAGATGAAACATGAAGACCGGTGACGGCTTACAAGGTGGGCCTACTGAAGGCCCAAGACCTGGCGGTAGAATCATGACCCGGGAGGTGTGATAACCCACAAGTATAGGGGATCGTTTGTAGCCTTTTTCGATAAATAAGAGTGTCGAACCCAACGAGGAGCTAAAGGTAGAACAAATGTTCCCTCAAGTTCTATCGACCACCGATACAACTCTACGCACACTTTATGTTTGCTTTACCTAAAACAAGTTTGAAACTATTTTGCAAGAATAAAACTACGAGTACTTTGCGGGAATAAAACTAGGAATAAATTGCAAGGCAATAAAAGTGGATAGCTTTTGTCAACAAGAAAGTCATTTGTCCCGAGGCAATCGATAACAAGACCGGTAATCATTCTTGCAATTTTACATGAGGGAGAGGCATGAGCTAACATACTTTCTCTACTTGGATCATATGCACCTATGATTGGACCCCTAGCAAGCATCTGCAACTACTAAAGATCATTAAGGTCGTGAAACCCAACCATAGCATTAAGTATCAAGTCCTCTTCACTCCCATACGCCATAACCCACTTATCCGCGTTTAGGCTGTTGTCACCCCCGCAACACCGACAATAAGCAAACCATGAACATATTGGAACACCCTACAGCGAGGATCCCTAACATTTGCGTGAGACAGAGGGCACCGTAGGACAGCACCATAAATAAAATATACAATCATACCAACCAAGATCACGATTAACCCACAGGACAGAACGGATCTACTCAAACATCATAGGGTAGCCAAATATCATTGGGAAATAATATATGGAGTTGAGCACCATGTTTAAGTAGAGATTACAATGGGGAGAAGGGGTGTTACACGCTGCATAGAGGGGGAGAGAGTTGATGTTGACGGTAGCAAGATTGTTGATGTAGATCGCCGTCACGACCCTTGCCCCGGCGGCACTCCGGCGCCATCGGGAGAGAGGGGGAGAGAGCCCCCCTCCTTCTTCTTCTTCCTTGGCCTCCCCCCTAGATGGGAGGGGAGTTCCCCCTCTGATCCATGGCCTCCATGGCGGCGGAGGGGCGGGAGCTCCTCCGAGATTGGATCTTCCTCTCTATTCTCTTCTGTTTCGCGTTCCCCAGATCTGGCCGAAAACTGTTTCTTATATTCCGGGAGATCCGTAACTCCGATTGCGCTGAAATTTTAATATGATTTTTTTCTGGATATAAGCTTCCTTGTGCCCGGAGTAGAGACCCAAACGACATCCGAGTAGGGCATAACCCACCAGGGCGCGCCTGGCCCCTAGGGCGAGCCCTAGTGTCTTGTGGGGGCTGTGGGCCCTCGTTTGCGTTGATTCCAAGTACCAAAATCATATATATTCCAAAATAATTCTCCGTAAATTTTTATCGCGTTTGGACTTCGTTTGATATGGATTTTCTGCAAAACAAAAATCATGCAAAAATTAGGAACTGGCACTAGGCACTGGATCAATAGGCTAGTCCAATAAATCATATAAAATGTTGCCAAAAGTATGTGAAAGTTGTATAATATTGGCATGAAACAATCAAAAATTATAGATACGACGGAGACGTATCAGCATCCCCAAGCTTAATTCCTGCTCATCCTCGAGTAGGTAAATGATAAAAAAGATAATTTTTGATGTGGAATGCTACCTAGCATAAACTTGATCATATATCTAATCATGGCATGAATATTAAGACATAAGTGATTCAAAGCAATAGTCTATAATTTGACATAAAGACATTAATACTCAGGCATCCCAACAAACAATCATGTCTTTCAAAATATCAATGCTAAAGAAAGCTATCCCTACAAAATCATATAGTCTTGTCATGCTCTGTCTTCTTAACACAAAGTATTTATCATGCACAACCCCGATGACAAGCCGAGCAATTGGTTCATACTTTTTAACGCGCTTCAGCTTTTTCAACCCTCACGCAATACATGAGCGCAAGCCATGGATATAGCACTATGGGTGGAATAGAGTATGATGATAGGGATAAATATAGAGAAGAAAAAAGTAAGAAAGTCTCACATCGACGCGGCTAACCAACGGGCTATGGAAATGCCCATCAATTGATATCAACGTGAGGAGTAGGGATTGCCATGCAATGGATGCACTAAGAGCTATAAGTGTATGAAAGCTCAATATGAAAACTAAGTGGGTGTGTATCCAACTTGCTTGCTCATGAAGACCTCGGGCATTTGAGGAAGCCCATCATCGGAATATACAAGCCAAGTTCTATAATGAAAAATTCCCACTAGTATTTGAAAGTGACTACATAGGACACTCTCTATATGAAAAACATGGTGCTACTTTGAAGCACAAGTGTGGTAAAAGATAGTAGCAATGCCCCTTCTCTCTTTTTTTTCTTTCTTTCTGTTTTCCTTTTTTTTCTTTTTTACTCTCATTGTCCGGAGTCTCATCCCGACTTGTGGGAGAATCATAGTCTCCATCATCCTTTCCTCACTCGGACATGCTCTAATAATGAATAATGATGATCATCACACTTCTATTTACTTATAACTCAAAAGAAATAAAAATTACAACTCGATACCTAGAACAAAATATGACTCTATATGAATGCCTCTGGCAGTGTACCAGGATGTGCAATGATCTAGCATAACAACGATATCAAAAAAACGGACATGCCATGGAAATATCATGCTAGCTATCTTACGATCATGCAAAGCAATATGACAATGAATGCTCAAGTCATCAAAACGGAGGCGGTGGAAGTTGCATGGCAATATATCTCGGAATGGCTATGGAAAGGCCATAATAGGTAGGTATGGTGGCTATTTTGAGGCAGATATAATAAGGCTTATGTGTGATAGCGTGTATCATATCACGGGGTTTGGATGCACCGGCGAAGTTTGCACCAACTCTCGAGGTGAGAAAGGGCAATGCACGGTACCGTAGAGGCTAGCCAATTGGGGAAAGGTAAGAGTGCATATAATCCATGGACTCACATTAGTCATAAAGAACACATATACTTATTGCAAAAGTTAATTAGCCCTCGAAGCAAAGTACTACTATGCATGCCCCTAGGGGGATAGATTGGTAGGAAAAGACCATCGCTTGTCCCCGACCGCCACTCATAAGGAAGACAATCAATAATAAATCATGCTCCAACTTCATAGCATAACGAGAGACTATACGTGCATGCTTCAGGAATCACAAACCTTAACACCAATATTCTTACTAACCACAACCATTTACTAGTACCTCCCACATATTACCATCTCTATATCACAAAACTATTGCAAGGAATCAGACACATCATATTCAGTGATCCATAAGTTTTATGTAGGATTTTATGACTAACCATGCAATTGACCAATTCCTGTTGACTCTCTAAATAGATATAAGTGAAGCATGAGAGTTTAATTCTTTCTACAAAATACCATGCTCTAATAAATATAAGTGAAGCAAAAGAGCATTCTACAAATAACGGTTTTCTATGTGAAGAGAAACAGGCAATCCAAACATCAAATGATAAAAGTGAAGCACATGAAGCATTCTATAAAGCCATACTCAAAAGATATAAGTGAAGTGCAATGAGCATTCTATAAATAAACCATGGACTATATCATACCAGCATGGTGCATAAAATAAAAATGAAATCTAAATTCAAAAGATGCTCCAAGATTTACACATATCACATGAACGAAACTAAGACGAAAACATACCGATACTTGTTGAAGAAAGATGGGATGTCTTCCGGGGCATCCCCAAGCTTAGACGCTTGAGTCTACTTGAATATTTACTTGGGGTTCCATGGGAATCCCCAAGATTAAGCTCTTGCCTCTCCTCCTTCTCCTCATATCGAGACCTCCTCAATCTTTGATCACTTCATCCACACAAAACTTAACAGAAGACTTGTGAGATCCGTTAGTATAATAATGCAAATCACTACTCTAAGTACTGTTGCAAACCAACTCATATTTTGTTTTTGCATTGTAGCTACTGTATTATAACTTTTCCATGGCTTATACCACCGATAAAAATCGATAGTTTCATCAAAACAAGCAAAACAATGCATCAAAAACAGAATCTGTCCTAAACAGGAAAGTCTGTAGTAATCTGAACATTCACCATACTTATGTTACTCCAAAAATTCTGAAAAATTAGGAAAAAATAAAAAATTTGTATAGAAATACTGTGCAAAAAGTTTCAGAAGCTTTTGATGTTCCAGTAAAAAAAATTAAAATCATGCACTACAGCCAAAGTTTCTGTTTTTGCACCGCACATACCAACAAGCAATCTAATCATCCTAAAGGCAAATCTTGCCCCATTATTTTTACAATACAATGGATTTGTACAAGGGGATAATTATTTTTGTGAGAATCTTCATGAAAAAATTTACATTGTTTCCATGAGCATGAACACAAGTGTTCAAGGTCGACCCTCAGTTCTCCAATGCATCACCTTTCAATCACTTCTCTTTTTGTGAAGTTTTAACTTCCCCTCTATATATATTTTTTAAAACTTTATAAAAGCACTCACCAGAAATAAATGACTCTCTAAAACTTCCGGGTTGTCTCCCTGGCAGCGCTTTCTTTAAAGCCATTAAGCTAGGCATAAAGTGCTCAAGTAATGGATCCACCCGGATCCCAAGGTATATCAAAGCTAGTTTTAATTAACAATGATTTGGCATCTAGTAGTGAGCACAAAGCAACATATATCATGCAATGACGAAGTCTAACTCTCTTCCTATGCATCGGCATGTCATACAAGAACAATTCATGCACATCAAGTAAAGGCCAATACATAGCATAAGCAGTTTCTTGCAATTTTATCGTGTTGGAAACATAAAGAGGTGGAGATATAGTTCCTCTTTCATAATAATTGCAAGTAGGAGCAGCAAGCACATGCATATTATATTCATCAAAATCATCATGTGTAATGGTAGAATGCAACCCATCAATGTAATACTTAATAAGAGCAAACTTCTCCGATGTTGTATAGTTTGGAGAATTCAAAAAGATAATAGGACTATCATGTGTGGGTGCAATAGCAACAATTTATTTCTCAACATAAGGAAATATGGCAAGTTCACCTCCATAAGCATAATTCATATTGCATCTTAGCCACAAGCATAGCAATCATCTAGTTCATCAAAAAGGGATATTTCAAAAGAACCAACGGGATCATAGCAATTATCATAACATTCATCCTTCGGTAAGCATGAAGGGGAATTAAACAATGTATGAGTTGAAGAGTTACTCTCATTAGAAGGTGGGCACGGATGATCAATCCGCGCTTCCTCCTTTTGTTCTTCGCTCTCCTCATCATCTATTTCATCCAATAAGCTCACAGTTTCATCAATTTCTTCTTCCATAGACTCCTGCAAAATATCAGTCTCTTCTTGGACAGCGGAGACTTTCTCAATAAATGTATCAATATCAGAATTGTATTTATAATTCTCAGAACAATATTTAAGTATAGCAAAAATTTCAGGTCTATAAACTGAATCATCAAAATCTTCATACTTTTCAAACAAAGATTCAACTTCATAAGCACCCTTAAAAGCAACAAATTCTTCTATTCGTTCCACATCATAATAATCATATCTACCATTAGCATAAGAAGCTAAGGTTTCATTATCATTAAATTTGCATGAAAAGGGAAGGTGTGGAGCATTCATCCTAGAGCAACAAGTATAATCATATCTAGAGCATAGATTCCAAGCATACCATTTCAACTTATGAATTTGATCCCATAAGAGTTTTCCTTTTTGAGTCAAGCGATAATCCCTAAAGTATTCACGTTGATCCAACGTGTCTCCCATTATAAAGTTGAATGGGGTTTTCTCAGGATTATCAAAGTAGTGCATAATATTTTTCACATAACGAGCATCGAGGGTTTTAGGAGGTTCCCCATCTCCATGAGTAGCAAGTCCAACTAATTTTTTTGGTATTTTGTGTTCCATATCCATAACTAAATATAGAGAACAACTTAGCACAGAAAAAAAATCTACTTAGTGATAAAGCAAACAAGCACACACGAGAATATTCACCCCACGCTATTGCTCCCGGGCAACAGCGCCAGAAAAAGGTCTTGATAACCCACAAGTATAGGGGATCGTTTGTAGCCTTTTTCGATAAATAAGAGTGTCGAACCCAACGAGGAGCTAAAGGTAGAACAAATGTTCCCTCAAGTTCTATCGACCACCGATACAACTCTACGCACACTTTACGTTTACTTTACCTAAAACAAGTATGAAACTATTTTGCAAGAATAAAACTATGAGTACTTTGCGAGAATAAAACTAGGAATAAATTGCAAGGCAATAAAAGTGGATAGCTTTTGTCAACAAGAAAGTCATTTGTCCCTAGGCAATTGATAATAAGACCGGTAATCATTCTTCCAATTTTACATGAGGGAGAGGCATGAGCTAACATACTTTCTCTACTTGGATTGGACCCCTAGCAAGCATCCGCAACTACTAAAGATCATTAAGGTCGTGAAACCCGACCATAGCATTAAGTATCAAGTCCTCTTTACTCCCATACGCCATAACCAACTTATCCGCATTTAGGCTGCTGTCACCCCCGCAACACCGACAATAAGCAAACCATGAACATATTGCAACACCCTACAGTGAGGATCCCTCACGTTTGCGTGAGACGGAGGGCACCGTAGGACAGCACCATAAATAAAATATACAATCATACCAACCAAGATCACGATTAACCCACAGGACAAAACGGAACTACTCAAACATCATAGGGTAGCCAAATATCATTGGGAAATAATATATGGAGTTGAGCACCATGTTTAAGTAGAGATTACAGCGGGGAGAAGGGGTGTTACACCTCTGCATAGAGGGGGAGAGTTGGTGTTGACGGTAGCAAGATTGTTGATGTAGATCGCCGTCACGATCCTTGCCCCGACGGCACTTCGGCTCCACCGGGAGAGAGGGGGAGAGAGCCCCCCTCCTTCTTCTTCCTTGGCTTCCGCCCTAGATGGGAGGAGAGTTCCCCCTCTGATCCATGGCCTCCATGGTGGTGGAGGGGCGGGATCCCCTCCGAGATTGGATCTCCCTCTCTGTTCTCTTCTATTTCGCATTCCCCAGATCTGGCCGAAAACCGTTTCTTATATTCCGGGAGATCCGTAACTCCGATTGCGCTAAAAATTTAACACGATTTTTTTCCGGATATAACCTTCCTTGCACCCGAAGTAGAGACCCAACCGACATCCGAGGGGGGCACAACCCACCAGGGCGCGCCTGGCCCCTGGGCGCGACCTGGTGTCTTGTGGGGGCTGTAGGCCCCCGTTTGCGTTGATTCCAAGTCCCAAAAAATCACATATATTCCAAAATAATTCTCCGTAAATTTTTATCGTGTTTGACTTCGTTTGATATGGATTTTCTGCGAAACAAAATACATGTAAAAACAGGAACTGGCACTGGGCACTGGATCAATAGGTTAGTCCAATAAATCATATAAAATGTTGCCAAAAGTATGTGAAAGTTGTATAATATTGGCATGAAACAATCAAAAATTATAAATACGACGGAGACGTATCAGTGTGAGCCACCACGATGGCGACTTGCCTAGCAAGGTAGGGCGACTTAGAAACCGAGTTGGTCACATTGTGTGATCTGACTTGGACTCTTGTAAGCCCAGGGCATCGACCTGTGTATATAAAGGCGATCCCCTGCGGCGGGTTAACTCAAGAAACAATTGATCGAGAGCTAGGTCAAGCGATTCCGCTCCCTTGTAATCGATATTCAAGCAATAGTCAACAAAAGCAGGAGTAGGCTTTTACCTCGTTACGAGGGGCTGAACCTGGGTAAACCTTGTGTCTTTCGTCCCGTTCAACCCCTTCAAGCTAACCTATGTTGCGATGGCTCCACACCTAAGTCCTTTCACAAGGGCATATGCCGTGACAAAACCACGATAGTTGGTGCCCAGCATGGGGCCAGCGCACGGTGGTTTCGAGTTCTTGAAGGGATCTTTCCTAGGGATCGAGGGATACGCCATGGGCCGGATGACTAAGAGTCACCGCGGCAAGCTCTACATCGACGACGCTGGCTGGGGCCCCGAGGCCGACTCAATCAAGTACGGGTACCGGGTCCCCTTTGGTGGAATTCATGACTTCATTGGCAAGATCGGTGAGTCAGAGCCTGAGCCGGACATCTGCACCGACATCGTCGAGCCAGCTCAGCGTGCGCGACCCGCCAGGGTTCAACTCGGCCGGAAGCATGTTTTCCTTGGTTTCACGCAAGGCATGGAGCTTGCGGAAGGTTCTGAATCTGGAGGAGAGACGGCCATCTACTCAGGTGATGAGTCCTCAACCGGAGAGACGGAATCCATCTACCAGCTTCAAGACGGTGGGCTTGGGGGCTACTCTGATGGCAATAGTATTTCGGACCCCTATGGGCCGCCCTCCAAGGCTGCGATCTTCATGGCTGGCACTGGGCCGGCTCTCAACTCATCAATAGCGGTGGCTATGACGTCTGGATCGACTGCTGCTGCGACAGCTGGGGCCGGCGGCTCAGTTCGGCCACCGGCTCAAGTTTTGTCTAGACTTTTGGGTACTTTGACAACCCTGTTAGCAACAGAGGTTACTACGGCGAATCAAGCACATCATAACGCAGACATTGCAAAGGTACGTGATGAGGTGGCCAAGGCTTAGGAGGAACTTAATGCAGAGAATGCCAGTATGGTAGAGGAACGAGCCCAGATGGATGCTGAGTCACAACGTATCAGGGCGGAGGCTTTTCGCTTAAGTTTGGATCAAAATGCTTCTAATGTTTTTTTTGAAGGAGGTACCAGACCCGCCTGCCTTTGCAGTATAAGGCACAGAATCTTTTTAACACGCCCGGTGTAGGGCCAAGTAACCCGCTAGTCACAGCCCAGGCGGCTGAAGTCCCAGGGAGCGGGGCGGCGGCTCAGCCCCGATTACCAGACCCGCCCCATACGGATCGAACCCCACCCCGACGTTTTTCAACACCATCTGGCCATTATTCTAACCCGGTGGATAATATGATAGCGACGGCTACCCGGCTCAATGCAATCGCTATCACAGATGAGATGCCTTTTGCAGCTGAGGCGCGGAATGCAATTGAGCTCTTACAGACAGCGGTCACATAGCAGGAGAAGTATACACATAGTCGTCAGAGGGTGCACTCGACCCCCCTCCCAAGCCGCAGTTACAGCCGGCGCGTTGAGTGACCGGCGGTTTCCAGTAGCGAACGACGTCATCAAGTAAATCAGGACGACCCGCCCTGTGTGAATAACCTGCCCCTTAATCATGCTCAGGCGATTGTGAACGATGCCAGAGCTCGCCGAGAGGCGGAAGCTGTGGCGGCTCAACTGGGGGCTTATCAGCAGCCTCCGGTCACTCCTTCAGCGTCAGTAGGGGCTGGTGTAATTTCCAGGTCCGTTGGAGTGCCTTGTTTAGTACCAGCCTTACGTAATGAGCGTCTACCTAAGGATTTCAAGGGTCCTTGTAAGGTGGCTAATTATACAGCTGATCTCCCCCCCCCCCCCCCCCCCGAGGCCTAGATTGAGAGTTATGAGTTAGCCATGGAGATGCTGGATGTCAATGATGTTGTATGTGCCAAGTATTTTACCATGATGTTGGATGGACCGGCTTGAACCTGGTTAAAAGGATTACCCGCCAACACCATCAATTCATGGGCAGAGTTGAAAGCACGGTTCATTCAGAATTTTAAAGGAACGTGTAAGTAGCCTTTCACGATTATCGATCTCAATAACTATGCAGCGTGAGCATGAGTCGACTCATCATTGGGTCTGGCGGGTCTCGGCTATTATGCACTCCCAGACAGTATTGTGGCAGGTCAGGCGGTTTTGGTCTTGGAAAAGAACTATCACTTTACCCCCCTTAAGCAGAAGCTTGGGCGGCTTAAACGTCATTGTAATGATATGGGTGAGCTCATGGTGGCTCTCATTAAGTATGCCAACTCTGATACCACCAAGGACCCTGGATCTGATGATGAGAAATCCAACAAGGGAAAGAAAGGTGGCAATGGTAAGGGTCAGCAGCAGAATATGGCAAGGCACAATGGAAACAACCAGGGTAATGGTGGTAAGCACAGACAACCCGATGGCGGGTCAGATTTAGTAGCTAACACCAACACTGGATATAAAAACTAGCACCGTAATGGTAATGGTAAGCGATCCTTTGGAGGGAAGAACTTTAATAGTGAGGCGATGATGAATGAACCTTGCCCAAAACACAGTCTGCCTAATAAGCCGGCAACTCATGCTTGGAAGGACTGTTTTATCATGCGAGAGTACAAGAATTCCAATTTCAGTCAGAATCATGGTAACAATAATGGCCCGCCAGGCGGGTCAGGATCCGGGTCACAGGGGCCTGGCTTTGGTGGCGGCGGTTCAAATTTTGGTTATCAAGGACAGGGCAATCAGGGTGGTTATAACCAATAATCTGGTCAGGGTAACCAAAAGCATCAGTTAGGGTATCAGAGTAATCCAAAACAGCTCAATAGTGGCCAGTATCATGTTTTCACCACAAGTCTTTGCAAGGGAGATCAGAAGGTTCATAAACGCGCGGTCAGTGCAATTGAGCCGGCGGTGCCTCAATACTTGCGGTGGTCAGATTATCCAACATGGAGTCGAGAGGATCACCAGCCCCGGGTTGACAATCCGGGTCAGCTAGCATTGGTGGTAGCCCCTCAGGTCGGGGTTATAAATTTACTAAAGTACTCATGGATGGTGGTAGCAGTATCAACATCCTTTATTATGACACCTTTCGCCGGATGAACTTAACTGATAAGGATCTTAAGCCGTCTTCTACAGTTTTTCATGGCGTGGTGCCTGGTAAGTCGGCATATCCTATTGGAAAGATTGCCCTGGAAGTGGCTTTTGGTGAAGACTATGACTACAGAACAGAGACGTTATGGTTTGAAGTGGTCAAGATCAAGAGCCCTTATCATGCCTTGTTTGGACGGCCAGCTTATGCCAAATTTATGACTCGACCTTGTTATGTTTATTTGCAGCTTAAGATGCCAGGGTGTAAGGGCACTATTACGGTCCATGGTAATCGGAGGATTGCCTTGGAATGTGAGGAAGGAGATGCTACCTATGCTGCATCAGCCTGTGCCACGAAGGAGCTCAAATTCTATAAGGATAATGTTGACCCAGCTGATATGACCCCTTTGAAGAAGCCCACCACTGAGCAAGACCCTTTGTTAAAATTTAAGTCGGCTGATGACACTAAGAAGGTTGACTTCATCCCTGGCGACTCGTCTCAGCAGTTCACAGTGGGGGCTAATATGGATCATAAATAGGAAAGTGCGCTCATCGAGTTCATCCGTGAGAATCGGGACATCTTTGCATGGAAACCTTCTGACATGCCGGGTGTACCAAGAGAATTCACTGAGCACACCCTTAATGTGGATCCTAAGTTTAAGCCAGTCAAGCAATTCCTTAGTCATTTCAATGAAGAGCGACGTAAGGCCATTGGAGAGGAGGTAGCCCGGCTCTTGGCAGCTGGGTTTATTGTGGAAGTCTTTCACCCTGAGTGGTTGGCTAACCATGTGCTTGTACTTAAAAAAAATGGCACATGGCGTATGTGTGTTGACTACACAGATCTTAACAAAGCTTGTCCAGCTAATCCGTTTGCTCTCCCTCGTATCGACCAGATTATTGATGCCACGGCGGGATGTGAGAGCTTATGCTTTCTGGATGCTTATTCTGGTTATCATCAGATCAAGATGGCAGTTAAGGACCAAGAGAACATGTCTTTCATCACCCCTTTTGGAGCCTTCTGCTATGTTTCTATGCCTTTTGGGCTTAAGAGTGCCCAGGCGACTTATCAATGCTGTGTTCAGAATTGCTTTCACAGTCAGATTGGGCGTAATGTGCATGCTTATGTGGATGATATTGTGGTCAAATCCAGAAAAAATGAGACTCTCCTAGATGATTTGTAGGAGACCTTTGACAATCTCCGGGTCTATAAAATGATGCTTCACCCAGCCAAGTGTGTCTTCGGTGTGCCTGCAGGTGAACTATTGGGTTTTCTGGTCTAAGAGAGGGGCATTGAGGCTAACCCGGAGAAGATTAAGGCCATCACTTCATTGGCTAAGCCGGCGTGTGTCAATGACGTCCAGCGCCTGGCGGGTCGTATCACGGCTCTGAGCTGGTTTATAAGCCGCCTGGGAGAGAAGGCAATTCCTTTATACCAGATGATGAAGAAGACAGATCACTTTCTCTGGAGTGATGCTGCTGATAAAGCATTTGAGGCTCTCAAAAAACAGTTAGTTGAGCCGCCCGTCCTTGCGGCTCCCATTGAGAAAGAGCCTTTGCTACTGTATGTGGCAGCTAATAGCAAGGCTGTCAGTGTGGCAGTTGTTGTGGAACGCAAGGAGGCGGGTAAGGAATACCCGGTTCAGCGGCCAGCTTATTATGCCAGTGAGGTGTTGATTGAGTCCAAGCAACGATACCCACATTGGCAGAAACTGGTGTATGGAGTGTTCATGGCGAGTTGCAAACTGAAGCATTATTTTCCTGGTCATCCTATTACTGTGGTCAGCTCTGCTCCCTTAGGAGACATTATTCAAAACAGGGAGGCCACAGGCTGGGTTGCTAAGTGGGCAGTAGAACTTGGACCTCATGGTTTGAAATATGTGCCAAGAACAGCCATCAAATCCCAGGCTCTGGTAGATTTCATCAATGACTGGACAGAGTTGTAGACACCTCAGGAGAAGCCTGATAACACATATTGGATGATCCACTTTGATGGGTCCAGGCAGTTGGAAGGCTCGGGGGCTGGAGTTATTTTGACTTCCCCACGAGGTGACAAATTTTGTTATGTTTTAAGGCTAATGTTTCCTTGTACTAACAATGCGGCTGAATATGAGGCTTTACTCCACGGCCTTCGTATGGCCAAGGAGATGAATTTAAGCTGGGTCAGGTGTCTGGGCGACTCAGACCTTGTGGCTCAACAAGTCTCAGGCACATGGGATTCCAAAGACCCGCTCATGGCGGCTTATCACCGGGCAGTTAACAATATTGCTGGTCACTTCAAGGGTTATCAGCTGGATCACTTTGATCGAAGGAAGAACAAGGCGGCTGATGCCTTAAGCCGGCTTGGATCTCAATGTAAGCCGGTGCCTCCTAATGTGTTTCTTGACGTATTGCATAATCCTTCGGTCAACTTACCATCTGAAGAAGACCTTGCTGTCCCTGACCCGGAGGCACAATTGGTGGAGGCTCTCCATGCTATTCCTGATTGGACGCTTCCCTACTTGGCCTATATGACCCAGGGCGAGTTACCTGAGGATGAAACTCTGGCAAGGCAAATAACCAGGAGGTCTAAGTCTATGACTATTGTCAACGGCGAGTTACACCGATGCAGTGTGACAGGCGTGTTTCAATGTTGTGTTTCTCCTGAAGAGGGTCGTGAGATCTTACGAGAGATTCATCAAGGTGATTGTGGTCATCATGCCGGCTCTAAGTCTTTAGTGGCTAAAGCTTTTCGTCACGGGTTTTACTGGTTGACGGCTCATGCTGATGCAGAGGATATCGTTAGCAAGTGCGATGGGTGCCAAAAATTTGCAAGATAGGCTCATGTCCCGGCTCAAGAATTGCGTACGATTTCAATAAATTGGCCATTTGCAGTCTGGGGTCTCAATATGGTTGGACCGTTCAAGAGGTCTAAGGATAAAAAACCCCACCTTTTGGTGGCGGTTAACAAGTTTACCAAGTGGGTTGAGGCAGAGCCAGTTAGCAATTGTGAGGCGGCTACAGCTGTTTAGTTTGTTAAAAAACTGATTTTCCTCTTTGGATACCCTCATAGTATCATTACTGATGATGGCACTAATCTGTCTAAGGGTGCTATGAAGGAGTTATGTCAAAGAGAGCATATTCGTCTTGATGTTTCTTCAGTGGCTCATCCATAGTCTAATGGCCAGGCAGAGCGAGCTAATCAAGTAATTTTGAGAGGCATCAAGCCCCGGCTCATGGTTCTTTTGAAGCGAACGCCGGGTTGTTGGGTTGAGGAGTTACCTTCAGTGCTTTGGATTACCAATACTAGCCCCAACAGATCAACAGGCTATACGCCTTTCTTTCTGGTTTATGGTGCAGAGGCGGTTCTCCCAAGTGACATCCATCATGACTCGCCTAGAGTGGTGGATTATGTTGAAGCTGATAATGAGACGGCACGGCAGAACTCACTTGATGCTTTGGATGAAGAGCGTGACCTCGCGGCGGCTCGTTCGGTGATATATCAGCAGGATCTACATCGCTATCATAGCCATAGAGTTCGAAGCCGGACCTTTCAAGAGGGCACTTAGTGCTCCATTTGATTCAAGATCACACAGGGATGCATAAGCTTTCTCCTCCTTGGGAAGGTCCTTTTGTGATCAGCAAAAATCTCAATAACGGGTCTTACTACCTCATTGATATACGAGAACACAAGGATTCACGCAAGTCGGAAGAGGAGACCCGCCGGCCATGGAATATTGCTCATCTTCGGCCTTACTACACTTGAGCCGTTGGCTCTTATCCTTTGTACATACATTTGTCAATGTATATATCTTTTATGATCAATATAATAAAGCCGGCATCCCTGAAATTCAGGGCCTCTGTCGTTTCATTTCTGTGCATCTGAGTCTTTGTTATTTGATCATAAGGTCACTTGGGGGCTTCCAACCCACCGGGTTTAGCTTTCATACCCTCTTGACCGGCCTGAGTTGCCACATTGTGAGTTACACCTGCCTGTTTGCAACTTGCTACTCCACCAGGTGACCCATCGAACTCTTAACAGTCAATCTTTTTTAAGACCCTGAACTTGTTAAGGTTAAAATGGCGGCTTGTATCATGTGAGAGCCGGCTTACAGTGAGCTAGGATAAACTCAACGGCTATGCAGCCTTGAAAGCAAAAGGCATGTGAGCCAACTTGTTCGGTCGAGTCTTGAAAGCCGGCCTAACAAAGAACTGAGATTTTTTGTATCTCTTTCTTTTGGATTTTCTGGATGTTATTTATCTTAAGTTTTTGCTTTTGTGCAAATTTTGTCTACCCGGGTTGTGAGGCTCCGGATTATGTTGCTCATGTTTGAGTATTTTTGGGTTGTAACCCACCTTGGCTTTGGACTTTAAGTCGCCAATATGTTTTGGTTTGAGCAGCCGTGGTTATGAGGCTACAAGTCTTTGGGTTGTCACCCGCCCTGGCTTTTGGTTTTTAAGCTGCCAGCATGAATTGGCTCTACAGCCATATCAATCATGTTTTCAACTATTATATGAGACTACGAGTCTTCGGGTTTGGTAACCCACAATGGTGTCGGTGTACTAAGTATTGGGCCACTAGTACCCCGTACTTGTACACGGGCAGTTGTAGCCATCCTCGCGGCAAGGCTTGCCGGGGTCAGCTCGAGGTCGATTCAAGCCATCAAGGAAATCATCAAGTCAGAGATCTGAGGATCAACAGGTAAGCAGAGCTGGAATCCGAAGACCAGCTTCCCCGGCAAGATCCTTGCCGGGATGGCCTTTGGGGCCCGGCAAGACTTGGCGCCCGGCGAGGCTCGGCGTCTGGCAAGGCTTTGGGGCCCGGCAAGGCTTGGCGTCCGGCAAGGCTTGGCGCCCGGCAAGATTCGACGCCTGGCGAGATTCTGCCACTGTGCCACCGCTTCGGCACAGTAACATGTCTGACATTCTGGGTCCTTCCCTGGATGCGTGGCGACGCGCCAGTGGAGGAGAGCTTAAGCGGTGCTGATGGGATGGCCCCTTTTTCCATCCCCAAGAAAGTGAGGGCACCTAGACGGACACCTCACGGTGCATTAAATGCGTTTGTTCTAATCCGTCAGGGGTTAGGTATGATACCCTGTAGCTACTTTACACCTCAATGTATGTACATGTTGCCACTGTGGAGACCCCTTTGAGCATATAAAAGGAGGCCCAAGGCAACTGCTACAGGGGAGAGGAGAACTTCTGGCCCATTCTGCATGCGTAGCTGCTCTTCGAACGTACTGTTCATTGCGAGCGCTCCTGAAGGCTGGGCTCAAGAACATTAACGATTAGAACAAACGTATTTAATGCACCGTGAGGTGTCCGTCTAGGTGCCCTCACTTTCTTGGGGATGGAAAAAGGGGCCATCCCATTAGCACCGCTTAAGCTCTCCTCCACTGGCGCGTCGCCACGCATCCAGGGAAGGACCCAGAATGTCAGACATGTTACTGTGCCGAAGCGGTGGCACAGTGGCAGAATCTCGCCAGGCGCCGAATCTTGCCGGGCGCCAAGCCTTGCCGGGCCCCAAAGCCTTGCCGGACGCCGAGCCTTGCCGAGCGCCAAGTCTTGCCGGGCCCCAAAGGCCATCCCGGCAAGGATCTTGCAGGGGAAGCTGGTCTTCGGATTCTAGCTCTGCTTACCTGTTGATCCTCAGATCTCTGACTTGATGATTTCCTTGATGGCTTGAATCGACCTCGAGCTGACCCCGGCAAGCCTTGCAGCGAGGATGGCTACAACTGCTCGTGCACAAGTACGGGGTACTAGTGGCCCAATACTTATTACACCGACAGGAGCCCCCGGGCCTAGGCCATACACGAGTGCGAGCGTTGTTGGGCTAGGCCCAAACAGTGCACGGGCACACGTGGCAGGGAATTAACTGCTCGTAAATATCTCGTTTTACTGTGCCCCCCACTACGCGCACGGAGCGCGCGACATGGGAAGCGTGCCAAAAAGGCTGCAAACCGTCTCGCGCCTATAGAGGCGCATTCATATTGGGGAATAAACAAGGCGGCCCCGCTCCTTCCCCATAAAAAAGGAGAAGTCGCAGAGGCGCAAACCTATTTACCCCCCTCTTCTTCTCAATCTGGCCATCGCCATCGCCTTCCTTTCCTCGAGCTCAGAGCGAAACCTTTTTCCTCTTCCGCCCGCTGCTCCCGCGCTCACTCCGCCCCCAGCTTCCGTCCTCACAGTCGCCATGCCGCCCAAGGCCAGCAAAGGCAAGGGCAAGGACAAGGAGGCGAAAGCTGAAGTTCCGGAGAGCGAACTGGTGAAGATGCGGAAGAGGCTCGTCATCTTCCCTCCGACGCTCGATGCCAAAACTTTGAAGGGGCGATACCAATGCATGTGGGCGAAGGGAACGCAAGCTCACCCCGCCACACGCGTCATCCCAGGTGCTTGCTCCAAAGGTGGATCGGACAGATACCCCTTCTTCACTGCATATTTCTATTGCGGGCTCTGTCCCCCCTTTTGTACAAGTCTTGCCGGCAAAGCATGTGATCCTTTGTACAAAGCCAGGCGCAGACCCTGAGCGCAGATGAATGAATTTAAGTGTTGTACATTTCCTTATTGATTCCCATGTTCATATTTATATATGCATGTTTGTCTAAGATGTTGTATGACACCTGATCCCGGTAAGTTCTAACGAACCGCCAAGGTTTCATACCTTTATTTTCTCTTCTTTCTTTTTCTCAAAAGACAGAAGGATTCCTCGCGTGCACATTTGCCGGGGGGGAAGGGAGATATGAATACCAGTTGGTGACGTTCGGAATCAATGCTTGCCGGAGGAAGAGCAAAGCCAGAAAGCTAAGTCCTAAAAACTCAGAGCAAGTTTTTCTTTTATTACCAAGTTATTTCCTTGGACGATTCCGACTCTTGTATGGAAAATTTGCACGCGAAGGAACCCTTGTTGTAATCAGTTGCGCCCTTATTTTGATTCGAGTCCGCTCAACAATTTAAGTGGCTGCATTGAGAACGCCAAGGAGTCTTGCCGGCCGCTGCGCCTCCGCCAGGCTGCTGAAGTCCCGCACCCAGCGCTCGCGGCAGGTTGTGCGCCGGCAAGTTTTTCAGTAGGTGTAGGATGAACTCCATACATAAAGGAATCAGACAAGGAAAGTAGCAAGCATGAGCCTAAACATAGTCAAATTATATTGCATCCATGAGTTGCCGCGGTTCTAACTTGAGACTTAATTGTCTTTTACACGAGATGATGGCGGCAAGAATAAAAGGAAAGCACTCAATCCCTGCGCTGGCCTTCGATCCTTTTGATGGAGTCCACCTTCTCAAGGATTGGCGCGATGCACTCTTCAAGCGCCTCAACATTTGCATCCTTTGGCAGATGGCCGAGCGCGCTGGAGAGGTCGATGTCGGGATTGCTGTGCACCACCTTGATGAGCACCTTGCGAAGGACGGCCCGGCAAAGCCGGCGAGTCTCGTTCGCCAGTTGGCTCGCCCGGCTGGACTGGAGCACCCTCAACGCGTTGATGATGCTTTCAAAGAACATGGTCAACCTGGCACTTGGAGATATTCTTTCCTCGGAAGAATATCTAAAGTTCGACAGGCCCATGGTTGACAGTTCTGCGGTAAGCTTCTCCGCGGTGGCGATGAGGCGTCCAGTCCAAATCTCCACTCCCTTCTCGTATTCGTTTTAGGCAGCGGCGGCGATCTTGAGCAGGTTCCTCTCTCCTTGGAGATCCTTGAGTAGAGCCTTCTCACGGGCCTTGCCGGCCTCGAGAGACTTCTCCAGCGTGGTCAGTTTCAGCTCCAGAAGCGAAATACTATCAGCCGCAGAGGAGAGCTGCTTGGTCTTGTCGGACAGGGCAACTTGCATCTCTGCCAAGGAGTGGAGGGTTTTTTCCCTGTCCCCCTTGAGCGTCGAGAGCTCCTTGCTGTGCTCTTCGAGATCTGTTTCCAGCCTCTTCACTTTGTCGCTCAGCACGTTCTTGGCAGCCTCTGCAGCTTCGGCAGCGTCGATGGCCTCCTTGAGCTTGCCGGCATGACTTTCAGTCAGAGCTTCGAGCGCCTCCTTGTGTTTCTGCTCCAGCTCCTGGGTCCGCCACACGACAAGATTTTCGATGTCTTCATCCTTGCTACGAAGCTTGGCGGCGAGCGCCTGCTCATGTGCGGTGAGATCTTCTTCGTGAGCATCAAGAGCAATGCGGCGCCCCGTCAGGAGAGCATCTTCGGCAGCAATCCTTTGAACAGCTTCATCATGTGCCTTCTCCATATCTGATTGCTTCAGGAGGATTTCATTCCATTGCTGGCTCACTTGTTCTCGGCCGGCAACCAGCTCTTGGAGGGCCTCGGCGTGCCAGATTTGCATTTGTGCGACGCGCCTTTGAAAATCCGCTTCGGCCGCCTCGACAACTGCCATTCTGGAGTCCGCCTTCTCTTTTCGGGCACGATGGAGAGCCTGGAGTTTGCGGAAGTTCTCGCCCATGGCCTGAAGGAGCTGGTCCACTTCAGATTTGCCGCTACTAGTGCTGGGATCGTCGACAACTTCAAGCCCGGCAGCGGCGATGATTTCTTCGGGAATTTCTCCTTCGGCTGGTGCCCCAGCGCTTGCCGTCCCTGGCAAGTTGATGAACAGGTTCTCGCCTACCTTGAGGTACTTGCTGGATGAGGGGCCTTCAGATGTTGATGGCTGGTCTTCAGTGGCCGCCTCACCAGTGACAGGGGGCTCTGTGGCCGGTGCAGCGCCTGGCGCTCCTGCAGCAGGAATGCTGTCAGTGCGATCCTCAGCCTCCCTGTCGCCCTCTTCAGCAGGTTCTTCGGCGGTATCCTCTTGTGCGGTCTTGGCGGCCTCCCCATCAAGAGCATCACCAGCCCCGGCAACGTCATCCTTGGTGGCCTCGCTGGCAGCGATCCTATCCACTTCAGCGGCGGCATCCCTGGCGGTCTCCTCGATGACGATGTCGATGTCCATATGTTCCATCACAGGGAACTCTGAAGGGCGAAGGAGGAAAACAGAATAAGATTGAGGTTGAGGTTGAAGTGACTAAAGATAAAGAGATAAGAGAAAAAGAATAACAAGCACCCTGAGGCAATAGAGTACCTGCGTCGGGCCGTCGGGAGGTGGCTTCACCCCTCCCGGCAACTCCAGTTGCCGGGGGCGTGTCGCCAGAGTCCGCGCTTGCCAGCTCCTCCTCATTTAGGATAGGCTCGTCGACAGGATCTCTTGCCGGGGACGTGCTTGTGGGCGGAGCGGTCGATGAAGGAGGCACAATGGGGACGTCTCCTCCTCCTTGTTGCCGTTCTTCTCCTGCGAACCCAAAGATATCAGCGGCAAGAATGAAAGCCTCGGCACCAGTCAGCAGAAAAGGGACGATGGACTTACGCTGGGGGCTGTGTTGAGGACTGGACTCCGGGTTGACAATGACAGTTTCCGGCACGCTCGTAGAGCCTGCCGGGGGCTCGTCGCCCGTAGAAGTCTTTGACCTCTTCGTCATCCTCTCCAGCAAGGTTTCTGTGTCACTGCAGAAACAACACAAGCAAGTCAGTAAGATTGATGCAAATTGGAAGGTAGAAGCTGTGGCAAGTACTCACTCTTCTTCCTCTCGCTCTGGACTAAAGCCGGAGATGTCGAAGTCGACCTTCGTTGTGGTGTCTGAGTGGGGAGGCGGAGGAGGAGTCCTAGGCCGCTTGGTCGTAGCAAGCGCCGGGGCAGCCTCCGGCGTGGTAGTACGAGACCCTCCTGCCGCCCCAGCAGTGGTCGCTGGTGTGGGTCTCGCGCGCCGCGTGGGCTGTTGACGAGCCCCCTGCCGCGGACCAGTCTTGCCAGCCACTTTCTTGCCGGGGGCTTCGCCGCTCGAAGTAGGCTGGCTTGCCGGGATGCCTGATGCAGCTTTCCGAAGAACACGCTTTGCCTTCTTCGGAGGTGAGGGCTCTTCTTGCGTCTCCTCTTCGGCCGTGTCTTCGTCAGATGAGCTCTCAGCGGCTGCGCCGCCTTCTTCCCCGGCAACCTTATTCTCCTCGGCAGGCTTTGCCTCCACTACCACCTCTGCGTCGCTGGCTTCCCACTCTGTGAAGCCAACGTTGCCGGCCTCCGCGGCAAGATTTGCCTCCTCCACTCTGGTAGCAATATAGGCTACTTCCTGGTCAGTGGTGGCTCGGATAAAATCTGACTCTTGCCGGACAGGCTTCTCCGTCAAATTGTCAAAGAACTTTTGCGCTTCTTCCTCGCTTGGCTCGACCCAGGTCGGGTCAAGGCCGTGGGCATTGAACATCGGCAAGAAGGCAATGATTGACCCCAAGGCAGAGTTGTTGCACAAGGGGACGATCCTTGCTGGCAGCCGGTGCTTGTCTTCGCGCTGGAATAACTTTTGGCGGAGGGCGCCAAGCTGCATAGCGGTCAGATTGTTGTTCAGCCCGGGGCGCAGTCTCATGACATCTGCCGCGTTCTTGTACTCCCACACTGGCCTTCCCCTGTTCTGCAGAGGGGCGATGCGGCGGCGGAGAAAGTCGAAGCCGATCATCTCCATTGTCAGCCCGGCAGCCTTCAAGCGAAGGATCCTGGTAGTGGCGATTGTGAGCCTCTCGTCTTCTGCGGCGAGATCGCCCCAATCCCTGCCGCGGACCACCTTCTGTTGCCGGGGATGACAAAAAGGATGAGGATCTGCTTCCTGGATCCAGCACCATTCGGCCCGCCACTCGTCCCACTTTTCGCGGTAAACTCCCTCTGGGTATATCTCTTTGTTCCAAGCCCTTGGAATCCAGGCAATAGATCCAGAGAGAGCCTCTCCTTTTTGGATACGAGGGTAGAAATAATGGCGGAAAAGAGCAGAATTGGGGATCATGCCAACAAAATTCTCACAGAGATGGGCAAAGATAGACATGCAAAGTACGGCATTCGGCGTGAAATCAAGAAGGCGGAAGCCGTACGTGTACATGATGTCATTAAAGAAATCGGAAAAGGGGGGACAGAGCCCGCAATAGAAATATGCAGTGAAGAAGGGGTATCTGTCCGATCCACCTTTGGAGCAAGCACCTGGGATTACGCGTGTGGCGTGGTGAGCTTGCGTTCCCTTCGCCCACATGCATTGGTATCGCCCCTTCAAAGTTTCGGCATCGAGCGTCGGAGGGAAGACGACGAGCCTCTTCCGCATCTTCACTAGTTCGCTCTCCGGAACTTCAGCTTTCGCCTCCTTGTCCTTGCCCTTGCCTTTGCTGGCCTTGGGCGGCATGGCGACTGTGAGAACGGAAGCTGGGGGCGGAGCGAGTGCGGGAGCAGCGGGCGGAAGAGGAAAAAGGTTTCGCTCTGAGCTCGAGGAAAGGAAGGCGATGGCGATGACCAGATTGAGAAGAAGAGGGGGGTAAATAGGTTTGCGCCTCTGCGACTTCTCCTTTTTTATGGGGAAGGAGCGGGGCCGCCTTGTTTATTCCCCAATATGAATGTGCCTCTATAGGCGCGAGACGGTTTGCAGCCTTTTTGGCACGCTTCCCACGTCGTGCGCTCCGTGCGTGTAGTGGGGGGCACAGTAAAACGAGATATTTACGAGCAGTTAATTCCCTGCCACGCGTGCCCGTGCACTGTTTGGGCCTAGCCCAACAACGCCTCGCACTCGTGTATGGCCTAGGCCCGGGGGCTCCTGTCGGTGTACTAAGTATTGGGCCACTAGTACCCCGTACTTATGCACGGGCAGTTGTAGCCATCCTCGCGGCAAGGCTTGCCGGGGTCAGCTCGAGGTCGATTCAAGCCATCAAGGAAATCATCAAGTCAGAGATCTGAGGATCAACAGGTAAGCAGAGCTGGAATCCGAAGACCAGCATTTCCGGCAAGATCCTTGCTGGGATGGCCTTTGGGGCCCGGCAAGACTTGGCGCCCGGCAAGGCTCGGCGTCCGGCAAGGCTTTGGGGCCCGGCAAGGCTTGGCGTCCGGCAAGGCTTGGCGCCCGGCAAGATTCGGCGCCTCGCGAGATTCTGCCACTGTGCCACCGCTTCGGCACAGTAACATGTCTGACATTCTGGGTCCTTCCCTGGATGCGTGGCGACGCGCCAGTGGAGGAGAGCTTAAGCGGTGCTGATGGGATGGCCCCTTTTTCCATCCCCAAGAAAGTGAGGGCACCTAGACGGACACCTCACGGTGCATTAAATGCGTTTGTTCTAATCCGTCAGGGGTTAGGTATGATACCCTGTAGCTACTTTACACCTCAATGTATGTACATGTTGCCTCTGTGGAGACCCCTTTGAGCATATAAAAGGAGGCCCAAGGCAACTGCTACAGGGGAGAGGAGAACTTCTGGCCCATTCTACATGCGTAGCTGCTCTTTGAATGTACTGTTCATTGCGAGCGCTCCTGAAGGCTGGGTTCAAGAACATTAATAAGAACACAAAGCAGGAGTAGGGTTTTACGCTGATCAGCGGCCCGAACCTGGGTAAAAACCTCACGCGTCGATCACTGGTTCTGCTCTTTGCGTATACCTCTCCCCCCTCGTATAGGGGTCTCTCGGGATCCCATAGGTGTCGTGCCCCGACAACTGGTTTCTGACTTTAAGTCGCCAGTATATATGTTGATGAGTCTTCTGCAAAATATACAAGACCACAGGTGAAGAGCATAGTCATTGCAAAGGCTCATATATATATGGTCAGATCGAGCATGCCACAAAGTTCAACTACTGGATCAAAAGTTGAGATAAACATGCACGAAGGCATGACAAGGCGGATCAATGTTTTCAACTACCCTATTACACGGCTTCAACTGAGCCCAAAAAAGTTTTTCAATCAAGAGTTTTTGGAGCTGCACTCCCATAACCCGGCCTGAGAGCCGCCTGGTTCATCATTGCTATGATCAATTTTCTTCTTGATGCCTTGATGACTCCGGGTCATCCCGTGCCGGCTCTTCCTCATCGACCATCTGAAGGTCAGCCGATGTCCAGTCGATGCCGGTTAAGGCCTTGAATATGGCTTCATCATTAATAATAACGGAAGGGTCAAGGTCAGGGGCGAAGATGTGCTTACGCCTAGGAGGAACAAGATCCATCATTTCATGCGTGGGTGCCTTAATCTTGTTGTTGTTTTCATCGTAAGCCAGCGTATAATGGTTCAAGTTCAGCTCTTCAATAAGCTTGCAAGCCACAGGTCGCATCTCTCTAACGCATTTGTTGAAATCTTGTTCTTCAAATATTGACCGTCATCCTTGAACTCTAGACATCCGGTGGCTATCTCCTCTGGATCAAGGTCTGATTACCATGATTTCGCCCGGCCAAAAGCAACAATGGCTCCGGCTCGGGCGACTGATAATTTAATCTCTTCAATTTGAGTCGGCACTATGGACAGTTGCTCTAAGACCATCTTGATCAGAGTTGGAGGCTTCTTTCCGCCTGACAAAGCTGCAAGGCTGCGTTGCGTCCTAGCGTATAACTGTTCGGCCAATGAATACACCGCCTTCAGTTTGAGCAACATGTTCGAGCCAAGATTGGCGCTTCTGGGGCCTGTTCAAAAGTCGCCGGGTGGGTTAAATATTATCTATTATGAATCGCCAGGCGGGTCAAAGAAGTATTAAAACAGATGATGAAGTGCAAATGTTTAACTTACCGAAGATGGCGGTTGTCATGTGGATTATGTGTTGCTTTAAGCCGGCAAGTTCGTCAGTCACCGGCTTAAGTTGATTTCCAGCCTCTTCGGCTCTCTTCAGCAGTGCAGCCTTATCAGACTCCTAGGCAGTTCTCTCAGCATCAAAACCCGCCTTAACCTTTTCAAATTCTTCCAATGAAGTTTTTAACTTTGACTCGGCCTTGGAAGTTTCAGCTTGTTGCAGCTCAATGTTTTTCTTCAAAATCACCAAGTTGCGACTCTTTCATGTTCAACTCTTCCAGAAATATAATGTTGAAGCAATGATTATTACACAATGAACAATGTCAATATCATACATGTATTTAAGTCCCATAGCACATTGCAAGCAATGTACTTGGCACTTGGGAACTAATGTAGGTCATTTCAATTCCTATTATGCCCCGGCACACTTTGGTAAGTTAAGCCGACCCTTGGGGGCTACATGTTTGGTTTTCAAATGACTATAAGTCCCGGCTCACTTTGGAAAGTTAAGCCGGCCCTTGGGGGCTGCGTGTTTGTTTTTTTAGTGATTATAAGTCCCGGCTTACTTTGGTAAGTTAAGCCGGCCCTTGTGGGCTGCTATGGATATAAGTATATCAGCAAGGCTAAAGAGGAAAAGGATGGTTTTATACCTCATATTTCTGCTTCATGAGTTGAACTAGCCCAGCTTCCATGTCTCGACTTGTGTTGTGGCGGCTTAGATAGCCCGCATACACGTCGCCTGCACTGAAGGAGGAGTAGCTCTCCAGGTCTAGTTTGGCCTTGCCTTTTTTCAAGGAAGGAGATTCTTCCTTGGTACTATGCTTGGCTAGCATAGTGGAGGCCCCTGGCGCTGTATAAGCCGTCCCAGTGACAATCAAATCATCAGAGTTCTTCTCAAAGGGGATCTCTGTAGCTGGCTTTGGAGGAGTTGGCGACTTAGGGCTCGGCGGGTCATGGCTGGCCGCCGGGTTAAGCTCAGGGTCCATTTGATCAAGGACGGTAGCATCAACTGATGGTGGCGGGTCATTGACATGTTCTTCAGGGTCTTGAATGTCGGCCTCAAAAATTTCTTCCGTCTGCTTCTTTGGTTCAGCGGCTTTGGGATCCCTTGTAGACCCGCCCACCTTCTGTTTTTTACCCGCCTTTGCTACGCCTCTATAACAAAGATACAAGAGCTCATGAGTATATGTCATTGCAAGTCATTTATGAACAAGTAGAAGTACTTACCCATGGGCAACCTTGAAGACAGGCATTTGAGTTCCAGTAGAGTCGCCGGATGACGAAGGTGTTCCCTGATAATTTGAGTCAGAAGGATTAAGAGATTGACGAAAGAGACCAGCCTTCGGAAGGGAAAGAGTCGGGCTATGAGGCACCTCATTTTGACGCTTGCGAGGGGCAGGAGTGTTGGGTAAGCTGGAGACAAGGTATTGAGTACCATCACTCCGAGTCATACGTCTTGAATCATGCTGCTGTTTCTTCAAAAGAAAGTTGGGGTCCAAATGAGCAAGAGAATGTGAGAATTTTACTTTCCGGATAACCCGCCAAGTTTTCTGTCTTGGCAAGGGTTCTAAGCCGGAGGAAATTATAGTTACCTCTGTTGCGTCGGCATGACTGGTCTCTGCCTCTTCCTGAGAGGAATCAGCATCAATAAGTTGTACAAAGAAAAGACCAAGGGATTCAAGTTCTACCTCTGACTCATCATCAAGTTTGAGTAGTTCTTCAGCTGTTGGCTTCTTGCGGCGAGCCGGAGCGTGAGATTTTCCTTTAGCCTTCTTAAGGGGCACAGCGGCTTGCAACTTCTTTTTCCACAAAGAAGAGTCGGCCTATATACAGTTGCATATGTGCAATAAGTTAAAGGTATAAAACACAAAGAAATAAATATATAAGGTGAGGATTCATTCAAGATACTTACAGCCGGAGCCGGGTTAAGTGCGCAGAAGGGGTTCAATCTCACTTTTTGGCAGTTATTGAGAGGCTCTCCAAGCAGTGATTTGACCATATCAGTGGTCTCCTTATCAGTCAATGATGTCTGGTTATAGCGTTGAGGATCCTTTGTGTCACCTGTATAATTACACATTAAACCGCTTCGCCAGCTCAATGGCAAAATTCTCCAAGAGACCCAACAGCGGACCAGGTCTACTCCAGATAAGCCGTTGTCTACCAGGGCTCTTATCTTTGAAAAGGTGGCTAAATATTTAGCCCGTTCTGCAGCAGAAAGACGATCCGGGAGCTCATGAGTAGGGCTGAGCCAGAAAGAGCGGAAACCCGGCAGGGGATTTTCATCATATGGAGAGGTATCTTGGCAATAAAACCAAGTATAGTTCCATTCTTTGGGGTGACTAGGCAGTGTAGCTACAGGAAAAATGACGTATCTTCGCCTTTGAATGCAAATCCCACCAAGTTCGAGACTAGGCCCATCTGTCATCTCAGTTTGGCAGTTGAGATAAAAGTATTCTCTCAATAGGTCAACCTCAGACTCTTGTTGAAGGTATACCTCACAGAAAACTTGAAAGTCGCATATGTTGGAGACAGAATTGGGGCCAATGTCTTGAGGATGAAGGTTATAGAAATGCAGAACATCCCGGAAGAACTTTGACCTGGGTGGTGAGAAGCCACGGGGAAGATGATCTGAAAAGACAAATAACTTCGCCTTCTCGGGGTTCAGGAGTAGTTTCAGCGCCAGGAAGCCGCCAGTGAATAACTTCTTTGGATGGCAAAACTCCCATGTCTACATATTCACCTAATGAGAGCTCGGAGACTCTGCTGGCAGCCCAGTCGCAAGAAGTGGGAGCCCTAGGCATTGTTGACGGGTTAAGAGCTATGGCCTGGGAGTAAAAACATTACGAATTAATATTAGGGTGATGAGGCGTTTAAAAGTTATGTGGATAATTTAGTAGCTGCAAGATGATTATGGATACAAGCTATATCATTATTATGAAGCATGGAGGAATAATGAAACCACCCTTATAAGAATGTAAGGTAGCTCTCAGGGTGACTAATATATGGCGAGTTACAGATTCATGGTTGAGCCGGCCAGGTTTTGGCGGGTTACAAAGTTTGTCGGGGGGATGACCCCCGGGTAGGCCCAAGACGGCGAACGACGCTTCAAAACATTGCCAGGGGAGTGCCCCCTGGCTGGAATCTAATTGGTTGCAATCTGGATGGCTGGAACCTGGCCGGGTTCTCCCTGGCTGGAACCTGGCCGGGTTCTCCCTGGCTGGGTTCTCCCTGGCCGGGTTCTCCCGGGGCTGGGTTCTCCCTGGCCGGGTTCAGCCTGGCCAAGTCAACTAAGACATCCCGTTGGACCTGCGCAGACGTGACGGCCATACTCTACAGTGGAGCACTGTAGATGAGTGGATGGCACTGTAGATGAGCAACTGGCACTATTCCTGCATCATGTGACACCTCTACAGTGCATAGTTGGTCATATGTCCATTCCAACAGTGCAGTTAGGCCATGTGGGCCACCACTTGTCCCCTGGGCACCCCTATATAAGGTGACCCAGGGAGCCCATTTTCCATGAGGCACACTCCCTCTCACTCTCCCGTTCACACACTCACACATGAGGCAAAGAATAGGAGCACTCCTAGCCTCCTTCTTCCTCCTCTGGACACAGCTCCAGGAGCAACTCTGTACTGCTACATACTCCACACATAAACCACACTCGGCAGGACTAGGGGTGTTATCTCTTCGGAGAGCACCGAACCTGGGTATGTCTTGCGTCCCTCGCTCGCTCATGACGACCTCGCCTCTGGAGCCCACCGGTGCCCTCGAGCATATCCCTCTTTTTAGCCATCCCTTGGCATCTGCCATGCGCCCACCACGACAGTTGGCGCCCACCATGGGGCAACTCGAGGTCCCGTCCGAAGACACGTTCCAGATGAAGCCCTTCACCGACACTGGTGAGCTCATCATGCACGGTCTGGTCCCTATGCCCAGCGCGGCGCCAGCCGGCTTCGCTGCCTCGTCCGACGTCCCCTTCATCATCATCATCGCGGCGTCGCCCCCGTCTCCCCGGTAGCGCACGGGGGGCCGACATCGACACGCCCCCGGCGGGCCCATGCGGGGCGGCGCATCCTCGCCGTCTCCTCCCGTCCACGCGCGCATGCACCGCGTCCGGCCTCCTCCGCCTCCGGCGTCTCTCCATCCGTGCACCCAGTCCCATGCTTTTTTCCGCGCATTCGCTCTGCTCCTCCCAGACCATGGTCGTACACTACTAATACATTGCCCATACATTTCCCGTACAATGGCAAGATGCAAGTCAGATATTGATTGTACACTAACCAGATACTAATAGCCATACGGTTAGTCAGATAATGGCCGGACACAAGCCAGATAATGGCCATACGCTGGCACGCAGCCGGCTCTGCCTCTGCCCGCGGCCAGGTGCTCCGCGCCCGCCGGCGTCCGTGCCGACTCAGCCGGCGGCTCCGCTCCCCTCCTGCATGTGCGCCGCGTCCACCGCGTTGCCTCCTCCAGTCGGATCCGCCTCTGCCCATGACCGGGTGCTCCGCGCCCGCCGGCGTCCGTGCCGACTCGGCCGGCGGTTCCGCTCACCGACTCCGCGGGACCCGGCCGCCCGCTGTCTCCGGCCTCCTATTCACTGCGCCGGCTCCTGCGAGCACGCCCGCGCCATGAGCCGCTCCATGTTGTATCCTCCGCAGGATTCAGCTTCGTCGCCCCGCTGAGTCCACTCCATCCGCACCGCGCCTGGCCTCCAGCACGCCGGGTCGCAGCTCCACCAGTGGTCGAGCACTCTCCACCCGCCGGCTCCGCCAGGCGCGTCGCCCGACCTGCGGCTGCGCGTCTCCTCGCCGGTCGCTGCTCATGACGTCCCCGCCCCTGCCTCGCCTCTGCCCAGGCCGCTCCTCTGCCACCTCGCCCGGTTGGCTCTCCGCGCGCCTGCGGCCCCGCCGGTTCCGCTCGGCGCATCCCCACACCGGCCGCTCCTCACGCGCGAGCCCGCCCGCTGCTCCACTCGCCCCGACCGGCTCTGGGTCGCCGCCACGCTGCTGTCCGGCTCCGCCTGCTCCGCCCCTGGCCGGCTCCCCCGCCCGCCGGCTCGCGGCTCCGCCCTGGCGTCGGTTTGCCATCAGCACGCCTGGCCTCCCGCATAGCCCCGTGACGCCTCCTGCAGCACCCGCCAGCATCCGCCCCTCGCCGCCTCAGGCTCAGCGCCCCACCCGCCGGCTTCGTCTCCGACCCGGCCACCCGCCTCAACTCTGGCTCGCCGCCTCCAGCCCGCTGCCGCCCTGCACCCGGCCACCGGCTCCCACGCCCGTTGCCCGCTCCGCCGCCCACAGCGCCGGGACCGGCTCCTCCCGTGCCCGGCTGCCCCGCCCCCCGCGCCGTCCTCGTAGCCTGCTTGGCCGCATGCCCGCACGCCGGCCCGGCCGCTCGCGCCCGCGTCACCTCCCTGTGCCGCCTCCAGCTCGCCGCTCCGCCCAGGCCAGTTCCCGTGCGCCGGCTCCTCGCGTCGACCCGGCCGCCCCGCGTCGTCTGGCCCTGTCCACGCCTCGCCGGCATCTCCTCCGCTAGCCGGCTCCGGCCGAGCCCGGCCTCCTCCCGCGCCTGCCGGCTCGTCCTCGCCACGCCTTCCGGGCTCCCGGTCTCTCCGCCCTCGGCCACACCCAGCATCGCGGTTGTCGGCCGACTCCCGCTCCTGTACACTGTGCGTAGCATCCCACCCCACCCCCCCCCCCCCCCCCCACCCCCCCCCCCCCCCCCCCCCCCCCACCCCCCCCCCCCCCCCCCCCACCCCCCCCGCCGCCGGCCCGGCCGCCTGCCAGCTTGCCCTCCACGCGGCTGGCCCGGCGACCCGGCCGGCCCCACTCGCGCGCCTCGCTGGCTCCGGTCTCGTTCGCGCCCGCCGGCTCCCTGCTGCCTTAGCCGGTAGCTTCGGCCGGCTGCCCAAGTCCTGGCTAGAGAAAGAAAAAGGGTCGGGCTGGAGACAAAGAAAAAAGTTGTTGCGAGGCCGGGATGACCCCCGGTAGGGCCAAGACGGCGAGCGACGCTTCAAAACTTTGCCAGGGGAGTGCCCCTGGCTGGAACCTGGCCGGGTTCAGCCTGTCCGGGTTTAGCCTGGCCACGTCAATTAAGATGTCCCGTCAGACCTGCGCAGACATGACGGCCATACTCTACAGTGGAGCACTATAGATGAGCGGCTGGCACTGTAGATGAGCAACTGGCAGTGCTCCTGCATCATGTGACATCTCAACAGTGCATAGTTGGTCATATGTCCATTCCAACAGTGTAGTTAGGCCATGTGGGCCACCACTTGTCCCCTGGGCACCCCTATATAAGGTGACCCAGGGAGCCCATTTTCCATGAGGCACACTCCCTCTCACTCTCTCATTCACACACTCACACATGAGGCAGAGAAGAGGAGCGCTCCCAGACTCCTTCTTCCTCCTCTGTACACAGCTCCAGGAGCAACTCTGTACTGCTACATACTCCACACATAAACCACACTCAGCAGGACTGGGGGTGTTATCTCTCCAGAGAGCCCCGAACCTGGGTATGTCTTGCGTCCCTCGCTTGCTCATGCCGACCTCGCCTATCGAGCCCACTGGTACCCTCAAGCCTATCCCTCTCTTTAGCCATCCCTTGGCATATGTCGTGCGCCCACCACGACAAAGTTATTATTTAAGCCGCCCAAATAACATTGGCAAGGCAGTTATCTACAGATCTGGGATTGATGAAATTTTGCTAAGTATGGGACAAACAAGTTTCAAGTTTATGCCTATAATTTTGGATCTACTACAGCTTTGAAAATGAAGAACAATTGCTAAACCTAAGGTACAGTGGCGGAAAAGTAGTAGGCAGTGCATGGATTTTGAAGAGGAAAAGATCTGTGCTAGATGCAAAATAAGAGCTTGAACAAGTACAATTTCATTTTTCCTAGTTCATGGATTGAGCTATATTTTCTATGCGAGAGTTGAATGAACTTGGGTGAAACTTGTTTGAACGCCGACGAACTCGATGAACTAGGGCATTCTAATGTGGATATGAGAAAATGGCAAGATGATACCTGACGGTGTTGATGAGGAGTGGGAGTGCGTCACGGTTCTCTGGTCCAGTCATATTGATGCAGCGGCCCTTGTCGGAGTCGCTGGTGAAGAACGGTCGGAGCGGCGGAGCTCTGGTGCGGCGGAGGTCGCGAGGGGGAAGAAGAAGTGGAGGCGAAGGGGGTAAAAGTGAAAAAGGAACCCCCCCCCCCCCCCCCCCGGTGCCTATTTATTAGGAAAAGGTGAAGCAGTAAATGGCAGGCGCGGAAATCGAGGAGGCAATATGATTATCTAAACAGAGGAGGCGCCTCGATTCTCGGACAGCTAGTTAATGTAGAAAGATCCATTGTGATGTCATAGGTTTTTCTGAATTTATTTGGCGTGACGTCATGGCGGGTCATGGTGATTTATTCAAGATTAAATGTTGGAGGAAATAAAAGAAGACTCGCCAGCTAGAAGCAGTGAAGATTGACATGAACAAGTTCAAATCAATCTGGGGCCTAATATTGGGAATGTAACCCCGAGGTGTGACTAGCCCAGGAGGGGCTGGGTCACACTGTTGGCGACTCAATATGAGAAAAGCCCAAGTAGGTCCAAGAAGATGAAACATGAAGACCGGTGACGGCTTACAAGGTGGGCCTGCTGAAGCCCCAAGACCTGGCGGTAGAATCATGACCCGGGAGGTGTGAGCCGCCATGATGGCGACTTGCCTAGCAAGGCAGGGCGAGGTAGAAACCGAGTTGGTCATGTTGTGTGATCTGACTTGGACTCTTGTAAGCCCAGGGCCTTGACCTGTGTATATAAAGGCGAGCCCCTGCGGCGGGTTAACTCAAGAAACAATTGATCGAGAGCTAGGTCAAGCGATTCCGCTCCCTTGTAATCAATATTCAATCAATAGTCAACAAAAGCAGGAGTAGGCTTTTACCTTGTTGCGAGGGGCCGAACCTGGGTAAACCTTGTGTCTTTCTTCCCGTTCAACCCCTTCAAGCTAACCTATGTTGCGATGGCTCCACACCTAAGTCCTTTCACAAGGGCATCTGCCGTGACAAAACCACGACAACTTCTCTGGTGCAGACGGCTTTGTGGCATCTGATGGTTTGTCACTCTTGCTCGCTGGAACTCCTTTAGCAGCTTTCTGATATCAGGCACTAGGGCCTTTTCTTTCGGTGCATTCTCATCGGTGGGAGGCACAACAACCTCTTAAGACGCCTGGGTCACAACTGCTTCTTTCTCGGGTTCTTGGGGCACAGCCGGTGGAACAACTCCTTCGTGAGCCATGGGCTCTTCAGATTTCTTTTCTTCCTCTTCCATCAGCGAGGCAGTGGAACGAGGAGCAGGATCAACATCCATCTGGGTAGGGGCACTAGATGATGTGACCGGGGTGGTATTGTCCTGGGAAGCATTTAGCTCCCCCTCAATCTTGTCATTCTCCTCCTTGTTGGATCCGGAGGGCTCAACTTGCATTTCCTTCGAAGGTGATGGGTTTTCCTTCTCAACCTCAATTTCTTTGTCAGTTTTATCCTCTGCAGCTTGCTGCTCAGTCTGGGCATTTTCTTCATCAGACTTGTTCAGAAAGATATCAACAACATCAGTTTCTTGATCAGGTGAAATAGGAATAACCTCCACAGGCTCAGCTTGCTGCATTGGTTCATCCTCATGAGGAGGGGGTGGTGAAATCTACTACAGAGGAGTACTTGAGTCAACAGGAGCATCTGTTGCAACATTCTGAATGCGTCGATCTTTCATTCCCTTCGACTTACTGGCTCTTGCCTTAGCCTTCTGATGTTTTTCTTCCTTGATTCTTTGTCGGGCAAGATATGCCTGACGGTCAATTTCATCATTCCTTCGGTCACATAGCTGAGATACTTCCATTTTCAGACGTGAGTGCCACTCAATTTTGTCATTTCTCATGACACTGAGAGTTTTTGTGAGCTCAACAATCTCTTTGTTCAGACCTTTCCTTTCGGATTTAGTACTGCCATGTCTCCTCATTTGCTCGAGGGTTTTCTTGTCCTCAATGGCCTGGTTCAGCTTCTTGGCAAATTTCCTCAGCTCAGCAAAATGTTTTGTTACCAGTTTGGTAACATCACCAGGAAGTCCCAGACTGCTTAAATCATCTGATTTTACATCGTAGGCAGCACTTTCGATTACATCAATCATGAGATCGAAGTCATATTTCTGTTCCTCTGTGGAAGCAGGAACACTGGATTTGGCTTTCTTGAAAGAAACTATAGCTTTCTCTTTGGGTAGCAGCTTTCTCTTTGCAGAAGGGGCGGCAAAACCCGAAGGTTTGTCAGAGACTGGAGCGGGTGCAAGTCTTGGAGACATCCTTAGTGGGGGTGAAACTTTTAGTGGTGAGGGAGTTTGGTATGGCTTGTTTAGAAGAGCGCGTTGATCATCCATCGGTATTTCACCAGGAGCATCTTCATCGGAGGACTCATCAGACGAGGCAGAAGCGACCTTCTTGGATTTTCTGGCAACAGACTTCTTTCGGGGAGCTCGAGGGGAAACCGACTTTCTGGACTTGCTTACCTTACGGGCAGAGGCACGATCCTTTTTCTTCTGTACATCTTGCTGAGTCAGCGCGACGTTTCTCTATTCAACTTGATTTTTCTTCGCTGCCCTGGCTTCACACTTGGATTTGGCCTTTGCTCTCTTTTACACTTCTTCGGGAAAATTAGCAATTGTTTTGAGGGAGTCAGGATGAGCATTTTCAGTTGGAGGTGGCCTGACTTTTTCATCATCTGGGCCGAGGCAATTCTCAGCAATACTGTCATTCCAAGGTGGAGTGAATGCAAACAGTATTTGCTATTTCCTTCGATCATTCTCATGATTAAACCATTTCTTCGCCCAGTGATGGCGAATTCTTTGCAGCTTGTTATTTCTCTCAGTTGTGGTTTCAACTCTAGGTGGAGTTTTATAACTTTTGGGATCAGACATCTCGGCAGTTGTATTCTTCTCTCTGCCATGACCACCTTTCTTTGGATTTCCATCAGAGAAGAGAGTCATTGCATCAGTGACCAGTTCATCCTCAGGCTGACTGTGAGCCGAGGAAATATCATCATCTTCTTCTTCGGATTTAGATTCAGATTTCTTCTTCGGTGTCTTGAGTGGCTTTGATGATTTTCCTCCACCAGTCAATCTCAGACATTCAGACATGGGAGGCAGCTGAGGCATTTCTCCTTCAGAACCAGACTGCTCTTCCAAACTTTGTGCCATGACCAACCTGTGAAATAGAATAGATGTGAGGGAAAATAGGATAGGGTCATAAGCTTGCACAGAAACATTTTGAATGAAAACAGAATGTTTTTCGGTAGCAACAAAGGAATCCACGGTATACATTTGAGAAGATATCATCGATAGATTTGCAACATGCCATATGAGGCAGAGTAACAACTATCTAATCTTTCGATAGATTACTCATGAACCCTAGATCCAAGATAACTAGTACAAGGGAAAAACTACAAACCGTACCAGTCATAACCTAGTGAATCCTAAGGATCTACCGCAAGGAAATAAGTTAAGTTAAATGCGTTGGATGAACTACCCTAGAACAAAGAGGCAGATAGGACCAGTTCCAGATGCAGGCGCCCTACCTTGGCAGCTAGGATTGACTACGACAATGCGGAGGAGAATATTTACCGCACTGGCGTGACCAATGACGGTGAGACTTCACCGGAGTTGCACGGCGAGGTACTTCGACGGCGTTGCTTCGAGCTCAGGCTCGGGAGGAGCTGGATGAAGAAATGACAAACTAGAGAAGAAGAAGACACCGGGAGGGGTATTTATAGCCCGCAGGCGAAACCACCTCTTCCGAAATCTACGGCCTACAAACTCGGGACGTTCCACATTCAACAGACACGATCACGATCATGAGAATCGTGGGCACATGGCAACCGTTTCCCACGAAAATCTCAGAAACTTGATCGGGAGACCGAAGGGTTTGAAGAAGGGCAAACGCCAAAAAATAGATTAAGGCTCGAAGTTGATTTCTTTCACGACCAAGGACGTCGGACTGAAATCTTCTTCAGATCAAAGTTCATGCTTATGATGGACAACATAGATTGGATGAGAAAGAATAGAGGGATAATACGGTCTGAATCAAAACACTCCGCCAAACGAGAGAAAACACAAAACCACGGAGCTCTGAGTGAGTTAACATTCAGACAAAACACAAACACAACGAAAAGCCAAGAATACAAATGAAAACACAAGGAACTAGCACCAATAATATAGATCTCATGAAAAAGGATTAACGAGTGGAATCCCTGAGATAATATCTGCAAGAAAGTGTTAGTTCTTTTTCGCAACCCACACTTGCGTGCGCAACGAGGACCTCATTTGCTTTGTCTGAGCAGGAGCATTCTTTTGGCGAGATCTGTAAAGCACATGTGCATTTCGAGAGTAATCATATGAATATGCATTGAAGTTATTTCCAGAGACATGAGCATAAGGATTTGAGGAGGTATGCATGTACTCCTTCTGTCGACGGTTTGACCGATACCCATTCAAGAATTTTCCTGCGCCATTCAGTGAATGATAATCATTTCCTTGAAGAGAATCACTCTGCATGTTCAAGTTAGCATTGACAGATAGATTTTCAATGATGCACTTCTTCACCCAGATTTGCTTCTTGGGTGAGCCAGACCTGCAGTTAGTCCCAACATATCGAGCGAAAACCTTACCATTATATTGTTTGAAGTATTTGTAGTTCGAGTCATCAGACTCATCAGAAACAATGGTAATGGGAGTATCATATCCTGACAGAATTGCAGGTTCGAGAGTCTTGCTTTTAGCAAGAACCCAACTCGTTCGAGGATACTGTTCGGGAGTCCAGTGGGTTCCATCAACATTGAGTTTACTTTCGAAACCTAATCCTCCCTTCCGAGGATTTTTGTGCAGTATTGACTTCTTGAGCACATCATAGATAGTTTGATGACCTTTAAGGCTCCTTAGCATTCCTATCTCAAGCAAGTCCTTTAGCCTGCAATTTTCATCAGTAACAATAGCAGAATCCTCGGAAGAGGGGTTAGACTTACCATTCTTAGTAGTTGCAATATTCTCGATGTTAGCATTAGAAGTTTCAGCATGTGAATCAGCATTGCTACGTTCTAGGCATTTTAAGCATGGAGGCACAAAATCATCAGGAAGACGATTAGGTTGCTCGGCGAAGAGAGAAGCTTTTTCTTTCGCCAGTTTGTTGTGAGATTCTTTCAGTGCCTAGAGTTCTTGATTCCTGTTAATGAGTTCATCTGATAAACTCTCGTAGTCGACTGAAAGGGAATCATATCGATTGGTAAGATCATCAATAGTTGAAGAGAAAGCATCATGCTCTTTGATCAACTTCTGATTCTTCTCCGTCTCTTCGACGAGTAATCCTTCGGTTTTCCTAAGATTTCTCTCAAGCATTTCAAGCTCATCTTGTTGAGATTTTTCAATCTTAACAAGTTTAGCATAGGCAATGTATTCAGGAGAATATAGATTCATGGATTTTTTATGTTTTGTTAATACCTAATCCTTAGATGGCTATGCCATAAGACAGAAGGCAATTGGTTCATCATTGCTTGAAGCATCATCATCAGAATCTGATTCGAGCGATTTCTCTGATGATTTATAGGCAATGAAGGCATCGCTCCTTCCTATTCTTCTGTGAAGCTCTTCATCATCTAATTCTGATTCGGATGTCTCATCTTCAGAATACCTTTTCATTTCAGCACACACTCTGTTTAGCTGCGAGATTTTCTTCATATTGGATTCGATTGTTGCTTTGGCTTGCACGTCAGTGACTGGTCTCGTCGAAGAGGATGATAGAGATTCATTTTTCTTTGGGAGCTCAGTATGATGATCCATTTGAGTGAATCCATTGCAGTGAAGATATTTCCATCTGCTGCTTGGCTTTTCCCAGCAGGGGCAATCAGCTATGAGGTGACCGAATTGTTTGCACTTGAAGCACTTCCTTTCTTTTGGTGGTAACTTTCTTGAACATTCAGGCGAACCAAATTCGTCATCATTTGTGAGGCATAGATTTTGTCTTCTGAGATCAATTAGCCTTTATGTGAGCATTTCAAGTTCCCTTGTGATAGTGTGTTGATTTTCTACATCTTCTTCTTCTTGTGAGCTGCCATAATGTGAAAGAATTTCTCCTTCACCATTCGAAGAAGATTCATGATCTCCATTTTCAAGTTCCATCTTTTCTTCATGAATGGATAACAGCGTCACGATCTCAACATAGTAAAGTTCTTCATAGTCTGGTCTTTGCTTGATTTCAGCTACGATGGGATCGAAGGATGCATCAAGAGCACTCAGAAGCTTGTTGACCACATCTCTATCGATGATATCAGTTACTCCACGTTGATGAAGTCTTTCGACAATGTTTGTCAATCGATCAGTGATTTCCATAGCACTTTCCTTACGAAGACTTCTGAAACCAGCAAACATGGCACAAAGCATTTGAGTGTGGGGATCCATTCTGGCGATGAATTCTTCATGTGCATTTTTGAGGGCATCCCAAAGTTGTTTTGCAGTGTCGAGCGTTTGGAAGTGAATGAAAATATCTTTTGAAAGACTGCTACAGATGATATCTTTTGCTTCAGCATTCAATCACAGATTAGTTTTGTCATCGAAAGTGGGATCATCAGGTTGCTGAATGGTGTATCCATTTTCCACATTCTGCCACAGATCAATGTTGATAGCTTGAATTATAATTCTCATTCTTTCTTTCCAGTAGAGATAATCATTTCCATCGAAGATAGGAAATCTTTCTGAGTGCGAGGATCTAACTGCATACGACATACTCAAAACTCCAAGGATGTTGGACCTTTAATAAGCAGAGACGGGGAGTACCTACTCTGATACCAATTGTTAAAACCAAGAGTATACAGACCAGAGGGGGGTGAATGGCAGATTCAAAAATTCTTGCAAATGTTTTGAACTGATCCCAAAACAGCAGCGGAAATAAGGTTCGAAAGATAAGAACTCAATCAAGCATACTATTGAGGAACAAAACCATCGATGTAGGAAGCAATGATGGTTCGAGCATAGGATACAACAACTTGATGATAACGATGGTAATGCAATATGCCAACAGGTATAATATCATGAAAGAAAGGTAGAGTAGAACTGCGATAGATGACTTCGAGAAATAGCTACGATGACGTAAATGTTCACAACACAAAAGTTCACAAGGACTAAGATAGCATAACAGAATGAAGAGAGTGCAACAATGTGGGCAACGAATGATAACTGAACTCTTAACTCAGAACTCTCAAGAGTAATAGGTACAAGAACTCTTAACTCAGAACTACTGTGATGCTCAACCACTGTCTAAGTTTGGGCTCTTGATTTTTCTCTCTGTGGATATTAAACTCAAATCACTCGGAGAGGGGGTGCTCAAATCAATCTTCTCAGAAATCTTAAGCGGAGCAGCCAACAGGCAACGTTGGAGCGGGGTGGCTATTTATAGCCGCAACCTTCCCTGATGGGAAATGACCAAATTGGACATGTGGAGCAGCCAATGGCCGAACAACGCGAGTCCAACGGTTGGAAATTGAGCACAACGGTAACATTACTTGCACAGCAAGCACTACAAAAGAAATACACTTCCGTGATGATACGTGTTTGTCACAGTAGGTCACGTTTTCCGTCATGCATGTACATCCATGACGATTTTCTGACAGAATCAAGATAGTCATACATGTGCTGTCGTAGATGTGTTCCATGACATTACCAAAATTATCATCACGGAAGTGTCCACTTCCATGACGATAAATGGCGCGTCATCGAAGTGCTTTCGTCAAGGGTAACCGACACGTGGCATCCACCGTAACGGGTCGCCGTTAAGCTTTCGGGTCTGGTTTTGGATCCGATAACCCGCTAACAACCACGACCAATGGCGATTTTCCACGTGTAAAATTCTCATTGGCCGACGGAACCACGTTTCAGCTCCACGGTTGCACAAATGTCACTCATCAAATGGGCGAGATGCGCCTATGATATGTTGACTCGTGGACAGGCCGAAAAGTGGCCCATAAAGATTAAATGGGCCGGCCGAACTAAAGGCCCACAAGATTTTGCAGACCATAATGGGCCGGCCCAGCTAAAGGCCCACAAGATTTTGCAAACCATAATGGGCCGGCCCAGCTAAAGGCCCACAAGATTTTGAAGACACTAGTGGGCCGGCCCGTTAAAAGGCTGCCATGTTTTGGGCCAATTGCCAGCCCATATTTGATCCGGTCCATTAACAGCCTGCCACATTCTGGGCCTAATAAGGGCCCATATGAGATCCGGCCCGTTAATAGCCTACCACCTTCTGGGACATATTACGACCCATATCAGATCCGGCCCTTTAAGAGCCTTTGGGCTAAATTAGGGCCCATATCAGATTCGGCCCGTCAACTGGACGCTATGCCTTTGGGCCCACTTGAGGCCCGATTAGGATTTTTGTTTGCTAAAGGCCCATTTAGTAATATGGCCTGATATTAGTTTTGGCCTGTTAAAGGCCCGTCTAACATTTCGGCCCTACATTTATTTCGGCCTGTTAAAAGCCCGTCATATAGTTGGGCCTAACTATGGCCCGCTTTGCATCCGGCCTGCTCACAGCTGATAATCTGATTGGGCCAAACAAGGACCAAGACAATTTTGGCCTGTTAATGGCCCATAATGTGATTGGCACAATCATGGGTCGGGGTCTATTTCGGCCTGCTGTCGGCCCGTGAGCTGTTCGGCACATTTCAGGCCCAACCTACTTTTCAGCCTACTAAAAGCCCATTGAATTTTCTTGCGAAAATAGGGCCGGCGGTTTACTCGGCCTATTAAAAGCCCGATACTACTAGTGGGCCAGTTTACATTTAGACCTGTTAACAGACCAAGATGACTGGGCCCATGATGCGGCCCATACATAGTGATTTGCATGACGGCCCGATTATGTACCGTAATTTTACGGTTTGGCCGGTTTACTTTTCATGGAGTGAAGACAAGATATATATACAGTAAAATAACTATAGCATCATGAATAAGAAAAAACCTAGACTATACAATAAAGAAATTACGGCATATTACATCCACTGGGCATCAAAGTTCGCCACTATGATAATAAAGCACAAGCAGACAGCAGATTACATACACTGGGCATCAAAGATCGCCACCAGTGCAAATAAACACGCCGACAAAATAATATACAAAACCGACAGCACTTCAATAGAGTTCAAGAAAGGTTAGCCCTGCTCAGGAGCTGCAGCGCAAGCAGCTGAGCAAGCTGATGAGACTGCGCTTGTTTGACGCTTATATCCTCCTCACTCTGAAAGAGAAACAAGCAGACAGATGACAGTTTTTGCACATATAAGTATCAGTGCTGACAATTCATCACATTTCTTATTGACGAATAAAGTGACACAGTTTAAAATAGCATTAACACAATATGGTATTGTTCAGGTTAAGGCATGGCAGGAAATGACATTGTGAAGGAGTTGGCAGCTTCACGACACCATTGGATTACAGATCAAGAACTCATAAGTATCAATGGTTAGTGTGCTGTCAATTTATCCCATTTCAGATTGGCAAATAAAGAGACGGTTTAAATAATAGTAGAATAATATGACATTGTTCATAGTTAAGACATTGCAGAATATGACATTGTGCTGTAGTGGGTAGGTTCACCACACCACTGGATTACGGATCAAGAACAGAAGCATACATGCATTGCAAAAGAAGATCACTTGCTCTATATAGTTTAATTTATATGGTATGAAGAAGGAACTTGGTTGTACAACTGAAAACTTAAATTGAGAAGGACAAACTTTTGTTTATGAACTACATAATAAACTTTAAACATGCAATTTGATGCAAACACCAAAAATAAACAGTTGCTGCAGTCATGCCTAACCAAATATACACAACAAAGTTTGAAGGCTTGAGAAGGACAAACTTACATTAGTGGTGAAGACCGGCTCCATAAAGCCCTTGTCCATGCTGATGGGGGGGCAATTCAAGAAGTTTACCACAGAATCTAATTCATAAGCATTGCCTTTATTCTACATTTTGTTAAGAGTAAATATAGATGTGATAATATAAAAAATGGAGAATATTTAAGATAAGATGAAGACTGATGCTACATAACCAAGTAGCTATAAATGTAAGTACAGCGATACAGGCAAAAGGTATAGCCAAGAACAATGCAGAGCTAAACTTCTTCAGTACCATCGGTGTTATCCAACCTTATGGTAAGAGTAAATATAGATCTGATGTGTAGAAAATGGACGGCAAAGGAAAATAAGCTGCAGAGTGATGGTACATGAACAACTAGCTGTCAATATAAGCACACTGATAAAGGACAGCAGGTACTTACAAGAACAATGCAGAGCTAAACTTTTTCATTGGCATTGGATATATTCTACACTAATGTAACCATTCATACAGATCAGATAATTTGGAGCGAACAATTGATAAGCAAGCTATCATGCATAGTGCTATCACATAATGAACCAGGTATGAATGCAAGTACAGTGATACAGGACAACAGGTACTAACAAGAGCAAAGCAGTGGGCAGCATATTTATGATATCCTGTCATCCTTTTCAAACTGGAATTCTTCTTCGAGCAGATTTCCTGCAAAAGAGATCCGTAAGGCACATGCGGAAAAGTAGAAGTTCAAATTGTCATGTGATATCATAAATAGTACCTCATCCTGGGAATGAGACCAGTGCATAACAAGGTTTTTCCATTCAATGTCTTCTAAATTTAGCACAGGAGACTTCACCGGAAATTCATTTGTAGACTTGCCATCAAAGTGTGATTTCCTCAGGTAACACCGATACTGCTGCAATGCATCCTTGAAAAGCGCAAGCAAACTTTGCTTGTCATGACTATCCAGATTGACCCTCGCCTACTTACAACAATGTAATGTAAATCATTGATGTGTTCAATCAGCAGAAAACAGGAAAATAATCACCATGAATAATAGCACTTACACGTAAGTGGGACAGGAAGATGTGAAAATGGTGTTTGTCTTCACTATAATCTTCCCATGATGGGAATATATGCACGTAGTCCCTAACAACATTGAAAGCATTGTCTTTTAAATTGGGAATAACTGGAATGGGGTTCCAATCTACAGGAATTGGCCCTCTCTGTAGTTGGGATAGGTCTTCGGCCGGTGGACTTGCCGTACTTTTTGCTGGAGTGGGATTTTTCTGTGGTACGGCTGGTGCTATGGCAACTAAAATCGGCATACCTTTTGCTGGAGTGCAGGTCCTGTGTGGTGGGGCTAGTGGTGTGGCCAGTGAAGTATGGGTATAGTCTGCTGGAGTCGGTCCTACGTTTTGTGTCACTGGTTGTAGAGCCAATATAAGTGGGGTGCTGTCTGATTTCTCCGGCACCACCATGTTTTTCAAGGACTTTGCTGGTGCTCCTTCAGTTTTGGCAATCACCCTCTTCCTTTTTGATGTTTGATGCACAAGAACAACATTTGAGTGGAAAAACATGGTATGATGAGAGATGGAATATGTATTGATAATGGATGGGCATGGCATCTTGACATATATGATGAGTAAATTAAGCAGATGGCGGTGCAACAAAGTAGAAGAAATGCAAGCCACCTTATGCAAGATACGCGCAATCAATAAATCCTTGCCAAATTAGAACAGGCACCTTGATCGGTGAACAAGACAGGCCATCTGCCTTCGACTCCTCGAGGTCAGAATAGTCATTCGGATCATATTTTGAACAAGAATCTGCAGGTGGGGAGCGTATGAGTTTCATTGCATCCAGAATGGCACTCAATGCCTTGGTGCCAATTTTGTTAGGCGTTGCAGTGTTCCACAATATTCTTCTGATGTGCGGACTCTGATATTCACTGTGATTACGTACAATATCTGAGAAGCATGAAAACATAAATAGTAGTGAGATTATCTTTGTAATGCAGAGGATAATCTAATATAGGGGCTCCCTGTAAACCCTTGTGTGCTATCACTGGATTCTGATGAGAGAGCCCATGTGTGCTGTAATATGGTGCATGCATTAATATAATCTGGCATAAGTACACACAAAAATAGGCTCCAGAAGTAAGGATAGTTGGCAGATGATAGGTTCATAATATACTGTATAGAGAGTTTATTGCCAAACCATGATAACAAGAGCACACAGCAACTAGGCAAATCGTAGTGTACATAAAAGGGGTACACCATAACCAGCATATATAAATCAGGAAAGTGGAACTGGCTTGAAAATACGATGTTGTATTGCCGCTACTAATTGAAAGCCTATCGATCACGTATAGGCCAGCTCTATCAGCTGTTGATTGTAGATGTCCCTGCTCCCCTTCCTGACAAGGAACATACTGTACATACTAAATACAGAATAACAAAAGAGGAACATGTTAAAGAACAGAAGAGGAAGTATATTCTTAAGGTTCTGCTTCTTTGCATACAATGTTGGTTGCCCACTCATGATGAATCACAGCGCCCAAAGAAATGCAATTCCATGATGTCTCTCTATATGTGGCCACATGCATTTGGAAAATCAAGTGGGAGCATTAGCTGACCAATTAAATGTGTGTCTATTAACTAATATCAGTATGATATCACAATTCATATTTGAAGAAGTAAGGTTTGGACTTATGATTGGTGTGTTGTTTAGCTTCAAGAGTGGACTGCTGCTAGTGCGACACAAAGCAGCTACACAGATCATAGTGTAGATATAACGGGAAAACTGTAAGCATCACAAGTAAAATCAGGAAAGTGGAACTTGCTGGAAAATATGGGCTACTATTGCCGGTACGGCTAGAAAGGCTTCGGATACCAGCTCTCTTCAACTGAAGGTGCGATACTGTTAATATCAGTGTAACTCTCAAAGGCGACACAGCTCCCCGCATTTCCTTGCTAATCTTATAGGATTCAAGTGGGAAGGCCACTACAATTCCTATTCCTATGTTTACGAAATCCTACGAATCAAAGAGGCCCGAAGAGTTGAAAGTGTCCATCACAACCGACCGAATAGACCTCTACACTGCAAATGTCCCTGCTCCTCTTCACTACAAGGAACATACTGTACTACTATCATACTCCCTCCGTTCCAAAATATAAGTCTTTGTAGAGATTTCCACTATGGATCACATACAGATGTATACAGATACATTTTAGAGTGTAGATTCACTCATCTTGCTCCATATGTAGGCCATGGTGGAATCTATAGAAAGACTTGTATGTAGGAACGGAGAGAGTACTTATTAAAGAAGAACAGAAGAGGAACATGCTAAAGAAGAGCAAGCAGATTTTGTATAATAAAATGTTCGTTGCGCAGTGCCCACACATGATGAACCAGAGCGCATTAAGAATGCAACTCACTGTTGTTTCTCTATATGTGGTGCACGTGCTTTTCGAAAGTAAAGTAGGAACATTAGCTGACCAATTAAGTGTTATCTGTTTTAGTAATATCAGCATCATATCAGATTCGTATTTGAGCAGCAAGTTTGAAATTATGAGTGGCACGTTGTTTAGCTTGATGGATTGAGGAGCAGTGCTAAGCAGCTACGATGATGGTACTGAATATAAAGGAATGGCTGCATGCAAGTCGCGTGACTTTCGTCATTTGGGTCAGTCGACCATTTCAGGCGGTTGGATGAAGATCCTATGTCTCCTAACCCTTCTTCTTCCTCTTCTCTGATTCTTCCCCTACAGAACACCGCACGGGCCGCCGGCCGAACCACCGGCCCCGACCCGCCCGCCCTCCCCTGAACCGCCCCCCACCGCCTATGTTCCTCTGCCACCCCCACCCCCACCCCCGCCCCTACCCGCGTCGAGTTTTCTTCGTTCGGTGAGGCCCCACCACCACCAGGCCACCGCCCCCCACAACCACCGTCCCCACCCGAGCCCCTTCCTTCCCTCCGGCGAACTCCGGCGAGCTCTCAAAAATCAACTGACCCAATTTTGAAATTTAGTCTACTGTCATTTAACTAGTGTGGAATATAAAAGGGGAAAACCATAAGCATTGCGAGTATAGTGTTCAGCGTGCCATGGCGGATCTGAAGGTGCAAACCAGACAAAGGCAACTTCGCAACCAATGTTTGCTTTCAACTAACAAGTAAGATCCTAAGTGATGGACAAGAAATCATAGTAAAGCAGTGGCAATCTATTTTCTTGCTGTGATAAATAAGTTGAGCAGATACGAAAGAGTACCGCCTCTGGTGCGGTGCCGTGTATGCATCGGCTGAGAATTTGACGGTGCTGCGGTAGCGATGGCTGCCGGCGGCGTGGAAGCAGATCTAGGAGGGTAGACGGTGGCGGCGGTGGAAATATCCCGGCGCGGTGGATGAGACGGTCGTAGGAGCGGCGCCGGCAAGGTGGACGACGGCGGGGATGAAGCGAGAGGACGGGATGCAAGGATCCTGGTCCGAAGTTGTGGATGAGAGAGGTCGATCTCTTGTAATGGATGACGGCGTCGGGGTATCAGCTCTGGCATGGTGGAGGAGGACAGCGGTGGATGGGGTGGCGGACGGAGGAGGCTGGGGTGGAGAGGGTGTTTTGGCGCCCACGGAGTACGAATGGGGAAATGGAGGGAGAGATGAAGGGGGGAACCATGTCTTCAGGGCGTTCATGTCTCAAATGCGAGGAAATTTACAAAGTTAGCCCCCGTTTAAAATTTCCTACATCACAGCAATATTAGTCGGTTGGGGATAGGAAGGTAATCTCGCATACACCGAATATTTGCCGACGGAGATTTCGGCCGACGAGAGTTTGTTTTGGCGCCCACCGTGTATGAATCGGGGAGGGAGGTCAGAGGCGATTTCGGACGAGGAGAAACTGTGTTTTGGCGCCCACCGTGTATGAATCCGGGGAGCTGAGAGGCGGAGGCGGTTATGTCATGTTTGAGTGAAATTACAAGCCTACCCCTATCGAAACCTATAGAAATCTAGCCAATAGGCTTTGCGTGTCAGGGATAGGCAGTAATTTCCATCTCGCAGATTTTGGTTTCGGGCGGTTACTGCGACTTTCCCCGCTTCGTTCAAATTTTTGTAGAGAAAGAGTGCACGTTTACCGTGCCAACTCAATTCGAATCCAGTTTGTATTCTATTTTTGTTCGGGCAGGATCCATTTTTTATTGGAATAAAACTCTATATACATCATTTTTTTATATATACTTTCAAAAGCACAACACCCTTTATACATAAATATGGTTTACAAATGGCATGATCTCATATTCATAAGGTTGGATCCATCTTAATTTGGATTTTCAAATATTTGAAACCACTTTATGTTGAAATCCAATGTATGCATTCCTTGTTAACTGTCTCCAATTAATGTGTGTTTCATGCGGGTTTTTTTTTACTTCTCAAACATGTATAATGTGTTTCACACATGCAACATATAGTGTAATCCCATTTAGACATTAATTGCATATAAACCATGCATTGTCTCTAATTAAAGAATTTATGGATCACTAATATTGATAAACTATATAACATTACACGTGTCCCCAAATTCAAATGAATATGCATGTTTGATAGACCAATTTTCATTATGATATTATCGATGTCATGATCTCTAGTTTAAACATTTGAATCCCCTTTAATTCAGATATTCGTCTCATATAGCTATCACTCATGCTTATATATCTCTCTAGACCTATACACCTTCATCGTCTCTCGGGTATCTCTCGTGCTACTTGTATGTTGACAATGATCTTTTATCATCGTAACAAATGACGGTACTCTCTCCCTCGACCTTCACTCTATCTCTCTCTAAGTATATCTCGCTCCATGCTATGTGTCTCTAACTATGATTCTGCATGTGAAATCTCTTTCTCTCACATGAACACAAACTTCGTCTCCCGGGGTCTCATTTCTCTCTACTATTCCCCTATGTGCCACTCACACACCCCCTCTCACACAGAGATGTCTTGCACTCCTTAGGTATGAGAAGCTACGACTCTTCCTCTTAAATATCTCTTTCTCACACACAAACACAAACTCTGTCTCCCAGGGTCTCATATCTCTCCACCATTCTCTTGTATGTCGCTCACACACACTCTCTCTCCCTAGAGATATCTCGCATTCCCTGATATGTCTCTCTAGCTATCACTCTAGTTGTGAAATATCTTTCTCTCTCGCAAACACAAAACTCCATCTCTCGGGATCTCATTTCTCTCTGATATTTGTTTGTATGTGACTCGCATATGCACCCTCTCTATCTCTCTCACACCCACACACATAACTCAGCCTTCTGATCCACTCGACTCTTATCTCTAACACACACACTAGCTAGCATCTTTATCTTTCTATTTATCTGTTTCTCCATCAACCTTCTTTCTCGCCCTCACTCTTGCTTCCTATCACGCACACTATATATGTTTCTCTCTACATGCAGTAATGCGCCCTCTTTTTATCTTTCTCTCACACACACATAACTTCACCCTCTGAACCACTCGGCGGTCATCTCTAACACACAAACTAGCCGATGTCCCTCTAGCTAGCATCTCTATCTCTCTATCTATCTGTAGTTTCTCCGTCAACATTTCTTTCTCGCACGCACTCTTGCTTCCTATCATGCACACTATATATGTCTCTCCATACATGCATCTATAGGTTGATCTCTTTTGCACAATCGTTGTGTCTCGCTCCCTCCGCTCGCCATAGAAGCATGCTCCAGCCCACGCCACTATCTCTTAAAGACAAAAACACATGCTCAATTATTGGGCCTTCTTCCCTCCACTCTCACATGCATGCATATTGTCATACCGATCCGTCTCTCCCATGTCGTTGATCTTATGACTTATGTCTTCTTTCTTTTATCTCGATCATGCGCGCGCGCGCACACGCACACATCCCACGTATACATGTATACCTCTCGCACATGCACGTTCAAGGTCTCCTATGTCTCCATACGTAGTTAATTACCCTCAGCCCTAACCCCACATCGAATCATTCTCTTCTTGTGTGCACATAACTTTCGCCTGGATGGGTAAAACACACACTCACACTTAACAATCTCCTTCTAGCTACCCCCCCCCCCTCTCACTCTTCCCCTATATCCCCGAAACCAATAAGACCATCCCTTCGTTTAATTCCCGCCTACAAGCACCATCGATATATAGTAGTCTCCCTCGGTGTCTCTCGAACAAACACGTTCTCTCGATGTCGACTCCTCTCACGTGCACACGCCTTCTCTTCCCTCTCTACAGGCCTCTTCTCTCTTGTACCCCATCGTTCGTGGCCTCTGCCATACACATCACCTCTCCACGATGAAGCCACACACACTTAAATTACTTTCACCACCGAAGACTCCGCTTCACACACACACACACACACACACGCACCCACACACACACACACACACTAAGACTCCATCTCACACACACACATGCTCTAGGCGGAGCATTTGTTCCTACCACCCTTCGTCCAACCTTACCCGTATGATAAACAATCACCTTAATTTACTTGTATAACATGGACAAATTCCACTTCACTTTAGTAGTTAGCAAACTTCTCATAATTATATAACGCAAATCACGAGCAGGAAGTGACATTTTTTTTACACAACCACGTTAACATGGCCACGTAAATCACTAGCTAAAGTGTAATACCATTATACTTATATCCCGATGCAAAAGGTTGAGTACATGTGCGAAGAGTAGAGTTGCACACACGCACTCTGTCTCTCAGAATCTCACACACATACCAGTTACGTAACGCCCCCTAAGCAGACCTGTATGTTACAATTTGCACACCCGCGGGTACACGTGATGGTGCGCATTTATTTAAGCCGGATGGCAAACCCAAACAGTAGCTGCATTCATTCCCCTCCCACCGCCTCTTCTCTGGTCGCCGTCGCCCAGTAGCCATGGCCCGGCCAAAGGTAACGACATACGCCATACTCCCACTAGAGCGGCGCTTTAATCTGGAGGCGACGCGAAGCCCGGATCGTAGCCGCCCTGCCTCCGGAGTCCGGACTAGCCGGAGCCGGACGAGGAGGCGTTGGAGGCGGAGTAGCACGCGGAGCCGGAGGAGGAGAACAACGACGTGAGCCGGATCAGGAGGACGACAACGCGGGCGAAGTGGAGCCGGAGGAGGACGATCATTTCCATTATACTCAGACTTAAAGGGCTTTGAGTTTCACGCCACATTTATTTCATAGAGATAAGAGAAAGGAAATTTTAGTGGTCATGCATGCATCTTTTTGTGCTAGCACTCCTATATAAGGGTTGACCGGTCGCTTCCCGCGGACGTGCGCGGGCAGTGGAAGAGGAAGGAGAAGGGAAGCGGGCTGTGGAGTACGCCAGTTGCAGCACGAGCTCCAAGGAACGTTCGTGCCAAACAATGCATAGTTGTACAGTATAGTCCAGCGGAGTATGAATTGGCCTTTAGGTTGCGTGTGGATGACATGGCTGCAACATGCAGGCTGCAGTTCGACAGCCTACCGCTCCGCTTCGCACGGTTCGGTCACGCAAGATTTGCATGCACGCATGTCACGCACGTACTTGTCGAAGGCGTGCTCCAAAAAGGGCGACCAGGTCCGCTAGTCCGCGTTGGTCCATGCGCCCGGAAAACAACTAATCCCAGTTGCTGTAAATGTCGTGCGTGCTTTAATTCTGGGCTAGTGGATGGACACGAACGTGCCGTACAATGAACCGCCCGCCAGCTCCCTAATCTCTATCTCTACTCTTATAATAATAATAATAATCTATCTATCTATCTCTATCTCTCTTCTACTACTTTCTTATAAAAAACAGAGTTGGTGATGATGGTGTGCCTGCCTTCCTGCAATATAGGCCGTCCGATTTATATCTGACGGATAGGAAGAAAACTATGGCAATTTTGCAAAAAGATACCCACACCCCTCTCCACATTTGCAAATAAGGCCTTCCCTCGTTCATCCTTTTCTCTCACAAGATAAACTACTCATACAAATGCATCTTGATGTTACATGCAACGCACGAGGATGTTTCCTTGGGGGTCTCTCCAGCGCGGCATGGCCGTAGTTGCAAGTTGACGCCCCTTGAGATGCCGATGTTGAGGGGCACTCGGATTTTGTCGGATGAGCAGGTAAGTGATGAGTTTGATCATGTAGTAAATGCATTCTAAAGACTACTTCCGTGTCCATTTCCTAATTCCCCTGCTGCCTACTGTTTCACAGGTTAGGCTTGGTGCCAGTGGAGATTGGCTTGCATATGTACAGGAGGGTACCAACATCAATTTGCACAACATTTACAACGGTGACACCATTCCCGTAGAACCTTTGTCCAACATTGGGATCAGCCATGCAACGGGCCATCGCCTGAATTGGTACGATGGAACCATGGTGAGATTGAAGAAGATAGCAATCCCAGAAGCCCCGATAAGGTCGTCCGCCAACCAAAATTACACTCTCATCGCGGTGTTCGACATCGCGATTGCTTTCACGAACCCTGCACATGGCGGTCAAAGGTGGACCATGCTGTCTGCGGCCAATTTGCTGCCGTACGAGTACGAAGATGCTGTGCTCCTTTCTAACCGCATCTTCACGGTGACAAACCAGGGGACTTGTTTGGTATGGGACACATCCTACGGTATACTCCCTCTCTTCCAGTTTATTTGTTTTGAATTTTTTCGTTTTATAAGTTTCAAATTCAAATTTAGAGCTCCCCATCACATGTTGAGATTACAATTTCCATTAAATCGTTGCGTGCATGTACTAGTTTTTTATTGGTCATTTATATTGGTCACGCATGCATGCATTGCAAGTAACGTTTTCTACCACAATTTCTTAGGAAACTGAGTGCAATAATTGAGTAGTTTTGCAAACTACCAGTACTACACCTGAAACGGTTCAAAATCAATACCACCACCACGCCCGCGTCTGACCTCCCTGGCCGACCCAAACCCCCTCCCTTGCCGGCGTGCGCTTCCCGCATGAAACAGTCAGCATCGCCCCGGAGCGTCAGTGCCGCATTAATGCCCGGGCAGAGCGGAGGCGACCTCTCACTGGTGCCAGCTTTGAAGCAGCGCGACGGCCGAGAGAGCGCCGCTTCCTGGTGCACACGACTGCTCCGTGTCGAGGCTGGCCATAGTTTGGATGAGTCTCCATCGTGGGGAGCCACACTAAGAAGCTGCGATGATATGGACTCCCATTGCCCACCGTTATGGATCGTTCCATCTATGAAGAACACGTGGGACTGGAACTACGAGACGGACATGTACCCAGGAGTGTACTTACGAACCTGAGTAATGTAGCGCAGTAAGTGAAGTAGAAAGGCACAAATAGTATGAAAATGCGTGGAATATAGGCATTTGTCTCTTACTACCACTAAATGTTGTACGTGCAATGCACGGTGATGTTATGATGTACGTGCCTAAGTACTCTACTACTATATTAATTGGAGGCACATATTAGGATTTATATTTGTTTATGTGTATGGCCCGAGACCTTCCAACTAGATGTGTCTTTCTCTCCGGGTCGCACTTTGTATCGTTCATACCACTAGTACTATGTGTGGTCTCCGACCTAGAAGTGGAAGAAGTGGAGACGCTCTACCACGCTGTTCATGTCCCACTCCTTTCGCTGACGTGTGGGACATCCAGCACGTGCCGTGTTTGGCACTCCTTCGTCGTAAGAGTTGAAACACTAGCTTTCATCAAAAATAAAAAATAAATATAAATCAGCAGTGATACTATACCACGCGGTTTCCTTGCTCCTCGATATCGGAAAGAATACTTCCGTTCGCGGACATGTGGGACGTCGACCATCCTGGTCCACTTGCCATGCACGCGGAACTCCAAGGGAGAGTCACCCCGGTCGTCGCGCCGCAGTAATAATGACTAATGAGCTGTCAAATCACAGGCCCAACCTTTCCCACTGTGAAGTTGCTCGGACGAAGGAACCATCATGACTTTGTTGAATTCCGCTTCTTGAAGAAAACTAGCTACAGTAGTACTGTACTCCAGCAGAGGCCTCCTTTGGTTCATAGGATAGGAATTTTATACGAATATGAAAATCATAGGAAGTGAGATGACATGCATCTCAATTCCTATAGAGGAAGAGATGCCATTTGATGCAAAGGATAGGAATTTTTCCATTGAGTCTAGGCTAATGTACGGGTAATTCGCTCTAAAAACTACAGTAGTAACTAGTACTGGTTGCTGCAAAATTATGCGTATGTGAGGAATCAAACAACGGACTCATCGCTGCAACGCACACTCGTCATCCAAATAAAAATGAAATACTTTGCGTTAAATGCACAAACCGGTTTTTTTATATTATACGTGATGCACACATTAGCGCACACCGTCCATAGACGCAAGTAGCATGTACGTGTGCACACACTCACGCTCACGCTGTCAAACCATGCTAATTCATGCACGTCGCCCTCTCAATCAAAGTCCTGCTCATGGCGCAACGCAAACGGCGAGCCCGTCACTTGCGCGCCCCGGCGGTGCTGACATTACTGTTTAAACGTTTGCTGGCGCCACGAACACCGAGCATGTATTCACCTGGCTCAACACCAACATCATACTCTTGCTTGGGCGCGAGCTGCTCGACATTAGCCATGGCTCTGCACACGACGCGAGGATGTGACTCGGCGCCTTGATCATGTATATCATCCATCACAACGACAATCTATAAAACAGCCTAGCTAGAGAGAGTACTATGGTACCTATATATGTATCGTGAGCGACCGATCATAGTGCCACTGCACACGAGTGTGTGTTTGATCGATTCGTCCATTATTCGTAAGTTATGCATGGTTGTGTGGTGTCTAATGGTGGTCATCGAAGGCTAGCTGGCGACAGGAGCGGTTGCATGGATGCCTGGTTGTCTATACGTGCCGCATATGCTTCAAAGGCTCGTCATCCATGAGTTCACATTTTACCACCACGCCAGCGTCTGACCGCCCTGGCCTACCGAAACCCCTTCCATTGCTAGCGCACGCTTCCTGCCTGAAACGGTCACCGTCGCTCCAGAACGTCAATGGCGCATTCACGCCCGACGCGACCTCTCACTGGCGCCAGCATTGCAGCAGAGCGATGGCCGAGAGAGCGCCACCCGTGCGGCATCCCGGTGCAAGCGACTGCTCCGCGTTAATGCCACCACAGCCATCCGTCCATCTGCCTCCCACATTAATGACACGCGGCTGTCGACGAACCTACTCCGGCACCAGCCGTCCATCCGTCTGCCGTGCCTCATTGCCATTCGCCCGCTATATTAACTTCAGCCCTAGTTCCCAGCCATAGCCAAAGACCCACAGTCAATCTCCTCCGGTCCCTTCCTTCTGTCGGCACCACTCCAACCATGGCCTCCTGGCGCTCCAAAGCTCTCTTGGACGTACTATCGCAGGAGCAGACGAAGGACATCGGCGGCTCCGCTCCGGGCGCTCTCCAAAGCTCTCTTGGACGTACTGTCGCAGGAGCAGACGAAGGACATCGCCGGCTCCCCCCTGCCGCCCTCCGCCGCCACGACCATGAAGCCGGCGCGCGTGCGCGGGCGCAGCCGGCAGCGAGGAAGAGTAGTACATGGTAGATCGCCGCCGCTCTAGTCCCAGGAAGGCCACCGCTCCTCCACTCAGTCGACGCCAAGCTTGGTGGGGTAAACATCGGCGGCCGATTAGCCGCTTGACAGCAACGTGGAGGCGGAAATCTTCAGAACCTTGTGCTCCGGAGGAGGAGGGAGGTTATCGAGGCAGAGCTAGACAAAGCCGAGGCGGATGAGGAGGAGGCAAAGGCAATAGCCGGAGCGTCAGTTCTCGGGGCTCATGGCCGGACATGGTGGTCGGGTGCCAGCGATCATTTAGATTAGGTTTACATTAGGTTTTAGTATGGTTTGTGCGAAATATGTAATGAATTTCATCCAGTTTATAGGAAAAGTTTTTGAAATGTAATGAATTTCATCCAGTTAATTTGAAATTTGCTTTGTTTGCACGAATTTCTTTCGGTTAGTTTATATAGTTATCAAAAGGTATGCAGGCAGCATTGGATGGCATCCTCTAGCATCAGTGTCCTCGGACAGATGCCGGTGTAAATTTGTGGGTCAGCGCTGGAGATGCCCTAACTATCATGCTATAATCGCTAACAGTGCTCCATTATTTCGCAGGGAACAGTTATCCCTTGATCAAAATCAGATCTGCCGTGTTTCGCACTCCTCCCACGTAAGAATGTAGATGCTTGCTTACATAAAAATGGAGTAAGTGGACGGCACTGTAGCACGTCATATCACTCAAACTAGCCCGCCTAACGCACGGGAAAGCCCCGCCCTCGTCATTTTGTTCTAGATTTCTATCAATTGATCGCACGAAAATGTTACTCTTTGCAAGTTCAAAAGGAAAAGGCGGCACACTTAAAGCACGCCTGTCACATTCGCGTCGCACCCCCGACAGTCTGGCTCGCACGCCGCTCACCGGAGGGGACACGCATTGTCTTGCATTTTCACTAACATGTGGGACTGCAATTGAATACCCGTCGATAGCCGAAATCTAATCGCTCGGCAGGCATCGGCTGAGAAGAGAGAGACAGGGGAGGGAGAAGAGATCGCCCGCTCGCCGCGCACGGACTCCAAGAAATATGGTGATAATGTGAGGTGGGCCATGCGGGAGTCCGGACCGCTTCCAAGCCCGCTTCTCACCACCCTGGCCCACCAGAAAACCCCTCCCCCCTCCCGCGCGCGCTCCCCTCTCAGACGCCAGCTGCCCACATTCATAGCAAGTAGTACTAGTACAATACTGGGCTATAAGCCCGCTTATGTGGAGGAGAGAGAGGCATTGACAAAGTCAAGGAGTGGGCTCTACAAGAGCCCGTCTCTACACGTGCTCCTAGGTATAAAAAAACTAATTCTTAAAAAAGAGGTATAAAAAAACAATTGTGTCTAAAAAAAGAAGGTAAAAAACATTTGAGAGGAAATAGATAGACAGAAAGTGAGCAAACGTTGTAACCTTATAGCCAACCTTATAGTCAACACTATGGTACATAAGGAAGGAGGGAGTTGTGCACATGCCAAGTTCACTGGGCTGCCGTGTTTCACACTCCTCCGTCGTAACAGTGGAGACAATAGCTTTCATCAAAAATAAACAATGAATACTCGTTGCTCATCCTCGATATCGGAAAGAATACTTTCATTCGCCGACATGTGCGACGTCGACCATCCTGGTCCACCTAGCATGCACAAAATTATCCTGGTCCACCCCGGTCGTAGCGCAGGCCCAACCTTTCCCACTGTAAGTTGGTCGGACGAAGGAACCATCATGACTTCGTTGAATTCCACTTCTTCAAGAAAACTTACTGTACCCGCAATACTGCTACCACACGCGAAGACTGGACGGCACTGTAAAACGTCATATCACTGAAACCCACTAGGCCAAACTAGCCCGCCTAGGATTTGTACGTCTCTGTACTGCTATGATTTTGTGTTCTCAAAAAATATCCTTTGTCAATCTAACGATTAGGAGTAGAAAGAAATGGGAGGGTCTTTCTCTCTCTCTAGATCTCTCTCCATCCCACAACCCCTCTAGCACAGGTACACACTCTCTGTAGCCACTCCGAAAGTACGACGTCACTACACATTCACGCTTCCAAAAAAAAATTACACATTCACGCATGTTACAAGTACGTGACAATTTTGCTGGCTATTAATGTGAGGCCTCCTTTGGTTTAGAGGAATCTTGTAGGAATTTCATAGGATAGGATTTCTATAGGAAAAAATTCTGTAGAGCCCTTTGGTTTATAGGAATGGAATCATATTCCTATGGGGGAATTCTTCCTATCCTCCACATTTCATAGGAAAATAAACATTAGCCTAGACTCAATGGAAAAAATCCTATGATGTGAATCAAAGGGCATCTCCTTTCCTATTCCTACTCGTAGGATTTAAGATACATGTCATCTCATTTCCTATGACTTTCCTATTGCTACGATTTTCCTACTCTATGAACCAAATGAGGCCTGAATGTATCCGTGAACCAACTCTTTGAGTTTGATGTGAATTAATGTATAATTGTGGACTATTGTCTGATCAATCGCTAAGCCTACAATTTTAGGAGCTTGGGCTATTGGCCGATCGACGACGGATCATACCTATAAGCGTACCACGAGCTCATCAGCCCCAACGTTTCTCTTCGGTGAGTGTTTTGCAAGTACTATAGCTCGCACAGTAGCTAGCCTACTAACACCAAGAATCATCAAACAAGCCTGCTGATATGATAAATAGTTCAAACTTACATCTAAGCATGCCATATATTACATCAAAAGCTGGTGAGGATACATCTATTTCCATAACTCGGAGAGGGTTCGCATGATTCACTATCAAACAAAAGTACCAAGTACCGCCCATACAAGACAGTGCACTAGCCCTAAGATGGTTTGATAACACGCATCGTTCTGGTAATTAAACACAATGCGAACTACCTTGAAGGATTAGCGCGACCAACTATTTCTTGTCATCGATCTCTCGGGCAATGACCACAGCACGGACAGCGGCATGGGAATCGATCTCTGGGGCGATGTCCACAGGACGGACCACGACATCGGAATCAATCTCTAGGGCGATGTCCACAGGACGGACAGCGGCATCGGAATCGATCTCCGGGGCGATGTCCACAGGAGGGACCGTGACATCGAAAATGATCTCTCGGGCGTTGTCCACAGGATGAACCGCGACATCGGAATCATCAAGGACGTCCACCGGCACCTGCACAACCCTAACATATTAGCAAGCACATTGCAAATAATCAAAAACCACAACTATGGTAAGCCATTTTTTTTACCTTGTGCAGCTCACCAGAGGATCCCATCCTTCCGGGGGCCATCGCCTTGCCAGGGAAATACTGCTTCTCAACGGCGACTATCTCCTCAAACTTGGCCTTGAGCCTCTCATAGGTGGCCATTAGAGTTTCTGGGGTAGGCACGGTGGGGCCCTTGCTGTTCTTCCAGCTTTCTTTAAGGAGTTCGTTCTCCAACATCGTCAACTCTTTGGCCAATGCTTGTTTCTTGGATTTCTTCGTCTCCATGGGTTGGCCCGCCAACATGGCCAACTCGTTGTTCGGTGCTCGCTTCCTAGAGATCTCTGTCTCGAGTGGGTTGTCTGCCAGCAACTCTTTGCCTAGTGCTCCAGGATCCATCAATAAACTGACAAACAAAAAGCAATCGAAAGGAAACCACAATCGCAATGAAAACGGGAAAAGAATAGGCTGTGAGAATCGGTCAGTGCTTCGCAAAAAGAAGATTCTTGGAATGAAAATATAGTAGCATCACTGATTCGCCCACCTTTCCTTCGTCGGTACAGAAGAAAAATGGCAGAAGTGAGTAGCCTAGAGTGAGGTTTTCTTCAAGGGGAGAAAAGGCTTCAACGAGCGTTCCAGTGAAATGATGGTTGCTTCGTACAGTCCAAGTTCGAGGCCACTTTACCATTGCTGGTAAAGGTGTGGGTTTTGTGATATGACGGATAATGACGGCCACACCGGGGTGACCGATGAGTCTCGACTGTAGCACCTCGCTGTGATTTGGTGGATGGCACGCGGGCCCGGATGCTTTGATGTCCCGCATGTAGATAGAGCGGCTAGTCATATACGGTAGTAGTTTGGATGACAGAGAAGGAGCTCCGTCCTGGTTTATTGGTCCCTATGATAATCTGTGCCAAATTTTGACTATAGATTTAACTAACCAAATGTTCATGCATGTCACAAAAAATTACATCATTGAAAACTATGTTCAAATATGAATCAAAGGATATAATTTTTGTTAACATGCACTAAAATTTTATCAGTTAAATCTTTGGTCAAAATTTAGCACAAATTACAAAGGGGCCCAATAAAGATTGTACTCTCACATTTTGTTTTGAGGATACTCCCACATAGAAAATATAAATAATAATGCATGTTGGGGCAGCCCACGTTTTCGATAATTTTAGCCGTGGGCTTGTTCACAAATTTTACGAGGCGGTGGTTGTTCACTTAATGGAGGGTCTAGTACCAGACTTGAACGATACAAAGTCCAACCTGGCACACCGTAACACCACTTGGAATAAGCGGGTAGCTATCTCAAAAAACAATCAACAACTAAAAAAAGGCGACCAGGCACGTACACAATTTTAAACGATTGTTTTCATGGAGTGAAAAAAGAAAACTACCCCACTATACGGATATATATAGGCCGGAGCCTCCGCGCTTGCTTGCTAGGGTTGCTCTATTCACACACTCTCATCCTCTCCAGATCTAAGCAAGATAGCGGTGGTAACACTGTCTTTCTATCCTCACCGCTGGTTACAGATCTGGACGTATCCCCCTCCGCCGGTGAAGGGGAGAAGGGGCAGCGTTTAGGCCATCGTCGACAGCGAGGGAGGAGACCCACTGCCGGCCGCACCGTTATCTCTGGCCGAGCGCCGGCGCGAGACGTCATCCGATCCCTTCGTCGCTGCCCTAGTGTGGGCGGATCCGGCCTCCCGCTGCCCACCTATCCACATCCCAATGACCTTCAGGTATATCTTCCTTCGAAACTGGCCTAGCTCTAATTCCCCAGCTCGCTACGTCGCTGCATGTGCATCATTTTCTACCTCTCAGCCCCTCTCGATCGGATGGTCCAACATCACCTATTTTTTTTCTATTGTTAGAGGTAAAGCTACTTCATGGAGTCGAATCTTGTACTTGGTTCAAACAAGAAATAAAGGGGGAAATTTAGTATGTACATCGGACTTGGTACAAACAGGAAGGAAAGGGGGTGAAAGTAGTACAGACTGGTCATCCAACCGGTCTCTTGGTCAAAAAGGGAAATATAGGAGAAACGCTGTACACAGTGGTATGACCAGGACTAGATTTGCTATCCACACATAGGAGTAGGTTGCTAGAGTGAACAAAAATGGAACCAACCCAGATATGTTTCTTGGATGTTTGTTTCTCGGGGCAACAAACTCTGAATCACCACTTTATGCCCCGGTTTAGGTACATAGTGCTGGACTGCTGGTGCACCCACTGTCCCATGCCCTTATAGCAAATATTTAGTTGTTCTTAATCTAATGCCCCTGGTAAAATGAAGCCATGCCACTGTTATAAGCCATGACAAGTTTAGCCAATTGTTTTTGCCAGTAATTGTTTGAGACTCTGACTGTTTCCTCTGTAGCTTTTTGTGCAAACAGGGATATCCATTTCACCTCGGTGCTATTGCGACCTTTTGGTGCACTACACAAAACACTTCTTAAAAGAAGTGACTTTTGTGTTGTTTAACTGGAATGTCAGAATGGAACCGTTGGTTCATTTTGGTGGAACTGCACAAAGGGAGATCTGTGTTCCAATCTTCATCATCCATATTGGCACCATAACCTTCCTTTAGGTAAGAATGATATTTAATGTATGTGTTCATCTCTATTTGCGACTGCCATGAGAAAATAATGCTATTGTTTACTAGTACACTTGTACTCCCTCACTGACAAAACCAATTCTGAAATAGAAGGTCAATCATGTACTTTGGTTTCACCAACTGATGAGGAGAAAGAGAAACAGAGCATGAAGAGGAAGACGAAGAAGAAGAAGAAGGAGGAAATGAAGAAGATCACACGATGGTACCATCCTATGTTATCCTGACATCTTGCTAGTGGTATTGTATTGCTGTGTTGCTACTAGTCTTAATTTACTTGGAAGACTAGCAAGATGCCCGTGCGTTGCACGTAACATCAAGATGCATTTGTATGAGTAGTTTATCTTGTGAGAGAAAAGGATGAATGAGGGAAGGCCTTATTTGGAAATGTGAAGAGGGGTGTGGGTATCTTTTTGCAAAATTGACATAGTTTCCTTCCTATTCGTCAGATATAAATCGGACGGCCTATATTGCAGGATGGCAGGCACACCATCATCACCAACTCTGTTTTTTATATAAGATATAAGAGAAGACTAGCAAGATGCCCATGTGTTGCATGGAACATCAAGATGCATTTGTATGAGTAGTTTATCTTGTGGGAGAAAATGATGAACGAGGGATGCATGTGTGACCCAGCTCTACATGATCAACAGTGCCAAGGTGATCTTGCTGAAGCCGAGGCCTCAGTCGAGGCCATTCAAGGGCTCCAGCAACGTCTCCCTTACATGTGAGACGATCCTCCAGGGAGCCCTTCCACTTCTGATGTCTCTCCTGCAAGGTCACTTTTAATTAATTAGGAGTACTTAAGTAGCACTAATTTATTGCTACCTAATTTTCCTGTCGGAGTTAAACAAATCTTTAGTAGCACCCTATGCTGAATCATGTATGTGTGTCTGTGGAGGTGAATAATGTGGTGGAGCAGGGAGGGAATCTTGGTAGTGTCATGACATAACAATGCTATTGTTTTGCATGTCAATTTATTGCCATTGGTTCAATGATGCAATGTTTTGCGTATTGTCCATCATGAATTTGATGCTACTGTTAAACTAATATGCTAATATCTTTCTATCCTTTCTCACTAAGCTGATGAAGGTTTCACCTTGTTCCTACTTGTGCAAACAGGGATCATGTTGTGCCAATCGTACATTTTAGTGGAACTACACAAGAGAATACAATGAACTGTATCCCAGCCAGTGCTTTAGCTCTGCTGGAAGTTCTCGATTTTGGTGGAACTGCACAAAAACTTGGGGTGCTTCATTGCCTCGACTGCTTCCTTCCTTTCCTGTCAGTCGCTTATCTCGGCTTGCTTCCTTCCTTTCCTGTCAGTTGCTTATCTCGGCCTCCAGTCAAAGGAAATAGTAATTGATATGCTACCTCACACAGGTTGGTACCGGTCTTTATCCTGATTATTGTGCTTGTCATATGTATTGGTAATTTGGTATTGTGCTACTATTTGCTGATTTCATAAAGGAGTAACTTGGAGCCTGAACTCGCAGGCAAATCATTACATTGGGTGATTTCAGTAGAACTGCATATAAAGATCAGATGGACAGATACTTATGTTGCTGCTATGTACTCCAAAGTTCACCCAGACAAGCATCGATGTTGACAAGAAGAAGTGCATATATTCATTCGAGTATCAACCGGCGTCAACCAGTTGTCAAACTCCAAGTATTAGGAGAGTGAACGCCAAAAATATTGCTTGGCGCATAGCCCAGAAAAACGCAGTCCAGTCTTTGGTCCCAACTTGTGCCATTTGGTTATCGGCACATATGGTAGCGAACTGTATGGCATGGAGTCTAAAGATTCCAGACAAGTTGGTTGCTTCATTTTATCGACCGCCTCCTTTCTTGTCTGCAATGTAGAATTTTGGTGAGGTACAGGACCAAGATGAGCCAGTAAACTAGTTGGATGAAAGTAGTGGCCAAGTTGCTCAAACCTCCTCGGCATCGAGGCCACTATCTCGAGGATAAACCTACAAGAAAAGTTCAGATTGTCTGTGCTGCCTCTTATGTACTCAAAAGTTTACTCGTACAAGCATTAATTTTAGTAAGAAGTACCACCGACTGAACACCATTTACCAGTCTGTACCCTAGGTAATTAAAGTTTGTCCATGGATGATATTGGCTGTGATCTCAATCATTTGGATGCATAAACATACTGAACATGTGTATATCAGAATCTTTTTGTGAATTATCTATGAATATTGTCTTGTGATCTATCAATCATTTGGATGCATAGACATGCTGAACTTGTGTATATATGAATCTTTTGAGTTGTTGATTGTGAATGTTGGCTATGAATATGAATGTGTCCTGCGAACCTGAGTTTGATACGAATGTTTACCTTTTCTGTTGTACTTGTGTGTGAACTTGTTAGTATGTCTACTGTGGGATTTATCACGTGTGGGTGTCAACGGCACACCTTCTTCCCGAGAAGATTTGCACCTGCTTGTTAGGGTAGCAACGGTGCATCAGCTCTTTTTTATCTTTTTGCTCTGTCTTCCCCCCTCCCCCGCTCAACCCCTATCGTAATGTTTTCGGCCTCAAAACAAACATAGTACTGCATTGTTTTTGGGGCTTGATGAAAACTTGAGTGCTGCTTTCTGTAGGTTGGCCTGCCCAGCAAATGGGCTACTGGTCCACCATGGACTGGGAGGCTAAAAATACAAGTTGTATGGTGCAGAGGCATGTAAAAAAAAACACCATCGAGAGCCATCCACGGAAGAAAAAAATCGCGTCTGATGTGCTTCTTCAGTCATGCCGCCGGCCCCCTCTTTAATCCAGTTCGCTCCATTCCCCAACCGGCAGCATGGGACGGAAGTTTATTTCCCCCTCGCGCTACTGGGGGATTGAAGAAGTGCGGCATCGAATCCAACATCGGTGATGGCTGCTTGTCCAAGTGATTTTCAGATAAGAAACTGCATGTTTCAGAGGCAGAGCATTTAAATCAACAGGCACTTTTCAAACATGGATAATAGAATGTTGGAAATTTTATTCATGGTAAAAAATGGAACTAACAACAAGTTAACATCATGCTGATCAACATTCATGTATAGCACATCTTCATATGATGCAAAGTCAAAAAGATATGCTATTTTCAAAATGGCAAGACAATTGAGTGTGTGAAAAACTGGGTAAACTAGGGACGAAATTTTGGCAAGTGTTAGATATTTTTCAACTGCACCAGTTGGAATCAAACCCGGGCAGTACAGCTTTTGGGTGAGAGGGCTGCAGCCACTAGGCTAGTGCGGTATGTTCGAAATAATGAAGGCGTCTTCCCCGACTCCGGTTCTTTCCCGTCCGTGTGTGCTCGCCGTGGTGGCGCCGTATGCCGTTGTCAACATGCTCAACAAACGAGAGGAATCTGGAGAGGATTGTACGCCGAGAGACTGACAGTGGGGACCCACCAGGTCCAAGCCTACGCAAGCAAGTGCCTCATTGGAAAAAAAAGCTTCCTCCTAATTGTATAATGACGTTGGGGCCCACGGGTTTGTCGACCTAGTCAATAAATGAAATAAATTTCCAACGATGACTGTCATCGGGGAGCTTTTTTTTCAGGGGTGTCAGGGATCTTTTTTTTTGTTGTTATTGTTGCGGGAAAGGGGTATCGAGGATCTAGCTGGTATCATTTTTTTCCCGAGAGCGAACAAGTATCAGCTAGGCCTAGGTTTTTTTTAACATGCGTAGCCCACTACATACCGAGACAGTGGTTTCAACTTATTTTTTGAGGTCCATCATGTACGTACCGGCCTATGGGCCTCCCAGCGTAGGTTTTACTTTTTCTTAAAGATCGGCAGCCCAATGTATTTTTTTAATAAAACGCAGATCTCTGCTCTATTTATCTATATATAAGAATAATAATGTTGTGTCCAATTTATGTTTTCCCTTCTAACCACATTATATATATTTATATTATTACTATTATCGTATATTTAATAGAGACTTATATGTACATTATAAAAACATCCCATGTCTTATTAACTTATAAAAGTAAATGTTTAACAGAAGTTGGCAAGGAAAATCCTGCTTGTTTTTGACTCACAGGCAAGGAAAATCCTGCTGATTGCGTACAAAAGCTTGCAAAGATTTTAAGGACCAATGTAATAATAACGCGCTCATTTTTCTTTTGAGCAATAACTCGCTAATTTGTTAATTTTATATATAAAAAATGTGTCACTCCGGTTTATTTTTTGATATTAATTGCTCCTTCTAACCTAATTCGTGTATTTCAAGAAAGTGCAAATGGGGTGGGATTTCTTAGAAAATATTAAATGGGCCGCATTGACGCGAAATTATTTGTTCACCCAGCCCAGCAAATGGACTGTAAATTCTAGAAAACATGGGTTAAATATATGCCACATTTTTGCAGGCTAACATGTGGGCCAATAGGTCGAAGCCTAGGCAAGGCATTGTCAACGTAGTCAACAAATGATTCTGACATCCACAGCCATTGGATTTATATCCACCGGCCGGCATGCACCTTCAATCTCTCGTCTTCTTCCTCCAGCGTCGCCGGGACCGCCTGCTCCGGCCTCCGGCGGCTAGCGGCTCTACTTAGCACACATCGATGTGAAGCGCTACCCCACCGCCGGCCAGGCTATCCCTCCCCACCCCTCCACACCTCCTGTTATTCTCCACCGACTACAGCCCCACACCGCACCAGAACCAGTTATAACCCTTGTACTCCTCTCAATCTGCGACTCCACTGCCGCATCTTCCCATCTCCGGGTCGTTCCCGTCCGGGGCCTCGCCGTCGTCCACCGCCTCGCTGCGCTCGGCGCGGCGTGGTCAACAAAAGAGAGTCATCGGAAGAGGACTGTACGTGGAGAGCCTGACAGCTGGGACTCACGAGGTCCATGGTCGCATGCAAGGAAAGTTCCTCCTTATTAAGCTAAAAAAATGTTTCCTCCCCTGACAGCTGGGACCCACCGGCTGTATCTTCGCACGGAAGGAAGTGCCTCCTTGTTATGTGAAAAAAACTATTCCTCCCGATGACAGCTGGGACCCGGTAGATTTGGTGTGACTTGTGGGACTAATCTAAGCTGATGCGTACGCAGGGCTTTGTCAACTGAATCAACAAATGATTCTAGCAGCTGGACCATTGGATGTTAATCCAACAGCCGTGCTGCTTCTTCAACCTCTGTTCTTGCTCCTGTCTCCCGTGGGCGGCAGTGCTGCCGCGCACCCTAACCAGTCAGGTTTTCCACTCCTCTCCATCTGCAACTCTACTGCCGCGTCTTCCCCATCTCCCGGTCATTCCAGTCTGGGGCCTCGCCGTCGTCCACCGGCCTTGCTGCGCTCAGCACGGTGTGGTTAACATGGTCAACAAACGAGAGTCATCGGAAGATGATTGTACGTGAGAGGCTGACAGTGGGGACGCACCACGCCCATGGACGCATGCATGCAACTGCATCCTTTTTACCCTGAAAAATAATGTTTTCTCCCCCTGGGACCCACCAGCTACATCTTCGCACGCAAGGAAGAGCGTCCTTATTATGGGCAAAAAAATGATTCCCCCCTGATAGCTGGGACCCAGCAGCTATATGTTCGCACGCAAGGAAGTGCGTCCATATCCTCCCTGACAGCTCGGACCCACCCGGTCGAAGCGTACGTAGCGTTGTCTGTCTTGTCGCGAACGTGTACGTACATACTGGTCGATCAGTCGCTCTGCAACGATGAACCGTGGCCGAGTAAGTAGCGGCACATGTCATAGTAGAGCCCCCCACGTAGCAGTTCAGGTTGTCCCGTCTAAACCGTGTACACGTACATACAGCCACACGCCAAAAAATATGGCCACGTACATACATACGAGCGGGGTCTCGAAACGCGTACTCGCGCATACGGACGGCCAGGGCTCGTGTACATGGAGAGGCAACGGATGGTAGCGATGTTGTCCTATTCATCTTCAGCTAATTGGCTTGGTCGAAATGGAGGAAACAGCATCATGTTCACCGGGAGCCAAGTGACTGGGTCAGAACACGTCCTGTTCATCGGGAGGCAACAGACTGGGTCGGAATGGGTCGTGTTCAATGGGAGCCAACTGGCTTGGACAGAACAGCCGGAGCGAGGTTTGGCGTACCGCAAAACGGAGGAAAACGGCCTTGTGTTCGACCTCGTACGATCGAAACGGGGTCCTGTTCATCGGGAAAGGTCTGGCGTACCGCAAAACGGAGGAAACAGACTTGTGTTCGAGCTCCTACGGTCGAAATGAGGTGCTGTTGATCGGGAGGGGTGTGGCGTACCGCAAAACGGAGGAAACGGACTTGTGTTGGAGCGCCTATGGTCAAAACGGGGGTCCTGTTCATCGAGAGGGGTGTGGCGTACCGCAAAAGGAGACTCCACGGGCTACTGTTCATCCACCGTCTACTGCCTCGCTCCAGCCTCCACGGGCTACTGTTCATCCATCGTCGACCTCCTCCAGCCTCCACCTGCGACTGTTCATCCACGGCGTCTCCCTCCTGCCTCCACCAGCTACTGTTCATCCACGGGCTCATGTTCATCCAGCCTCCACCGGCTACTGTTCAACCACCCCTCTCCATGGGGTCCTGTTCAACCACCCCTCCACGGGCTACTGTTCATCCAGCCCTCCACTGGCTACTGTTCAACCAGCCCTCCACCAGCTGCTATTCATCCAGCCCTCCACGGGGGTCCTGTTCACCCACCCCCAACCGGCTCGATCGGGGTCCTGTTCACCCAGCGGCAACGGCCTCTACTACCACGGGGTCCTGTTCATCCAACCCCCACCGGGAACTGTTCATCCAACCCCCAACAACGCTCACTGTTCATCAAGAGGCAGCAGGTTTGATCGGCTTCAGTTAGCAGCAGTAGTGAAGGAATCGCTCGATCGGGTTCAGTTAACAGCCAGATCGATCGATCGCTCGGGTTTAGTAAGCATAGCCTGCAGTGCAATCGCTCGGGTTCAGTAGGCGAACGCCTCGTTCGGGTTCAGTTAGAGCCCAACGCCTCACACCCACGCGCGTACGTGTACGAGAGAAATGCGCAAACCTCCCTGCATCGCTCGGGCCCGACCACCCACCGTAACCGGGAATTCCCCGAAATTTTCCTCTCCCTCGCTTCTACCACGATTTTTTCCATCATGGACGGCCCAAAGAATGTCATGCAGGTGCGTCTCTGGCCTGCCCAGGACGAAAAGCCAATTTTCTGTCATGATTTTTTGTCATAGAGGTAGGAGCCCACCACATCTATGATGATACCGGGTTTTGTCACAATTATCGTCATAGAAGTATCATAAGCATGACAGAAAAAAAAATCGTTCGGCCCAAAATGTCACGGATGTGTCTTTTTTTTGTAGTGAAGTAATGCTAACTCCTCAGTCCGAAAGATATCTCCTGCAGCATGAAGAACAACGTCTACTGCTGTCAGGTAATCATTCGAAGCATAAAGAGATTTCTCTCGTGTATTTCATAGGCTTTGGGCTAAGCATCACAATGGATCTAAGCTTCGAGAACCTATACCCCTCATAATAGTACGGAGGTCCTATGAATTAAATGAATGAAAGAAGAACAACGAAATGTATACTACGTCTTCACTTTGTCTTCGACTTCCATTCGCTGCAGTCAATTCCTTCGGACAACAATACCGAACCAAATGCTTAGCTTCAGCGGTAAAATTTCCAGGGGATAATTCCTTCACATAAATCTTCTCGTCTACATGTCTTCAACAGATGTAGCTCGTTCTTCTCTGCTACGCAGATATACTTCGGTGAAGTTCCTTGAATTTGACACCAGAGACATCATTCTCTTCGGCTCTGTATGGACTATTTCTCTCTGTATGTACTAGCAAACAAATCAGTCCATACCTGTTTGTGTCAACAATCTCCAAAACACAGGAAGGCAGATATTGCACCAACAGCCCCCTCCTCCCCTCCCAAACTATATATACTAGAGGATTTCCACCCTTTTGAACACACAAGTTTTGGAGCCTCCTCTAGTTGATCTAGTGCATGTTCTAGTTGGTCCTAGTTGAGTAATTAGAGCAAGCCCTAGCCACCTCTAATTCTCATAATTAGAAGCCCCATGTGGTTCTAATCTCCTCCCTCTAATTCTCCGCGATGATTAGCTCTGGACGTCGAAGCGCTGCCAGATCATGAAGACCATATGCTTGCAACCAAGTAGAGAGGTCGTGCTTTCGGTCTTCCGTTCGAGGGATCGTTCATGGGTGGTTCGCGGGATCGTCATCAACATTCGAGGGACTCCAAGTACGATCTACACCGACTCGTCTACTTCCGCTGCACTCCCGGGGTCAGTACGACCGTTGATCACAACCCGTTATGCATCTTCATATTGTTCCTGGGTGATCGTAGGGCAATTTTTTTCTACTATGTTTCCCAACCAATGAATCAAGTTCCCTTTTAGGGGAACCACCATGAGAGATTGTCTTCTCTAGCAGCCAATAGGGGGCTTTCCTACACCTACGTAGACATCTAACATAATTTTATGTGCGGGCTGGCTTGGCACAATTTAATTGGAAGAAAAACTCAACCGGGCCCCACCCCATTAAAATCAGGGGGAGGGTGATTGGTTGAGGGACGAAAGAACGTCAGTGTACATTAATAACTTACGTAGATTTAGCATTATTGGCCAATAGGGCTATAGTTTTATTTATTTTGAGTTCCTTTCCTTTTTCATCCTTGATCTTCGGGTCACCATCATGTTATCTTCAGTTGCGTCTTACTAATCATCAATCAAAGCCAACAATTTGCTGGATGATTCAAAAGAATAAAAAACGTACTGCAGTATGGCTAGGATTTGGACCGAATGACATAGAAACTCCTGCTCACCATGAACGTAATCCTTGATTTTTTTTAGTGATACAAGAGTTTCCCCGCATGAAAAGTATATGGTGCCCTGTGTACATTTCTGGGGTTGCAAGTTTTTTAGATGGGGGTTTGTAAGTTTTTATTCGACGGCATAGATGGGGGTTTGTAAGAGCATCTCCAATAGAAGATGCAAATTTGGAGATGTAAAATAGGAGATGTAAGAATTTACATCCCCAAAATGTGTTTTTTACATCTCCAAAAAAGTGTCAACTCCAACAAATGATGTATATTAGAGATGTAAAACAACAACTCCAATAGATGATGCAAATGAAGATGTAAAATCTAAAAACTTCCAACTACTACTTCATTTCAAGTTTTCAACGTAGTTCAAACATAAAATTCATACATAGTTCAAACATAGAAAAAATAAATTAACGACTAGCACAACTAATCCAAACTACTCGTCGTCCAACGGCATCCAGTACTCCTCGTCGTCGTAATCTGAGAGCCCCCACAACTCCTCGTCGTCCTCCTCCAAGGACTCGATGGGGATCATCGTCGAGGGGCCGGCCCCGTCCTCCTTCTTCTTTTACTCAGCGTCGCGCTTCCAGAAGAACTCCTTGTTGGTGCAATATCTGCCCACCTATGTTTTGGAGATTGTTGACAGAAATAGGTATGGACTGATTTGTTTGCTAGTGCATACAGAGAGAAATAGTCCATACAAGTACCAAAGAGAATGCTGTCTCCGATGCTAAGTGATACGTCTCCAACGTATCTATAATTTATGAAGTATTCATGCCATGTTTACAACAATTTTATATGGTTTTGGTATGATTTGCATGGAACTAACACGGACCGACGCTATTTTCAGTAGAACTACCGTGGTGTTGTTTTTGTGCAGAAATGAATGTTCTCCAAATGAGCTAAAACTTTTTGACGATTTTTTTTGGAACAAAAGAGACCCCTGAAGCTTCGTGGGAGGGCCAGAAGAGCCACGAGGAGAGCACAACCCACCAGGGCACGCCTGAGGTGCCCAGGTTGCCCCGGTGGGTTGTGCTCACCTCGAGGCCCATCTTCGCGTGAAACCGATGTAACACCCTGGTTTTCGCTTCTGCTTTTGTTTCCTTTGCAGGATTTGACTCCCGTCTTTTTTTCTCGATGTTATCGGATTTTCTCCAGCTCTTGGGTACATGAAGATGGTCATTTAACCTTGCCTTCCCTATCCAACCAGAGATTCTCTCCAGTCCAACCTTGCCACCCGAGATATATTCTCCGAACCCTGCCATCGAAACCCTACCTTCCGAGTTACCGGAGGGGAAACCCTAATTCCTTCCGTTACAAAGGAACCCCAATTTCCTTTGATCTGATGCCTCCCAAACTTTTCCCAGTGATCATCCTTTATCTATAAACCCTGGATATGCAAAAATATTGCCAAGTCATTTGCAATATTTTTCATTTATAATTAATTCCTCTTTCTGCTGTTTAAACGAATTAAATCCAGGGAAATATCTATCCATCTCCAAAGTTTATGAAAACTTGTGGAGATATTCTTTGCGATCGTATTGAGCTCCCATAAAAAATATTGGCCATAATTAAATAAGGGAAATTGCATTTTCCTATTTAATGCCAATATTGCATTTTGGGCACTTTCTAAAGGAACTACCATTTTGGTAGCCAGGAAAAATCCCAAATAATTTGTGGAGCTCCTCCTATCCATATCTTCCCCATTTCCATCAAAATCCAAGTCCCATAGTTCAAAGTTTGAGCACAGCATCCATTTGCAAATTCTGTCCAGATTTTCAGTTTGCAAAGGAAGTGCTTGAACCCTTGATCTATTTGAGCTGAAATTTGTTCATGGTGATTAACATTGACCAATAACTCATGGAAACCAAAAATCAGCTCAATTCATCCATCCATATTCCCACAGCAATTTTCTCAAGTTTCTGTCCATTTGAAAGCTCTGTGAAGGAAGTACCACTTTGGCATTTCCAAATGAGCTTAAATTTTTCCAGTATCTTCATACATCCAAATAATCACCCTACACCAAAACTCAACTCATTTCATCAAGCCATTTGAGCACAGCTTCAAATTCTATTTTCTGGACCAGATTTGGCATTACAAAGGAAGTGTGTGCAAATCTTGTCCAAATGCCTTCAAATTTTACCAGCATCTACTCCTTCCTACCCTATTTCACTGTGACAAAGATCCAGTCCCATTTACCAAGCCATTTCATCTCTGTAACTACTGCAAGATCTTATCCAGAAACTATTTTGACTCCCCTCGATCAACCTAGACTCTTCCTGGTTCACCCAGAGCCATATCTTATCTGTTTGAGCAGTGATCAACATGTTAGACAAGGTTCCAGGCCATCCAGTGTCTTGGACGCGTGGTGCCGGTGGTGACCATGACTTTAGTCGGCAGCCGGCGCGAACTGTGGCAACAGTCGCCGTCCGGTCCTCTCTGGCTATCCCCAGCTCACCACCCAGCTCCCCTTGCTCGCCCATGTCGCCTGCTCCTCTGCTTCGTCTCGTCCCCTAGCTCCTTGGCCGGGTGTGCCGACAGGAGGTGCTCCGCTCAAGCACCACCACGACGCCGCGGTCCAAGAGCTTCGGCCATCGTCGGACTCAGTCCAGAACCCTCCCCTGCAGCTATATAAGCGCATGCCCGAGCCCTCCTCCACACCAGCGACCTCTCCAGCCCCTCTCCTCAAGCCCGGAGCTCTCTGCTCCTTTCAATGGCCGAAGGCCGCCGCCCGCATCCCCCTCGGCCATCCCCTACCCGTGGTCCTTCCCCTCCTCTCCGTCTGCACCCTCGGCGTCCCCAGGAGCTCGTGAAGCCACCGCCGCCCTTTGTTTGTGCCGGGAAGCCCCGCTAGCGTCACCCATCTTCGGCCATCTCCGGCCATGGCGCCCGAGGCACAGCGCCAGGGCTACGGGCCACCCCAGCCAACCCCGCGGCCACCGGCGAGCTCGCCAGGGAGTGGCGGAGCTCCTCCACTTGTCGGCCAGCCCTGGGGAGCAGTAGGGCGTCGGCCAGGCCGGCATCGCCCATGTCTCTCTGTCACGGCGGGAAGAGGACGAACAGGGAGGACGAGGAAGATAAGGTGGGCCTGGCCCTTTAGTGGCCCACCAGATTTTTTTAAAAAGGGGAATCAACAGCGGTGCGGGCCGGCCCAGTGGAGCAGCGGCAGCCGCGGCAGCTTTCGGCCCAAGCTGGCCCATGGCACAGTGCTCTTTTATTATTTTCGAGAAAAAAATCAGTCAGGGGCCTAGAAGTAAATAGTTTATTTACAGAAAGGTCCCTGGCAGAAAAACCCTTGCAACTTCTCGCTCGCAACTCCTATCCAGGTGAATCCAACTCCCACGTCTTCATTTCATCGAGCCCGTTCTATTGGTATCATTTTCACAAGGTTGTCACACTATGAAAATGACCATTTTGCCCTTGCCTCTACCAGCCCCTCCGAGGGAGAACCTTTTCCGGCTATCCTTTCCGCGGACTCTCCGCACTTCTTCCCGGACTATTCATCGACCCCGAGGCAAGCCGACCATCTGATATATGCCCTAAAGCATTGCTTTGTGTTATTCTTGCGTGGTTAATTAATGCTTATGCCTGTGATAGAAATAACTAAACTTCTGCTAGATTGCACTTACTTTTTACATTACTTACATTAGTTTGCTATGTGGTAATTCAAAGTAATTCATTTAAATGCCTAGTTGCTATCATCTCAAGTTGTTGTGATAGATAACTATGCTTGCTAAGTACTGGCTAAAACTAAACCTAGTCGGTTAACCCAGAGTCACTTGTCCGGACTTATCCGTGCAACCACATTTGCCGGTATGGGACGGCTTTGACTTGGCCTGATCGCGTGCTCTTTTATCGGTACCACCAACTAGGGAAGGTTATGCGTGCGCGCTGCCCTGGCCTGGTAGGCGGCGATAACCTTGTGAGCCTAGTTGAGATATTTGTTGGCGTCCCCGTTTGGGACAGTTTGTTTGGCCACGACGATGGCAGGTGTCACGAGGTGATACAGGGCCCACCCAGGGCTTGACTCCAAGTTGTTGTGATAGATAACTATGCTTGCTAAGTACTGGCTAAAACTAAACCTAGTCAGTTGACCCAGAGTCACCTGTCCGGACTTATCCATGCAGCCACATTTGCCGGTATGGGACGGCTTTGACTTGGCCTGATCGCATGCTCTTTTATCGGTACCACCAACTAGGGAAGGTTATGCGCGTGCGCTGCCCTGGCTCGGTAGGCGGTGATAACCTTGTGAGCCCAGTTGAGTTATTTGCCGGCGTCCCCGTTTGTGACAGTTTAGTTGGCCACGACGGTGGCAGGTGTCACGAGGTGACACAGGGGCCACCCAGGACATGACCCTGGGAGGGTATGATTGTCGGTGGTACGGTAGAGGAGTCACGGGTTAGGCAGGTTTCATTGGAGCAACACTGGTCCACCCGAATGGGATCACAAGGCGGGTGCTCCATGGTGTGGGTAAAGTGCGCAACCTCTGCAGAGTGTAAAATCTATTCGAATAGCCGCGTCCACAGTATTGGACAGTCCGTCCAGACCTCTCTAGGTGGTCAACCGGAACAGTGATAATAATGATGGAAGAACTTGTCTTATGATTGGAAGTACTCAGTGACTCGTGACTATTCTGAGGGTTGTGAGGCAACCCGGAAGAGAGTAAGTTTATTAGACTTTCAGTGAAGATGCATAGACATCATATGATGTCAGGAATATGATATGTTAGCCATGGGATGGCTATAAGATGAGTGGTTGGATGACCACATGATTTGGATTGGATTTGGATCGGATTCGGATTGGATCATGAGATTATTCGGAGTATGGATCGCTTACTTGATATGCTTTACTTTATTGTATTTTACTTTAGTAGTTATCCTGCTAGATAAACCTGTTATGTCATGATCATTAATATTGCTAGATAGGTATGCTATGCCATGATAATCAATGTTGCTCTAATAACATGTACATGCTTGAATGCCATGGATTGCTTTGCTTGGTGTATATGTTAGTTTGGTTTGCTTGTGAGTACATTCAAAAGTACTCAGCGGCCTTCAATGTGGCCACGTTCACATAAGGATCCATCGTCCGTCGACGAGGAGCCGGAGCGTTCGCGGGCTAGAAGAGTAACCCAGTCAGATCCCTGTGGATTGGAGCCGCACGAGGACCCTGCTGCCTTAGATAGAGCTTTTCCGCTGCCATCACTCTTGTAAGATATCATGTAAGACCTATATATCCATTAATAGAAATGCATGTGTTCATGATACTTGTTGTAAACGCGCATGCCAGAGTGATTTCCTGGGCTGGTATGCATGGCGACCGTCTGGCTACGGTGGTAATTAGGTGGGGCGCCACAACCGATGCCAAAATATCCTATAAATAGAGAAACCATCAGAAGTAACCCTAGATCAGAAGTTCCGCCGCCGCAAGGCTCTGTAGCCATGAAAACCCAATCTAGACCCCATTCCGGCAATCCGCCGGAGGGGGAAATCATCACCGGTGGCCATCTTCATCATCCCGGTGGCCACCATGATGAGGAGGGAGTAGTCCACCCTCGGGGCTGAGGGTTTGTACCAGTAGCTGTGTGTTTAATCTCTCTCTCTCTCTCATGTTCTTGAGATGTCACGATCTTGATGTATCACGGGCTTTGTTAATATAGCTGGATCATATGGTGTTTTCCCCTCTCTATCTGGTTGTGAATTGAGTTTTTCGTTTGAGATTTCGTTCTTATCGGATTGAACACTTTTATGGATTTGAGAACACTTTATGTATGTCTTGCTATGAATACCCGTGGTGACAATGGGGTATCAATATTGATTCACTTGATATATGTTTTGGCACTCAACTCGCGGATTCCCGAGGTGACATTGGGGTAATCAATGCATAGGGGTTGATGCACGTTCTTGTCTTTGTTTCTCCGGTAGAAATCTTGGGGCACTCTTTGAGGTTCTTTGTGTTGTTTGAGTATTCTGAATCTGAAATTGTTTGATGCATATCGTATAATCAACTCACGGATACTCGCGGTGACATTAGAGTTGGTTGATGTGTATCATATGGTGTTATTTTAGTACGAACTGTTGGTTAGATCGATCGAAAAGAATAGCTTGGTGTTATTTTAGTATGAACTCTAGGATAGATTGATCGGAAAGAATAGCTTTGAGGTGGTTTCGTACCCTACAAACAATTTCTTCTTATGTTCTCCGCTAGATAGGAACTTTGGAGTGATTCTTCATCGCACTTTTAGGGATGGTTATATGATCCAATTATATTAGCATTGTTGAGAGATTGCACTAGAGAAAGTACGGACCCTAGGCCCCATTTTTAAGCATTGCAATACCGTTTGTGCTCACTTTTGTCAATTGCCACATTGCTGTTTTTTATTATTACTATCACAAAAATCAATATCTACTATCATTACTACACTTGTATCACCATCTCTTCGCCGAACTAGTGCACCTATACAAATTACCATTGTATTTGGTGTGTTGGGGACACAAGAGACTTTTTATTATTTGGTTGCAGGGTTGTTTGAGAGAGACCATCTTCATCCTACACCTCCCACGGATTGATAAACCTTAGGTCATCCACTTGAGGGAAAATTGCTACTGTCCTACAAAACTCTGCGCTTGGAGGCCCAACACGAGTCTACGAGAATAAAGTTGCATAGTAGACATCACTAAGTTCGAGGAACTTCACCGAAGCATATCTGCGTTGCAGAGAAGAACGAGCTAAATCTGTTGAAGATATGTAGTAGAGAAGATTGATGTGAAAGAATTAACCCCTCGAAAGTTTACTGCTGAAGCAAAGCATATGTTTCGATATGATCGTCTGAAGAAATTGACTGCAGCAAATGGAAGTCGAAGACAAAGTGAAGATGTAGTATTCATTTCGTTGTTCTTCTTTCATTTATTTGAATCATAGGACCTCCGTACTATTAAGAGGGGTATAGGTTCTCAAAGCTTAGATCCGCTGTGATGCTTAGCCCAAAACCTATGAAAGATGCGAGAGAAATCTCTTTATGCTCCGAATGATTACCTGGCAGCAATAGAGGTTGTTCTTCGTGCTGCAGGAGATATCATTCGGACTGAGGAGTTAGCATTACTTGCTCCGCAAGTAATTTTACCGTTGTGCTCAAATTCCGACCGTTGGACTCGTGTTGTTCAGTCACTGGCTGCTCCTCTTGTCCAATTTGGTCTTTTCCCATCAGGGAAGGCTGTGGCTATAAATAGCCACCCCGCTCCAACGTTGTCCATTGGCTGCTCCGCTTAAGATTTCTGAGAAGATTGATTTGAGCAACCCCTCTCCGAGTGATTTGAGTTTAAGATCCACCAAGAGAAAAATCAAGAGCCCAAACTTAGACAGTGGTTTAGCATCTCAGTAATTCTGAGTTAGAGTTCTTGTACCTATTACTCTTGAGAGTTGCGCACTCTCTAGACAGATAGGGTTTGGCTCGAGTGTTGAAGAGTTGTTATCTTCACCAAGCTAGATCTTCAGCAACCAAGAGTGATAGTGGTTCGTGAAGGTCGATCGAAGGTTTGGAGATCGCCGACAAGTATCTACCATGAGTGAAATCAGCTGAAGTCTGATCAGCTTTGAGTTGAAGGAGAATAGGGTGAAGAGAGTTTATCCTCCATGTTAAGTCACAGCCCCTCCAACCAGACGTAGCCCTTTGGCAGAAGGGTGAACTAGTCTACCAAATCTCTCTGTCGCCATCGAGCACCACTGGTTCCATTTACTTCACTGAAATACTTTCAGCAGTTTTTATTCGTGCTATGCGATGATAGTTTACATGATCAGACATACTTTGTTGCATATCTTTCGCTCTTATTTATTATGTCATTTACATCAGTCGTAGTTTAATTCTCTCTGTGTTGCACCCTTGTCATATTGTTGTGCTAGCTTATTTCTCTTCATCGTCTGTGTTGTGATCTTTTCCCTCAATGTAGCTCTTCCTTATCTTTATTCTTCGAAGTGTATTTCTAGCCCTCTGCCATGATATTATATCGGTTGGCTTATTGCATTACCATCATTGTCTTCAAGCCTGTCCTATATTATGCTCGTACCATTATTGCTTCTTACCTGGAAGACTTTGTTCCACAATAGTACGCTTGCTTGATTGCATATCTACCGAACCTTATTTCCGCTGCTGTGATTGGGATAAATTCAATACTTTCGCAAGAAATTTTGAATCTCCCATTCACCCCCCCCCCTCTGGTCGATATACTCTTGGTCCTAACAATTGGTATTAGAGCAGGAACTCCCTATCTCTGTTTATTAAAGGTCTAACATCCTTGGAGTTTTGAGTATGTCGTATGCAGGTAGATCCTCGCACTCTGAAAGGTTTCCTATCTTTGATGGAAATGACTATCTCTACTGGAAGGAAGGAATGAGAATCAGAATACAAGCAATCAACTTTGATCTATGGTAGATTGTGGAAAATGGATACACCATTCAGGAACCAAATGATCCAACTTCCGATGATAAAGCAAATATGTAGTTGGATGCTCAAGCAAAAGATATCATCTGTTGTAGTCTGTCAAAAGACATTTTCCTTCGATTCCAAAAGCTCAACACTGCAAAGCAACTCTGGGATGCCATCAAACATGCTCATGAAGATTTCATTGCCAGAACGGATCCCCACACTCAAATGCTTCATGCCATGTTTGCTGGTTTCAGAAGTCTGCGTAAGGAAAGTGCTATGGAACTCACTGATCGACTGACAAACATTGTCGAAAGGCTTCATCAGCGAGGAGTAACTGATATCACCGATAGAGATGTGGTTAACAAGCTTCTGAGCTCTCTTGACGCAACCTTTGACCCCATCGTAGCTAAAATCAAGCAAAGACCAGACTACGAAGAACTTCATTATATCTAGATCATGACGTTGTTGTCCCTTCACGAAGAAAAGATGGAGCTAGAAAATGTAGATGAAGAATCTTCTTCAGAAGGTGAAGGAGAAATCCTTTCTCACTATGGCAGGCCACAAGAAGAAGAAGATATCAAAAATCAACATACCATCACGAGAGAACTTCAAATGCTCACAGAAAGGCTAAGTGATCTCAGAAGACAAAATTTAGGCCTCACAAATGATGAACATCTTGATATGCCTGAATCTTCAAGAAGTTTACCTCTGAAAGAAATGAAGTGCTTCAAGTGCAAATTATACGATCACCTCATAGCCGATTGCCCCTTCTGGGAAAAGCCAAGCAACCGATGGAAATATCTCTATTGTAATGGATTCACTCAAATGGATTGCCATACTAAGCTCCCAAAGAAGAATGAATCCCCATCATCCTCTTCTACGAGACTAGTCACTGATGTCCAAGCCAAAGCTACTATCAAATCCAACATGAAGAAAATCTCTCAGCTGAACAGAGTCTATACTAAAATGAGAGTGGATTCCGAAGATGAGACATTTGACTCAAATGATGAAGAGCATCAAAGAAGGATAGGAAGGAGCAATGCCTTCATTGCCTATGAATCATCAGAAAATTCAATTGATCCAGACACTGATGATGATGCTTCAAGTGATGATGAACCAATTGTGTTCTATCTCATGGCAAAATCCTCTAAGGATCAGGTATCAGCGAAACACCACAAATCCATGAATGGTTATTCTCCTGAATACATTGCCTATGCTAAACTTGTCAAAATGGAAAAATCTCAACAAGATGAGCTTGAAATGCTTGAGAGAAATCTTAGGAAAACTGAAGGATTACTGGTCGAAGAGATGGAGTAGAATCAAAAGTTGATCGAAGAGCATGTGATACTTTTTCTTGAACTATTGATGATCTTACAAATCGATTTGATTAGATGAACTTAATTGTCATGAACTTAGTCTAAAATCTTTACAATATGTCTTGTAGATCAAATGGCCCACGCTAATGTTGCCCTCAATTTCAACGCGTTCCTAGAGAAAACCAAGCTGAAAGATGATGGTAGCAACTACACGGACTGGGTCCGTAACCTGAGGATCATCCTCATAGCTGCCAAGAAAGCTTATGTCCTTGAAGCACCGCTAGGTGATGCACCTGTTTTCCCAGCAACTCAAGACGTTATGAACGCCTGGCAGTCGTGTAGTGATGATTACTCCCTGGTTCAGTGCGGCATGCTTTACAGCTTAGAACCGGGGCTCCAAAAGCGTTTTGAGCAACACGGAGCATATGAGATGTTCCAAGAGCTGAAAATGGTTTTCCAAGCTCATGCCCGGGTCGAGAGATATGAAGTCTCCGACAAGTTCTACAGTTGTAAGATGGAGGAGAATAGTTCTGTCAGCGAGCATATACTCAAAATGTCTGGGTTGCACAAACGCTTGTCTCAGCTGGGAGTTAATCTCCCGGATGACGCGGTCGTTGACAGAATCCTTCAGTCGCTTCCACCTAGCTACAAGAGCTTTGTGATGAACTTCAATATGCAGGGGATGGAGAAAACCATTCCTGAGATATATTCAATGCTGAAATCAGCGGAGGTGGAGATCAAAAAGGAACATCAAGTGTTGATGGTGAATAAAACCACGAAGTTCAAGAAAGGCAAGGGTAAAAAGGACTTCAAGAAGGACGGCAAGGGGGTTGCCGCGCCCGGTAAGCAAGCTACCGGGAAGAAGTCAAAGAATGGACCCAAACCTGAGACTGAATGCTTTTATTGCAAGGGAAACGGTCACTGGAAGCGGAACTGCCCCAAGTACTTAGCGGATAAGAAGGCCGGCAATACCAAAGGTATATGTGATATACATGTTATTGATGTGTACCTTACCAGCGCTCGTAGTAGCTCCTGGGTATTTGATACCGGTGCGGTTGCTCATATTTGTAACTCAAAACAGGAGCTGCGGAATAAGCGGAGACTGGCGAAGGACGAGGTGACGATGCACGTCGGGAATGGTTCCAAGGTCGATGTGATCGCCGTCGGCATGCTACCTCTACATCTACCTTCGGGATTAGTTTTAAACCTCAATAATTGTTATTTAGTACCAGTTTTGAGCATGAACATTGTATCAGGATCTCGTTTGATGCGAGATGGCTACTCATTTAAATCCGAGAATAATGGTTGTTCTATTTATATGAGAGATATGTTTTATGGTCATGCCCCGCTGGTCAATGTTTTATTTTTATTGAATCTCGAACATGATGTTACACATATTCATAGTGTGAATGCCAAAAGATGTAAGGTTGATAATGATAGTCCCACATACTTGTGGCACTGCCGCCTTGGTCACATTGGTGTCAAACGCATGAAGAAACTCCATGCAGATGGACTTTGGGAGTCTCTTGATTATGAATCATTTGACACGTGCGAACCATGCCTCATGGGCAAAATGACCAAGACTCCATTCTCCGGGACAATGGAGCGAGCAACCAACTTATTGGAAATCATACATACTGATGTATGCGGTCCAATGAGCGTTGAGGCTCGCGGTGGTTATCGTTATGTTCTCACCCTCACTGATGACTTAAGTAGATATGGGTATGTCTACTTAATGAAACACAAGTCTGAGACCTTCGAAAAGTTCAAGGAATTTTAGAGTGAGGTAGAGAATCAACGTGACAGGAAAATAAAGTTCTTCCGATCAGATCGTGGAGGGGAATATTTGAGTCACGAGTTTGGCACGCACTTAAGGAAATGTGGAATTGTTTCACAACTCATGCCGCCTAGAACACCTCAGCGTAATGGTGTGTCCGAACGTCGTAATCGCACTCTATTGGATATGGTGCGATCTATGATGTCTCTTACTGATCTACCACTATCATTTTGGGGTTATGCTTTAGAGACTGCCGCATTCACTTTAAATAGGGCTTCGTCGAAATCCGTTGAGACGACAGCGTATGAATTATGGTTTGGGAAGAAACCTAAGCTGCCGTTTCTGAAAGTTTGGGATGCGATGCTTATGTCAAGAAACTTCAACCTGAGAAGCTCGAACCCAAATCGGAAAAATGTGTCTTCATAGGATACCCTAAAGAAACTATTGGGTATACCTTCTACCTTAGATCCGAAGGCAAGATCTTTGTTGCCAAGAATGGATCCTTTCTGGAGAAAGAGTTTCTCTCGAAAGAAGTAAGTGGGAGGAAAGTAGAACTTGATGAGGTACCCCCTCTTGAACCGGAGAGTAGCGCAGCTCAGGAAGATGTTTCTGTGGTGCCTGCACCGACTAGAGAGGAAGTTAATGATGATGATCATGAAACTTCGGATCAAGTTGCTACTGAACTTCGTAGGTCCACGAGGACACGTTCCGCACCAGAGTGGTACGGCAACCCTGTCCTGGAAATCATGTTGTTAGACAACGGTGAACCTTCGAACTATGAAGAAGCGATGGCGGGCCCGGATTCCAACAAATGGCTAGAAGCCATGAAATCCGAGATAGGATCCATGTATGAAAATGAAGTATGGACATTGACAGACTTGCCCGATGATCGGCAAGCCATAGAGAACAAATGGATCTTTAAGAAGAAGACAGACGCGGATGGAAATGTGACCATCTATAAGTCTCGACTTGTCGCTAAGGGTTATCGACAAGTTCAAGGGGTTGACTACGATGAGACCTTCTCACCCGTAGCGAAGCTAAAGTCCGTCAGAATCATGTTAGCAATTGCCGCATACTATGATTATGAGATATGGCAAATGGATGTCAAAACGTCATTCCTTAATGGTTTCCTTAAGGAAGAATTGTATATGATGCAGCCGAAAGGTTTTGTCGATCCTAATAATGCTGACAAGGTATGCAAGCTCCAGCGCTCAATCTATGGGCTGGTGCAAGCATCTCGGAGTTGGAACATTCGCTTTGATGAGATGATCAAAGCATTTGGGTTTACACAGACTTATGGAGAAGCCTGTGTTTACAAGAAAGTGAGTGGGAGCTTTGTAGCATTTCTCATATTATATGTAGATGACATACTATTAATGGGAAATGATATAGAATTCTTGGAAAGCATAAAGGCCTACTTGAATAAGTGTTTTTCAATGAAGGACCTTGGAGAAGCTGCTTACATATTAGGCATCAAGATCTATAGAGATAGATCGAGACGCCTCATTGGTCTTTCGCAAAGCACATACCTTGACAAGATATTGAAGAAGTTCAATATGGATCAGTCCAAGAAGGGGTTCTTGCCTGTATTACAAGGTGTGAGATTGAGCACGGCTCAATGCCCGACCTCGGCAGAAGATAGAGAAAAGATGAGTGTCATCCCCTATGCCTCAGCCATAGGGTCTATTATGTATGCCATGCTGTGTACCAGACCTGATGTGAACCTCGCCGTAAGTTTGGTAGGAAGGTACCAAAGTAATCCCGGCATGGAACACTGGACAGTGGTCAAGAACATCCTGAAGTACCTGAAAAGGACTAAGGATATGTTTCTCGTTTATGGAGGTGACGAAGAGCTCATCGTAAAGGGTTACGTCGATGCTAGCTTCGACACAGATCTGGATGACTCTAAGTCACAAACTGGATACGTGTATATTTTGAATGGTGGGGCAGTCAGCTGGTGCAGTTGCAAGCAAAGCGTCGTGGCGGGATCTACATGTGAAGCGGAGTACATAGCAGCCTCGGAGGCAGCACAGGAAGCAGTCTGGATGAAGGAGTTCATCACCGACCTAGGAGTTATTCCCAATGCGTCGGGCCCAATGACTCTCCTCTGTGACAACACTGGAGCTATTGCACTTGCCAAGGAGCCCAGGTTTCACAAGAAGACCAGGCATATCAAGCGTCGCTTCAACTCCATTCGTGAACATGTTCAAGATGGAGACATAGATATTTGTAAAGTGCATACGGATCTGAATGTCGCAGATCCGTTGACTAAACCTCTTCCACGAGCAAAACATGATCAACACCAGAACTCACTGGGTGTTCGATTCATCACAATGTAACTAGATTATTGACTCTAGTGCAAGTGGGAGACTGTTGGAAATATGCCCTAGAGGCAATAATAAAGTGGTTATTATTATATTTCCTTGTTCATGATAATTGTCTATTGTTCATGCTATAATTGTGTTATCCGGAAATCGTAATACATGTGTGAATACATAGACCACAACATGTCCCTAGTGAGCCTCTAGTTGACTAGCTTGTTGATCAATAGATGGTTACGGTTTCCTGACCATGGACATTGGATGTCGTTGATAACGGGATCACATCATTAGGAGAATGATGTGATGGACAAGACCCGATCCTAAGCATAGCACTAGATCGTGTAGTTCGTCTGCTAAAGCTTTTCTAATGTCAAGTATCATTTCCTTAGACCATGAGATTGTGCAACTCCCGGATACCGTAGGAATGCTTTGGGTGTATCAAACATCACAACGTAACTGGGTGACCATAAAGGTGCACTACAGGTATCTCCGAAAGTGTCTGTTGGGTTGGCACGAATCGAGACTGGGATTTGTCACTCCGTATGACGGAGAGGTATCTCTGGGCCCACTCGGTAATGCATCATCATAATGAGCTCAATGTGACTAAAGAGTTAGCCACGGGATCATGCGTTACGGAACGAGTAAAGAGACTGGCCGGTAACGAGATTGAACAAGGTATAGGGATATCGACGATCGAATCTCGGGCAAGTATCATACCGGTAGACAAAGGGAATTGTATACGGGATTGATTGAATCCTCGACATCGTGTTTCATCCGATGAGATCATCGTGAAACATGTGGGAGCCAACATGGGTATCCAGATCCCGCTGTTGGTTATTGGCCGGAGATATGTCTCGATCATGTCTGCATGGTTCCCGAACCCGTAGGGTCTACACACTTAAGGTTCGGTGACGCTAGGGTTGTTATGGAAAATAGTATGTGGTTACCGAATGTTGTTCGGAGTCCTGGATGAGATCCCGAACGTCACGAGGAAGTCCGGAATGGTCCGGAGGTGCAGAATTATATATGGGAAGTCCAGTTTCAGTCACCGGAATGGTTTCGGGGGTTATCGGTATTGTACCGGGACCACCGGAAGGTGTCCGGTGGTCCACCGGGTGGGGCCACCTGCCCCGGTGGGCCAAGTGGGCTGAGCAAGGGAGGGAACCAGCCCCTGGTGGGCTGGTGCGCCCCCCCCCCCCCAAGGGCCCAAGGCGCTAGGGTTGGAAACCCTAGGGGGTGTGGGCGCCTCCCCCTGGCTTGGGGGGTAGTTTCCCCCCCCCCTGGCCGCCGCCCATAGATGGGATCTAAGGGGGCCGGCCCCCTCTCCCCTTCACCCTATAAATAGAGGGGGGGTGGGAGGGCAGCAGCACCTGATCCCTGGCGCAGCCCTCCCCCCTCTCCAACACCTCCTCCTCCTCCGTTGAGCTTGGCGAAGCCCTGCCGGAGGACTGCAAAGTTCCACCACCACGCCGTCGTGCTGCTGGAGCTGTCTTCCTCAACCTCTCCCTCCTCCATGCTGGATCAAGGCGCGGGAGACGTCGCCGGGCTGCACGTGTGTTGAACGCGGAGGCACCGTTGTTTGGTGCTTAGATCGGAATCGACCGCGATCTGAATCACTGCGTGTACGACTCCTCCAACCGCGTTCTTGTAACGCTTCCGCATCGCAATCTTCAAGGGTATGAAGATGCACTCCTCTCTCTCTCTCTCGTTGCTAGTCTCTCCATAGATTGATCTTGGTGATGCGTAGGAAATTTTTTGATTTACTACTACGTTCCCCAACAATAGTTTCATCCATATTACAATAGTTTCATCCATAGGTAGCACGTTTCACATTGTTCATCGATACAAAATCAAAACAGGAAGTAAACACAAGCACTTCATCAATGCAAGCTTCCATGAAGTGAATCAAATCTGCAAAATGGGAAATAAGAAAGTTAGAAGAACAAGACTAGAAGAAGAAGAAGAAGTATATGACATTTATGAGGTTACCAAGGTTATGATGCCATTTTTTACCTAAGTAAGCTAATTATGCCATTTTTGACATAAGTAAGCTAAGTATAGGTCATTATTGAGCTAACCTAGGTAATTATGTCATTTTTTAGTTAACTAAGCATATTATGTCATTTTGGAGGAAACAAAGCTAAGTATAGGTCATTTTAGAGCTAACTTAGGTAAAATGGGTCATTTTGGAGCTAAGTAAGCTTATTATGTCATTTTGGAGGAAAATAAGCTAAGTATATGACATTTATGAGCTTACCAAGGTTATTATGCCATTTTTGACCTAAGTAAGCTAATTATGTCATAAATGAACTAAATAAGCTAAGTATAGGTCATTATTGAGCTAACCTAGGTAATTATGCCATTTTTAAGTTAACTAAGCATATTATGTCATTTTGGAGGAAACAAAGCTAAGTATAGGTCATTTTAGAGCTAACTTAGGTAAAATAGGTCATTTTGGAGCTAAGTAAGCTTATTATGTCATTTTGGAGGAAAATGAGCTAAGTATATGACATTTATGAGCTAACCAAGGTTATTATGCAATTTTTGACCTAAGTAAGCTAATTATGTCATAAATGAACTAAATAAAGATAAGTATAGGTCATTATGCATTTTTTAAGCAAAACACTAGAGAAAACTTATCGTCATCACGGAGGTGAAGCACCGGGGTTGCTAGTGCCGGTTACATCTGGAGAAGGTTCATGCGATGCTTGTCTGGAGTTACGCTGCACCAAAGATCATTTGCAATGTCTTGTTAGCATGATGACACTCAAATGTTAAGACTAGTAACTAATGACCATTCAAATGAAACTCACCGTGGTCCCTGGAGCAATGACTGGCATCGGCGGAGGGTCGGACCGGTCTTCTCGCACACAGACTGCACATTTGGTTTTGATGAGTCAGTCATATTAGTTAGTAATGAAACGAACATTATGTGCATGATTTGCCTAATATGCAGAAGAAACTTACCACGCGGAGCTCGTACATGGCCCGGTGAGCAGCGTCATTCTGTGCCCTCTCCTCCTCCAACAACCTAGTCGTCCTATCCTCCAACTCCCTCTCCTTCTCCGCCGCCTGCCGGTCCCTATCAAACAGAAGCGTCTGGGTTGCCTCTCTCTCTCTTTTTGAAGAGCAGCCTGCAACACCACTCCTCGTTAGCATTGTAATCATCGATGGCCGCACACACAATTTAATGGAGGAAAGATATCTGAGTCTGTATAACTAACCTCGATGGCGAGCTCGAGTGGCCGTGGACGAGGCCTTATCTCAGGACAGGAGCTCGTTTGGCGCGCCTTGATCTCCGGGAGAGTGCGAGGACAACATATAAGTCCATCTCCAATGGCTATCGAGCCATGGGGCCTCCCGCCACCAGATATCATCACCAGCTCTGGATCAATAGGAACCTGGCTCGGGTTAAAGTCCTCCCCTTTCCTCGCCTTCCCCTCATCTCTATACCTCACGAGCTTGTGGTGGGAGGAGATGTTGGTGAAGTTCTCTGGATGATCGAGGTCAGGCGCAGAGAATGCCTTGGCCTTCTTGTTTGGTGCAGTATGGGCCATGGCATAGAGGTCGTACACCTCTAGCACCTCCGTGTTATTGTGTCGCGCCTAAAAGAGAGGAACAAAGTATTAGTAAAGGGCTCAAGCTAGCATCAAGAATGAATTGCATGAATCATGAAGCAAACCACATACCTAGTTCCGCCCAAGCTGATATAAGTTGGCGCTGCCTTGATGGTGTGGTACACCAACCATTTTGGCATGCCGGTCCTTGGCATTGTTGTGGACGGCTAGCCATTCGTCTGAGCACCACTCATCCACCAACGCCTCCCAAGAATCCATCTTATCTGCACACCATCTTGGGGGCACCTAAGTTAGTAAAGAGAAATCTGAGCGCTACACCTACGAATCAAATCAAGGAAACTAAGTACAAGGCCTTAAGAATAGGTAATTACCTTCATGTACTGCTCCTTCTTCAGAAACTTTGCGCGGCATGACGGCTTGTCCTTCTTAACACCACGCGAGGCGTAGTAGTCTCGAACAGCATGCGGCCGAGCCTCGTGCCGTAAGTTTTGTAGTAGGCGCTTGCACTCAGCATCGATAACCTGTGCCGCGGCCTCCTCGTATCCCTCCTCACACCTGTAGAAGGTCTGTAATCAAATGAGACAACACTGATTAGTACAATAACTAACTATTGTTGATTTTTAATTGTGTAAAGGAGAAATTACCCAAAACTTTCTGATCACCATGTCGGCCCTCGTGTGGCACAAGACACCGTCGATCATCTCCTCCGGCGGGCCAGGGGCAGCCAAGTAGTGCTCCCACCTCAATCCTAGCTGTGGAAGCTGACCCTCACCAGGCAACGTGACAAACCCCGGGAAGTTTTGCCGGCAAATCACACCAAGGACTTGGTTGGGCCTGCAGACATCCTTGGTGTGTAGCCAACCCCTGTAGTATGACAAGGCCAACGCATTAGATATTTGAAGAAACGTGAAGGCAAAAGGTTAAAAAAGAGTAAATGCACTTACTTCTCCCCATCAGGCCTAATCAACCACCTCTGCTCGCGGGTCACCGGCACGGGCGGGAGCCATGTACTACCAAGATGGTAGACGATGCCCCCCTCAACTACCTCGCCCTCGCTATCAGAAAACCGATCCCCGCCACCATCAGCACGGCCACTCGCCCCCTCAGGCGGATCCGGCCAGGTACCCCATCCGGACGTCTCCTGGGACGTAGCCTGGTCCGGAGTCTCGTGGGCAGAAGTCTCGTGGGCCGAAGCCTCTGGGACCGGAGTCTCGTGGGCCGAAGGCCCGTCGACCCGAGACTTGTGGACCGGAGTCCGCGTAGCCTCTTCCTTAGACGGATCCACCCTAGCAGTCCTGTGCTCGGGTGAATTAGCTGGGGGTGGCGGTGAGGAAGGCGTAGCAGCCTGCGTACCTCTCCCGCGGCCACATGCAGCTCTACTACCTCTCATCTTCCCCTGACCTCCTCTCTCGGTGGGCAACGACGCCGACGAAGAAGCACCCACCGGTGTCTGCATAATGTCGAGCAACGCTCTCCGGAGAGACTGGGGTGGAATGGAAGTACACCTCCCACCACGCACCGACGAAGAAGGAGCCTCCGAGCACTCTGGACCCGCGCCCACCATCTTTCAACACCTGCCATGACAAAGAGTAAACAAAACTAGTACAACATAAAAAAATTGAATACTGACATGAATAATAATATGTATATAATTTAAGTGTATCATCATCATGTACAACATAAAAAAATTGAATACCTAACATGAACTAATAATATATATGTATATAATAAAAATTGAATACCTGACATGAACTAATAATAATCTTGATCGTCTATAGATGCTCCGGGATCAATAAATGCATCATCATCATCACTATCATGAATGACGTGCTCATCGGGTTCAGTGGCATCAACATGTGGAAGGCCACCTTTATGTAATCAGTCAAGCATTGACAGGTCATCCGCAGCAGTAACCTCTTCTTGTTCCGGCTCTTCTTGTTCCGGCTTAGTGGTGAAGTTGGATTCACTGTCGCTGTCTACTTCAATGTTCTGGGGTGAAGTAGAGCTGTTCTTGAAACATTTTTTGGAAAGACGTGTTTCTTGGAAGAATTCTCCTTCATATGTGTCTGGGTTAATGTGAGGTTCATAATCCTCTTCATTGGGGGGAGGTGGTCTAACACGTGGCGGCACTTCATAAACGACATCCCAGCCATTCAGATTTGGATCAGTTTGGCAGGCCCACGGTAGATAGAAAACTTGGGTCGCCTGTTGAGCCGTAATATAGACATCGGGAACATCTAAATGGGTGCTTTGTTTGATTTCGACTAGCCCTATATGTTCATAAGTCCTTCTAGTCTGCTTCGGCTAGAACCAATAACATTTGAAGACTACGATGTTCGGTGGGTTTTCACCATAGAATAGAAGTTCATAAATTGCTTCAACTCTTCCATAATACTCGGTACCTCATTCATCGATAGCAGAGACACAACAATTTGTAGACTTTCGATTAGCCATAGATAGCTCTTTGCCAAAGGTAAGAAAGTGATACCCGTTGATGTCGTATTTGTCAAATGAACGGACCATGTAGTCAAAATCATTAGCGACTTGTCTCAACTCGGCGTCCATAGACTCTGAATTAGCCTACAAGTTTAATACGAAAGGATTGTTGCATTAGCCGCAAATTAGACAAAGAAATGAAATGGTCTAATGGAAATTACCGTTTGTTTGAACCAAGAGATGAAACCGGGATAGCCGCCTCCATGCTTTGCCAGAAGCTCATACTTTCGATGGAATCCTTTTGGATCACCGCTCCTTCCGAGAATTTGGCGAAGTATTGACTGTATCAAATATCCGAGAATAAGAGCAGTTCAAAGGAATTAGAAGTTGCGAAACAATGTACCGAGAACTTACTCGATGTACGACCGCACTTCTGTTTGGTTGTTGAAGATATACAATGAAATGGTCCGCCATTCTTCGACATCCAACGATATTGCTTTCGAAGCACCGGCTGGTGCGAGCTTCCCTTTGAATAGGCTGAGGTTGGATCCACCTTTTTTAGGGTCACCAGCACTGTACCGAGGCTTCGGATTATGCAAATGACGATTTTTGGCTTCATAGTGTGCTGTCATGAAGTTTGCCGCCTCCTCAGTAATGTATGCCTCAGCCATCGATGCTTCAATTCTACGTTTATTTTTACATATTGCTCGAAGCGTCTTCTACATCCTCTTAGTTGTGTAGCACCAACGATTTTGCACGGGCCCCCCAATCTTGCCTCGGTCGGGAGATGCAAAATCAAATGCTGCATTGGATTAAAGAAGCCCGGTGGAAAGATCTTCTCTAACTTGCAGATCAACTCTGGCGCCAACTCTTCCATTTAATCTAGCACGGCAGGCGATAGTTCTTTCGCACAAAGAACATGAAAGAAATAGCTCAACTCTGCCGGTACTAGCCATTCATCCTCAGGGATAAAGCCACGCAACATCACCGGCATTACCCGCTCAAGCCATATGTGCCAATCATGACTCTTGAGACCAAATATTTTCAATTTTTCAAGACTCGCTCCCCTCTTTAGATTCGCTGCATACCCATCGAGGAACATCAAGTGCATTTTCACCCACAAGATAATTTCCCTCATAGTTGGCCTTCCAAGATTGAACCATGCCTTTGGCTTCGTCAAGTTCTACTTTCCTTTCGGTTCTTGCATGTTTTGTAACGGTCTTCTTGCATGTTTTGTAACGGTCTATCACATAGAGCCTCCTGATCGACTCTAGCCTTAGTATTAACCTTTGACTTCCCCTCTATGCCGAACAATGTACCAAAAAGGGCTTCGGCGATATTCTTTTCAGTGTGCATCACATCAATGTTGTGTGGGCAAAGGAGGTCTTTGAAGTAAGGCAGATCCCACAAGCATGTCTTATGAGTCCAGGCGTGTTCCGAATTATACCCCTTGAAATACCCTGGACGCTCTGGATCAGGATCGAGAGCGTTTAACTGATCCAGGGTTTGTTGGCCTGTCAACGCAGGTGTTGCAGAGTTTTTGACAACTCTACCTTTGATGAAGTTCTTCTTGTCTTTTCTGAATTTATGGCGAGGATCCATGAACTGTCTATGCAAGTCGAAGCAAGAAAACTTGCAACCCACCTGCAGCCAACGAAACCGAAGAGCTGCCTTGCATGTGGGGCAGGGGAACCTTCCATGCACACACCAGCCAACGAATAGTGCATACGTACATGTACCAGACACGCATTATGAAGTTTTGTTTGCTAGCGGCGTCGTATGTCTTGAACCCATTATCCCAAGCTTCTTGCAGTTCATCCTTAAGCGGCTGCATGTACACATTCATATTCTTCCCCGGATTGTTGGGCCCTGGAATTATCAACGTCAGGAAAATGTTCTTTCTTTGCATAATCTGTCCGGGGGGGAGATTGAGTGGAATGACAAATACAGGCCAACAACTGTATTGGGTTGCCGTCAGACCAAACACATTGAACCCATCCATGCTGATGGCGACTCGAGGATGCCTTGAATCTGCCGCTTTTTGCTCATGTAATGCATCGAAGTGCTTCCACGCAGAACCATCCGATGTGTGTACCATCATCTGATTCCCATCTGCATCTAGTTCGGTTCTTTTGCCCATTTTGTGACATGTCATCTGTCTGGCCATCTCTTCGACCATGAAAAGATGTTGAAGTCTTGGTACGATTGGCATATACCGAAGAACATTAATGGGGATTTTGGTCTGACTCTTCTCACCCATACCGTTGTCTACCACAACATACCTGGAAGACTTGCAAATGGGACAATATTTCAAGTCCGCATACTCAAGCCTAAATAAGGCACATCCTTTCTCACAGGCATCTATCTTCTCATAGGGCATCTTAAGTGCACGGAGGATTTTGTCCGACTGGTACAGGTTTGCATGCATTACATGGCCTTTGGGTAGAAAGCATCCAAATACTGTCATCATCGTGTCGTAGCATTCTCTGCCCAAGTTGAATTGAGCTTTTAGAGCCATTACTTGTGCGATGGCATCCAGCTGACAAAGCTCAGTGTGCTCGTGGAGAGGACGTTTTGAAGACTCCAACATTTCATTGAAGGCCTTTGCAGATTCCTCCATCTCATCGTCCGAATCTCGAGCATCATCAAAGTCTTGCACCATGTCTTCGATCCCGGTACCATGCTCGTCAGTGCAACGACGAACCACCTCAGCTCTGGCACATTGGGCAGACTCACCATGAAATGTCCACACCATATAATCGGGCGTAAAACCCCACTTCTGCAGGTGTTTACCCATTTCATCCTCTGTCCTCTTCTTAAAGTTGTCGCACCTAGCACAGGGGCACCAGGTTTTTCTCTCACCATTTGCAAATGCGGCTCTCACAAACCCCTTGGTTTTTGTTAACCATTCATTGGTCATGTCTTTTTGACTAGTGTGACCGGTGTACATCCACGCACGATCACTCATCTTGCCTAGCTACTGTACACACAAGAAATATATATAGTTCTGCATATATATTCATCAGTTAATCTAGTTTGTCAAATTTATTACGTCCATGCAACCTACACACTAATAGGTAAAGATAGGTCCTAATCCCACCCGAGTATGTGTAGATTGGGTTCGTGTTCCCATGCTCTACTCCAGAGACGACGCAAAATTTCGGCAGCACCTCCCCATTGTTCTCCTGATACACGCCTCAGCAATAAACAAAGAGGATGTGTACCCGGAGAATAACACGGAGGCACTGATGAAATAATGCATCGGATCTGGACCAGAGCATATGGCACTACTAGGGAAAAGCCTAGTAGTAGCGCGGGTATTTGGTGTATCAGTAGCGCGGGTACCCGCGCTACTGATACGGTGCTACAGCTAACGTTTATCAGTAGCGCGTTTTGACACGCGCTACTGCTATACCAACTTAGCAGTAGCGCTTTCCACACCAGTGCTACTGCTAAGTGCTTTAGCAGTAGTGTTTTCCTGTCCAGCGCTAAAGAGCGCTACTACTATATTTTCTCATATCTCTTTTTTTTGCTACGTATTTGCAATGTTTTTGTACAGGTTTTATACAGTATTCTAATCATATCATAAACATGCAATATGCTCATCATATCATACACATAATAGTCTCATCATATCATCCAACACAAATCATGTCGTCACATCATAATCACGCGATATAGCTATACAAGTTACATGACACATGTCTCATCATACATAATGTAGTACTTCTTGAGGCGTCGGTTCGTATCCCTCCCTCGCACTAGCGTGAACCTAAACTAACTACTGGCTGTTGCTCAGAAATCGAAAACCAGTACACCTGGGCCTGACACTCCGGCCACTCGTCGTATACTCCTAGCGTAGCACTTCTTCGCCATTGATGATCTATGCACCTGCATCGTCACATGAGTCGATGATATGCAACATATATAGTTGAGCAACAGAAAGAGACAGACTTGGCAAAAATAGAAGCAACATATCATAAGCATAAATAACAAAGTTCATCGTACCCAAAATGCCCTAACTAGAGTGATCTTCGCTAGTTGAGGAGGACGGTTTAATTACATCACAAATAAAGTTTCATCGTGCATAACTCAAAGTTTCGTCATAGAGAAAGTATGGACTAAACGGACACATTGTCATATATCGTCAATAACTCCAACATGTCGTGCCATCCATCCAAGTCAGGGAGATAGTCCCCGAGCACAGTGAAAGGCTTCAGGTCGAGACGCTGAGCCAATACGTGTGTTCAGACGTCTTCCCGCGACATTTGCCCTTCTTCGTAGAACATCCCTGTTTTTTCGACGACCTCCTTCATGATGATTTGGGCAAGTTCACGCTGGATGTGATAGAACTCAGCTCAAAGTCGATGATCTGGGATATCTCCTAGGTTCTTTGCCCATTGCAGAATATGGGCATCGCCAGATGTAGGTGACATGTGAAGGTTCTGCTGATCCCGTCTGTACTCCAGCATGTGGTGTAGGACATAGAATCCATCACTAAGAGTACCACTCGGTTGCTGGATGCAGCAAAAGTCGGTCTTATGGCTGAAGGTGGGCCTGCGGCTCCTTGTCTTCCTAGTCTTGATCTCTCCACCCCGTACACCGTAGATAAAGATAGCACTGTCGAGAACAGACTTGATGTGGGTGTAATCCTTTTTGTTCATGTTCTTCGACGAGTCCAAGTAAAGAGCGTGGGGGAATCGGGGGTAAAGGATGATGAGGACGGCGCGCCCGTGGCTGCGCAAAATAAGTACACCTCAAATTAGCCTCCACCGTGCAAATGAATGATTGAAATCGAACGAAGGATATCCGCGCGGATGACTTACATGGGATGATAAGGCATGAGAATCGTCTCCTTGTCCTTATTGGCGACCATGAAATCGGCGATGTAGTCCCTCGCGTATTCACGGTGCTCTGGGAAGGCTGCCAAGAAGCCCTCGTGCATGAAGTATGGGTTAGCAACATAGATATAAGGTATCTTCTCAATCCCGATGATGTAGTTCATGTACAAGGCAAAAAGGCGGACAAACATAAAATCCAGCTTTTTCAAGTGAAACATGTCGAAGATGTAATCAAATCGAAGGAAGAACTTCTCCGTAGGGAATGTGTCGATGTACAACCTTTGCCGCGGCATGTTAACCACGTAGAGTGGGTATCCTGGATTTTCCGAGGTGATTAGGCTTTTCTCTCTCCGCAGCACATCATCATGAAGTCTCCTTATATCGTCATATATGGCCTCTACCGCTGCCGTAGGTAGGATCGGATGACCGGGGATATGACATTTTGCCGCACCGAGGATGGCTATACAGTCTTGAACCCGAGGCTGCTGAGGCGGCTAGATCATAGAAGCAGCTTTGTTGCCTTTCCTCGATCTCTTCCAATGCTTCTTTACTACTGGAAGGTTGTCTATAATATGTTCATCCTCCGGCAATTTAGGCACCGACTCATGACGCTCAAACCCTGAGTACTCATACTGCTGAGCCATCAATCCTCCATCGTCATAGGCGCCGGTATTGAGATACTGTAGAGTGTCATCGTCATCCTCATCCTCATCGATGGCATCGATATCATGCATTGCTTCTTTGACGGCGGCAACGTCATCAGCGACTAATGGAGCCTCTTCCTCACCCCGTCCACTATCACCCGGCACAACAGGCGACGCTAATTGGGTAGGTGGGGTGTTGATGTTCATACCTTGTTGAGGCTGCGTGGTCGTGGGTGTGCTCCTGGCCGCCTCCAGACGAAGCAGACTCTTTCGCCACAACAGGACCCACCTCTTGCAATCGCCAAGCCGGACTAGGGTCTCGTCGTCATCTCCCCCTAGTACCAGAGGAGCCAAATTCTCGTGGCCCGGTTTGACACTGGCCACGGAAACCTTGAAGACGTCAGGGGGGATCGGCCGGCTGTGGAACAATTGTTCCTTCGGCTTCACTATCATCAACGGCCAGAAGGTGGACGTGGGGAAGGCGATGCAAAGACATGTCTGCGACGTGAGACATCCGAAAGGCAATGGAAACGGGAGATTATACATTTATTGAAGAGGGCCAGTGTGACAGGTACCGTGAGGGCGTCGAGCTCAGCCAAAGACGAAGCATCGCCGAGCACGTCCGAGACGGAGGACAGGCTGCTATGAGCAGGTGCGGGAGCCGGTGCAAGAGCAGGTGCGGGAGCCGGTGCGGGAGTAGGTGCTGGTGCAACGCTAGTCGAGCTGCTCCCGAAGAAGTCGGAAAGGGGAAAGTCCACTGCCTCTTTATTTGGATTTTGCCTGCTCCAACTGACGATAGCCGGAACCAAGACACCATACGAAGCTGCAATCTCCTGTTTTGCGGCAGCTACCACTGCTGCGACTGTCTCAACTGATTTCTTCTCAACCGCAATCTCAACCTTCTTGTCGATGTTTTCTTCATTTAACCTCCGTCTTTCCTTTCTCTCCTCCGTGGTCTCACGGTAGTACTTCTTCCACGTGGCGCCGTCTCTGACGCCGTGCACGCATCCATACGATGGTCGAGTGTCCACCGGGAGTCCTTTCAATATGTTCAAGGCCCGGTTGAATGGGGTGTCCCACTTGGGCCTCGCTAATGCCTCAGATGGCGAGTCGCTTTCGGCCGCAATCCTATGCTGCACTCTCTGCAAAAGGAACAAGGATCGTTTACAAATATGACTAAAGATGCAGTCGAATTGATCAGAAGCTAAAATTACCAGCAGTCTCATGAACTCCGTCGTGATCGCGTCCATCTCGAAAACCTTCTTCACTGGGTCCCAACGGTACCGGGCCCTGAGGACGTCATGCTCCTGCGGGACGGTGAACTCCGCCAAGGGGTTTGGGATGCCCAGACTTTCATGTTTCGCGTCCTCCTTGGCCCATATGGACCTCTTCCCCGCGTAACCATGGCTTCCGAGGTGGTGGAACCCCATGTTCCTCTCTTGAAGCCCCTTCATGTACTTCGACTTTTCTTTGGCAGCTTCGGCAACGCAAGCCGCCTTGAATATTTCAAACTGCTCTTCCGTAATTGTCAGATTATTCTTTACAATCTCGGAGTAGGGTTCCTTTTTGTCGATGATCCTTGCTTTCACCCTTACTTTCCAGGCGGCCAACGCGTCACTAAACTTGCTCATGGCATGTTTGTTTATCTTCTACATTGCCGGGTCTTTATCTGGATCAGTATATTTCTTTTCATCCCGGCCCGGGAACAAGAATACCTGGTGCAGCTTCGTTAGGAGGGAGTGCTTCATATTTTCTATCTTCTTTAGTTTCTCATCGTTGATGGTGGCGGTTGTCCGTACGATGCAGCCTATTTGATTGCTGTAGCACGCTCGCGCTTCCCCAGGCTCTTTTGGCTCAAAATTGCCGTCGTCCACCTCCATGACCACCAGTCTAGTAGTGATGAGCTGGTTTGGGCGTCGACGTCTCCTCTTCGGTTTCGGTTCTATACCGGCTTTGCCAGTCTCGGTGCCGGTCTAGGTGTTAGTCTGAGTCTCAACGCCAGTCTCGGCGCCGGTCTCGATGTCGGTCTCGGATGTGACAGGTGGGCCCTGCAACAACCGTTGCTCATCAAGAAGGTTCAAATAATCGTCTGCCGCCAGGTAGACGTTGCAATCACCAGAACCCTGTCCTTCATCGTTGCTAGCCATGTTTCCTACGATTAAATCTAGTCAATTAATTCTAGACCTAATAAAATGAATAATGACATAAAAAAAGCCTATGTTTTGCAGAAACATTGATTCCTTCCCGGTGCGGAAAATCCCGGGCACTCGATATGTCCTAGTTTGTAGCACAACTCATGCCGAAATTCACGAAAAATTTCGGAATGACCTTTGCTAAAAAGTGGACAAATCGAGCACCTGAAATTTGCCGGAACAGAAATGAATCAACATTCCGGCAAAACATAGGCCACTCGGCTTCATTCCCTGGAAACAACAAAAGGACACTTGGGCACAATCGAACCACTTCAATGTTGCATATAACACGAGCAAACACTATTGAGGAATTTGCATATAACATGACCACTTCAATGAAAAGATATAATGAACAATAATGGAATATGCAAATGAACATCAATGACATATATCATATAACATCAATCTTGTTTTTTGTTTACATAGCAACAATTACTTTAACCAAGTTTTTGAAAAAGAAAAACAATTCTGTTTTTTGTTTATAGCTAAATGCCATAGCTACTGTTTTTTATTTATAGCTAAATACTTTTGTTTTTTGTCTAAAGCTAAAAGTCTAGGAAGGGATCATCTTTAAAATAAAACTTGCCTAAATTCTTTTCCTTGAAAAATAGTGGTCTTTTCAAAACAAAAAACCTTTGCAAAATGACCTCACTAAACACATCTCTGCCTAGGACAGAACCCAAATTCTGTTCTAGCTATTCCTCTCACACACACACACACATTATTTTCTTTTCATCCAAATTGTTTTAGAGCAAATATTCCAACAATACTTGACCTTATTAGAAATTGCAAAGGAACTCCATTTTCTCTAACCCTTCTGACCTCACCAAAAATTTCACAGCAAGACCTTAGTACCTACATCCAATTTCTTCAAAAATATTCAGGTCCATAGTCCAAATAATTCAAATTTCATTTGAATGAAATTTGGACCAGATTCAGGTCCATAGTCCAAATAATTTTGTATAGCTAAATGCTACTGTTTTTTGTTTATAGCCTCTATTAATTTAAAGCTAAATGCTACTATTATTTATATACCCTCTATTAATTTAAAGCTAAATGGAATTACTGTTTAGGCATTTTCATAAAAATTTACCCTAGCTAATTTCCTAAAATAATTGCTAAATTATTTTCCTAAATGCTAAAAAAATTCCTACTGCCCTAAACAAATCTAGGGTTCATATGAACACCTAGGGTTCATATGAACATCATCACAGTAGCGCTCTATGAAATTTGCCCTAGCTAGCAGAGAGAGAGAGAGGAGGGCAGGGGAGAGGAGAGGGAGAGGCTTACGGTCTGCGGCTCGGGCGGGCTCGGGCGGCGACGGTCCAGGGAGGGCTCGGGCGGCGGCGGTGAGGTCGAGGGCGGCCTCGGGCGGCGGCGGTGAGGGCGGGCTCGGACGACGGCCGGCGTCTTGAGTGTGCTAGGGCACAGGGCGAGGGCAGGCTCGGGCGACGGCGGCGACAGTTTGAGTGGGGGGAGAAGGGGAGAGGGGGGGAAGGACTTAGCAAAATTTTGAGCATGGTTAAGTTAAACTAGCAGTAGCGCTAGTATGAAAAATGTGCTATAGCTAAGTTAGCTATAGCGCTTTCCACCAAAACGTGCTGCTGCTACAGGAAGTAGCTATTTATTTTCCTTTTCCTTTTCCTTTTATCTAACGAACTTAGCTATAGCGCGGGTACACTAAAAGCGCTGCTGCTAACGTAGCTATAGCGCTTTGTGAGAACAAGCGCTACTGCTATGCCTTTCTCCTCTATTTTTCTTTTTCTTTTGTTTTTCTTTTTTTCATTTCTCCTTTTTCTATTTATTTCATTTTCATTTACTTTTCTATTTATTTTTCTACTTATTTTCTTTTTCTTAGCAGTAACGCTCTACAACAGAAACGCGCTGCTACAAGGCACTTAGCAATAGCGTGTTTTCCTCAGGCTCGCTACTACTATTCCTAGCCTACCGGCAACAGTGTGGGAATTATAGTAGTAGCGCTTTTTTGTGCAGACGCGCTACTGCTACAACTATTGTTGTAGCGTGATTTTTTTATGCGCACTACTACTAAGTAGCAGTAGCGCTTAGTTCTAACCAGCGCTACTGTTATACCTCTGTGTATAAGGTTTTCCCTAGTAGTGTGGGAAAACAAACCCAATCTACACATACTCGGGCTCTCCATAGATAACATTGGATAATTCAAAAGAATCGCGGTTATAAATATGCAAATGCATGCATATTTATAATTGTAACCCTTTCGAATGGGAGGCACATACTGGTCACTGATGTCGCTTGAACTACATTGGTATTTCCCCAGAGAGGAAGGGATGATGTAGTACAGCTACGATAGGTATTTCCCTCAGTTATGAAACCAAGGTATCAATCCAGTAGGAGAACCAAGCAACACTATGTAAACGGTACCTGCACACAAAGAACAAATACTTGCAACCCGACGCTTATGAGGGGTTGTCAATCCCTCTTACAAGTAACGGCGTAGGAAATTGTCAAGTTGACGGGATAAAATTGTGATAGATTGGATAAATAGATCTCGATAAAACACAATATAAAATAAGTAATAAAAAATTGCAGCAAGGTATTTTTGGGTTTTTGGAATAATAGATCTAAAAATAAAAGCAAATAAAAATAGATCTCAAAGGCAAATAATAGATCGGAAGGCAAATATGATAAAGAATAGACCCGGGGGCCGTAGATTTCACTAGTGGGTTCTCTCAAGAAAATAGCACACGGTGGGTAAACAAATTACTATTGGGCAATTGATAGAACTTCAAATAATTATGACGAAATCCAGGCAATGATCAATATATAGGCATCACGTCCAAGATTAGTAGACCGACTCCTACCTGCATCTACTACTATTACTCCACACATCGACCGCAATCCAGCATGCATCTAGTGTATTAAGTTCATGGAGAAACGGAGTAATGCAATAAGAACGATGACATGATGTAGACAAAATCTATTCATGTAGGAATAGACCCCATCTTGTTATCCTTAATAGCAACGATCAATGCGTGTCTTGCTGCCCCTTCTGTCACTAGGAAAGAACACCACACGATCGAACCCATCACAAAGCACCTCTTCCCATGGCAAGAAAATCGATCTAGTTGGCCTAACTAAACCAAAGATTCGAAGAAGAAATACGAGGCTATAAATAATCATGCATATAAGAGATCAAAGAAGACTCAAATAATATTCATGGATAAAAGATCTGATCATAAACTCAAAGTTCATTGGATCCCAACAAACACACCACAAAAAGAGTTACATCAAATAGATCTCCAAGAGACCATTGTATTGAGAATCAAAAGAGAGAGAGTAAGCCATCTAGCTACTGCCTACGAACCCGTAGGTCTACAATGAACTACTCACGCATCATCGGAGATGCACCAATGAGGATGATGAACCCCTCTGTGATGGTGTTTAGATTGGATCTCGTGGTTCTGGAACTTGTGGCGACTGGAATTGTGTTTCGTCCACTCCCCTAGGGTTTTTGGAATATTTGGGTATTTATATGGTGAAGAGGCGGTGTGGGAGGCCACCTAGGTGGGCACAACCCAGAAGGGCGCGCCTGGGTCCCCAGGCGTGCCCAGGTGGGTTGTGCCCCCCTCGGGGCACCCCTCTGGTACTTCTTTGGCCCAAGTTGTTCCTTCCGGTCCAGAAAAAATCTCCGAAAAGTTTTGTTGCGTTAGGACTCCGTTTGGTATTGATTTTCTGCGAAGTAAAAAAACAAGCAAAAAAATAGCAACTGGCACTGGGCACTATGTCAATAGGTTAGTCCCAAAAAATGTTATAAAGTTGCTATAAAATGATTGTAAAACATCCAAGAATGATAATATAACATATCAGTCACGCATACTGATGATTTAATCTACCTATAGCTAGCAAGTTTCATCGGCACGAAGACCGGAACAGAGCAAATAATGAAGGGGGGAGGAGGAGATGTCATTTGTGCTCACCCACGAACGCAGGGGAGCTCGTCAAACGAACGGGGAGGTCGTCGAACACCAGACCCTCCAAGCGACGAAACAACTGCACATTGAAATCCACCTGATCAACACGAATATTCAATCCCGATAAAATATAACTGCATGCATGCACATATAACTACTTTTCTATTTTTCTTTTCCTCTTCTCCTCTTTTTCTCTTTCTTCTTCTTCTTCTTCTTCTTCTTCTTCTTCTTCTTCTTCTTCTTCTTCTTCTTCTTCTTCTTCTTCTTCTTCTTCTTCTTCTTCTTCTCATCTTCTCCTCTTTTTCTTCTTCATCTTCTTCTTCTTTTCTTCTCCTCCTCCTCCTCCTCCTCTTCTTCTTCTTCTTATCTTCTTTCTCTTCTTCTATCTTCTTTCTCTGTCTTCATTCTTCATTCTTCTTCTTTCTTCTTCTTCCTTCTTCTTCTTCTTCTCTTCTTCTTCTATTAAGCTTCTTACATTCTTCTTCTTCTTCTTGCTTCTTCTTACTTCTTCTTGTTCTGCTTCTTCTTCTTCTTCTTCTCTTCTTCTTCAATTTTGTTTTCTTAGGCATTTCTTCTTCTTCTTCTTCTCTTCTTCTTCTTCTATCTTCTTCGTCTTCTTCTTCTTCTTCTTCTTCTTCTTCTTCTTCTTCTTCTTCTTCTTCTTCTGTCTCTTACTTCTTATTGTATTCTTCTTACCTTCGCTTCTCCTCCTCCTCCTCCTCCTCTTCTCTTCTCTTCTTCTTCTTCTTCTTCTTCTTTCCTTTTTCCTCTTCTTCTGCTGGAAGGGGTATTCTTCATTTTACTTCTTCTTTTTTTCATCTTTCTTCTTCTTCTAATTATCTAAACCTAAACCTAAACCTAGCACTAATTAAACTAAACCTAATTAAACAAAAAATAGAAAAAAAAATCTCATGGGGGCTCGCATGTGGAGGAGGGCCGGCGCAGGGAGGAAGGCCGTGGGGAGGGGGCGGCGCCGTGGCCTGCCTCCGGCGGTGGGGCGTCGTGGGGCTCGCCGGCGGCTGGATCCGGCCCGGGCTCCTGGAGGTCATCGGGGGAGGGGCGGGCACAGGGGCCGGGGGGTGGGTGCTGGGAGGCGGCGGTGCTGGGCGGTGGGTGAGGCGGCGGTGCTGGAAGCACAACTCCATGATACGTCTCCGGCGTATCTACTTTTCCTAACGCTTTTCCTCTTGTTTTGGACTCTAATTTGCATGATTTGAATGAAACTAACCCGGACTAACGCTATTTTCAGCAGAACTACCATGGTGTTGTTTTTGTGCAGAAATAAAAGTTCTTGGATTGGAACGAAACTTTTTGGATAATTTTTATACAATAAAAGAAAAATACTGGAGCCAAGAACCACTGGAGGGGGGCCCCTGGGCGAGCACAACCCACCAGGGCGCCCCCCCCCCCCCTCAGGCGCGCCAGGTGGGTTGTGCCCACCTAGTGGCCCCGCAGACCCTGATTCCAATGCTATAAAATCCTATTTTTCCAGAAAAAAATCAGGGAGGAAGAATTATCTTGTTTCGCGATACGAAGCCGCCGCCACCTCCTGTTCTTCATCGGGAGGCCAGATCTGGAGTCCGTTTTGGGCTCCGGAGAGGGGAATCTCCGATCTTCGTCATCACCAACCCTCCTTCATCGCCAACTCCATGATGCTCCCCACCGGGAGTGAGTAATTCCTTCGTAGGCTCGCTGGTCGGTGAGGAGTTGGATGAGATTCATCATGTAATCGAGTTAGTTTTGTTAGGGCTTGATCCCTAGTATCCACTATGTTCTGAGATTGATGTTGATATGACTTTGCCATGCTTAATGCTTGTCACTTTGGGCCCGGGTGCCATGATTTCAGATCTGAACCGTTTATGTTATCACCATTATATCTATGTTCTAGATCCGATCTTGCAAGTTATATTCACCTATTACATGTTATGATCCGTAAACCCCGGAGTGACAGTATTCGGGATACTTTCCGGTGATGACCGTAGTTTGAGGAGTTCATGTATTCACTATGTGCTAATGCTTTGTTTCGGTTCTCTATTAAAAGGAGGCCTTAATATCCCTTAGTTTCCATATGGACCCCGCTGCTACAGGAGGGTAGCACAAAAGATGTCATGCAAGTTCTTTCCATAAGCATGTATGACAATTTACGGAATACATGCCTACATTATATTTATGAACTGGAGCTAGTTTTGTATCGCCCAAGGTTATGACTATTATATGATGAATATCATCCAACGAATTCACCGATCCAATGCCTACGATTCTCTCTTATATTGTTCTTGCTAAGTTACTACTGTTACTGTTACTTTTACACTTGCTACAAAATCATTGCTATCATTGTTACTGTTACTATTGTTGTTGCTACTACTATCAAAACTATCATACTACTTTGCTACTGATCACTTTGCTGCAGATAATTAATCTCCAGGTGTGGTTGAATTGAAAACTCAGCTGCTAATACTTATAAATATTCTTTGGCTCCCGTTGTGTCGAATCAATAAATTTGGGTTGAATACTCTACCCTCAAAAACTGTTGCGATCCCCTATACTTGTGGGTTATCAAGACCTTTTTCTGGCGCCGTTGCCGGGGAGCATAACTATATTTGTAGAGTCACTTGGGATTATTATCAATTTATCACCATGAATAATCTGAAAGATACAAAAACCAAGATCGTTCCCTCTAGGACGAGGGGAGGTAAGGAACTGCCATCACACTCTGCACTTAATTCACCTTCTGTTTTGAGTAGACTTGCGACACCACCACATGCTATTAATCCTGATATGTCGCAAGTTATTGATGATGCTACTTCTATAAATACTACTCATGATGATGCTAGTACCTTGCTTGATGATGGTGTGCCACTAGGTGATTTTCTTGGTGAACAAATTGCTAGAGCTAAAGATATTGAGAATGCTGAAATTGATGAAATTGTTGAAACTGATGAAATGCCTGAAACTGAAAATCTTGAAACACCTATTAGACCTAACTCTCCTAGATATGAATTGCCTAAGGTACCTGAAGGTTATGTTATGGATGAGGAAACAGCTAGAGATTTTCTTGCTTGCAATGATAGAGATGATCTTAAGAAATTATTATGCAAACTGAAAGAGAAATCTTTGAATGCTAGAATGAAATGTGATCCTAAGTTTGCTACTTCACCTATCTTTGTTGATGATAAGGATTATGAATTCTCTATCGACCCAAAGTTGATTACTCTGGTTGAATCTGATCCTTTCCATGGTTATGAAACTGAAACTGTTGTGGCACACCATACCAAATTGAATGATATAGCTACCCTTTTTGCTCATGAGGATAAAATTTGCTATTACTATATTCTCAAATTATTTCCGTTCTCATTAAAGGGTGATGCTAAGATATGGTACAATACTCTTGCTCCTGGTTGTGTGCGTAGTCCCCAGGATATGATTTATTACTTCTCTGAAAAATATTTTCCTGCTCATAAGAAACAAGCTGCCTTACAGAAAATATTTAACTTTGTACAAATTGAAGAAGAGAGTCTCCCACGAGCTTGGGGGAGGCTTCTCCAATTGCTTAATGCTTTGCCTGATCATCCTCTTAAGAAAAATGAAATACTTGATATCTTCTATAATGGACTAACCGATGCTTCTACGGACTTCCTAGATAGTTGTGCTGGTTGTGTTTTCAGGGAATAAACTGTTGGACAAGCTGAGGAATTATTGAATAATATATTGAAAATTATGATGATTGGACTCTTCCTGAACCACCGCATAAACCCACTCCAAAGAAGAGGGGTATCTTATATCTCAGTCCGGAAGATATGCAAGAGGCAAAGAAATCTATGAAGGAAAAAGGTATTATAGCAGAGGATGTTAAAAATTTACCTCCTATTGAAGAGATACATGGACTTAACACACCACCACCCAAGGTGGTAGAGGTAAATTCTTTAATGAAATTTAATGAAAGGGACAGTCCTTATAATATGCATCCTAGTCAATGCCTTTATGAGTTTGATAATTACATTAGAAAGCAAGATCACTTTAATGAAAATGTTATGAAACAATTGAAATATAATTCTGATATAATTGCTCGCTTGAGTGACTTGTTTTTTAGAATCTCCAATGATGTTAGAGGTGTAGGAAAACATGCCTCTATGGTTCAAACTCAACTAGAACAAGTTGCTAAATCTCAAAGAATATTGCTTGATGAAATGAATAATAATATCAATGATCATGCTATCAGAGTAATGACTAGAGGAGGTAGAATGAATCAGGAGCCACTTTATCCTGAGGGACGCCCAAAAAGAATTGAACAAGATTCTCAAAGAATTAATACTGATGCACCTAGTCCTACCAAAAAGAAGAAGAAAAAGAAAAATGATAGGACTTTGCATACCTCTAGTGAACCTGAGATAGAAAAACCTCCTGGAGATAATAATGATGTTTCTTTCTCTGATGCTGAAACTCAATATGGTAATGAACATTCACCTAGTGATAATGAAAAAGATAATGATGTTGTTCATGAAGATACTCAACCAGACAATGATAAACAACCAGATAATGATGTTGAGATAGAACCAGCTGTTGATCTTGATAACACACAACCCAAGAATAAAAGATATGATAAAAGAGACTTTGTTGCTCGAAAACATGGAAGGGAAAGAGAACCATGCGTTCAAAAACCCATGCCCTTTCCACCTAAATCAACTAAGAATAAAGATGATAAAGAATTTGAACGCTTTGCTGAAATGCTTAGGCCAGTCTTTTTGCGCACTCATTTGACTGATATATTAAAGATGGCCCCTTATGCAAAACATATGAAAGACATCGTCTCTAATAAAAGAAAAATACCGGAAGCTGAAATCTCCACTATGCTTGCTAATTATTCTTTTAAGGATGGAGTACCTAAAAAACTTGGAGATCCGGGAATACGAACTATACCTTGCTCCATAAAAAGAAATTATGTCAAAACTGCTTTGTGTGATTTAGGAGCTGGTGTTAGTGTTATGCCCTTGTCTTTATATAAAAGACTTGATTTGAATAAACTCACACCTACTGAAATATCTTTGCAAATGGCTAACAAATCAACTGCCATACCTATCGGTATTTGTGAGGATGTGCCCGTTGTTGTTGCAAATGTTACTATCTTAACTGACTTTGTTATACTTGAGATGCCCGAGGATGACAACATGTCGATTATCCTTGGTAGACCCTTCTTGAATACTGCAGGGGCTGTTATTGATTGCAATAAAAGCAAGGTCACTTTTCATCTCAATGGTAATGAGCATACGGTGCACTTTCCGAAGAAACAATTCCAAGTGAATGGTATTAATGTTATTGAAAAATCTCCGACACTCACTATTGGAAGTTTTCAACTACCTCTACCTACTGCCAAAAAGAAATATGAAATGCTTACTGTGGGGGACATGCATATCCCCGTTGAGGTAACTTAGTGTTTTACGAAAGTTCTTCGGTTTCATGCTAATCGAAAGTGGTTGTTAATAAGACTTGATCAATCTTACTAATGGATCATTTTTTAGAGGTATGAAGTTGATGAATTTAGTAAGCACAACTTTCTATTTCCAACTTTTGTTTTCTGTTTTTCTTAGTTAAATAAAATAAAATGCCATGTTTTGTCTGTTTTCTGAATTTCCCGTGCAATAAAAAAATGACCCAAAAATAAAAGTTCTCAGAATGTCCTAAAAATTTAATACAATTTTTTCTGAATATTTAAGAATTTTTGATGCAAATAACATCAGAGGGGGATGCACCAGGTGGGCACAACCCACCTGGGCGCGCCAGCACCCCCAGGCCCCAGGCACGCCCTGGTGGGTTGTGGCCCCCACGTGGGCCCCCTCACTTATCTCTTTAGCCCATGTCACCACCTACCTCCAGAAAAAATTCACCATTGCTCTCTCTCTCGTGTTCTTGCTCTCAAACCCGCGGATTTCGATCTCTTTGCTCGAAGCTCTGTTTCCGAAACTATTTTGGGGGATTGCTACTTGGTATGTGACTCCTCCATTGGTCCAATTAGTTTTTGCTTTAGTGGTTTATATTTTGAATAATTAGCTACTCTTGGTGCTGCTGTAGATGAGGTTGCATGTTGAATTCTTAGAGTTCTAAGTAGTTTGAATGCTCAATATAGCCTCTATGCATGCTTATGAGTGGTTGCTATCAATCTTGTGAATTTTTGTTGAGAAAAGTTTTGTGGACTAAAAATTTCAGAATTTTTTCATAGGAATAAGATGAGTTTCTTTAGGAGTTCCTCGAGGAGGAGGTTTTCGGAGGCATCATCTAGTAGTGATTTGGTGCGTCGATCTTATGTTGAACCAAGCGCAAGTTCGATATGAGAAGCAGCTACCAAATCCCGCCTATGGCCATGCAACAATTTTATGGTGAGAGCAAGTATTAAAGAAGAATTTGAGCAATATGTTCACAACACCGAGCTCGGTCCCTACCTGGAAGATAAGTGCAACCAACATCTCAGCCACACAGAATCATTTACTAAAGAATTTAGATTTCATCCTCGTGAGTCTAGAGTGTCGTTTAAACTGTATGACAATCCATTTACCATACCTCTAGAGATATTTGCTTACCACTGCAAAATTCCATTTTGGGGCTTGCTAGACGAACCACCTAGATCTGAGTACAAAACATTCTTGACTAGCCTCTGCTATGGTGAAACTAGAGGAATGACACAGGGTAGAATAAAGAGCATTCATTTCCCATCGATTCAATACTTTGCACTCTTTAATGGCAAATGCATTGTAGGCAAGCAGGATTGCAGCACACTTTGTGCTCCTGACTTGAGTCTTTTACACACTGCTCTCACCGGTGATAGATGTTATAACCTTGGGGCAATTGTTGCACGTAGACTGCAACACAACGCCGGTAGTGGAAATTTTTATGGTGGGATTTATGCCTCACGTCTAGCAAGGGGGCTAGGCGTATCACCTTGGCCTAATGACCCTATCATGCCCACCCAGTACTTAGACTTTGAGGCCATGAAGTGCCATAAATCCTCAAAGGCGAGGCCACTGATTATATTTATAACCTATTGTTTAATAAACATTCTGTGGTGCACACCTTTTTGCCTGCTCCTGCTCACTTTGATTATCACAGCAAGGGAAGATATTATGTTCTTGAGAGTGAGGCCCGAGCGCACAACGCGGAGGTTGTAGCTGCTTGGCGGGCTGAGGAGGCTGCACCTAGAGTATCTGTGAGCTATCACTCTGACTACTACGCAGGCTACTGATGATGATTACCAAGTTAGGCCAAAAGCCTAAGCTTGGGGGAGTACGTATTTCCACCAACATTACATTCATGTTCACACATTTCATTTCAGTTGTCGGTGTCCACACTTTTTCATTGTATTATCCATACTAGATTTATTTTCTTCCCTTCTTCTTGTGTGTTTGAAAAACTTTGAGAAAACCCAAAAATATTTCCTGTTTCTTTTCAGTTTTTTCTTTCTAGTTTAATTAGCTGCTTTATTAAAAGAAAAACCCAAAAAGATTTCTCGATTCTTCTTCTTGCTTGCTGGGAGCTTTCCCGTGTAAATAGTTTTTCTCATTTTTGTTTTTCCTTCTCTTTAATTTGCTTTGTTCAAGAAAAACTAAAAACTCCAAAAAATTATTTCAGTGTGTTTCTCTGAAATTCTTTTCCTTTTATTGAGTCATACCGAGGAGAAGACCACAATGAAAATGTTGAGTGGCTCTCATATGCATTATTGTTGATCTAACAAAGAGCCCAAATTACTTTTTCTTCTCCTTTGAATAAAATATTTGCAGATTCCAGCTTAGTCCACAGCACTCTTGCACTATTGTTATTTTCAAATTGTTCGGTTGTGCAAGTGAAAGGCAATAATGACGATAGTTGGTGAACTAGCTGTGGCAGAGAGAAACGGGTATGAACTCAACTTGTTCTGTTTTTGTAAATATGTTTAACCTAATGATTCAGCATATTATGATCAAACATGTTTGCAATGACAATTAGAGATTATAGTTTCTCTTGCCATGCTTAAGTAACTAGGAGTGGATAATGATTTATCTTGGATGTCAACATTGTGTTAAAATGATTGTGATGTAGTATGATGATATGGTATCCTCCTCCGAATGTTCGAGTGGCTTGACTTGGCACATGTTCATGCATGTAGTTGAATCAAAACAACATAGCCTCTATGATATTTATGTTCATGGTGTTCATATCCTACTCATGCTAGTATCCAATGTTCATTATGCATAATGCATGTTCATGACCGTTTTCGCTCTCTAGCTGGCCGCTTCCCAACCTATTTGCTAGCCTTCGCCTGTACTAAGTGGAAATACTGCTTGTGCATCAAAATCCTAAAACCCAAGTATTCCAGATGAGTCTACCATGCCTACCTATATGCGGTATTACCCTGCTGTTCTAAGTAAATTTGCATGTGCCACCTCTAAAAACTTCAAATAAATATCCTTTTTGTGTGCCTGGATTGTTCACAGAGCGACAGGAGGTAGTCGGTATCTTCCATGCTAAGCGGGTTATTCTCATGATGAGTGTTTATTCACTCGTCCTTGCACGAGAGGGGCGGTAATAGGGATTCCCAGTCCCGAAATCAAATTCCAAATAATTAAACAAAACTCCCCCAGGACAGATGTTGGTATGGACGGTACCCGTGGATTCGGCTAGCCGTGGAGTGTGTTTGTTGGTGGAGGGGGAGTAAACCTTTACTTTTATCGCTTGGCAACCGCCACTAATGTGTTTAGCATGGAAGATATCGATAAGACGATAACTGATGGTCGCGAAGTAAACAGGAAGGGTGCATTTCTCAAAATTTCATTTACCTCTGTTTTAAAAATTGAGCTCTGGCACCGCTGCAAATCCCTGCTTCCCTCTGCGAAGGGACTATCTATTTAATTTTATGTTGAGTCATCACCTTCTTAAATAAGCGCCAGATCCTGAGAGCACTATTGTCATCCTCATGCATTGTGTACAGTTAATGTTGGATGCATCATGACTAGATCTTTTCTACCATGAATTACAATGTTTAGTCACTGCTTGAACTTTGGAGGTGCTCTGCATTTATGTTTTGCGGTCTCAGAAAGGGATAGCGAGATACCACTGTTGTCATATTACATCATGATTGTTTTGACAAGGTGTTGTTATTTGAGATGTTCTATTATTGCTTGCTAGTTGATTATGTCATTGATATGAGTTAATATAATTTTTAAGAGTTATTGTTGACATGGTTAGTTATAATCTTTGCTGAAAACCTGGGTGCTACTTAAGCTTATTTATGTAAACAAGAGCAAAAGAGTTCGTAAAAGTTTTTCTTTTTCACTTTTAGTTAATCAACTGAATTGCTTGAGGACAAGCAAAGGTTTAAGCTTGGGGGAGTTGATACGTCTCCGTCGTATCTACTTTTCCTAACGCTTTTCCTCTTGTTTTGGACTCTAATTTGCATGATTTGAATGAAACTAACCCGGACTGACGTTGTTTTCAGCAGAACTACCATGGTGTTGTTTTTGTGCAGAAATAAAAGTTCTCGGATTGGAACGAAACTTTTTGGAGAATTTTTATACAATAAAAGAAAAATATTGGAGCCAAGAACCACCAGAGGGGGGCCGCTGGGTGAGCACAACCCACGAGGGCGCCCCCCAGGCGCGCCCAGGTGGGTTGTGCCCACTTGGTGGCCCCGCAGACCCTGATTCCAACGCTATAAAATCCTATTTTTCCAGAAAAAATCAGGGAGGAAGAATTATCTCGTTTTGTGATACGGAGCCGCCGCCACCTCCTGTTCTTCATCGGGAGGCCAGATCTGGAGTCCGTTTTGGGCTCCGGAGAGGGGGATCTCCGATCTTCGTCATCACCGAACCTCCTTCATCGCCAATTCCATGATGCCCCCCATCGGGAGTGAGTAATTCCTTCGTAGGCTCGCTGGTCGGTGAGGAGTTGGATGAGATTCATCATGTAATCGAGTTAGTTTTGTTAGGGCTTGATCCCTAGTATCCACTATGTTCTAAGATTGATGTTGATATAACTTTGCCATGCTTAATGCTTGTCACTTTGGGCCCGGGTGCCATGATTTCAGATCTGAACCGTTTATGTTATCACCATTATATCTATGTTCTAGATCCGATCTTGCAAGTTATATTCACCTATTACGTGTTATGATCCGTAAACCCCGGAGTGACAGTATTCGAGATACTTTCCGGTGATGACCGTAGTTTGAGGAGTTCATGTATTCACTATGTGCTAATGCTTTGTTCGGGTTCTCTATTAAAAGGAGGCCTTAATATCCCTTAGTTTCCATATGGACCCCGCTGCCACGGGAGGGTAGGACAAAAGATGTCATGCAAGTTCTTTCCATAAGCACGTATGACAATTTACGGAATACATGCCTACATTATATTTATGAACTGGAGCTAGTTTTGTATCGCCCTAGGTTATGACTGTTATATGATGAATATCATCCAACGAATTCACTAATCCAATGCCTACGATTTTCTCTTATATTGTTCTTGCTAAGTTACTACCGTTACTGTTACACTTGCTACAAAATCATTGCTATCATTGTTACCGTTACTATTGTTGTTGCTACTACTATCAAAACTATCATACTACTTTGTTACTGATCACTTTGCTGCAGATAATTAATCTCCTGGTGTGGTTGAATTGACAACTCAGCTGCTAATACTTACAAATATTCTTTGGCTCCCCTTGTGTAGAATCAATAAATTTGGGTTGAATACTCTACCCTCGAAAACTGTTGCTATCCCCTATACTTGTGGGTTATCACTCCACATGCTGATGAATCCCAATTTGGTTGGAGATGAATGTGTTGATGTATATCCTAAGAAGTTGGCCTATGACAACAAAGTGATGTTTCATATTCTGTGCAATACTCTCACGCTAATGAACAGACCAAATTCTATCAATGGCATCGTGGGAAATGCACTATTGGCCATCTCTTAAGGAATTCGGTTCGATGTCCCAGATTTTTTCATTCGAAATTTGGCTTGTGCTGCTAACATCCCCCAATCACTGAAGCCATATACTATGTGGATCATGTATGCAATTGAGCAGTTCATCAATGAAAAATTCTTCTGGGCTCATGTTCCGAAAGTTTTCATGCCACTAGTACATGACACTCTTCGTATGGTGAAGGATATTGGAAAAGGAAAGGCACCGGTTGATGCTGCTGGTACTGCGTCTGCGTCTAAAAATCCTCCGGAGGTTAAGCAAGCCAGGGTTGAAATCCCTCGCAAAGAAAATCCATCTCTGTATGAGATTTGCATTCGCACACAGCAAGCACTGGAAAGCCACATCAAGCTGGATCGAAAGGAAAAGCTGGAGTTGATGACTGAGCTAAATTCACTTCATAATTATGCTCGTCAAACTCTTTTGCACGAGAAGGAAGCAAAGAAGCGCGCCTGGACTCTTTTAAGGCAGCATTATTCTCGAAAGCAGTTAGCTCACAAGGGAATCAAGAAGGATTATCACTACCTGGACTTACTTGCTGTACCTCGCATCCGAAGACAAACTCCTGTGCTCCCACAGCGTTCTGCATCAACTGACATGTTGTTTGTCGGACACGATGATGAGATTGCAGACACAGCCGGTACACTCATCTACAAGCTAGATGTTCATCACACCAATTCCTCCAGAGCCCATGCTACCACTCCTGCTTCTGCCTCGACCATTCCTCGCTCTGAGGATTCTGATTCGTCGAGTGGTTTTAATTCTGATTCTGAAGACACTTGGAAGAGTAGTTCCTCGTATGTTTTCTCTTCCTTTTTGACACTTGTTGGCAAAAAGGGGGAGAAGTACATCGAGTGATAGTTTATCGGGGTATTTGCAGGGTTCACCATTTGCTTTTCGCAGTCAAACGTTTTGGTTTTCCCCTCGAACAATTTGCTTGATGAACTTAACGCACCGCTTGTGGTGTTGAAATACTTGGTCGCCATGTAATGTTAATAACCCCCCTCCAATGTTATTTGATTCGTACTATCTATTTGCAGATATCATCGAATGTTTTCTCCCTTGCAATGATTATCCTCGATAATTATCTATCGTACAGGGAAAGTATTTGCTCCACTAGGATAAAAGGAAATCATCGAGTAATGATACAAAGAGGGAGAAGTACATCAAGTACTAGATGAACCATACTTGTTATGGTTGGATATGCTATGATTGTTATCGTTCATTATCAAACCTTGCAGGAAAAGAAAGTCAGCCTAAGCTTTAATCTCTTCTGCTGTGAAAGCTATCTACATGACTGACAAGGTGTTTTTCCTCGCACATATCCATTATATCATCTTTATTGCAGGAAAACCACATCTGCAGCATATCCACTCCGAGCAACATACTCATATTTATCTTGCTCTGTTCATACTCGAATATCTAACTTGTAGGAAGCCTACATCTTGTGTGGATTCAAATTGTGTTCTGAGAAAACCTTCATGACATATCCTTCGTCACAAATTCCTTACCATATTCATCTAATTTTCTTCAAAGATTGTGTGACAGGAATTACCTCAGACACTGTCGAGTGCATTGAAAGAAGTCAAGAATGAGATCATATGTCAATGACACTCATATGAAGATTCACCTCGCTTCCTTCCGATTTAACTACGCACTCAAATGATGCATATCTTCAGGGGGAGCGTGTTTATCTTCGTAATTATCTCTCGTCTTTCATTATTCTTCGCATTACATTCCATTCACTATCTATCCTTCGATGTGATCGGTTTTGTCAACAATCATCCAAAAAGGGGGAGATTGTTGGTGCAATATCTGCCTACCTATGTTTTGGAGATTGTTGATAGAAACAAGTATGGACTGATTTGTTTGCTAGTGCATACAGAGAGAAATAGTCCATACAAGTACCGAAGAGAATGCTGTCTCCGGTGCTAAGTTCGAGGAACTTCACCGAAGCATATCTGCATTGCAGAGAAGAACGAGCTAAATCTGTTGAAGGTATGTAGTCGAGAAGATTGATGTGAAGGAATTAACCCCTCAAAAGTTTACTGCTGAAGCAAAGCATATGTTTCGATATGGTCGTCCGAAGAAATTGACTGCAGCGAATGGAAGTCGAAGACAAAGTGAAGACGTAGTATTCATTTCGTTGTTCTTCTTTCATTTATTTGAGTCATAGGACCTCCGTACTATTAAGAGGGGTATAGGTTCTCGAAGCTTAGATCCGGTGTGATGCTTAGCCCAAAACCTATGAAAGATGCGAGAGAAATCTCTTTATGCTCCGAATGATTACCTGGCAGCAGTAGACGTTGTTCTTCGTGCTGCAGGAGATATCATTCGGACTAAGGAGTTAGCATTACTTGCTCCATAGGTAATGTTACCGTTGTGCTCAAATTCCGACCGTTGGACTCGTGTCGTTCAGTCACTAGCTGCTCCTCGCGTCCAATTTGGTATTTTCCCATCAGGGAAGGTTGCGGCTATAAATAGCCACCCCGCTCCAACGTTGTCCGTTGGCTGCTCCGCTTAAGATTTCTGAGGAGATTGATTTGAGCAACCCCTCTCCGAGTGATTTGAGTTTAAGATCCACCGAGAGAAAAATCAAGAGCCCAAACTTAGACAGTGGTTTATTATCACAGTAATTCTGAGTTAGAGTTCTTGTACCTATTACTCTTGAGAGTTGCGCACTCTCTAGACGGATACGGTTCAACTCGAGTGTTGAAGAGTTGTTGTCTTCACCGAGCTAGATCTTCAGCAACCAAGAGTGTTTGTGGTTTGCGAAGGTCGACCGAAGGTTTGGAGATTGCCGACAAGTACCTACCACGAGTGAAATCAACTGAAGTCTGATCAGCTTCGAGTTGAAGGAGAATAGGGTGAAGAGAGTTTATCTTCCATGTTAAGTCACAGCCCCTCCAACCAGACGTAGCCCTTTGGCAGAAGGGTGAACTGGTCTACCAAATCTCTCTGTCGCCATCGAGCACCACTGGTTCCATTTACTTCACTGAAATACTTTCAGCAGTTTTCATCCGTGCTCTGTGATGATAGTTTACGTGATCAGTCATACTTTGTTGCATATCTTTCGCTCTTATTTCTTCTGTCATTTACATCAGTCGTAGTTTAATTCTCTCTGTGTTGCACCCTTGTCATATTGTTGTGCTAGCTTATTTCTCTTCATCGTCTGTGTTGTGATCTTTTCCCTCAGTGTAGCTCTTCCTTATCGTTATTCTTCTAAGTGTATTTCTAGCCCTCTGTCATGATATTATATCTGTTGGCTTATTTGTAACACCCCAAAAATCGGGTTATCGATTTTTGTGCTGTTATTCCTTCCTAGCTTTTCTCTCCCGAATTTTTTTTCCTCTAGAATCTGGTGAGTGACCAGGTGAATCCAGACAATCCTTAGCCTCTCCATGAATTTTTCATGCTTTTGTGCCAGTCAAGTTCCCATCTGTAAACCCCGAACCTCATTTAAACCCTAGTTCCAAAATATCGGAACTAGAAATCCTGCCTTTGCGTTTACAAAGGAGCTATCAGTTTTCTTGCTCAGTTGATCCTTCCAAAATTTCCGGAGATCCTCCTTCACCCATAAACCCTAGACGTGCAAAAATATTGCAAAGTCATATGCAATATTTCTCATCTAGAATTAATTCCTTTTTCTGCCTTGCGGAGAAATTAAATCCAGGAAAATATCTATCCATCTCCAAAGTTCATGAAAACTTTTGGAGATATTCTTTGTGATCATATTGAGCTCACATAAAAATATTGGCCATAATTAAATAGGGGAAATTGCATTTTCCTATTTAAACCCAATATATCAATTTGGGGCCTTTCCAAAGAAACTAGCATTTTGGTAGTTGGGAAAAATCCCAAATAATTTGTGGATCTTGCCCTACCCCTATATTCACCATTTCCATCAAGATCACAAGTTCCACCCATTAAATTTTGAGCACAACACCACTTTGCAAATTCTGTTCAGATTTTCAGTTTGCAAAGGAAGTGCTTGATTCCTTGATCTCCTTAGGCTGAAATTTTGCAGGGTGATTCATTATGATATATTACCCATGGACACCAAAAATCAGCTCATTCCATCTAGCCAATTTTCCTCAGTGAATTATTTAAGTTTCTGTCCAGATCAGAGCACTGTGAAGGAAGTACCATTTTTATTTATGCAAATGGTATGAAATTTTTACAGTGCCTTCATATACCTAAATTATTAGTCTCCACCATATCTGGGCCATTTTCATCTAGCCATTTGGTCCCAGCATCCTCATCTCCATTTCTATCCAGTTTGACAGGTTACAAAGGAAGTGCTAGCTAGGCCTGTCCATTTGAGCTGAATTTTTGCCAGGATCACTACCTTAGTAGATGATTGACCTATGCCAAAAATCAGACCTAGTGGTGCACAGGAATGGCCACAGCATCTATTCAAAGTTTGCTGCCATTTCCTGTTTGACCATCGTTCAGTCACACCAAAGCTCACTGTTACTGTCTGAGCGATCAAATCGTCTGCTGGAAGGTTGTAGAGTGCCCTAGACATGGTTTGGCCTCGCATGCGTCGTGGCATCGCCGTGGCCACATGGTGACCACGTGCAGTGCACGCCAAGGCAGTGCACCGCGCGACCAGAGCCTTCGGGAGCTCGCTCCGGCTGGCCATGGCTTGTCCAGGCGCGCCGGAGAACTCCCCACCGCACGCGTGTACCGTCCGGTCACCTCTCCCCTTCGTCCCGTAGCCCGTGGCAGCTTCTGTCGACCTCGGTGCTCTGCTGAATCACCGCCACGACGCCGGCCATCTCGGAGCTTCGGCATCGTCCGGTTCCTCTCCCATCTGCTATTTAAGCGAGTCCCTGAGCTTTCCCGAGCACGAGCAAGCCTCCCCCTTCCTTTTTAGTCCACCGGAGCAGCGGAATCTCGCCGGAGTTCGTCGTTCGTTCTCGCTGTTCGCCGGAGTCCGAGCTATCCCGATTGCCTCGAGCCCTTTCTCCTCCTCTAGCCACCTCCACTAGCTCCTCCTCTCCACCGCGGTTCGCCCCAACCCCTTGCCCCTCGCCGGAGAGCCCCGTGGCCGCGTCTCCCAAGTCCGGCCGTCGCCTCCGCCGTTCGGCCACCTCACCGTCCGGCCGCCCTAGCTTCTTTTAGCCTCCCCCGACTCCACCATCGCACTCCCCACACCTCAGCAAGCCTCCCCATCTCCTCCGTTCGTCGCCGGAGTACCCCAGGGCCGCCGCCCTCTTCTTCAACCGCCGCTGGAGCTCCTCTCCGTTCTCCTCCCGTTGCCGCGACCCTAGTCCTCCCCGGCGCCCGCTAGCCCTATGGATGGGTGTGGCGTGACCTCCCGTGTCCGCCGATGCCCTCGCCTCGGCCAACGGTAGCCGGAGCCGGCCGGGCCACCACCGGCATCGCCTTGCCTCGCCTCTCCTCTGTCTCGCTCGGGGGAGACCGAGCAGAGGAAGAAGACGAGCGCCTGGACCCCCCTGCCGCGTGGACCCCACCGGTAAGTGACTCCGCATTGACCCCGCCCTTTGCCACATGGCAAGTGGAAGCGTATTCCACGGAATACGTCTTCCCTTGTCCGAAAACGTATTTTTTTATGCTATAGACCGAAATGCGCTTTTCCTTTCTGAAAGCGTATTTCTCTCTACTGCGGCCTAGAATACGCTTTCTCTGTTCCGAAACCGTATTTTCTGAAACTCGTTTCTGCCTTATCCACTCAGGGACCCGTTGGTGATGAAATATTTACAGATTGGTCCCTGAACTTCCACCCCTCATAACTTCGCGACCGCAACTCCGATTAAGGTAAAACCAACGCCCACGTCTTCAGTTCGGCGAGCCCGTTCCGATGGCATCATTTTCATAATGTTTTCACACTGCAAAAATGACTGTTTTTCCCTTGCCCTTCAAACAGCCCTCCGGGAGGGAAACTTTTCCGGCAAATTTTCCCGGAGTTTTATCGCATTTCCACCCGGTGTATTCCTTCACCCTTAGGCAAGCCAACCTCTTCCATGAGCTCCGGACTTGCGTGATGACTTTGCTTGCACCCTGTGTGTTCATTGTAGTACATCTGTATCACCTTTTAGCCTGCACTTGTATACACTTGTCATGTCATCTGTATTAGATGTTAGCATTACTTTTCATCTAATATCATGACTTGTTTTCATGCCATGTCCTGCCATTCTAGTAACAATATTTTGAATACCGTTATCATGTGAGTGCCATGATTTGATTTCTTGCCATGTTTGTGAACATTGTAATGATTCTGCTATGCTGATGTTAAGTGGTTGTTCACACTTATAATTGTAAGGTAATGGTGGGATGATGGAGATTAAATGATAAACTTAGTTGGTTGATCAAGAGTCACCTGTCCGGGATTATTCGTGCAACCACATTTGCCGGAATGGGACGGCCTTGACTTGGTCTGATCGCGTGCTCTTTCATCGGTACCGCCCGACAGGGAAGGTTATGCGCGCGCGCTGCCCTGGCCCGGTAGGCGGCGATAACCCTATGAGCCCAGTTGAGTTTTGTGCCGGCGTCCCCGTTTGGGACAGTTTAGTTGGGCCACGACGGTGGCAGGTGTCACGGGGTGACACAGGGGCCACCCAGGGCTTGACTCCGGGGGAGAATGATTGCCGGTGGTACGATGGGAGAGTCACGGGTCAGGCAGGTTTCATTGGAGCAACGCTGGTCCACCTGAATGGGATCACGAGGTCAGTGCTCCATGGTGTGGGTAAAGTGTGCAACCTCTGCAGAGTGTAAAATCTATTCGAATAGCCGCGTCCACGGTATTGGACAGCCCATCCATACCTCACTAGGTGATCAACCGTAATAATGATAATAATGGTGGAAGAACCTGCCCTGCATAGACATCAGATGTTGTCAGGAATATGGTATGATAGCCATGGGATGGCTATGGAGGAGATGGTCAGATGACCGAAAGACTTGGATTTGGATCAGGTTCAGATTGGATCATGAGATTATTCGGAATATGGATTATTTACTTGATACATGCTTTACTTTACTGTACTTTACTTCAGTAGTTATTTTGCTAGATAACCCCGTTATGTCGTGGTGATCAATGCTGCTAGATGTTTAAACATGCCAGATAATCTTGCTACGACATGATGATTAATAATGCTAGATAGGTATGCTATGCCATGCTTGATTCATGTTTTCCTGTTAATTCCATGCCATGTTTAGAATAAATTCTTGCATAGCATAGGGCTTGCTTTGTCATCTGCTTGTTTGGATGCTATGTATTTGGTTGTCTTGCGAGTACATTCAAAGTACTCACCTGGCCTTGCACGTGGCCAGTTGCAGGAGAAGATTCGTCGTGCTAGATCGTAACCCAGCCAGTCCTGTGAGTTGTGGAGCCCAGCCAGAGACGTCGTTGCCGCTGAACCAAGACCTTCGCTGCCATCTTAGTTAGCCTTGGAACTATGTAATATTGTTGTAAGCAACAGTATTGGAATACTCCATTCTATTTAATAAAGCCATTTTGTGCCTGGAATTGCTGTATCATGTCTTTGACGTGCGCCAGGCCTTATCCTGGGGCTGGCGTGCGTCGGCCCTCTATCGGGGTGCCACATTATTGCATTACCATCATTGTCTTCAAGCATGTCGTATATTATGCTCGTACCATTATTGCTTCTTAACTCGAAGACTTTGTTCCACAATAGTACGCTTGCTTGATTACATATCTACCGAGCCTTATTTCCGCTGCTGTGATTGGGATAAATTCAATACTTTTGCAAGAAATTTTGAATCTCCCATTCACCCCCCTCTGGTCGATATACTCACTGTAACACCCTGGTTTTTTGCCTTTTTTTCTTTTTGATTTATTTGGTTTTTGCTCTGATTTTCTTTTGGAGTGGTTCTATGGCCTTGCAACCTGGGAGATCATCATCATTTCTTCTCTGAAGTGACTCATCATTCTTAAATCTTTCCCAAGATCATGTCACTTCTTGACCAAACCCTAAAATTCTTTTCTAAGGAATATTCCTTTTTCTATTAAAGGAATAACCCTATTTGTCCTAGGTTGTGAAGCAACCTATATTTCTATCACTCCCAAAATTCCCAAATAATTCTCATAATTTCTTTGGGTCATATATTGCCCAAATATGCCCAAACTTTCCTTTCCTAGCCCAAAAATAATTCCCCAATATTTATTCTTCATTTATGTCCAGTGTGGTTTTCTGTGAAGGAAGTGCCACCTATCCTTTCTTGATTTCTCCCAAACTTTTTGGGCATGCTATCTCATCCAAATCATTGCTCCATGACAAAATTCAGCTCCATTTTCCTAGTGAATCTTCCTCAGCAATTTTTCAAAGTTTCTGTCAAACTGAAGCCATTGTGAAGGAAGTACTAGCTAGGAGTACCCAAATGAGTTGAAATTTTTCATGCCTCTTCATGTGCTCATATTATCACACTCCTCAAATTTTCAGACTCATCCAATCAACTATGTGAGCACACCTTCAAATCTTTGATTCTGCTAATATTTTCAGGTTATGAAGCAAGTATATTTTATATCGCTTCATTAATTCTGAGAAATTACCAGATCATGATCCTATCTATATAACCTCTCTCCACCAAATTTGGGATAATTTAAGCAATCCAATTTCTCTCCAAAATTATTTCAAGTTTCTGGACAGAGAGGATGTCTGTGCAGTACCATTTTGGCAAGTCCATTTGGTATGAAATTTTTACAGCATCTTGATATGTCCATATCATCTGTCCTTGCCAAATTTCAGCTCAAGTTGATACTCCATGTGAGTGCATCATCCACACCTTGATTCTGTACCATAATGGAAGTTGCAAAGCAACTATGTCTAATTTTGGTCCATTTCCTTACAAAACCCCTAGGATGATAGTCCTTCTTGTGCTAAACCTCCCAGACATCACATTTGGCCCTTAGCATCTTTGTGTTGATCACAGTAACATGATCAAGTTTGCTATAGCAAACTTTCCCCGAAGCCTGCCATCTCTCAGTGGCTCCTTCTCTATATAATTCACTCCTGGGCAGCCTTAGGGAGCAAGGACTAGCCTCCAGACAAGGTTTGCCAGCCCCTGTTGTCCTCCCCGTGACATGTCGCGTGGTGACCGCGTTGGATTTTGCCTACGCATGCGCTCTTCTCGCTGTGGCCGTGTCCAGAACATCGTTTTGCTTCGGGCCCCTCTCTCCGGCGATCCTCGCGCGTCCTCTGGTGCCGACCACCCTCCTCCTTCTTCCACCTCACTCCTATGGACCCCCTTCCCCTGCTAGCTGCTCGCCGGATCGAGCCAAAGCGACGGCCATGAGCACACTATGGCCGACCGCTTCTGTTGCCGCCCCATCTTCTTCCTCCCCGTGCTCCTAGCGTCGCCTCTGCCCGTGTGTAACACCCCTGTGTAATAAGCACTGTGACATAATGATAATCTTGCCAAGTCATGACCATTTGCAGTGCCAAGTCACATGGGTTAAGTATTCAATACAAATTCAACTCTGAAAATCAACTCAATTTCCAAAGTGAAATATGAAGTTGACCAAGCCTTATGGGAAAATTATTCAAAACTTTGCAAATATTCCAGAAGCACTCATAAAATTATCACCAATAATATTTGGATTAAATACAAGACTCAAACCATATGAAACAGCAACAAAACAGCAATATACAACACATTTAAAATCATATCATTTTCAAATGAAGTCCAAATTCACCCAAACCAATTTTTGGGGAAAGCTTACACTGCACATTAATATTTGAGCCTAGTCTCATATTTTACAAAAAGGCTAAAGCGGCCTAACTAATTCAAAACAGAGAATAAATAAAGAGAAATGTAAAACAGAAAAGGAATAAGTCAAAAGAGGCCGGAGCCACTTACCTGGCCACTGGGCCGAGCCCAGCTGGCCCAGCAGCGGCCTCGTCTACCTGCTCCCGTCGCCGTGTCGTCGTCTCCAGGGTCGCCTTGCCTCCACCGCCCGCTGCTCGCCACCGCACCAGAGCAGGTGGGTGAGGGAATAAGGGCGCCCCAAGCCCTCTTGACTGGACTCCCTCGCCACTTCTTATTTCCCCTCTCTTTCCCTCGAACGCGCCCGCCTCGCAGATCCTCTCTGACCGAGCGCGCTCGCTGCCGCTGCTCCGTCAGCCTCGCGGCCACCGGTGCCCGTGTGCTTTCCCGACTAGTCTGGTGGACTCGCCGCCATCTCCTTCTTCCACTGGTGATCTCAGGCGAGGCCGGGGAGCTGAGCAGCCGCCGTCTGCCTTCGTTCCCCATCTCCGGCCACCATGGACGCCGCCGCTGAATTCGACTTCCCTCTGCGCTCCCATTCCCCGAAGGGCCTCCATGTGCCTGCACTATAAGCTACGCCCCCTCTACTCTCCGTCCGTGCTTCGTTCCGCGTCCATAGTCAGCTACCGACGACGCGCCACCATTGCCGTGCTCCGGCGCCGCCGGTAGGCTCAAAGCCATCGCTATAGCGCACCTCATGCCGCGCTAGTGGCACCACCGAGCTTCTGGTGGTCACACGCGTCATTCGCAGGCACTAGCTTGGCTCGGGCGAGCCCCTATGCTCGAACCCGAGCATGACCGAGTTTTTGTCGCCGCCGAAGTGGACGCCGCCGTCATGTTAGGCCTCCCTGTCCGTTCCGACACCGTAGATGGACGCGGCGTTGAGCAACCGTTCGAACGCAACAAGAAACGCGCAAAACGGTCCATCGTAGCGGAATCCCGACGCTCTCCGGCGAAGGACCGTCGTGAACGCGCTCACCGGAGCTCTCCGGCGCCGGCGATGACCTGTCCTGGCTGGGCCCCGCCTTCGAGAGGCTGACAGCGGGCCCCGCGGGCCCCTTTGACTGAGTTAGCGCGGGCCACTGTCGCTAACATGTGGGACCCGCGTGGTTTAAACATTTAAAAAAATAGATAAACGTTTAATTAAATAATAGATAATTAGACTACTAATCACCCACTGTCTAGTAGGCCCCACCTCTATTTAAACTGTAATTAGATTAATTTAATCCTAGTTAACTACTGTGAGGATGACAGGTGGGTCCCCCTGGACCCACCGGTCATATTTGACTCTGGTCAGCCGGTTTGACTTGCTGACGTCACTGCTGACGTCATATTTCAATTTCTGTTAAAATTAAATAATTCCAGAAAATGCCAAAATCTTTAGAAATTCATAGAAAATAAACCGTAGCTCGGATGGAAAAACTTAAAACATGAAAGTTGCTCAAAACGACGAGACGAAGCCGGATATGCGGTCTGTTCGTCCGTCACACGTCCCTAACTATCCGAACATGGAACCGATCCCCTCCGGTCATCTGTGCGACAAATGTCCGGAACCGGGAAAACATTCCCGGATGGATTCCTCCTTCCTCGCTGACATGCAACCTTACGTTAGGACACACCCGACGCTGCATATTGTCATGTCATACATTGTGTAGCACTTGTTTGCTTTATATTTATACTGTTTCGTCCCCCTCTTCTCTCTTGATAGAGCCCGGTGCCGACGCAGCTCCGGTGATTGGTTGCACTTCTGACGACCTTGCCTTTGCTGCCGAGCAACCAGGCAAGCCCCCCCTTTGATCATCCCGATATCGCCTATTCTATTTTCTCATGCTTGCATTAGAATTTGCTACTGATACTGTTATCCTATATCTGCTGCATAGCCTGATTATTGTAACCTGCTGTTGATACCTTACTGTTCATCCTAAACTGCTTAGTATAGTTTGGGTAGAGCCCCACTAGTGACCCCCACTTTATCCCGACTGCCCCGCTGGAGTTTCAGAAGACCCGACCAACGGGATCGAAGATCAGACCCCTGGCACCGCACCTCACTTCCTCTTCGTTGCTCGACACTACTGGGTTACTATCGAGTGCCGAGGGTGATACCTCGTCAGCACTTCTGATGATAACCTTGTAGGTTAGCTAATCGGTCATGGTAAGCGAGGGTGATTCCTCCTACACCACCCTCGATAACGACTAAGTCGAGCAACACCTCACGTGTGGACCTCGAGGGTGATGCCTCTTACGTCCATCTTGATGTTACATCAGGTGGGAGTCCAACGAGGGTGATGCCTCGGATTCCCCTTGATACGGTGACCACACGGATGCCTTACATTATTGTTGATACTGATACTTGAGAAGGCGGGTCGACCCTGAGGGGTACCCGCGGATGATGGATAGTTACCCGTGAGTTATTCCACGAGGCGCGGCCGGGCATTCTTAGCCCTTGCAGCAAGTCCTCGAGACGGGGCGACGGGGTCACATCTTTCATGAGTCTCTGCTCGTTACCGCAAGCCACTAGGACACTACGATTTGGATATATGATCTGAGCCGGCCTCTGGTCGGATAGCACTAACCATCACGTGGGCATAGTATGGGCGTTCTGCACCGTAGCATCAGCCGAAAGCTTTGTCAGACGTCCAGTTCAGCATTGCGGCCGGGCTGGGCCGGCACCATCCGGTAGTGGTGGAGCCTGGTTCGCCCTGCACGCAACGACCCGGAGGGCGAGGGGCGATGGCCCAAGACCCCCTTGCGCTTAGGAGGTAGACCGGCGGGGACCTCTCTGCTGAGCTGTAGGTAGGGTTGCGGTGTATTGTTTGGCCGAGGCCGGGCATGACCCAGGAAAGTGTGTCCGGCCGGAGTTAATCGAGCGTGGTGGGTAAGTTGGTGCACCCCTGCAGGAAAGAACACATCTATCGATAGCCGGTCCTATGGTATAGGACACTCGGAGTTGTATCCTGATCGGTACAGCTAGAATTGAGATGATACCTGGATATGTGGCTCCGGGATCGCTTTCTCACAGGGAGACAAGAAAGGATCTCTGGGCGAGACTGTTGCTTGCTACTACCACTAATACTTTATACTATGTTGCTCTGTACTCCTCTATATGCTGCAAGACGCTCGAAGATGCTTGAAGATGCTGAAGATGCTAGTCTTCGAAAGGACTAGGCCTTCTCTCTATTCTGGCATTTCTGCAGCCCAGTCCACATATACAGCCATCCCTTGATAATGTTGCATATGTAGTGTAGATCCTTGCTTGCTGAGTACTTCGCAGTACTCACGGTTGCTTTGCTTTCCTTTATCTACCTTATCAGCTGTCGTAACCGGATGATGGAGCCCCTGAGACCGCTGCCCCGCCGTCGACTATTTCTACCACCCCGAGGACGACTACTACTTCGAGTTGGCTGTCGACCAGGAGTAGGTTCGGAGGGTCCTAGGCAGGAGGCCTACGCCTTTCGATCGTAGTGTTTTATTTTTGCCCCGCCTTTTTAAAGGCCTTTCTGTTTTCTTTTATATCTGTACTCAGATATCTGATGCTTCCGCTGACGCTTGTATGCCATCGAGCTATGTATTCGAGCCCTCGAGGCCTTGGCTTGTAATATAAAGCTTGTATGACTTTATTTATGTTTTAGACTTGTGTTGTGATATCTTCAAGTGAGTCCTTAGGCTTGATCGTGTGCATTTGCGTGTATGATTAGTGCATGATTAAGCCGGGGCGTCACAGGTTGGTATCAGAGCCAAGTTTCGATCTTGGGACCTGTGGGTTATGGGCCCACGTCGCCAATTGGGTGGTATTAGGATCTTTTACTCCTCGACCTTTACTCTGGGACTCTACTCTCTCTTCTATTCGGGTTAAAAATTTTACTAACTCCAACATTAGGTTCTCGTGATCACATCCACCCGGAGTTCTGAAGTTATCCCCCCTTGCTTCAAGATTGAGGGCCAGGTTCTGCTTACAGGATCCTCTTATCGAGGGCACCCTGTGTTGTCACTTGCAGATTCCTCGCTCCTACAGTTTTCTCCGACGTTGATGTAGCCTTCACTATGTCTCGTTGTGTACTTCCTTACCGCGTGCCTGTGCACCGCCTAGCTTGTCTAGTTGTGTGCGTATCCGAACTCCTATCGCCGTTTGTGTCCAACTCTGTGCATCGTTCTGTATGTCTTTAATGACTACTAATATGCACCTGATGCCTCCTTGTTCATTACTCATGTTACGTCATGAATGACCTCTTACACCTGCAATTTTGCTTGCTAAACTGCCCCTGTTGATTTGGCAGGATGGCTGACGATCCTCCTCCTCCTCCTTATATTGCCGCAATGATGCAGCAGTTCGAATTGAACCGTCAGCTCAATGAGAGTCTGGTTAAACGTTTGGAACGCAACGAGGCTCGTCAGGAGCCTGGACCGATCTCACTGTCAGAATTTGTTTGCCTCAACCCGTCTATTTTTCGCAATCCCACCAATCCTGTGGATGCTGATGATTGGCTGCGTGACATCCAGTTCGAGATGGAGTCAGCTAATGTGGCCCCTGACAGTTACGTCACCTTTGCGACATTTCACTTGAAGGGTCCCGCTGCTCAATGGTGGGAAAGCCACAAGGATACATTGCCTCCAGAGACTGTAACCACTTGGCAGGAATTTCAGTCAGCTTTTCATGCACAGTACATTCCATGAGGTCTGATCGACCAGAAGAAGCAGGAGTTCCGCAAACTCTCACAGGGCAAAATGACTCTGAATGAATATCAGAGGGAATTTCTTGAATTATCCCGCTATGCTAAAGATGACGTCGACACCGACGCCCGCAAGCAGGAGAAATTCCGTGAAGGACTGCGTTCCGATATACAGCTCGCACTTCTTGTCCATGATTGTGAGGACTTTGCGACGCTTGTCAGTCAAGCCTACCGAGTTGAAACTAGTCTGGCTAAGTATCAGGAGTCGCTCAAACGCACTCGTGAAGTAGGCTCATCTTCGGGGCAGCCTGTTCAGAAGCGTTGAGTGTGGATTCCGCACAACGTTCATCACCGACCTGCTCCAACACCAAGGCCGTCTTATGTTGCACCTCGTCTGCCTCCACCGCCGAGACAGCTAACGACTCACGGTGGACAGCCAAATGATGAGGCTCCTCCCCATAATGATGGTTTATGCCGCAAGTGTGGACAGCCAGGGCACCGTGCTCTCAACTGTCTCCAGGGTCAGCCGCAGGATTCGACGTGTCGACCTGTTGACAGTAGGAAGGGCCGTCGAAACCACCCTAGCAGAAAATGTAATGCTAGACCACCTGCTATGAATAGTGGTCAAGTCACCCATGTCAAAATGGAAGAAGCTCGAGGGTCCCCTAAAATCGTGATGGGAACTCTTCCAGTTAATTCAGTGGCAGCTTCTGTTCTCTTTGACTCCGGAGCATCACATTCCTTTGTGTCACAGCAATTTGCACAATTGCATGAGTTAACCATGAGCTCATTACCCACTCCAATGCAGATTAGTACTCCCCGTTCCAGGTGGCAAACCAAGATGGTAAGTCACAATAATCAGATCAGAATTGAAGGATTGATGTTCTCTGCTTCCCTTATTTCTCTTGGACCTTCCGACATTGACATCATCCTTGGCATGGATTGGTTGACAGGGAATAAAGCTTTGATTGATTGCGCTACTAAGACAGTCCGGCTCACCCACCCTTCTGGCCAGAAAGTACAGTACTCAGCTCGAACAGTTCAGAATGCCGAGAATCAGATATATGTTTTGAATGCATTAAATGCTTCACCTCTTGAAGGCATCGAGAACATTCCAGTTGTTCATGATTTTCAAGATGTCTTTCCAAAAGAACTTCCAGGAATTCCCCCTGCTAGAGCTGTCGAGTTTGTCATCGACTTGAAGCCTGGCACTACCCCTATTGTGAAGCGTCCTTATAAGATGCCTCCGCACCACCTTCTCGAGCTCAAGGAAGAGATCGACAAGTCGCTTAAGAAAGGTTTCATCCGCCCCAGTTCTTCTGCTTGGGGAGCACCTTCCCTCTTTGTCAAGAAGAAGGATGGCACAAATCGGTTGGTTCAAGATTACCGACCTATCAACCAAGCAACAATTCAGAACAAGTATCCACTTCCCAGAATCAACGATCTGTATGATCAACTTGCTGGTTCCTCAGTATTCTCTAAGCTTGATTTGAGATTGGGATACCACCAGATCCGAGTTCGTGAAGAGGATATTCCGAAGACAGCATTCGTTACTCGCTATGGTTCTTATGAGTACACTATCATGTCTTTCGGTCTGACTAATGCTCCAGCTACCTTCTCCCGGTTAATGAATTACATATTCATGGATTATCTCGACAAATTCGTCGTGGTATATCTGGATGATATTCTTGTTTATTCAAAGAATGAAGAAGAACATGCCGAACATCTTCGGCTTGTACTGGAGAAGTTGCGTGAACACCAACTGTATGCCAAGTATTCCAAATGTGAGTTCTGGCTTTCTGAAGTAACCTACCTTGGACATGTAATCTCCAAGGATGGCATAGCTGTTAACCCAGAACGAGTTCAAGCTATTCTGGACTGGGATCCTCCGAAGAACGTCAAGCAAGTAAGAAGTTTTCTCGGCCTTGCAAGCTATTGTCGTCGCTTTGTCGAGAATTTCTCAAAGATTGCTAAGCCTTTGACTGATCTGCTCCACAAAGGCGTTAAGTTTGAATGGACAGAAAAATGTCAGGAAAGTTTTCAAACACTCAAAGACAAGCTGACATCTGCCCCACTACTTGCTCCTCCAGATTCTCGCAAAGATTTTGTGATCTATTGCGATGCCTCCCGTGAAGGATTAGGCTGTGTCCTAATGCAAGAACGTAAAGTGATTGCCTATGGCTCTCGTCAATTGCGTCCACATGAAGAGAATTATCCGGTACATGATCTAGAGCTAGCTGCTGTCATCTATGCACTGCAGTTGTGGCGACAATACCTCCTCGGTAATCGTTGCGAGATCTACACAGATCATAAAAGTCTGAAGTACTTGTTCACTCAGCCATCTTTAAACCTCCGACAGCAAAGATGGATGGAGACCATTGCGGACTTTGATTTGGGTATTTCTTATACCCCTGGCAAGGCTAATGTAATGGCTGATGCATTGAGCCGTAAATCCTATTGCTGTGAACTTGAAGTCCAGCTAGAGCAACCACTTCTATATGAAGAGCTTCGAAAGCTAAATATCAAGATAGTTCCTCAAGGATACCTAAAAACATTGGTTGTTGAACCAGACCTTGAGAAGGCTGTTAAGAATGCACAAGCTAAAGATGCTGAAGTTGGTCTGATGAAGAAAGATCTTCACCTGGAAAAGTACAGGGATTTCTCGCTGTCTGAAGATGGAACCTTGTACTTCAGAGACCGCATTGTGGTACCTTGCTTCGAGCTTATGACTGACAGGGTCATGAAGGAGGCACATGATACACCGCTGTCTATTCATCCGGGTAGCACCAAGATGTATCGTGATCTTCGTCAAAGGTACTGGTGGTCTAGAATGAAGCAGGATATTGCTCGATATGTTGCTGAATGTGACCTTTGCCGTCGCGTTAAGGCAGAACATCAGAAACCTGCTGGAATTCTGCAACCACTCCCTATTCCTTTATGGAAATGGGATAAGGTTCAAATGGATCTCATTACTGGCCTTCCCAAGTCATAGAAGGGTCACGATGCTATTCTTGTCGTCGTCGACCAACTCTCCAAGGTTGCACATTTTCTACCTGTCAAGGAGACGATCACTGCTAGTCAGTTAGCAGAGCTGTACATCTCCAGAATCGTTTCACTCCACGGTATCCCGAAGGAGATTAGTTCGGACCATGGCAGTCTATTCACCTCCAAATTCTGGGAAAGTTTCCAGGAAGCTATGGGAACTCATATCACCTGGAGTTCAGCTTATCATCCTCAATCCCAAGGCCAAGTCGAACGAGTAAATCAAGTGCTTGAAGACATGCTGCGAGCTTGTGTTATTTCTTTCGGCAAGAAGTGGGAAGAATCTCTTCCGTATGTGGAATTCTCTTATAACAACAGCTATCAAGCCAGCTTGAAAATGGCCCCCTTCGAAGTACTATATGGACGTAAGTGTCGAACCCCTCTGAATTGGTCAGAAACTGGGGAACGACCGCTCGTGGGTCCGGATATTATTCAACACGCAGAAGAACAAGTCCGCATTGTCCGAGAAAATCTCAAGGCGGCCCAAGACCGCCAGAAGAGCAACTACGATCGCAAACGATGGGGTTTGACTTATCAACCTGGTGATCAAGCTTATCTGCGTGTCACTCCCATGAAGGGCACCCATCGTTTTGGAATCAAGGGCAAGTTAGCTCCACGCTACATTGGTCCTTTTCGCATTGTTGCCAGACATGGTCAGGTGGCATATAAATTGGAGTTACCACCGCAATTCTCTCATAACCACGACGTCTTCCATGTGTTGCAACTTCGTAAATGCTTCAAGGAATCTCCGCATCGCGCAGTGGATCACGAGATGCTCGAATTGCAAGATGATCTATCTTATAAGGAGCATCCCATCCGCATTCTTGATGAAGCTGAACGTCGAACTCGCCAGAAGACGACTAAGTTCCTGAAAGTGCAGTGGTCAAATCATACCCAAGATGAAGCCACTTGGGAACGCGAGGATCATCTTCGCAAGGAATACCCCGACCTCTTTCCTTCTACCTCCTGAATTCTCGGGACGAGAATTTCTTTTAGTGGAGGAGAATTGTAACACCCCTGTGTAATAAGCACTGTGACATAATGATAATCTTGCCAAGTCATGACCATTTGCAGTGCCAAGTCACATGGGTTAAGTATTCAATACAAATTCAACTCTGAAAATCAACTCAATTTCCAAAGTGAAATATGAAGTTGACCAAGCCTTATGGGAAAATTGTTCAAAACTTTGCAAATATTCCAGAAGCACTCATAAAATTATCACCAATAATATTTGGATTAAATACAAGACTCAAACCATATGAAACAGCAACAAAACAGCAATATACAACACATTTAAAATCATATCATTTTCAAATGAAGTCCAAATTCACCCAAACCAATTTTTGGGGAAAGCTTACACTGCACATTAATATTTGAGCCTAGTCTCATATTTTACAAAAAGGCTAAAGTGGCCTAACTAATTCAAAACAGAGAATAAATAAAGAGAAATGTAAAACAGAAAAGGAATAATTCAAAAGAGGCCGGAGCCACTTACCTGGCCACTGGGCCGAGCCCAGCTGGCCCAGCAGCGGCCTCGTCTACCTGCTCCCGTCGCCGTGTCGTCGTCTCCAGGGTCGCCGTGCCTCCACCGCCCGCTGCTCGCCACCGCACCAGAGCAGGTGGGCGAGGGGATAAGGGCGCCCCGAGCCCTCTCGACTGGACTCCCTCGCCACTTCTTCTTTCCCCTCTCTTTCCCTCGAACGCGCCCGCCTCGCAGATCCTCTCTGACCGAGTGCGCTCGCCGCCGCTGCTTCGTCAGCCTCGCGGCCACCGGCGCCCGTGTGCTTTCCCGACTAGTCTAGTGGACTCGCCGCCGTCTCCTTCTTCCACTGGTGATCTCAGGCGAGGCCGGGGAGCTAAGCAGCCGCCGTCTGCCTTCGTTCCCCATCTCCGGCCACCGTGGACGCCGCCGCCGAATTCGACTTCCCTCTGCGCTCCTGTTCCCCGAAGGGCCTCCGTGTGCCTGCACTGTAAGCTACGCCCCCTCTACTCTCCGTCCGTGCTTCGTTCCGCGTCCATAGTCAGCTACCGACAACGCGCCGCCATTGCCGTGCTCCGGCGCCGCCGGCAGGCTCATAGCCATCGCTATAGCGCACCTCACGCCATGTTAGTGGCACCACCGAGCTTCTGGTGGTCACATGCGTCTTTCGCAGGCACCAGCTTGGCTCGGGTGAGCCCCTATGCTCGAACCCGAGCATGACCGAGTTTCTGTCACCGCCGAAGTGGACGCCGCCGTCACGTTAGGCCTCCCCTGTCCGTTCCGACACCGTAGATGGACGCGGCGTTGAGCAACCGTTCGAACGCAACAAGAAACGCGCAAAACGGTCCATCGTAGCGGAATCCCGACGCTCTCCGGCGAAGGACCGTCGCGAACGCGCTCACCGGAGCTCTCCGGCACCGGCGATGACCTGTCCCGGCTGGGCCCCGCCTTCGAGAGGCTGACAGCGGGCCCCGTGGGCCCCTTTGACTGAGTCAGCGTGGGTCACTGTCGCTGACATGTGGGACCCGCGTGGTTTAAACATTTAAAAAAATAGATAAACGTTTAATTAAATAATAGGTAATTAGACTACTAATCACCCACTGTCTAGTAGGCCCCACCTCTATTTAAACTGTAATTAGATTAATTTAATCCTAGTTAACTACTGTGAGGATGACAGGTGGGTCCCCCTGGACCCACCGGTCATATTTGACTCTGGTCAGCCGGTTTGACTTGCTGACGTCACTGCTGACATCATATTTCAATTTCTGTTAAAATTAAATAATTCCAGAAAATGCCAAAATCTTTAGAAATTCATAGAAAATAAACCGTAGCTCGGATGGAAAAACTTAAAACATGAAAGTTGCTCAGAACGACGAGACGAAGCCGGATGCGCGGTTCGTTCGTCCGTCACACATCCCTAACTATCCGAACATGGAACTGATCCCCTCCGGTCATCTGTTCGACAAATGTCCGGAACCGGGAAAACATTCCCGGATGGATTCCTCCTTCCTCGGTGACATGCAACCTTACGTTAGGACACACCCGACGCTGCATATTGTCATGTCATATATTGTGTAGCACTTGTTTGCTTTATATTTATACTATTTCCTCCCCCTCTTCTCTCTCGATAGAGCCCGGTGCCGACGCAGCTCCGGTGATTGGCTGCACTTCTGATGACCTTGCCTTTGCCGCCGAGCAACCAGGCAAGCCCCCCCTTTGATCATCCCGATATCGCTTATTCTATTTTCTCATGCTTGCATTAGAATTTGCTACTGATACTGTTATCCTATATCTGCTGCATAGCCTGATTATTGTAACCTGCTGTTGATACCTTACTGTTCATCCTAAACTGCTTAGTATAGTTTGGGTAGAGCCCCACTAGTGACCCCCTCTTTATCCCGACTGCCCTGCTGGAGTTTCAGAAGACCCGACCAACTGGATCGAAGATCAGACCCCTGGCACCGCACCTCACTTCCCCTTCGTTGCTCGACACTACTGGGTTACTATCGAGTGCCGATGGTGATACCTCGTCAGCACTTCTGATGATAACCTTGTAGGTTAGCTAATCGGTCGTGGTAAGCGAGGGTGATTCCTCCTACACCACCCCCGATAACGACTAAGTCGAGCAACACCTCACGTGTGGACCTCGAGGGTGATGCCTCTTACGTCCATCTTGATGTTACATCAGGTGGGAGTCCAACGAGGGTGATGCCTCGGATTCCCCTTGATACGGTGACCACACGGATGCCTTACATTATTGTTGATACTGATACTTGAGAAGGCGGGTCGACCCTGAGGGGTACCCGCGGATGATGGATAGTTACCCGTGAGTTATTCCACGAGGCGTGGCCGGGAATTCTTAGCCCTTGCAGCAAGTCCTCGAGACGGGGCGACGGGGTCACATCTTTCGTGAGTCTCTGCTCGTTACCGCAAGCCACTAGGACACTACGATTTGGATATATGATCTGAGCCGGCCTCTGGTCGGATAGCACAAACCATCACGTGGGCATAGTATGGGCGTTCTGCACCGTAGCATCAGCCGAAAGCTCTGTCAGACGTCCAGTTCAGCATTGCGTCCGGGCTGGGCCGGCACCATCCGGTAGTGGTGGAGCCTGGTTCGCCCTGCACGCAACGACCCGGAGGGCGAGGGGCGATGACCCAAGACCCCCTTGCGCTTAGGAGGTAGACCGGCGGGGACCTCTCTGCTGAGCTGTAGGTAGGGTTGCGGTGTATCGTTTGGGCGAGGCCGGGCATGACCCAGGAAAGTGTGTCCGACCGGAGTTTATCAAGCGTGGTGGGTAAGTTGGTGCACCCCTGCAGGGAAGAACACATCTATCGATAGCCGGTCCTATGGTAAAGGACACTCGGAGTTGTATCCCGATCGGTACAGCTAGAATTGAGATGATACCTGGATATGTGGCTCCGGGATCGCTTTCTCGCAGGGAGACAAGGAAGGATCTCTGGGCGAGACTGTTGCTTGCTACTACCACTACTACTTTATACTATGTTGCTCTGTACTCCTCTATATGCTGCAAGACGCTCGATGATGCTTGAAGATGCTAGTCTTCGAAAGGACTAGGCCTTCTCTCTATTCTGGCATTTCTGCAGCCCAGTCCACATATACAGCCATCCCTTGATAATGTTGCATATGTAGTGTAGATCCTTGCTTGCTGAGTACTTCGCAGTACTCACGGTTGCTTTGCTTTCCTTTTTCTACCTTATCAGCTGTCGTAACCGGATGACGGAGCCCCTGAGACCGCTGCCCCGCCGTCGACTATTTCTACCACCCCGAGGACGACTACTACTTCGAGTTGGCTGTCGACCAGGAGTAGGTTCGGAGGGTCCTAGGCAGGAGGCCTATGCCTTTTGATCGTAGTGTTTTATTTTTGCCCCGCCTTTTTAAAGGCCTTTCTGTTTTCTTTTATATCTGTACTCAGATATCTGATGCTTCCGCTGACGCTTGTATGCCATCGAGCTATGTATTCGAGCCCTCGAGGCCCTGGCTTGTAATATAAAGCTTGTATGACTTTATTTATGTTTTAGACTTGTGTTGTGATATCTTCAAGTGAGTCCTTAGGCTTGATCATGTGCATTTGCGTGTATGATTAGTGCACGATTAAGCCAGGGCGTCACACCGTGAACCTCCCTGTTACGCTCCCGTCGCCTACCGTCGAGCTCGCTTGCGTGCCCACGCGTCCGCGGCTCCGGCCATGCGTCCGCGGCGGCGGCCAGCGCGGCACCTCCTCCCCTCGGCTATTTAAGCCGCCCCGGCCGCGTCTCTCCTCACCATCCACTCTCTCTCATTCCCAGTAGTGCCCCCGACCACTCAAGCTAGCTCATGGACGCCTCGAGCCCTCCAATGGCCACCTCGGCCGCCGACGGTCTCTGCTCAAATCCGAGCGAGCCCAAGCCCCTCCCTCCATTCCATCACCACCATAGCACCACTCAGATCCCGGCGGGCCTCCTCTGCTCTTCAGCCCCTCCTCCGGTGCACCGGAGTGCCGTGTCCCTCCTCGCCCGACCACCACCGTCCACCGGCGTCAAGGCCATCTTCGTCTCGGGCCACCCCGCCGGCAGTGGATGGGATCAGTGTGTGCGTCTCGCCGCGCTGAGCTCATCCATGGGTTGAGCGCCATGGGAGACGGTCTGGAGCTCCGGCAATCAACGTCGGGAGCCGCCCCTCTCCTCTGCCTGGCGCGCTCGTCGGCCTCTACACGTTGACCCGGCCAGCCCGCTGACGTGGATTAGTGGAAGCGTATTCCCAAGAATACGTTTTCCCTAAATGAAAGCGTAAACTAGTGCGGCTATGGGAAAAAATGGGCTTTCTTATCTGGAAAGCATATTTAAGCAAAGGCGCGTTCTGTTTTTCCAGCCGAGGGCCTGTTTGTGATGATTTTAATTACAGATGGGTCCCTGGCAGAAAAACCTTTATAACTTTTTGCTCACAACTCCAAATGAGGTGATTCCAAAGCCCACTTCTTCGTCTCGTCGAGCCCGTTCTATTGGTATCATTTTCACGATGTTGTCACATTCTGAAAATGACCATTATGCCCTTGCCCTTATTCATCCCCCTCCGAGAGAGAACGTTTTCCGGCGATTCTTTCCGCGAGCTCCTCGCACTTCTTCCCGGTGAATCCATTTCCCCCAGGCAAGCCACACCCTCCATTTGCATGATTGCAATGCAATGCCATGGTTTAAGTTATTTAAACTTGCTTAAAATTTGCATTAGCTACATATGATTTGTTCATGGCATTTCTTGGAGTGATATGTTGATCTTGCTGATACGTCCATTTTGCATCATGTTTACCTACTGTTATTTATAATGTTTTTATGCATAATAATGCTTTTTGGAGTAATTCTAATGCCTTTTCTCACATAATATGCAAGGTATACACAAAGAGGGAGAATTCCGGCAGCTGCAAATCTGGACCTGAAAAAGCTACGTCAGGCTACCTATTCTGCACAACTCCAAATGAGCTGAAACTTCACGAGGATTTTTTATGGAATAAATAAGAAATATTGGAGCAAATAACTACTGGAGGGGGGCCACCTGGTGAGCACAAGACACCAGGGCGCGCCAGGCCCCCCAGGCGCGCCCTGGTGGGTTGTGCTCAGCCGAGCCCACCTCCGGTGCCCATCTTCTGGTATATAAGTCATTTTGACCTAGAAAAAAATCAGGAGAGGACTTTCGGGATGAAGCACCGCCGTCTCGAGGCAGAACTTGGGCAGGAGCATTTTTGCCCTCCGGCGGAGCGATTCCGCCGGGGGAACTTCCCTCCCGGAGGGGGAAATCATCGTCATCATCATCACCAACAACTCTCCCATCTTGGGGAGGGCAATCTCCATCAACATCTTCAACACCACCATCTCCTCTCAAACCCTAGTTCATCTCCCGTGTTCAATCTTTGTACCGGAACTATAGATTGGTACTTGTGGGTGACTAGTAGTGTTGATTACATCTTGTAGTTGATTACTATATGGTTTATTTGGTGGAAGATTATATGTTCAGATCCATTAGGCTATTTAATACCCCTCTGATCTTGAGCATGATTATCATTTGTGAGTAGTTACTTTTGTTCTTGAGGTCACGGGAGAAATCATGTTGCAAGTAATCATGTGAACTTGATATGTGTTCGATATTTTGATGATATGTATGTTGTGATTCCCTTAGTGGTGTCATGTGAACGTCGACTACATGACACTTCACCATATTTGGGCCTAAGGGAATGCATTGTGGAGTAGTTATTAGATGATGGGTTGCGAGAGTGACAGAAGCTTAAACCGCGCTATTCCGTAAGGGACCGATTGGATCCAAAAGTTTAATGCTATGGTTAGAATTTATTCTTAATACTTTTCTCGTAGTTGCGGATGCTTGCGAGGGGGTTAATCATAAGTAGGAGGTTTGTTCAAGTAAGAACAGCACCTAAGCACCGGTCCACCCACATACCAAATTATCAAAGTAGCGAACACGAATCGAACCAACATGATGAAAGTGACTAGATGAAATTCCCGTGTACCCTCAAGAACACTTTGCTTATCATAAAAGACCGTTTTGACCTGTCCTTTACCTCAAAAGGATTGGGCTACCTTGCTGCACTTTTGTTACTACTATTTTTACTTGCTCGTTACAAATTATCTTGCTATTAAACTACTCTCTACTTACAATTTCAGTGCTTGCAGATATTACCTTACTGAAAACCGCTTGTCATTTCCTTCTGCTCCTCGTTGGGTTCGACACTCTTACTTATCGAAAGGACTATGATTGATCCCCTATACTTGTGGGTCATCAAGGCTCTTTTCTGGCGCCGTTGCCGGGGAGTGAAGCGCTCTTGGTAAGTGGAAATTGGTAAGGAAAATTTATTACTACGTGCTGAAATTTATTGTCACTTGTTACTATGGAGAGCAATCCTTTGAGGGGTTTGTTCGGGGTATCTTCACCTTGACCGGAACCACAATTAGATGCCCCTCAACCTACTGCACCTACTGAAAATATTGAATATGAAATTCCTTCGGGTATGATAGAACAACTGCTAGCTAATCCTTATGCAGGAGATGGAACCGAACATCCTGATATGCACTTGATATATGTGGATGAAATTTGTGGATTGTTTAAGCTTGCAGGTTTACCCGGAGATGAATCTAAGAAGAAGGTTTTCCCTTTTTCTTTGAAGGGAAAAGCATTGACATGGTATAGGCTATGCGATGATATTGGATCTTGGAATTGGAATCGAATGAAATTGGAATTCCATCAAAAAAAATTATCCTATGCATCTAGTTCATCGTGATCGGAATTATATATATAGTTTTTGGCCTCGTGAAGGAGAAAGTATCACTCTAGCTTGGGGGAGGCTTAAGTCAATGTTATATTCATGCCCCAACCATGAGCTCTCAAGAGAAATTATTATTCAGAATTTGTATGCTCGGCTTTCTCGTAATGATCAATCCATGCTCAATACTTCTTGTACTGGTTCCTTTATGAAGAAGACTATTGAATTCCGGTGGGATCTTTTAGAAAGAATTAAACGCAACTCTGAAGATTGGGAACTTGACGAAGGTAAAGAGTCAGGTATTGAGCTTAAGTTTGATTATGTTAAATCTTTTATGAATACCGATGCTTTTCAAAAGTTTAGCACTAAATATGGACTTGACTCTGAGATAGTAGCCTCCTTTTGTGAATCTTTTGCTACTCATGTTGATCTCCCTAAGGAGAAGTGGTTTAAATATCACCCACCTATTAAAGAAGAAATTAAAGAACTAGTAATAGCTAAAGATGAAACGATTATCTACAATGTTGACCCAGTTGTTCCTACTGCTTATATTGAAAACCCACCTTTCCCTGATAGGATGAAGGAACATGCTAAAGTCTCAACTGTGGTCAATAAAAGTTATATTAGAACACCTAAACCAGCTGAACAAATCGAGGTAGAACCTAGTGTTGCTATGGTTAAGGATCTCTTGGTCAATAATATTGATGGGCATGTCATTTACTTCGTTGGTGAAGCTGCTAGAATTGCCAAACCCGATGGGAAAGATAAACATAGACCCGTTGTTGGCATGCCTGTTGTCTCAGTTAAAATAGGAGATCACTGTTATCATGGTTTATGTGACATAGGTGCTAGCGTAAGATACCTTATATCAAGAAATTATGAATGACATAGCACCCGCTGAGATAGAAGACATAGATGTTACTATTAAACTTGCTAATAGAGACACCATCACACCACTTGGGATTGTTAGAGATGTTGAAGTCTTGTGTGGGAAAGTAAAATACCCTATTGATTTTCTTGTTCTTGGTTCCCCACAAGATGACTTTTGTCCCATTATCTTTGGTAGACCTTTCTTGAACACCGTTAATGCTAAAATAGATTGTGAGAAACAAACTGTCGGTGTTAGCTTTGGTCATGAGTTTAATTTTTCTAAGTTTAGTAGAAAACCTCATAAGAAAGATTTGCCTAGTAAAGATGAAATTATTGGTCTTGCTTCTATTGTTGTACCCCCTACTGATCCTTTAGAACAATATCTGCTAGACCATGAAAATGATTTACATATGCATGAAAGAAATGAAATAGATAAGATTTTCTTTGAACAACGTCCTCTGCTTAAACACAATTTGCCTATTGAAACTCTAGGAGGTCCTCCTCCACCTAAAGGTGATCCTGTGTTTGAATTAAAACAATTGCCAGACACTTTGAAATATGCTTATCTTGATGAGAAAAAGATATATCCTGTTATTATTAGTGCTAACCTTTCAGAACATGAAGAAGAAAGATTATTGAAAGTTCTAAGGAAGCACCAAGCTGCTATTGGATATACTCTTGATGATCTTAAGGGCATTAGTCCCACTCTATGTCAGCACAAAATTAATATGGAACCTGATGCTAAACCCGTTGTTGATCACCAACGTCGGTTAAATCCGAAGATGAAAGAAGTGGTAAGAACAGAAATATTGAAACTCTTGGAAGCAGGTATAATCTATCCTATAGCTAATAGTAGATGGGTAAGTCATGTTCATTGTGTCCCTAAGAAGGGAGGTATTACTGTTGTTCCTAATGATAAGAATGAACTTATTCCACAAAGAATTGTCACAGGCTATAGAATGGTAATTGATTTTAGAAAATTAAACAAAGCAACTAGAAAAGATCATTATCCTCTGCCTTTTATTGATCAAATGCTAGAAAGATTATCTAAGCACACACATTTTTGCTTCCTTGATGGATATTCTGACTTTTCACAAATACCTGTTTCTCAACCTGATCAAGAAAAGACCACTTTTACTTGTCCTTTTGGAACCTATGCTTATAGACGTATGCCTTTTGGTTTATGCAATGCATCTGCTACCTTTCAAAGATGTATGACTGCTATATTCTCTGATTTTTGTGAAAAGATTGTTGAGGTTTTCATGGATGACTTTTCTGTTTATGGGAAGTCTTTTGATGATTGTTTAAGCAATCTTGATCGAGTTTTGCAGAGATGTGAGTAAACAAATCTTGTCTTGAATTAGGAGAAATGCCACTTTATGGTTAATGAACTTTGGGCAATAAAATTTCTGAAAGAGGTATTGAGGTGGACAAAGCCAAGGTTGATGCAATTGAGAAAATGCCATGTCCTAAAGATATCAAAGGTATTCGTAGTTTCCTTGGTCATGCTGGTTTCTATAGGAGATTTATCAAAGACTTTTCTAAAATTTCTAGGCCTCTTACAAACCTTTTGCAAAAGGATATTCCTTTTGTTTTTTATGATGATTGTTTAGAAGCCTTCGAAACACTCAAGAAATCCTTAATTACTGCACCTATTGTTCAACCACCTGATTGGAACTTGCCTTTTGAAATTATGTGTGATGCTAGTGATTATGCTGTTGGTGCTGTTCTAAGACAAAGAGTTGATAAGAAACTAAATGTTATCCATTATGCTAGTAAAATTCTAGACAGTGCCCAACGAAATTATGCTACTACTGATAAAGAATTTTTAGCAGTTGTGTTTGCTTGTGATAAATTTAGAGATTCTAAAGTGACTGTTCACACCGATCATGCTGCTATAAAATATCTTATGGAAAAGAAAGATGCTAAACCTAGACTCATTAGGTGGGTTCTCTTGCTACAAGAATTTGACTTACATATCACTGATAGAAAGGGAGCTGAGAACCCCGTAGCTGATAACCTGTCTAGGCTTGAAAAATATTATTGACGACCCACAACCTATTAATGATAGCTTTCCTGATGAACAGTTAGCTTCAATAAATGCTTCTCACAACACTCCTTGGTATGCTGACTATGCTAATTATATTGTTGCTAAATACATACCACCTAGCTTCACATACCAACAAAAGAAAAAATTCTTTTATGATTTAAGACATTACTTTTGGGATGACCCACATCTTTATAAAGAAGGGGTAGATGGTATTATTAGACGTTGTGTACCTGAGCATGAACAGGAACAAATCCTACGGAAATGTCACTCCGAAGCTTATGGAGGACATCATGCGGGAGACAGAACTGCTCATAAGGTATTGCAATCTGGGTTTTATTGGCCTACTCTCTTCAAGGATGCCCGTAAATTCGTCTTATCTTGTGATGAATGTCAAAGAATAGGTAATATCGGTAAGCGTCAAGAAATGCCTATGAATTATTCTCTTGCTGTTGAACCATTTGATGTTTGGGGATTTGATTACATGGGACCTTTTCCTTCCTCTAATGGGTATACTCATATTTTGGTTGCTGTTGATTATGTTACTAAGTGGGTAGAAGCTATTCCAACTAGTAGTGCTGATCACAACACCTCTATTAAAATGCTTAAGGAAGTTATTTTCCCAAGGTTTAGAGTCCCTAGATATTTAATGACTAATGGTGGTTCACACTTTATTCATGGTGCTTTCCGTAAAATACTTGCCAAGTATGATGTTAACCATAGAATTGCATCACCCTATCATCCTTAGTCTAGTGGTCAAGTTGAACTTAGCAATAGAGAAATAAAATTAATCTTACAAAAGACTGTCAATAGGTCCCGGAAGAATTGGTCTAAGAAATTAGATGATGCACTTTGGGCTTATAGAACAGCATATAAAAATCCTATGGGTATGTCTCCTTATAAAATGGTTTATGAAAAAGCTTGTCATTTGCCTCGTGAGTTAGAACATAAAGCATATTGGGCAATTAAAGAACTCAACTATGATTTCAAACTTGCTGGTGAAAAGAGGTTATTTGATATTAGCTCATTAGATGAATGGAGAACCCAAGCTTATGAAAATGCCAAGTTATTTAAAGAAAAAGTTAAAAGATGGCTTGATAAAAGAATCCAAAAGCGTGAGTTCAAAGTTGGAGAATATGTTCTTTTGTACAACTCTCGTTTCAGATTCTTTGCAGGAAAACTCCTCTCCAAATGGGAAGGACCTTATGTTATCAAGGAGGTTTATCGATCTGGAGCTATCAAAATAAATAATGCCGAAGGTACTAACCCGAAGGTCGTTAATGGGCAACGAATAAAACATTATATCTCAGGTACGCCCATTAATGTTGAAAGTAATGTTATCCAAACCATGACACCGGAAGAACACATAAAATAAACCTTCCGGAACACTCCAGAATTGTGAAAAAAAGGGAGGTACGTGATACGGTAAGTAAACGGACTCCAAAAATTCCGCAAAAATATTTTTTGTCAGTTTTGGAATATTTAGAAAATTAGGAAAATAAGAAACTACCAGGAAGGTGACCCTAGTGGGCACAAGACACCAGGGCGCGCCTGGCAAGCCAGGCGCGCCCAGGTGGGTTGTGCCCACCTCGGGTACCTTCCGGACTCCGTTTTTCTTCCGTTTGCTTGTTTCTCAAGATAAAAAATCTTTATATACCCTCCAAACCTATTGACCTCCGTATCACGGAGAAATCTTCTGTTTTCTTTTCTTGCTGTTTTCCTGACAGGTCTGAAAATATGTAGTCCCAAAACTCGGAGGGTGAGAGCTATGTTGCTGATTATGTCGCAAACCCTAAGGTTTATGGGGATGTGGAGCACTATAGATGGACTTCGGAAGAAGAAGACTATGATCCGAAGAGGGAGGAGGAGACAAGCTCAGATGAGGATGAAGCCCCATTGCCTCAACCTGGGGACATGCACATTGAATTTAAGAAGTCGAGTCTCCCCGACAAAGCAAAGAAGCCTAAGATCCAGTTTCTCCCCTTTCGTCTCTTGCAGGAAAACAAGCAAGATTTATGCAAAAAGGTATTGGAGCTTGAGCAGGAGATCGGTGAATTGAAAGATGAGAATTCCATCCTCAAGCGTAAGCTCAGGAAGAAAGACAAACCCTCTACTTCATCACCACCACCTCCTTCTTCATCACCAAAAGAAAATTGAGTATCGGGTATGGGCACTCCCCTTGGCTTCCGCCAAGCTTGGGGGAGGTGCCCCGGTATCGTATCACCTCCACTATCCTTTGCCTTTACTTTTCTTAGTTCGATCCATGGTTATCTTTTGCTTTAGATGAATAAAAGTTTAGTTCGATCCTTTCTTTTTGAGAGTTTGCTTAGTGATCTATCCTTATAATCGTGTGCGAGATATATAATAAAGTTTAGTTTGAGTTTTACTTTCTTTACTTTCATGTTTCAATAAAAAGAAAGGAAATAAATGAAAAAAATCATATGCTAATCTTATGGTAAGAATGACATCACACAAGGAAGAGTATAAGTAGAAAATTTTATTGTAGATTGACAAACATAGTATTGGTCAATGAAGCAATTCATGAAAGAATTAATAAGGGAAGAGAAGATTCACATGCAAATACACTATCTTGGAAATCTTTTGTGATTGTGAGCACCCATCAAAATATTATATGCCAAAATTGTTGACGTTGGACAAGGAAGACAACGTAATGATTTATGTTTGTTCATATTCACATGAAAGTTATATTGTCATAGATCCTTTAACATGTGGTGCTTGCCCCTATCTTTGCTAGCCAAAAATTCCGCACTAAGTAGAGATACTACTTGTGCATCCAAAAATCTTAAACCCAAATCTTATTTTGAGAGTCCATCATACCTACCTATGGATTGAGTAAGATCCTTCAAGTAAGTTGTCATCGGTGCAATAAGGCAATAAAAATTGCTTCTAAAAGTGTTGGATTATTTAGTGTAAGAGAAAATTGAGCGTTGTATGAACTTGTGATGGCGAAGAATAAAAGCGACAGACTGCATAATAAAGGTTGCTATCACAAGGGGCAATATAACGTGATGTTCTCTTGCACTAAGGGATTGAGCATACAAACAAAAAGCGCATGGCAACCTCTGCTTCCCTCTGCGAAGGGCCTATCTTTTACTTTTATGTATTTACTTTCATGCAAGTTTTTCTCTCTATTCCTTTTTACTTTCTCTTTTGGCAAGCATCATGTGGTGAGGAAAGATCTAGGCACATATATCCAGTTGAATATGGGTAGCATGAGTTATTATTGTTGACATCACCCTTGAGGTGAATACGTTGGGAGGCGAAACTACAAGCCCCTATATTTCTATGTGTCCGGTTGAAATGTTTTGTTCATGTGTATGAGGTAAGTGTTAGCAATCATAGAAGACTATATGATGGTTGAGTATGTGGACTTGCCTAAAGGCTCCGATACGTGACCCTTCCTGAAAAGATGATGAATTGTAATTGCAAAGTTGACTGAGAACATAGTTTGTTGGTTTCCAATAAAATTTATGCTTTATACTTCGATGTTGTGATAAATTGTTACTTATTCATGAGAAGTCTATGATAAAAGTTCTATAATGAAAGTTTTATGTTAAAGTTTGTTGCTGTTATAATAAATTACATGATGCTTCTATGTCCGTATTTTGTTTTTACCGACACCTCTATCTCTAAGCATGTGGACATCTCCTTTAGGTGGAGATATATATTTGCACCGCGAAATGTTTATACATCTCCTTTAAGTGGAGATATATATTTGCAGCGTGAAGTGTTGTAGTTTATATCTCCGAAAGGTGGAGATGTAATTTTTTTTTTCATCTACTTCATCTACTGGAGAAGTGTTTTTGTGCTCTCAAGATGCAAAAGTGAGGTATTTTTATATCTACATCTTCCATCGGAGATGCTGTAAGTTTATACAACACCGCTTAGCTTCCCCAAAACGAAAAAAAGTATAAAGAGTAAAAAAAAACTGCGTATACTGGTTGTGTGTGGTGGCTTCTCATGGGCTCTCTCTCCCGAAAAGAAAAATGAGTTTTGGGCTTCAAACTCACTGGCAGCGAGACTCTCCAGCGCTCCTCTTCAGTGTCACTCCCCTGGTTCGACTCCTCCCCTTTCCTCATGAGCGAGTGTAACCTAGGCGAGATGAGTAGCCGCCGCCGCCCACGCTCGCCGTCGCCGGTGCCGCCGCTGGAGGACGACAACCTGCTCTCCGAGATCCTCCTCCGCCTCCCACCAGATCCGTCCTCTCTCCCTCGCGCCTCCCTCGTCTCCAAGCGCTGGCTCGGCCTCGTCTCCGACCCCGGCTTCTCCCGCCGCTTCCGCCTCCACCACCACCATAACCCGCCCCTCCTCGGTTTCTTCGAGGGCTCGCACTTCGAACCTACAATGGATCCTCCCAATCGTGTCCCGGAAGGTCACTTGTCCTACGAGCACACCGACGACGACGGCTATGGCTGCTTCAGACCCTTTGGAATGCGCCATGGCCTCCAACTCATCTTCCACGAATCGGAGTCGGAGAAGCTGGTCCTGGTGCGGGACCCCTGCAACGGCGACAAACACCGCGTACCCGTTCCCCCGGGGTTCGATGGGGAGGAGACCCCGATCAGCGGGGCGGTGTTTCGCGCTGCCGGAGACATCCAACACTTCCAGGTTGTCTTGGTAGGCACCGAGACAAACAAACCAACATCATACACAGGCGATCGCCCGCGTCTACTCATCGGAGACTGGCATATGGGGCAATCTCATGTCGACACCGCTTCCACCCATGCCTTCGAGTTCTATGGACGAACTTCCCACCATGATTGGAATATGGTTTACCATCAGTGTGCTAGTTGGGCATTCCCTTTACTGGTTGCTCACTGATACATCGGCAGAAACTCACACGTTGGATGGCATCCTTGAGTTTGATTTGGAGAGGCAGATTCTAGCTGTGATACAGGTGCCCATGGATATTGCCAATAATTGTATTAGCCGATTCCAGGTTATGCGGGCAGAGGGTGGTGGCCTTGGTATTCTCTTTCTATCAAATTTCAGTGCCCAATTATGGAAGATGGAGACTGATTCTGATGGTGTTGCTTCGTGGGTGCTCAGAAGAACTATTGAACTAGATAAGCTACTTCCCATGAATCCCAAGAAGTATAGAGGGACCATAATGATACAAGGTTTTGCTGAGTACAATAATGTGGTGTTCCTACGGACAACTATTGGTGACTTCAAGATCCAGCTTGAGTCACTGCAGTTGAAGGAAGTTCCCAAAAGTCGCATCTTGACTCTCTATTATCCATTTGAAAGTGTCTATGCTGCAGGTAATAACATGCCTTCACATTGTTGGTTTAGCAAACCAATATATTATTTTTAATTGGTTGATTGGATGCCGTTCACATCCTTTCGTGTTTAGCTAAAACAAAGTGGTGCCATATAAGTTGTTTCTTTTGCTACGTGATGATCTTCTCAACGTACAGCGTTCTAGCGTCCTCTTTATGGATGCTTGTGTGGTTGGATTTTATGTGATGGTTATGATTTGGTAAAACATCTTTTAGTGGTAGCTAGCCACTTCTTTTGTAGCGAGGTGATTCTGCCTTATCACGGTCTTGTTCCGTTAGTTGAAGACGGTGGTGCGCCTCCTTTGTCAAAAGGCAAAAGAAAATTTAGCAATCATGTCATTTTTGCAATTCTCGTACTCTTATTATGAAATTATATGTTTCGAGTCAGAGGTGAGTAACTCTTTATCTATTTACTCTGTTGATATCCTAAATGACAAAAAGATCAGTACTTCTTTTGTATATAATAACTGAACCAAATTTTATCGTTGGCTGTCTATTGGCATATTTAAGAATTAATTGTAGTGTTAGTATTAGTGCGTAGCTGCAGTGTTGATGCTTCTCAAGATGAGATACACGTCGGTTGGAAATTGAAGAGAACTACATGAAAAAAAACTAGGCTGAATCATAAAAAAATTGTGAGATATAAGTTACAGTACAGACTTGTTTGACCAATGACATTGATTATTCTTCCGCAGGTATCTAGAGAGGCAGAGATGGCTTGTTGGGCGTTCTTCCGTTCCGTGTGGCTGAGATGAAATGACTTGTTGGGTGTCCTTTTGCTGTGCTCCCTCTTCGTACTATGGAGCACACACCGGTGAACTGTGCAGTTGGCTTGCAGGAATTTAACTTCGTAATTTGCTAATCCGTGTCTATTATGTTGTGTTGAACTTTTATCTGGTCCTGGCTACTGAATGCTGAATGTTGAGCTGCACCTGCCTGCCTGGTGCCATTTTCGTTTTTTCTTAATTTCTTCAAGATGCGTTGGATGAAGGATTCATTGAGTTGGCAATCGTCTGAAGTAATTATTCCATGAGTTTAGTTTCTCATCATTCCGGTGAAAAAATGTTAGCCTCTGATCTGAAGAAAGATGCCTCACGCTTGGCTCAGGCATGGATAGGCAAATCTCAGTTGCCTATGCACATCTTGATGACAGCCTTTACGTTGAGATTCACAGACTCCTACCCTTAATAAACATCCTAAGCCAATTCTTTTTTCCCCCCAAAAGAACCAGATATTGTGCTGTGACACCAGTTGCCTCTGCACTGGGATCTGCACGCCATGTCGGCCTGGAGCTTGACTGTGACTCTAGTTGCTGTACCTATACCATTAGATGCTCTGTTTCTAGGTTGCAAGCTGTTGTCATACTGCAGGTGTCATTTTATTCACTATCATCATATAAGAAATAGGTCATCATATACTCCCTCCGTTCCTAAATATAAGTCTTTAGAGATTCAACTATGGACCACATACAGATTTATATAGATGCACTTTTAGGGTAGATTCACTCATTTTGCTCCGTATGTAGTCCATAGTGAAATCTCTAAAAAGACTTATATTTAGGAACGGAGGGAGTAAGACATAGGCGTCCTCCATTAAGCAAAGATTCAGCATCTTGAACTGCTCAGCCCTATATCTTCCTCCTGGCTGGTCGAAGCTCACGTTCAGAATGCTGACAAACTGCCAAAAGAGCAGGTGATGGTGGCAGGGAGAACCTCCAGCATCTCCTAGCGTAGATAGGAGACATACTGGTGAGCAAGGTTGAATTTTGATACGTGCCAGTTCTGTCAGAAAAATATTCGATCTGTTTTGATTTTGCATCGAATTCTCTTTAACTTCAGATAAGCTGGTGTCTGTCTGCTATGTTCTGTCCCTGTCCGAAATGATGGCAATGGGCATGCCATGTATTGTACTACCTCCGTTCCTAAATATAAGTCTAAAAAGACCTATATTTATGAACGGAGGGAGTAGTTTAAAAACATGGTCGATGAACAGTTGAACAACTTGAAGGACAGTGAAAGGATGGGACATGTGGATGAAGTGGGAATATTTGTTCAGTCCATCCACCACTACCAGGATAACTGTTTTTCGCTCGAGAATTTGGTAAACCCTCTACGAAATCTGTACCTATGTGTGCCAGGCCTGTCAGGAAGGTGGGTTTATTTCAGTAAAATAGGGGAGTTTACATGTTCAGATTTTGTCAATTGACAGGTGGGACCTTCAGAGACGCACTTCTCAAAGTGTGCCTTCATGCCCGGCCAATAAAATTAGCCATCTTGACATTAACTGCATGCTATCATCCTGTCATTTGGAATCGATGAGTAACTTGAACTCTTTCTTTCTAGGAGTAGTATGCTTCTTTCGGACCCTGGACTTCATGTCTTGCTACTAAGAATGGGATTGTTAAATCCCAGTCGATTGAAGACTTAGCGTGGAGATTCGTGGAAAGTTTTCTTTTAATTTTTTTCTTTCTGCGTTTTGCCATCTTGGCCTTCCTTTTTGTCTGTGCAGAAGATTGTTCAGACTGAATAAACAAAGATATTCTTCACTGGCTCACGTTTACATATCAGAGTACAAGTAAAGATCTCACATTAATCTGTAAATGCCTTATGTATTTTCTTCGCGAGATGTACTATTCTCCACCAAATCTGCACTGATACGTGAACCGATCATGCATGGATACTCGCACCGTTTCTCAGTTCTTGGCGGTGTTTATCTTTCTAAAATACTACTCCTCCGTTCATAAATATAAGATGTTTAGGATATTTCAATATGGACTACATACAGACTGAAATCAGTGAACAAAGACACTAAAACCTGTCTATACAAAAGAAGGTATTTATATACATTGGATTCACAAAAAATTAGAACATTTTATATTTGTGAATGAAAGGAGTATTAAGCAACACGGTTTTTTATTACAAATGCACAAAGGTGGTTTCTTGATCCGCAGGCACTTTGCGCGGTGTCTCTCGCATGAACATCCCGGTGTCGTACAAAGTAATTATCTCTCAACTCTCTTTGCCGAAATGTCAGGAGATTATTGGTGTTTTTATCTCGTTGATAGATGGGTCTTGATCCATTGGCTTATTGTTCGACATTTCTGTTCATGGTGTCGAGTTCTTCTCTTTTTTTGGTTCTTGCAGTTTGTACATTTGTCCCCGTGTTTGGTGACTGAATGTGATGGCGGAGGAGGGGGTTGTGGGTTCTCCTTCATGGCGGCACAACGGGAGTGAGAGCCAGCAACGTCCTGCCCTTGTGAGTGTGGTCTTCAAAGTTAGGACTGGCAACGAGCCAGCATCATTGTCTACTTGTAAGCATTGGTCTTTGGATGAAAGGTTTGGATAAGGCTTGCCGAACGACGATGGCGTCGTGTCCCACAACGGCACCTTGCTAGCCAAGAAAGACATGCATTCCTTTGTGCATTCCCCAGGTTGTTGGCATGATGACTTAGGGCATGTACAATGCATAGCCTCAAGGTGATGCCTTATACGCCATGTAGGATCGGATGTTAGGAAAAGTAGGTTCGGATAGAGCTGCGGGATTCTCTACAGGAGGCAGGTGCTTGGGGAGAAAAAGTGTGGTCCAGTCCATAAAGCTGAAAAAGTTGAAGTGAAAAGTAGGGATGCATGTGTAGTAGGAGTCTACTTTCTATTATTTGATGAGGCTCACTAGTAGTAGCTTACATTGGGAGAAAAAAATCAATATAGATGCTACAAGCTAATTTTTATCATGGGGCATCTGTATCCATATGCCATCATTGTACATGCCCTTATGTGGAAACAACAATCATGGCATGTGGCATCACCAATGGCTTTTGTAGTCGGCTACAAGACATGTTTGATGGGTTCATGTGCTATGTTTTCATTTTCATAACAGTGAAGTCAGAGTCGTGGCATCATCCAGGCGATGATAGGTTGCAACGGATCAGATAGACACAAGCCGTGCACATTCTGCCTTTGGAGCTCCCCTACAAAATTGAAATTATCTATTTCTAGCATGTGGTCGAGCGGCCATGCGTTGGCCTCGTTGCATTCGTAGTGGGGTAGAGAAGCGGCCATGCCTCCGCGCAAGTTTGTTTGCTTCTTACGCAGACTTGGCTCTTCAACCAAGAAAGCATGAAGCTAGGAAGACTGACCACTATATAAAGCGTGTTCGTGTTTGTCCATCGTGAAGTTAGGATCACTAGACCGTGATGAGATAGGTGACGACAATGCTATTAGTGGCGGCTCCTTTTAGTTTTCTTCTTTCGGTGTGTCGACTTTGTGATGATGTGGCTATGCAGGTCTAGGGTACCCTAATTTTTTCTTGGATTGCCATTGAATGGTTGTGTGTACATTTTTAGGGGAGTTGTTCCGTACAGTAGTTGATAAATAAATTTGAAACTGCATAAGAAAATCAATCGTAAAAGTAAGAAAAAAAGTCTGGGTATGCTGGTTGTGTGTAGTGGGCTTTCTTTTACTTGAGCTCTCGTGGGCTGTATCTCCCCTGACCAAAGAAAGAAAAGGAGTGTCACTCCACATCGTGGGCTGCTGCTTCGACTCCACCACCACCATTCCCCGCATGAGCTGTGACGAGATGAGCCGCCGCCGCCCACGCTCGCCACCGCCGGTGCCGCCGCTGGACGATGACAACCTTCTCTCCGAGATCCTCCTCCGCCTCCCGCCGGATCCGTCCTCCCTCCCTCGCGCCTCCCTCGTCTCCAAGCGCTGGCTCGGTCTTGTCTCCGACCCCGGCTTCTCCTGCCGCTTCCGCCTCCACCACCGCGGCAACCCTCCTCTCCTCGGTTTCTTCGACCCCTTCTACTTCCTACCTACAATGGATCCCCCCAATCGTGTCCCGAATGGCCGCTTCTCCTTGTGCCAAGAAGGCGAAGATTGGGGCGGCATCTTCATGCCCATGGGATCCCGCCATGGCCTCCTACTCATCTTCCACTTATCGCGGGACCAGATCCTGGTGTGGGACCCCTTCAACGTCGACCAGCACCACCTTGCCGTTCCCCCGAAGTTCGATATGGAGAAGGCCCCGTTCAGCGGGGCGGTGTTTCGCGCTGCCGGAGACGTCCGACACTTTCAGGTGGTCTTGGTAACCACAGAGACAGACCAGCAACAGCATACACGGGTCATCGCCCGTGTTTACTCGTCGGAGACTGGAGGATGGAGCGATCGCATCTCAACACCACTTCCATCCAAACTTCCCACCAAGAGTCGTGTGGACTTTACTATCGGTGTGCTAGTTGGGCATTGCCTTTATTGGTTGTTCAAGGACAGGTCGGCAACCTCTGACATTTTGGATGGCATCCTTGAGTTTGATTTGAAGAGGCAGATCCTAACTGTGAAACCGGTGCCAGTGGATATTCCCAAGAAAAACATCTACCAAATTCAGGTTATGCGGGCAGATGGTGGTGGCCTTGGTATTCTCTTTCTGCCAAATTTCAGTGCCCAGTTATGGAAGATGGAGACTGATTCTGATGGCGTTGCTTCATGGGTTCTGGGAAGAACTGTTGAGCTGGACAAGTTACTTTTCCTGAATACAGAAGAGGGAGAGTCCCTAGTTATACAAGGGTTTGCTGAATACAATAATGTGGTGTTCCTACGGACACACACCAACCTCTTCACGATCCAGCTCGAGTCACTGCAGTTCAAGAAATTTTTCAGACCCAACATCATGACTCGCTATCATCCGTTCGAAAGTGTCTATGCTGCAGGTAATATATGCCTTTACACTGTAGGTATTAAAAGATAATATCTATAATTGGTTGATTGAATGTTATTCACATCCTTTCGCGTTAAGCTAACAAGTTAAATTAGTTCCATATAAATCATTTCTTCTTGCTGCTGGATGATCTTCTCAACATATAGCGATGGAGTCTTCTTTTTGGATGTTTGTGTGGTGGCGTTCTATGTGATGGTTATTTGGCAAGAATATATTTTACTGTAGCTAACCAGTTCTGCTTTTCTGGAGAGGTGATTCTACTCTATCATGATTTTGAGTTCCCTTAGTTGAAACCGGTTGAGCAGCTCCTTTGTCAAAAAGCAAAATAAAATTTAGCATTGCTGTTTTCTTTTGCTATTCGCATGCTCTTGTTATGGAATTATATGGTTTGAGTCAGAGGTGTCAAATTTATTATCTGTTTACTCTCTTGTAATCCTAGAATAAAAACATGTCAAAAAGGTCAGCAGTTCTTTGTATACTAATCAAACTAAATTTTATTGTTGGCTGCCTATTGGCATATTCAAGAACTGTATAATGCTAGTATTAGTGTATCTGCAGTGCAGATACTTTTCAAGATGAGATAGATAACGGCTGGCAACTGAAGACAACTACATGAAAAAAAAAAACTACCTTGAACCAAATGAAATGTCAAATAGGTAGATCAGTTGGCACATTTTGATGCTTTCATTCCTTCAGCAGTGTTATTATTGGTCTTGCTAATCTTAAAATCCACAATAACGATTTGGTTTGTTGTTTTAAAAGCACTTGCCCTGCCAGTGGCAAAGTAGAACAATAATAAATTGAGTTTATTTCATCTTTACTAGTTAAATATATGAATAGTCATGATCCCTTTTATTGATAGAGTTTATTAGTATGGGTATATTTTATTTTATCAGCTATGGCATGGGGCGAGCTTAAGCATAATCCTAAAATGTAGACATAATAGACATAATATTTTTCTCGGTAACCTTTCAAAACAAAATGAGATATTTCTTAATAGAAAATCATTAATCCCGCGCATTATGCCATTTATTATTATCATTATCTCTACTATTAATTGACAATCATAAGTTTCCTAATATAATAAAAATAATATATATTATTCTTATGGGCGTACGCATCCGCGCGCCCCTACGAAGGGGCGCCGTGCGCGACACCATGGAGGACGCCATAGCCGGGCCTGATGCCGGGGCGATACTCAAGAATGTCAGGGCGTGCATCACTGCGTACGCATTCGCGCGCCCCTACGAAGGGGCGCCGTGCGCGACACCATGGAGGACGCCATAGCCGGGCCTAATGCCGGGGCGATACTCAAGAATGTCAGGGCGTGCATCACGGCGTCGAGGACGATCATGGTGGAAGGAAGGTCGTCGGACCGCCACGTAATGCGTTCGTGGACGCGGTCATATTATATTTCCTATTAGTCATAGGAGAGTCAGACAGGCTACATTCTCAAATCAAGTGTGGCCATTCAAATGTTAAGAAATCTCTACTACCTAAAAGAAACGTAAGGTTCCCTCTCCCCTCATACGTTCCCCTCGCTTCGTCCAACCTCTCGTACGACCCCCTCTCCCCTCCATCGATTTTCTTTTCTCCCTTCACCGGTTTTCTTCCTGCCGGTTTTATCCTTGGTTTTCCATTTCCTTCTTGTAATTTTGGTATAAACAAATAATTCACGTATGGTAACCAAACGCAATCAATTCATGCATGGTAATAAAAATCTGATTTGATAACACAATAACTCGATGATGGTGATCAATCTCCTTCCTTCTTTCAATCAATTCCTTCCTTCTTTCAATCAATTCCTTCCTTCTTTCAATCAGTTCCTTTCTTCTATCACCGTGGTTTACCTGGTGCCAACGTACTTCTGCGCCACTCATGCACAGTCATGACTCATGAGTATCAACATTTGATGTCCTTCTAGCAAAACGAATATCAAAAGACTCAAAAAATGGACTGCTTTGTGATTCCGTCTTATCCGCCATAGACTTGCCAAATTTGTCGCTGGATGCGATGTTTCCACTCAGAGTAAGAGTATACGGTGCAATAAACGGAGCGATCTCTCTGGCGATTTTCTTGCTCCCGATATTTTTGCATGCGATAATGGTGCTAGCCAATCGGTAAACAAATCAGAAGGAAGCAATCACGTGTGTGTAGGGAAGATAATCGCGGAGATTGCAGGGCGGTTAAGGCCACGCGTCACATGCAGTAAGAAATTCCCGAGTTCAGCGGAACAGAAGGAAAGAAATCTCTAGGCTGCTCGCACTACCCCATTGACGGCCCTGCATATATCTCTTTCTTCTCTCTCTGGCCGATCCTTTGTGGGCACGTTCATCAGTCGTGGAAGAGAAGCTATAGACACTGGCGGAACAACGGCAGCCAGGACGGGCTCACCGGTGTAAAGCACCTCAAGGCCGTCCTCCCGGTGATGCTGCGCCTCGGCCGCTGTTGCCTCCGCGCTCCACTTGCCATGCCCATCGCACCCGCCGAGGTGAGCTCCTTACATTCACGTATTAGCGACCAGCGGATCAGCTTCTACATCCGCTGTACAAACAACCACTACATAGTTTTTTTATTCAATTAAGCTTTACTTATGTCTATGTTGTTTCAGATGGATCTGGATGAGATAAAAGAAACTGCATGTGCTATTAATTTTACTGAAATGAAGGAATACATCATGTCCTTCCCTAGCAAAACCAAGTTGGTGAATATCCATGACACAACCTTGACACGTCGAGATTTGGAATGTCTTTTAGAAGATGAGATATGGGTGGAGAGCGAGGTCAGCTAAGATATACTCCGATGGTCATACTTACACACATCAAGAATGTCTAATTTATTTGTTACTTTTTCTACTATAGGTCATAAATGCATATATTTACTGTCTAAGGGTCCAGGATAAAATTTGTAGAGCGGGTGCACGTGTATTCTTAGAAAATACATATAATTCTCTGGAATACTTAAGCGAGATGGTGAAATTCCCATAAGCCTTGAGAGTCATCACCACATCGTTGAAAAGGTGCTTAAGTATCTACAACATGACATGGTTAGACTAATTTCTTCATATGGTTCTACCATTTATTATCAATTCGCTTACCTAGCCAGGGCAACGACTTATATATTTTGTGTCAGTTGTTCATTCCAATCAATATGAACCAAAATGATTGGTATCTATTTGTTGTCAATATCAAACAACGCGAGATACAGGTACTCGATTCTTTTGGTTCTCGAATGAGCCGAGCTGACCTACAACTTACGGTAAGATTTTACTATGTCTGTACTTGGCATTCATGCATTTAGTTTCACCTATATTATCATATTCTTCTTTCTATTTAACAGCTTCAGGGGCTTGAGGCGCATCTAAAGTTTGCTTCTAAGATGAATGAGTTTAACCTAGGTGCTTGGCCAGATATTGACGTAACTAGATGGACAAGAAAGGAGTATATTCAAGATCCAATTCAATCCGATGGGTATGTTTAAATCATCACGTGAGAAAATGCGAAATGAGAGCAGCAGTAACAATTATTGATTATTATTCAACAATTCCTTATGTTTCCTTATTAGTGTGCCCAATATCTTAACCAATAGATCTTGCGGGTTGTTCATGCTACAATTTCCGAGAGTAAGTCAACTTTCAAAATAACAATATCTGATTCATTTATTTATATTATTTTTTTCACTATATCGTTGATGCTATGGTTTACTTGATAGGAAAGAATTGATCCGGAGCTCCAAGACCTACCCGCTAAGTATAAGTCTTAGACAACTACAAGACTTAATAAAGAATACACGGGCTATTGATGTCCACAGTTTAACATGGCTGTTCGAGTAAATGCTACAGACAATTTCAATAGGCTAAAGACACTCCATATCACTATATGGATCTAAGATTTTCTGTAAGTTATAATCTCAGAACACTTATTTTATAAGGCGACGAGCACATATCATTGCAACCATAAACGCATAGAATGTTAATAATGCTTTACTTCCCTCTCAGATGATACTAAACGACTCGACACAAGATCCAAAACTCCGTTTACCATTTGATGCCCAATGCTACATCATTGCAAAACTATTTCATTGTTGGCCTGATATGTGCTTTGACGTCTCGGCATGCAAGTTGGTAATAATACTTCCCATCTCTGTGTGCGCTTTTCACCCCCGTATTTCTAAAGCCTACTTCATACAGATTTTGTTGCCGTTTTGTACAACCGGTCGCTTCATCCTCTTCCTGTTTGACCTATTGGATAAAACAATCACTATACTCGACCCTCTTCCCCTACCGGATGCATGAAAAAAGAATCCTTCACAGAAGGACATATTTAAGATTCAATGTATTTCGTTCCATCTAAACATAGCTTTACAAGATGCAATACCCGGCTGGAATGATGATGTTTTTAGATGGCGTCGCATCATACCACTTGGAGTTCCAAAAAATCCAAACAGATTATAACCTTAACATTCCAATTATTTGACCATCTTTTTATCTATCATATTGCTAAAAACATTTACTTCTATGCAGCAATAGGTCTGGGTTTTTGGTTTTAAAGTTTATGCGCACATGGCATGATCATGAACATGGACTACCAGTTGACCTGGTGAGTACTCTACATTCACCATTCATGTGTCCTTTTAGATGTGAGCCTTGCATGACAACATAATGCACGTGCAGGACGATTTTGACCTACGGAAAGGTGTTGGTACACTTGCTGTCGTACAAGGACAATGAATGCGTAGAAAACATTCCACAAGTCGTGCGTGATTTGGTGAAGAGAATTGGGATAAATTTTTTTTAGTCCGAGTATCATATGTGTTATTTTTATTACAACATTGTGAAACATCTTTGTTTACTCTGTATCAATACATTATTACAGTTTTTATTCTTTTAGATGCTATTTTTTGCAAGCTTACTTCAAATATTTCATGTGAAGTGGATAGTTGTATGCTAAATGAAAAGAAATATGTGTGCTCTTCTTAAATTCAATTCAGTACAGATGTACGCTATTTCGTCTCATAACATTGAGTTAGACAATCCTCAACTAAACTTTTTAATCCAATTAAACGGACAAGTCTATGATTTGTACATGTATTATTGCCCGTGGCAACGCACGGGCATTTTACTAGTATTAGGTAACTTTTCACTTCAGGTCAGCTAATAGTCTCTGTGCATATTCTTCATTTTTATAGCACCAGTGAGTATATATTGTTCTGAGAATATTCTGTTTATTTGATAGTTGATGGGTTTTTGTTTATCTACTCGCCATGATGTATCAAACCTGAGTGTTTTCTCAAATTACATATGTGAGTTTATCCAAATATCTCATCGATGCCCCCTTGTATCATTTGATATGACTGGTAGTATTAGTGCATGGCTGCAGTTCAAATGTTTCTGAATATGAGATACATAATGGTTGCAATGTCCCCTTGTAGGCACGGGCATTGGTGGTGGACATGATGGAGCTGAACTTTTGCGCAATACATAAGATGATTGGTCAGATGGATATGCTATTGTGATGTATTAACGAGTAAGTAAGCTTATCTTAAAATAGTAGCAGAATGAAATAATTCCCCTTCTTTTGCTTCATTGATAATTTCTGTCTACTTTTACTGGTTGCAACATTGCATTTTCTATTTTTGTGGCTACGAATCGATGAGATCCAAGTATGATTTCTATGTTATACCCTGTACACAATGAATTGATACGCAACAATAACTGAGCATTTGGCTTTGAACTTTGTCTATTAGCTCGGGCCTATATAAATTGCCATTCCACACTGTTGTTCATTGGATTGTTATAATACCTAGTGCTCACTTGCAATTATTGAACAATCTCAGCCTTGTAGGCAGTTTGCTTCAATATTTTATTAACATATCTTTGTTTGTCACTCTAACTCACATATTTCATCTTGCTATAATATTTTTTTAGTTGTTGATATTTTCTTGTGTTATGGACTGTCAATTGTATGATCGAAGAGTCCACATTCATCAAGGTTTTTATCCAATACCATTAAGGGGCTAGTGTGGTCATCTGCCACTTGATAAATAAGGAAACAAATAATCCATGGTAAGCGTGACAAGAATATCTAATAAAATACAATAATCTTCTCAAGGAAATAGATTTTAATGATCTTACTTGATAAATCTGATTATTTTCAGTGTCTATAAAATTTACTTCTGCTCGTCCTCACTAGTTATTTGAGATTGAAAACATGGAAAACATTAAAACCAAAACTTACAAATACAATTTCGAGATTGTATCAACTTATAATATTCTCATTGTAGTCACCTTCAGTTTGTAACTGAATTTTACATATGGGATCTAAATCCAAAGTGAGAACTGCCACGTGAAGGTTTTATGCTTTCATTTTTCAGAAAACAATAAATAAATACGAATATGTATAGGTTTTTAAATTTCATTTCATGCTTATAGGCACATCTCTTCTCATTTCTAAAACATTAGACGATCCTTTCAAATCCGGAGCAGAAATATTTAAATTTCCACCTCTCATATTTGATTGCAAATTGGAACTTAGTCATCACCCTTATCAATGGACTTGAAGAACAAAGGCCTATGTCCGCTGTAAAAAACAACATTAGAGGAATCATTAAAAATAGAAATCACATCAAGCCCTACTAGAAAAGTAGCTGCACTATCAGATGAGTTCGCTTCAGAAATGAAAACTCAAAAGTCTATCATGTGGTGGCCAATAAAGCCTACCGAAGAAATCTCATTCTATCTCTTGCCGACCGTCAGGGATCCTCAACCAATGATGATGAAGTCAATGCATCTATCATCTGGAAAACATTGGGTAACATAGTGTCTGTCTCGGCCAACCCCCACATGTTATTTAATATTTCTGAGATTGTACAAGAGGTTGAGGATATTGGTTACCTCTCGACCCCCCTTCTCTGGATAGTGAGTTGATAATGTGGTCAAGCAAATCCCCCTGGACATTTACGGTGGCCCTCACACAGCTTTAACGACCTGTCCATCAATATATGTTGTCTGGTCATCAAAGAGTATCTTTACAACCCGTGTGATGGTTGTTAGGAATCTGTCATCCTTCATACCAAGTCAAATGATACTATACTTGGACCTTTCGGAATTTACCAACCCTATTACCTCCAAATGGATATGGAACCTGCCATTGTTGACTCTTTAGTTAAACATATGTATTAAATGTAATCTGCAATACATGGCAGTCATCATTGGAGAGTGTTGGATTTGAGGAGGAGCGTACCAGGAGCAGCAGTGGCAATGTCTCTCGTGTGTGTGGCGGCTCTGAGACACAGAGCTTGGACGAGCTCCCCTCCCTTAGGTTAGATAGCCACTATGGGCCTGGGCCACTTGGGCCAGCAATGCATGGGCCATGAGCCCCTCATCCAACACTCCCCCTCAAGAGGGGTGATAGATATCTATCATTCCCATCTTGTCACATGCTAGATTGCATTCTTTAGTTCCCAATCCTTTGGTCAAACAGTCTGCAATCTGTTGCCCAGAACTCACATGCTCAATCTTGATGAACCCAGTGTCAAGCTTTTCTTTGATGAAGAATATGTCTATTTCCACATGCTTGGTTCTATCATGCTGCACTGGATTGTGTGCTATGTTGATTGCTGATTTGTTATCACACCACACATTCATACAACTAGTCTTCAATATCTTCAATTCTTCTCATAAATTTCTGGTCCACAGCATCTCACTCAGTCCCTTAGACATGACTATGTATTGAGCCTCTGTAGTTGATTTGGAAACAACAGGCCGTTTCTTGCTTCTCCAAGATACTAGATTTCCTCCTACAAAGACACTATAGCCTAAAGTTGATCTCCTGTCATCCAGGCAGCTAGCCCAATCAACATCACAATAACCATCTACAACAAGGTGTCCATAACTCTTGAACAGCAGTCCTTTCCCAGGAGTACCTTTCAAGTATCTCAAGATTCTATGTACCGCCTCGAGATGTCCACTTCTAGGCTCATGCATGTATCTGCCCACGATACGTACTACAAATGCAATATCTGGTCGTGTATGACACAAGTACAACAACCTCCCAACTAATCTTTGATATCTCTCCTTATTCACTGGCTCTCCTGATTGAGCTCTCACTTTGTGGTTTTGATCAATTGGAGTTGATGCTGCCCGACATCCTAGCATCCTACATCGCTTAGGAGATCTAAAGCATGCTTCCTCTGAGATATCACAATCCCCTTGGCAGACATGGCCACTTCTATGCCTAGGAAGTATTTGAGTCGGCCCAGATCTTTGACTTAAAAGGCCTTACCCAAACACTCTTTCAGTCTTGCTATTTCTTCTTTGTCATCCCCTGTGATAATAATATCATTGACATATACGGCAAGTATAGTGATTTTCCCTTCTTTATGTCTGTAGAATAGTGTATGATCACCGTTACACTGCCCATACTCCATACTACATACAACACGTCTGAACTTGTCGAACCATGCTCTCGGAGACTGTTTAAGACCATAAAGAGATTTCTTTAACCTGCATACCTTGCCAACAGTCTCTGACATAGAGAACCCCGATGGGATCTCCATGTAGACCTCCTCCTTCAGGTCCCCATGCAAGAAAGCATTGTTCACATCCAGTTGATGCACGGACCACCCGAAATTCGCTGCACAGGAGATCAGGATCCTCACAGTGTCCATCTTTGCTATTGGAGCAAAGGTCTCATCATAGTCAATGCCGTAGGTCTGGCTATACCCCCTAGCCACAAGCCTTGCTTTGTACCTTTCAATCTCCCCTTTTGCATTCTGCTTCACAGTGTATACCCACTTGCAGCCGGCTGCCTTCTTTCCTCTTGGAAGAGGTCTTAGTACCCATGTCTTGTTCTTACTTGGTGCCTCCAGCTCCTCTATCATAGCTGCTCACCACTTTGGATCCACTTTTGCTGCCTTCCAATCAGTTGGAAGAGACACCAGCTGAAGAGAAGCAACAAATGCTTTGTAGGTTGGAGATAATGCTTCATAGGAAACGTAATTTCCAATATCATTGGCATCGAACCCATACTTTGGCGCTGGTATCCCTGCTTTTGCTCGAGTACCCTTTCTCAAAACAATTGGCAAGTCCTCTGTGTCAGATGAGCTTGCATTGCTACCTTGTTGCTCCCCCTGCATCTGTGTTGGTTCCTCCCCCTGAACATGATGTTGTCGTCTTGAATATACTTGAGGATTACTCTCCTCATTCACCTTCTGCCACCTATGAGAAGCATCACCTTGCTTCCGTGAGTACACCTTTAGTTGATCCTCTTGCTCTGTCGTCCACCTTGGTACACAACCGATCTGGGTGGGAGCACCGCCTACCTGACTCGGCACCCCATCAGTCACAATCGGTCCTTCACTCTGTGGTGTTATCATTTTCTGGGGCCGCTGCTCTCTTCGCTGTACCGGAGTATCACCCTCAATTGGTTGCTGCAACACTGAATCGGCACCACCACCACTCTCCCCCTCTTGACCTATCACAGTAGACTGGGTATGGTTAAGACTTTCAAATAATCCACTAAGATAGGTTTTTCCACAATAAAATGGTTCGGATTCCCTGAAGGTGACATCCATGCTCAAAAAGGTCCTCCGTTCAGAAGGACTCCAACACTTGTAGCTGCGCTGCCCCGAAGAGTGAAGAAAATATGCCCTAGAGGCAATAATAAAGTTGTTATCTATATTTCCTTATATCATGATAAATGTTTATTATTCATGCTAGAATTGTATTAACCGGAAACTTGATACATGTGTGAATACATAGACAAAACACCGAGTCCCTAGTAAGCCTCTACTAGACTAGCTCGTTAATCAAAGATGGTTAAGTTTCCTAACCATAGACATGTGTTGTCATTTGATGAACGGGATCACATCATTAGGAGAATGATGTGATGGACAAGACCCATCCGTTAGCTTAGCATAATGATCGTTAAGTTTTATTGCTATTGCTTTCTTCATGACTTATACATATTCCTTTGACTATGAGATTATGCAACTCCCGAATACCGGAGGAACACTTTGTGTGCTATCAAACGTCACAACATAACTGGGTGATTATAAAGATGCTCTACAGGTGTCTCCGAAGGTGTTTGTTGGGTTGGCATAGATCGAGATTACAATTTGTCACTCCGAGTATCGGAGAGGTATCTCTGGGCCCTCTCGGTAATGCACATCATGATAAGCCTTGCAAGCACTGTGACTAATGAGTTAGTTACGGGATGATGCATTACGGAATGAGTAAATAGACTTGCCGGCAACAAGATTGAACTAGGTATGATTATACCGACGATTGAATCTCGGGCAAGTAACATACCGATGACAAAGGGAATAACGTATGTTGTTATGCGGTTTGACCGATAAAGATCTTCGTAGAATATGTAGGAGCCAATATGAGCATCCAGGTTCCGCTATTGGTTATTGACCGGAGATGTGTCTCGGTCATGTCTACATAGTTCTCGAACCCGTAGGGTCCGCACGCTTAACGTTCGATGACGATTTGTATTATGAGTTATGTGATTTGATGACCGAAGTTTGTTCGGAGTCCCGTATGAGATCACGGACATGACGAGGAGTCTCGAAATGGTTGAGAGGTAAAGATTCATATATTGGAAGGCTATATTCGGACATCGGAAAGGTTTCGAGTGATTCGGGTATTTTTCGGAGTACCGGGGAGTTACGGGAATTCACCGGGAGAAGTAATGGGCCTTATTGGGCCATACGGGAAAAGAGGAGGCAGGCCAAAGGGGAGGTGGCGCGTGCCCCCCCATGGGTTCGAATTGGACTAGGGGAAGGGGGCGGCGCCCCCCTTGCCCTTTCCTACTCCCTCTCTCTTTCCCTCTTTCCTTCTCTCCTACTCCGAAAAAGGAAAGGGATTCCTACTAGGATTTGGAAGTCCTAGTAGGACTCCATACACTTGGCGCGCCCCTAGGAGGGCCGGCCTCTCTCCCTCCCTCCTTTATATACGTGGGCAGGGGGCACCCCAAAGACACACCAAGATTTGTCTTAGCCGTGTGCGGTGCCCCCCTCCACAGTTACACACCTCGGTCATATCGTCGTAGTGCTTAGGCGAAGCCCTGCGCCGGTCACTTCATCATCACCATCGCCACGCCATCGTGCTGACGGAACTCTCCCTCGTCCTCAACTGGATCAAGAGCTCGAGGGACGTCATCGAGCTGAACGTGTGCTAAACTCGGAGGTGTCGTATGTTCGGTGCTTAATCGGTTGGATCGCGAAGACGTTCGACTACATCAACCGCGTTAAGCTAACGCTTTCGCTTTCGATCTACGAGGGTACGTGGACATACTCTCCCCCTCTCGATGCTATGCATCTCCTAGATAGATCTTGTGTGAGCGTAGGAAATTTTTTGAAATTGCACATTCCCCAACAGTGGTATCAGAGCCAGGTCTATGCGTAGATGATATGCACGAGTAGAACACAAAGAGTTGTGGGCGATAATAGTCATACTGCTTACCACCAACGTCTTACTTTGATTCGGCGGTATTGTTGGATGAAGCGGTCAGGACCGACATTACATGACCATATTCATGAGACTGGTTCTACCGACGTGCTTTGCACAAAGGTGGCTGGCAGATGTCTGTTTCTCCAACTTTAGTTGAATCGAGTTTGACTACGGGCGGTCCTTGTTGAAGGTTAAAATAGCACACTTGACGAAAAATCGTTGTGGTTTTGATGCGTAGGTAAGAACGGTTCTTGCTAGAAGCCCGTAGCAGCTACGTAAAACTTGCAACAACAAAGTAGAGGACGTCTAACTTGTTTTTGCAGGGCATGCTGTGATGTGATATGGTCAAGACATGATGTGATATACGTTATTGTATGAGATGATCATGTTTTGTAAAAGTTATCGGCAACTGGCAGGAGCCTTATGGTTGTCGCTTTATTGTATGAAATGCAATCGCCATGTAATTGCTTTACTTTATCACTATGCGGTAGCGATAGTTGTAGAAGCAATAGTTGGCGAGACGACAACAACGCTACGATGGAGATCAAGGTGTCAAGCCGGTGACGATGGAGATCATGACGGTGCTTTGGAGATGGAGATCAAAGGCACAAGATGATGATGGCCATATAATGTCACTTTTTTTGATTGCATGTGATATTTATCTTTTATGCATCTTATTTTGCTTAGTACGACGGTAGCATTATAAGATGATCCCTCACTAAATTTCAAGGTATAAGTGTTCTCCCTGAGTATGCATCGTTGCGACAGTTCTTCGTGCTGAGACACCACGTGATGATCGGGTGTGATAGGCTCTACGTTCAAATACAACGGGTGCAAGACAGTTTTGCACATGCGGAATACTCGGGTTAAACTTGACGAGCCTAGCATATGCAGATATGGCCTCGGAACACTGAGACCGAAAGGTCGAACGTGAATCATGTAGTAGATATGATCAATATAGAGATGTTCACTATTGAAAACTACTCCATCTCACGTGATGATCGGACATGGTTTAGTTGATATGGATCACGTGATCATTTAGATGACTAGAGGGATGTCTATCTAAGTGGGAGTTCTTAAGTAATATGATTAATTGAACTTTAATTTATCATGAACTTAGTCCTGATAGTATTTGCAAATTATGTTGTAGATCGATAGCTCGCATATAGCTCCCCTATTTTATTTTTGATATGTTCCTAGAGAAAACTAAGTTGAAAGATGATAGTAGCAATGATGCGGACTGGTTCCGTGATCTGAGGATTATCCTCATTGCTGCACAGAAGAATTATGTCCATGATGCACCGCTAGGTGACAGACCTATTGCAGGAGCAGATGCAAACGTTATGAACGTTTAGCAAGCTCGATATGATGACTACTTGATAGTTTAGTGCGCCATGATTTACGGCTTAGAACCGGGACTTCAAAAACGTTTTGAACGCCACGGAGCATATGAGATGTTCCAAGAGCTGAAATCGGTATTTCAGACTCATGCCCGTGCCGAGAGGTATGAGACCTCTGACAAGTACTTTGCCTACAAGATGGAGGAGAATAGCTCAGCTGGTGAGCATGTGCTCAGAATGTATGGGTACTACAATCGCTTGAATCAAGTGGGAGTTAATCTTCCAGATAAGATAGTGATTGACAGAGTTCTCTAGTCACTATCACCAAGTTACTAGAACTTCGTGATGAACTATAATTGCAAGGGATGACGAAAATGATTCCCAAGCTCTTCGCGATGCTGAAATCGGCGAAGGTAGAAATCAAGAAATAGCATCAAATGTTGATGGTTGACAAGACCACTAGTTTCAAGAAAAAGGGCAAGGGAAAGAAAGAGAACTTCAAGAAGAATGGCAAGCAAGTTGTCACTCCCGTGAAGAAGCTCAAAGATGGACCTAAGCCTGAAACTGAGTGCTTCTACTGCAAAGGAAATGGTCACTGGAAGCGGAACTGCCCCAAATACTTGGTGGATAAGAAGGATGGCAAAGTGAACAAAGGTATATTTGATATACACGTTATTGATGTGTATTTTACTAGTGTTCATAGTAGCCCCTGGGTATTTGATACTGGTTCAGTTGCTAACATTAGTAACTCGAAACAGGAGTTGCAAAATGAACAGAGACTAGTTAATGACAAGGTGACGATGTGTGTTGGAAGTGATTCCAAGGTTGATAAGATCACCATCGCACACTCCCTCTACCTTCAGGATTAGTGTTGGACCTAAATAAATGTTATTTGGTGTTTGCGTTGAGCATGAATATGATTGGATCATGTTTATTGCGATACTGTTATTCATTTAAGTCAGAGAATAATTGTTGTTCTGTTTACATGAATAAAACCTTCTATGGTCATACACTCAATATAAATGGTTTATTGAATCTCGATCGTAGTGATACACATATTCATAATATTGATGCCAAAAGATGCAAAGTTGATAATGATAGTGCAACATACTTGTGGCACTGCTGTTTAGGTCATATTGGTGTAAAGCGCATGATGAAACTCCATGCGGATGGACTTTTGGAATCACTTGATTATGAATTAGTTGATGCTTGTGAACCATGCCTCGTGGGCAAGATGACTAAGACTCTGTTCTCTGGAACAATGGAGCGAGCAACTGACTTATTGGAAATAATACATACTGATGTATGCGGTCCGATGAGTGTTGAGGCTCGCGGCGGGTATCGTTATTTTCTGACCTTCACAGATGATTTGAGCAGATATGGGTATATCTACTTAATGAAACATAAGTCTGAAACATTTGAAAAGTTCAAAGAATTTCAGAGTGAAGTGGAAAATCATCGTAACAAGAAAATAAAGTTTCTGCGATCTGATTGTGGAGGTGAATATTTGAGTTATGAGTTTGGTCTTCATTTGAAACAATGTGGAATAGTTTCGCAACTCACGCCACCTGGAATACCACAGCGTAATGGTGTGTCTGAATGTCGTTACCGTACTTTATTAGATATGGTGCGATCTATGATGTCTCTTACCGATTTACCACTATCGTTTTGGGGTTATGCATTAGAGACAGCTGCATTCACGTTAAATAGGGCACCATCTAAATCCGTTGAGATGACACCATATGTACTGTGGTTTGGCAAGAAACCTAAACTGTCGTTTCTTAAAGTTTGGGGCTGCGATGCTTATGTGAAAAAGTTTCAACCTGATAAGCTCGAACCCAAATCGAAGAAATGCGTCTTCATAGGATACCCAAAGGAGACTATTGGGTACACCTTCTATCACAGATCCGAAGGCAAGATATTCGTTGCTAAGAATGGATCCTTTCTAGAGAAGGAGTTTCTCTCAAAAGAAGTGAGTGGGAGGAAAGTAGAACGTGATGAGGTAATTGTACCTTCTCCCGTATTGGAAAGTAGTTCATCACAGAAATCAGTTCCAGTGATGCCTACACCAATCAGTGAGGAAGTTAATGATGATGATCATGAAACTTCGGATCAAGTTACTACCGAACCTCGTAGGTCAACCAGAGTACGTTCCGCACCAGAGTGGTACGGTAATTCTGTTCTGGAAGTCATGTTACTAGACCATGACGAACCTACGAACTATGAGGAAGCGATGATGAGCCCAGATTCCGCGAAATGGCTTGAGGCCATGAAATCTGAGATGGGATCCATGTATGAGAACAAAGTATGGACTTTGGTTGACTTGCCCGATGATCGGCATGCCATAGAGAATAAATGGATCTTTAAGAGGAAGACGGACACTGATGGTAGTGTTACTATCTAGAAAGCTCGAATTGTCGCAAAAGGTTTTCGAAAAATTCAAGGTGTTGACTGCAATGAGATTTTCTCACTCGTAGCGATGCTTAAGTCTGTCTGAATCATATTAGCAATTGTCACATTTTATGAAATCTGGCAAATGGATGTCAAAACTGCATTCCTTAATGGATTTCTTAAAGAAGAGTTGTATATGATGCAACCAGAAGGTTTTATCGATCCTAAAGGTGCTGACAAAGTGTGCAAACTCCAGCGATCCATCTATGGACTGGTGCAATCATCTCAGAGTTGGAATATACGCTTTGATGAGTTGATCAAAGCATATGGTTTATACAGAATTTTGGGGAAGCCTGTATTTACAAGAAAGTGAGTGGGAGCTCTGTAGCATTTCTGATATTATATGTGGATGACATATTGTTGATTGGAAATGATACGGAATTTCTGAATAGCATAAAAGGATACTTGAATAAGAATTTTTCAAAGAAAGACCTCGATGAAGCTGCTTAAGTATTGAGCATCAAGATCTATAGGGATAGATCGAGACGCTTAATAGGACTTTCACAAAGCACATACCTTGACAAGATTTTGAAGAAGTTCAAAATGGATCAGTCAAAGAAAGGGTTCTTGCCTGTGTTGCAAGGTGTGAAATTGAGTAAGACTCAAAGCCCGACCACGACAGAAGATAGAGAGAGAATGAAAGTCATTCCCTATGCCTTAGTCATAGGTTCTATAAAGTATGCCATGTTGTGTACCAAACCTATTGTGTACCTTGCCATAAGTCTGGCAGGGAGGTACCAATAGTGATCCAGGAGTAGATCACTAGACAGCGGTCAAAATTATCCTTAGAGGACTAAGGAAATGTTTCTCGGTAATGGAGGTGATAAAGAGTTCGTCGTAAAGGGTTACGTCGATGCAAGCGTTGGCACTAATCCAGATGACTCTAAGTCTCAATCTGGATACATATTGAATATGGGAACAAATTGGCTAGAGTAGCTCCATGCAGAGCATTGTAGACATAGAAATTTGCAAATATACATATGGATCTGAATGTGACAGACCCATTGACTAAACTTCTCTCATAAGCAAAACATGATCACACCTTAGTACTCTTTGGGTGTTAATCACATGGCGATGTGAACTAGATTACTGACTCTAGTAAACCCTTTGGGTGTTGGTCACATGGCGATGTGAACTATGGGTGTTAATCACATGGTGATGTGAACTATTCATGTTAATCACATGGCGATGTGAACTAGATTATTGACTCTAGTGCAAGTGAGAGACTGAAGGAAATATGCCCTAGAGGCAATAATAAAGTTGTTATTTATATTTCCTTATATCATGATAAATGTTTATTATTCATGCTAGAATTGTATTAACCGGAAACTTGATACATGTGTGAATACATAGACAAAACACCGAGTCCCTAGTAAGCCTCTACTAGACTAGCTCGTTAACCAAAGATGGTTAAGTTTCCTAACCATAGACATGTGTTGTCATTTGATGAACGGGATCACATCATTAGGAGAATGATGTGATGGACAAGACCCATCCGTTAGCTTAGCATAATGATCGTTAAGTTTTATTGCTATTGCTTTCTTCATGACTTATACATATTCCTCTGACTATGAGATTATGCAACTCTCGAATACCAGAGGAACACTTTGTGTGCTATCAAACGTCACAACGTAACTGGGTGATTATAAAGATGCTCTACAGGTGTCTCCGAAGGTGTTTGTTGGGTTGGCATAGATCGAGATTAGGATTTGTCACTCCAAGTATCGGAGAGGTATCTCTGGGCCCTCTCGGTAATGCACATCATGATAAGTATTGCAAGCAATGTGACTAATGAGTTAGTTACGGGATGATGCATTACGGAACGAGTAAAGAGACGTGCCGGTAACGAGATTGAACTAGGTATGATGATACCGACGATCGAATCTCAGGCAAGTAACATACCGATGACAAAGGGAATAACGTATGTTGTTATGCGGTTTGACCGATAAAGATCTTCATGGAATATGTAGGAGCCAATATGAGCATCCAGGTTCCGCTATTGGTTATTGGCCGGAGATGTGTCTCGGTCATGTCTACATAGTTCTCGAACCCGTAGGGTCCGCACGCTTAACGTTCAATGACGATTTGTATTATGAGTTATGTGATTTGATGACCGAAGTTTGTTTGGAGCCCTAGATGAGATCACGGACATGACGAGGAGTATCAAAATGGTCGAGAGGTAAAGATTCATATATTGGAAGGCTATATTCGGACATCGGAAAGGTTCCGAGTGATTCGGGTATTTTTCGGAGTACCGGGGAGTTACGGGAATTCACCGGGAGAAGTAATGGGCCTTATTGGGCCATACGGGAAAAGAGGAGGCAGGCCAAACGGGAGGTGGCGCGCGCCCCCCCATGGGTCTGAATTGGACTAGGGGAAGGGGGCAGCGCCCCCCTTGCCCTTTCCTACTCCCTCTCTCTTTCCCTCTTTCCTTCTCTCCTACTCCGAAAAAGGAAAGGGATTCCTACTAGGATTTGGAAGTCCTAGTAGGACTCCATACACTTGGCGCGCCCCTAGGAGGGCCGGCATCTCTCTCTCCCTCCTTTATATACGTGGGCAGGGGGCACCCCAAAGACACACCAAGATTTGTCTTAGCCGTGTGCGGTGCCCCCCTCCACAGTTACACACCTCGGTCATATCGTCGTAGTGCTTAGGCGAAGCCCTACGCCGGTAACTTCAACATCACCGTCGCCACGCCATCGTGCTGACGGAACTCTCCCTCGTCCTCAATTGGATCAAGATCTTGAGGGATGTCATCGAGCTGAACGTGTGCTGAACTCGGAGGTGCCGTACATTCGGTGCTTGATCGGTTGGATCGCGAAGACGTTCGACTACATCAACCGCGTTAAGCTAACGCTTCCGCTTTCGGTCTACGAGGGTACGTGGACATATCTCCCCCTCTTGTTGCTATGCATCTCCTAGATAGATCTTGCGTGAGCGTAGGAAATTTTTTGAAATTGCACGTTCCCCAACAAAGAGTACCCAATGAAGATACACTTGACGGCCCGTGGGTCCTGTTTGCCCACAGATGGCCTGTGATCCCTAACAAAGCAAACACAACCGAACAACTTGGGAGGAACCACATAATTATTCTTTCCTAGAAGTAATTCAGAAGGGGACTTCATACCCAGTACTCTCGATGATGTGCGATTGATCAGGTGTGTTGCAGCCATCACAACTTCACAAGAATTTCGGCACATTCATAGTAAACATCAATGATCGAGCAACCCCTAGAATATGGCGATTCTTCCTTTCTGCCACCCCATTCTGAGGAGTGTCTGGACATGAGGTTTGATGCAAAATCCTATGCTATGATAAGAAAGTCCCAAACACTTTGTTCACATACTCAATGCCATTATCACTTCTTATCACTTGTACCTGAACATTGAAGTGATTTTTCACATAGGCATAGAAAGTGTTCAAGCATTGGAAAGTTTCATCCTTGTGACGCATCAAATAGATCCATGTCATACGTGAGTGGCAGTCAATAAAGGTCACAAAATACTTTGCACCACTAACCCACACCACCGGACTTGTCCACACATCCGAGTGAACAAGCATGAATGGGGATATACTTCTAAGTCCCTTACTCACATAAGACGTCCTCGTGTGTTTTGCAAACTCACACGCATCACATTTCAGCTTGTTCTTATCGACTACATGCATTACATCAGGAAATAACTTGAACATTTTATCAAATAATACATGCCCCATCCTGCAGTGATGTTTCATCGCCACAGACTCTCTTTCTTCCACAATTGCCGCAAGCACTGGGCTGCCCATCAGACCAAGCCCCTCACGGTCCATGTACCACAACCCCCTATGCCTTATTCCAGTCCCAATCCTTCTAAAAGACAACATGTAGGACTGAAGATAACTTAATATCAGGTGTACATTGAACTGTCGCAATGCCCTTAATAGGCTGTGACGTCCCGTCAGAAGTACATATCGTGTTACTTTGAGAGGGAGTGAGCTGATCATATGACTCAAACTCCCTGAAGTCACCTGCAACATGTTTAGAAGCTGCAACATGTTGAGAAGCATAGTCTAGAACCCACTCCAGATCAGTCCTATGAGCAGCAATTGTGCCTTTTTCAGTGTCATCTTCATTAGTACATATAAAAAAGGCCGAACTTGTCCTCTCCTCGATGACCTCCGTGTTCCTTATGCGAGCCACCCTTGCCCGTGCAGCATCAAATCACCCTCAAAGGCAGCACACTTCCAAATCAATTTCCATCACCCAGTCAGGGAATCCACGTCGCCCAGCTTCTCTTGGCTCTTTAGACTTCAGTTGCGACTTGCTCCGGAAGCTTTGCGCTCTGGCGGAGCGCCAACTTTGCATCCTCCGACACCTGTAAGGCACTTCAGTCAGCAATCCAGAAGGCAATTCGAAACATAACAACAGATGGATCCGAATGCCAACTGTGATTAACACACGCCAAATTTCTTGCTTTCCAAATCCCCTAGAGTTCAGAAGCCAAACCCATCGCATGTAGCTTCCTTCTTTGTGAGGACATCTCTTTGAGCCATACATTGCAACAAGAGTTCGTGTCTGAGAAGCCACAATCAACCCCTAGATTACGCTCCACAACATTCCAAATGTATTTTGCCAAAGGACAACGGAAAAAAAGGTGATCTACCGACTCTTTTTGCCCACAAAACAAACAATCGGGTTAGAATGCTTTTTCTTAACACCAACCCGAGGAATATCCTGATTTTAGGAGGTATCTTGACCTTCCACAGGAATCTGTAGGGCACGTTACACCCAATCTGCATAGCAGAGTAAAAAGATTTCACACTATACACTCCAGTTTTGTCTAAAATCCAGGACAGCTTGTCCTCAGAATAGACAATACTACAGGAGCACAAAGCTCTATCATGTTAGACCACAACACAGCTTTTTCTCCAACCAAAGCTCTTCTAAAAGAAAGACTTGAAAGGCCTACAGACAAGGCTTCTTTAACTGTAATATTGTGATTCAGAGAAATCCCATATAGTCTGCGAAAAGATACAGAAAGGCTTTCATTTCCCAACCATCTGTCCTCCCAAAACCTGGTTTCCTCCCCATTTCCTACACAAAATTTACAACAAGAATAGATTCTTAAATTTCAGCAAACCCTGCCAGAAATGTGAATCACCTTGTTTGAGTTGTACCTGCCCTAGAGTACTTCCATTTATATTTAGCCCATAAGAAATCCTGCCATAAACCTTGTTCATTAAAGAGTTTCCAAAGCCATTTTGCCAGCAAGACCACATTCATTAATTCTAGATCTAAAACACCGAGACGACCTAAATCTTTAGGTAGATAAACAGAAGGCCAAGCAACTAATTGGTATTTCCTTTTCTCTTTCTCTCCACTCCATAAGAATCTAAATCTGGGTCTATCATATTTTTTCTTGACTCCTTTGGGAAGACCATAAAAGGAGAGCATGTACAAAGGCAAACTAGGATAGTGAAGAATTCACCAAAGTGGTTCTTTCAGCTATGTTTAAAAATCTGCCTAACCAACACCCCATCCTTTTCTCCATCTTACCCACAGAGGGATTCCAATCACTATTTTTCATTCTCTTCTCATCCACTAGAATCCCTAAATATTTCATTAGCAACTCACCCTTTTTACAGGTGAACATTTCTTCAAAAAGATTAATTCTGTCAGCATCTAGCTCTATCCCAATAACCTCACTTTTATGTAAGTTTATTTTCAGACCAGACATCAGTTCAAAAAGGCAAAGCAAATACTTCAAATTTCTAGCTTGCTCCAAATTATCTTGGAGCAGTAATAGCGTGTCATCTGCATATTGCAAGATGGCAACATCACCCTCCTGCTTATCTGTAGCAAGACCAGAAACCAAACCATGTTGCACAGCCCTGTCTACAAGAATTGTTAAAACATCTACAACAAGGTCAAACAGTAAACGTGAGAGGGGGTCCCCTTGTCTCAGCTCCGATGTGTTCTGAAAAAGGGACCCACCTCTCCATTTACTTTAATTCCCGCACTTCCCCTAGAAATTGTTTTCATAACCCAGTCATTCCATTTGTCTGGGAATTTTTTTCATTTGCAAAGTTTGAAGCAGAAAAGGCCATTTTTTCGAAACGGAAACAGAGACAAAAGATTTGCCTCATCGATTAATTAAGAAGAGAATTGCCGAGTTAATTAATGGAAAACCGGGTGAAAACCGATACAAACACCACCTGCGGACTACTCACTAAGCATGGAACTCCATGACCGCACGACCGACCCAATAAACATATCCAATGCGCAACAATCACAAACCCTCACACTTCTACAACGCAGAGGAAACCCCAATGAAAACACCTCGGCTGAAGACAAAGGACACCACCAAATCCTCGGAGACGAGTCCAACAATGAGGACGGTTCCAGAGACTGAAGATCATCCATTTAAGCAGCTGCGGACGCCTTTCCCTATGGCGCTACACTTCTTGCCTTTGCTCCTAAGAACATTCTCCACCTTCTTGATTTTGTCCCTCATAGCCTTCTCAACCAGGATGCAAGCAATCACCTTGCTAGATCCAGGGCTAGCCGCTTCCAAACTGGCAAGCAGTTGCAAAGCTCTTTTGCGAAGAGTCTCTGAATTAGGTGCCAACGCACCTACCTTATTAACCTTGTCACCCACAGACACCACCTGCCCAATGTCCACATGAGAGGGAGTTAGCATTCACACCATGGTCAACAAAGACGAGCTTTTGGCTCTGATCCAACAGTGGTGGTGGCATCGTGGGCATTGTCAAGGCCCCTAGAGATCCCATCTCTTCCGGAAGCAACATTGATAGAGGCGAAGTGGACTCCCCACATAGCTCGTGCATCTCAGGCATAATCTGCAGAACGTGAGTTGCGACATCATTGGTAACTTCACTCAGAGGCAGTCGTCACCATAGGCAGTGGCGATGGGCATGGTCTAGCACGAGGGGAGAAGTCTCCATACAAGCATGCATCCTCCCCATCCGTAGAACCAACTTGAAGCTCAGGCAGCGAAGGCACAACTGGGACAACTTGGAGTTTGTCGAGAGTTGTCTCGGCTCTTGCCAAAACACTCCCAACACGCAGAAGACAGTTGTGAAGCTCAGCATGAAGCAACCCGGCTTGCTTAGCGAGGGCGGGTTGCAATGGCACGTCAACCGGGTTGGCATTGTCAGCCGGTGCAGGTGGTGGGGTAGGCAAAGGAGCAACACGTCGATGCTTTGCACAACAAGAACGAGAGATGTGGCCAAAATGGAGGCAGCTCATGCACTTGATTGGGTCCCGACACTCGCGGGCGCGATGACCCTTCGAGGCAGGCCACGCCGGAGGGGTCGGACGCACGACGCAAGCAGTCCGACGGAATGCCGCAGATGGCGGCGAGCGGCGCCCTGTGACGAGATGCCAGCCACTCAAAGGATCAACATGCGCATCGTCCCGAGTGAAGCACCCAAGCAAGTCACCCCAGCCTAGACGCACAGGATGGGCCTCCGGAGCTGTCTCGTCGACCTTGGTGACAGACGTATGCGACAGACTGACAGGGATGACCGGCGCTGAAGATTGCACCAACTTCTTCGGAGCGGCGGGCAGCCTACCCCGGAAGAGGCCACATGCGGGGCTAGCAGGGGCGCCCAGGGGCGGCAACGCGGACCAAAGTCTCCCTCCCATGGCATGCAGCTTCCTGCAGGGAAGGGCCTCGAGCAGTACATCCACAGCGACCTCAACGTCATGCGCACCGATAAATCTCATTGGAAGCAGCGGAGACAACGTGCAGGCGAGTTCCAGATCCTCCTGATCTAGAACCATTGCGGCTGGAGTTGCCAGGCATCATCGTCGGGGGTGGCGTGGCACCGGCAGGTGCAATGGATGCGGTTGGCGTCGTAGCAGGAGTGGCCACCATGGCAAGCTTCATAACTCTCCGTTCTCCTTCCTAAACCTCTAAGCTGGAGGCGTTGGCTGTGAGCGAGGGGCCGGAGCGGCCGCTGCTGGTGAGTGCTGAAGGGCAGGGAGGTTGCCGGAGCACATGCCCCAGCGGCAGGGGATACCGGCAATGGAAACAAATCCGCCGCGGCCGAGCGGAACGAGGACAGATGAGCTCAGCAGCAGGAGGAACTAAGAGAGGACCCCACGGGTCTTCCAGATCCGGGCCAGCCGGAGGCAGGAGAGGCCGCGGCGCTGCGGGCCGGGCAGCCGCGGGCGTGTCCGCGAGACCCATGCGAGCGACTTAGTCAAAAGCTTTTTCAAAATCAATCTTAAAAAGAACCCCAGTTTTCTTTGTTTTATGCAGAGTTCAAAGTTTCATGCAGAATTAAAACACCTTCTATAATGTATCTGCCCTTCAAAAAAGCAGTTTGTGAATTTCTGATCACCCCCATAATGATAAAGATCAGCCTATTCACCAGAATTTTGGTAATGATTTTGAATAACACATTCAGGAGATAGATTGGTTTGTACTTCTGAATCTTGTCAGCATCACTACCTTTAGGTATAAGTGTGACTACCCCATAATTAATTCTGTCAATGTCTAGCATATTTTCATAGAAATCTTCCAATAATGCAAAAAGATCAAACTTAACTGTATCCCAAAATGTTGGTAAAATTCAATGTTAAAGCCATCTGGGCCAGCTGTTTTGTTAGTTTCCATTTTAAAAACAACTTTTCTCAGCTCATCCATTGAAAAAGGCTTAGTAAGGAACTCCCGTTCCTCCAAAGTAAGAGTGTCCACCCCCACACTATTCATGTTCAGGGAGGTAATCTCTGGTTTTCTAAACAGATTCTTGTACAAGTCTGTAATGTAAATCTTGAGATTTTCCTACCCCTCAATCACCCCTTCATCTTGTATGAGCCTAGTAATCATATTTTTCGTATGTCTCCATTGGCCTTAGCATGATAGTATTTAGTATTGGAATCTTCATCATGCAACTCAACCTCACGAGATCTCTGCAACCATTTAGCTTCTTCCTCCTTGAGGATTTTTTTCAAGTCACATTGGCATTGTAACTTGAAGGCTTTATCTGCAGAGTCAAGAGTACCATCTTCCTCTAGTTTATCCAACCTATCAATTTCCTCAATTAATTTTTTCTTATGTCTTCTATAGACTGATTCAATATTCCAATTCCACCCCTTTAATACTTTCCTGAGCTCCACCAATTTAGCATGCACTTGGTCCAATGCTGATTTCCCAGGAAAAAATTTACACCACACTTTCTTGACAACTTCATCTAAATCAGCCCTTTGGAACCAACAATTTTCAAATATGAAAATGTATGGTATTTTGGGCTTTTCTCCAGATGAAATAAACAAGGGTGTATTGTCAGACAGCTCCCTAGACAAGGCATTCACATGAACTAAAGGGAATTTATCTTCGCAGGAAGGTGATATTATCACCCTGTCCAACAGGGCAAAGGGTCTTCATGATTTTTTGACCAAGTAAATTTTCTACCCACTAAAGGAAGTTCCAATAATTCTCCATAAGATATGATAGTATTAAACAGAACACTCCATTTATTATATCCTCCAGGCTTATTTTTATCACTTGCTTTCCTGGTCAAGTTGAAATCCCCAGCCACCATAATAGGTTCTTTAGTGCTGATCAGGAGATGCATCAATTCAATCAGGAATTTTGTCTTACTTGAAGCTTGGGCATCCCCATAAACCATCACTAAACTCCGCTGAAAGCCACCAGCAACATTTGTTTAATATAGTATTCCCCAAATTCCTGACTTATCTTAGTCAAAGAGCCATTATTGATCCCAACTAAAGTACCTCCAGATCTTCCTCTGGGAGGTAAAGAAGTCCAATCAAAATTATTCTGCCCACTGAGAAAAGATAGATCAGAGATTGAGAATTCTTTTTTCACGGTCTCTTGTACCCCCACGAAGTCTAAACTATTTCCAGCAATTTGCTCTTTAATAAACTATCTTTTCTCCATAATTTCCTAACCCTCTGCCATTCCGAACAATTCCCCTCAACATCTTACTAGAAATAAAGCAGTCAAAGAACTATATAAAACCACCAACTATAAAACTTTCCTTTTCCTCCTCTTTCTTAACACTGTTTTAACAGGAGTCAGGAGTCTTAATTGTAACAGCCTCAAAAATAGGTCTGTTTGCAAAACCTAAGGACTCCCTAAAATCAGCCGTGTTTAAAATAGGTAAATCATGAAATTCTTCATCTCCCCCATCATCCTCACCCGCATTCATCATTTCTAATAAAACAGTCTCTAAATCCTCAGGATTTAAGAGCTCAGGTTCTTGATCTTTTTTCTCAATTTCTCTTTTATTAGCTAGAAAGAGCTCCAATCTGGCTTTTTCACTACTGTTAATGAGCCCAATATTGTAGTCAATCATATCTAAGGAAACCCCCAAATCCACCCCCAGCAAATTAGTCATTTCCGGTAAACTAGCATTGTCTGTATCAAGGATAGAAACCTTAGATGGCATACCTTCAGTTCCCCCCAAATTCTTAGCTCTGGCTAGGGCCATGGCCCTGTCAAGCATGGGAATATCATCATTTTGCGTAGAGGCGATTCTTCCACTGAATCTTTGACTCCCAGTATCTTCACTTTTGTTATTCTTATTCCCCTCTCTGTTCAGCACCACCTGTTCGTCTGTAATGTTAATACCCAGTTTTGCCCCCAGACTGATAGATTGAGACCCATCACCTTCTCCTTCCACATCATCATCAGTCAACTGAACTTTTTCTGCTCCTTCAACAGCCACAGCATCACCTCCATTAACTGAGGCAGAGTCTGAAATGGGGTCCTTTTCAACTGGTGCATCTTTTTTGTTTTGGTATTGTAACAGATCAGCTTCATCCCGGGCCTTCAAATCAGCAGCCCTCTGCTTTTTTCGATCTCTAGCAATACCTTCTTGGAAATCCATCCAGTCTTCAAAACCTTGAGATAGCTCATCATCATCTTTAACCCAGCCTTCTTCCACAACTTCCTCTAGTTCAAAAAAGATCCTATATATCATCGATTTTGGAGTTGTGAGCTTAGTCCATCTTGGGATTTTATTGTAGTCAACCACTGCCACCTTGATCCTGACCATGCCAGTCTTCTGAAGGGTGTCCATGTCTACTTTCTGGGTTAATCCAATTGTTGATCCCACCTCAAAGAGACGATGGAAATTCTTTAGGGTTTTGGGCACCCCCTTTGCTTTGACCTAGACAACACACAGCTTCCCTACAGCAAGAGTCATCATTCCAAAGTTTAACATTGACCATCACTGTCCCACCTTTGAGAGGGACCCAATCATACTATTGCAGCTTCATTTATCTTAGCAACTGAGGGGAAGTTAACCAAGAATGCTGCATCAGAAACTTTTTTTGCTTTCCAGTCCCATCTCCAAGGATAGGTTTTAGCCAGACATCTAACCAACTTTTTTTGCTACTGACTATCTGCTCATATATTTCTAAAAGTTTTCAAAAAGTATATGCCTATTAGGTTCAAACTCAATGCATCTGTTTCATGCATTTTCCTCTAATGGAGGTATTTGAACTATTGGTCACCTTAGCTTCTGATGTAGCCAAAGAACCCAGAATATGTCAAGAGTAGAACCTGAAGGCTTTCCGATAAAAAGTAGACCATATTCAAACTAAACTTTGGAGCCTTCAGTCCAGTTTCCACGAAGGTGAAGCGGATGTTGTGTTTGAATCATACAAAACTTGTGAGATATAAGGAATGGTACAACACCTTTTGACCAATGACATTGATTATTGCTCTGCAGGTAGTATCAAGTGGTGCACTGCAGACATGGCTTGATGTTTGTGGGTTCTTCCGTTCTATGTGGTTGAGATGCAGAAATGGTTTGTTGGGGTGTCCTTTTGGCTTGCTCCAGTTGGAAATTAACCCTATTCATACTGCGTAGCGCACACCGGTTAACTGTGCAGTGGGCTTGTAGGAATTTAACTGCGTAATTTGCTAACCCGCATATGTTATGTTATATTGAACTTGTATCTGGTGCTGATTAATGAATATTGAACTGCAACTGCCTTCCTGGTATTACTTTCCTTTTCTTTTTCTTTCGGATGCGGTGACTGAAAGAGGATGCGGTGACTGAAAGAAGCGGATCCTGTTTCTCTGACACCAGTTGCCTCTGCGACGGGATCCGCACGCAGTGGTGCTGCTCAGCGCCTTAGAGCTGGACCGTATCTATCTGTCTCTAGTTCCTGTGTACCTCTGACATGCCACAAGAGGTATGAAGGTTTCATTCATGGTATCGGACTTCAGAAGGAAAACATTGTTGGTTAATCCGGTTGCTTTCATACTATCTAGGTTCAGTTCGTTGAGCTAGCTAGTGTCAAGTTTCAGTTAGTCAGCTGACGTCGATGTTTTTTCAGGTAGGTTCAGATAACTCTGCACGAGCTCAGATGCCATGTGTGTAATTTACGCAGCACAAAATCAACCGAAATGGTCGGCACATTATTTGTGTTTCAATTGTCGAGCTCACACGTCATGGAGAAGGAAGAAAGGATCTTCTAGTACTGTACTACCAAAATGAAACGAAGATACGTTGGCTACTGCCTACTGCACGCTGCAGATTGAACAATTGACGACAAAAACAAAACCAACCCGAATTCGGCTGTAGCTAGGATACTCCAAAATTTCAGTCCCAAATAGGATAATTCACATCAATAACAATAACAACAAAAGACAAATTCCACCAGCTTCATCATGGTCACCCACCATATCGCGGCCCAGGTACTCTAACTTCAACACAAATGCAAGGAGCCATGAAACAATAGAAGGCAAATGTGATACCTCAAGTTCAGTATTTGCCCTCCTGTGTGTACGAAGATTGTTCAGACTCTCAAGAACAGCATAATAATCCTAACACTTCCGCTTCGGTAGACCCCCTCCAACACAAGGACGGCTAAGATTGTCCCATACCCCTTCGTAACGGAGGGCATGATGGACATAATTTGAAAAGAGGCCGCCCGCCTACTGTCCCGCCCGAAACGTGTACGTATACGAATACTTTTTTTTTCTGTCCAGTCGTCACGCTCGCACGCAGAGTCCACCCATCGTCCCGTCGCGCGCGCGCGCCCACCCCACCCCACCCCACGTCCCCCGTCAATTACGGCGTAACTGCGCGCCTGCCACCCCCGCCGTCGCGTCCCGTCGCCTGGCCGCAATTAACACCGGTCCTAATTGCTCGCCTCCGCCCCCGTCGTGTCGCCTGGCCGCCATAATCACCGGCGCGGATGCGCACGCGCGGTCAAACCGCGCCCTGCGCGCCTGCCGCCCGGTCGTGTCGCCTGCCCACCGTAAGCATCGGCGCTGATGCGCACGCGTCGCCTGGCCGCCATTTACCACCGGCGCGGATGCGCAGGCCTGCCGCCCCCGCCGTCGCGTCCCGTCGCCCCATTATGACGGGGCCATAAATGGCCATCCAGCGACCTCAACCGCCCCCGCCGCCCCCCACCTCCCCTTGGTGCTATAAAAACCGCGCGCCGGCCGCATACCTCGCCGCACACCCCCGAACCCGTTCCCCCACCCCCTCGACATTTCCCTCTCGCCGCCGACCCCCGAACCCGCTCCCCCAACCCTTCCCCCGCCGCGCTCGCCATGTCCGGCGCCGGCAGCTCTCGCGGATGGTGGCCGTCGAACATCGGGATACCGGAGGCGATGGAGTTGGTGCGGTACAACATCCTCGTGCCGCCGTCCAGCCGCCTTCCGGGCTCGTGGCACATCAGCGCCGCCGGCTACGCCGTGCCTGGCCCCGCCGCACCCCACGACGATGTCGTCAACCAGCCCGGCGAGAGGTGGAACCGGCTCAGTCGCTGGCGATTCTGGCGGGGCCGGTACTGGCACGACGTCCTCCGCGACTGCCGCGCCGGGCGGCTGGTCCTCCCTCCCCCACCGGCGACGGGCGCCCCTGCCCCACCTCCCCCTCCCGCGCCGGTGGCCCCTCCCCCGCCTGCCCCGGCCATGGAGATTCCGCCGGAGGTGCAGGCGCTGCGTCAGGAAGGGGACCCGGACGACTCTCCGGGTTTCCTCCTCGCCGTCGTCGCGTCGACGGAGCCCGGCCTCGTGCCGCCGCCGGAGCTGAGAGACCCGGAGGACACGCCGGGCTTGATGGAGACCCTCCGCAAGTCTGCTGCGGCGGCTGAGGACGACGATGACGACCTCGCGTTTCTGGACGACATGAGCAGCGACAGCAGCAACGGCGGCGGCGGCATGGGCGCGGTCATCGATGTCGCGTCGGATGACGACGACGTAGTTTAGGGTTTATTTTATGTTTTTTTATTATGTTAAGAAACTATGTATGATATAATTAAGTTTGAATGAAGTTTGTCTGTTTGACTATTATGAGTTGTTCAAATATTTGGATGAGTATAAAAATAATATTAAAATAATAATTGAAGAAAAAATAAAGAAATTCCAGGTTTAAGAACGCTTCCGCCGGGTAAAAAAATCATAAAATTTTAATGAAAAAAGTAATAATCAAATTTGCAAAAGAATACACAAGCAATAATCTGGAAAAAGTTGATAACATAAACAGTTTTGTAAAAATTTAAAAATAGTTAGAAAAAAAGCTAAGAAGTTTTTCATAAAACAATCAAAAGTTGTTTCATTGTAAATTAAATCATAGAATATTATGAAAATTGTTAACAAATTCCAAAAAAAGTTAACTGAATTTTTGAAACATTTTTTGAATTTTACAAAAGTTGACGTAATCTTAAAAAATAACCGTAGAAAAAAGTTGAATTTTTTTGAAAAAATGGCGCATCAAAAAGTACAAAAGAGGAAAGAATGAAATAGCAATATAAAAGAAATGGGTGAACCCAGAATGGAGGGCACCAGCCGCTTGTTTGAGAAAATACGGAGTAACGCGCAGTGTTTTAGGGTTATTTCGCCGAGAAAACCATAGAAAAAGCATCAGATGTCAAAAAATACCGAAAATTGTCGTGCGTGCTCCCGATGGCGCCTGGAGTACGTGGAAAAAGATTGGAACAAAAACGGACACAAAACGAACGTTACATCACGTCCGGCCAGTGTTTTAGGGCTTTTTCACCGGGAAAATCCTAGGAAATGCATCGAGCGTTGGAAAAATATGAAAATTGGCGTGGATGCTGTTGACGGTGATGCCAACTTGTGGAAAAAGTTTCGGGCCATTTAGCGAAGTAAAAAAAAACGTAGTTGGGAACCCCCCTCCGGCAGAACGAACCGGAGCTGGTTGTACAAGGTCTACGTGATCGCATGCATGCAATTGCCCAAAGTTTGCAAACATGTGGTAGTCCGATGTAGGGCCCCACGCAAGGTTGGAATGAAACGGACACAAACAGAACGTTGCTCCACGTCCGGCCAGTTTTTTAGGGCTTTTTCACCGGGAAAAATCCTAGGATGCATCGAGCGTTGGAAAAATATGAAAATTGGCGTAGATGCTGTCGACGGTGATGCAACTTGTGGAAAAGTTTCGGGCCATTTGGCGAAGTAAAAAAATAGTTGGGAACCCCCCCTCCGGCAGAACGAACCGGAGCTGGTTCACAAGGTCTACGTGATCGCATGCATCAATTGCACACCAAAGTTTGCAGACATGTGGGTACGGCCGATGTAGGGCCCCACGCAAGTTGGAACGAAAACAGCACAAACGAACGTTGCGTCACGTCCGGCCAGTGTTTTAGGGCTTTTTCACCGGGAAAATCCTAGGAAATGCATCGAGCGTTGGAAAAATATGAAAATTGGCGTGGATGCTGTCGACGGTGATGCCTACTTGTGGAAAAAGTTTTGGGCCATTTACCGAAGTAAAAAAACGTAGTTGGGAACCCCCCTCCGGCAGAACGAACCGGAGCTGGTTGCACAAGGTCTACTTGATCGCATGATGCAATTGCACCAAAGTTTGCAGACATGTTGGGTACGGCCAATTAGGGCCCCACGCAAGGTTGGAACAAAAACGGACACAAAACGAACGTTGCGTCACGTCTGGCCAGTGTTTTAGGGCTTTTTCAACCGGAAATCCTAGGAACTGCATCGAGCTTGGAAAAAATAAAAATTGGCGTGGGTTTTTCGACGGTGATGCCAACTTGTGGAAAAGTTTCGGGCCATTTGGCGAAGTAAAAAAAGTAGTTGGGAACCCCCCTCCGGCAGAACGAACCGGAGCTGGTTGCACAAGGTCTCCGTGATCGCATGCATGCAATTGCACCAAAGTTTGCAGACATGTGGGTACGGCCGATGTAGGGCCCCACGCAAGGTTGGAACGAAAACGGACACAAAACGAACGTTGTGTCACTTCCGGCCAGTGTTTTAGGCTTTTCATCCCAGGAAAATCCTAGGAAATGCATCGAGCGTCAAAAATATGCAAATTGGCGTGGGTGCTGTCGACGGTGATGCCAACGCGTGAAAAAAGTTGTGTGCCGTTTGCGGAGTGAAAAAAAAAAACGTAATTGGGAACCCCCCTCCGGCAGAACGAACCGGAGCTGGTTGCACTAGGTCTACGTGATCGCATGCATGCAATTGCACCAAAGTGTGCATACATGTGGGCACGGCCGACGTAGGGCCCCATGCAAGGTTGGAACGAAAACGGACACAAAACGAACGTTGCGTCACGTCCGGCCAGTGTTTTAGGGCTTTTTCACCAGGAAAATCCTAGGAAATGCATCGAGCGTCGGAAAAATATGCAAATTGGCGTGGGTGCTGTCGACGGTGATGCCAACGCGTGAAAAAAGTTTCGTGCCGTTTGGCGGAGTGAAAAAAAAAACGTAGGTGGGAACCCATTTATCGATCATGTATTTTCGATAATGTTTTTTTTAACAAACGCAATTAATGGATGGGCCCGGCGTATATATGCATGTCCATCGGGGGTCAAAGCCCAAGTCGACGCCGCCTCCACGATCGCCAGTCCACGCCGCCTCCACGATCGCCACTACACGCCGCCCAACCCTAGTCATCTGCGCCCGCCGCCCCCGACGCCATCTGCGGCCGATGCCGCCCCCGACGCCACATAACGCCGACGCCCCATATGGCCCCGAGACCATCTGCCAGCAACGCCACCTCACGCCGACGCCCCCGACGCCACCTTCGAGCCGACGCGCCAGACACCGACGTCCCGACGCCCCCGACGCCACCTCACGCCGACGCCCCAGACGCCGACGTCCCCGACGCCACGTTCGAGCCGACGCTCGGACCCTGCCCCTCGACGCCGCCCCCGACGTGATCTGACGCCGACGCCCGTCCATCGGTGCAGTGCTGTAAGTTTAGATGGCTACCTGTTAGCGCTGCAAACACTCGCACCTAACTAGCCCGTGCATTCAACTAATCGGCCATGCAGATGGAGCTAGCTAGTATATACCTTACCATTAGCAGGGCAAACACACGTAGCTGGCTTCTTTACAATTTATGATCCGTTATTCTCGGCAGCTAGCTAGGTAGCCATTACCATACACGTGCATAAGAACAGGAGCATGAAAAAACTGAACGTAGCCGATGGAGAATCTTCAGAGACGGCCGCGGCGGCGGACGCGATGGTGTAAGAGCGAGAATACTCTAGTTTTAATAACACAGTATTTAGTGCTAGCCAAACATGTCACCATAAATAAAACTATGGTATCTAAAAAATCAGTAGTATTTTTAGAATACTTAGAAAATACTGTGCTATCAAACAGGGCCTTAAAATATAAGCATAACCTTGATATTTGAATTTTTTGTCCCTAGGTCAGTACACTGTCTACTTAGAAAATACTTTCAGAATACTCTAATTTTTTGGCAGTTTGTCTGGTTTGGGATTTTCATTTAGGACTGATGAGCACATATCAGCAAACACAATAAGTTGCACCTTGGAATGTCTAATTTGATTATCTCTAATGTGAATGAGCTTATATATCTATGAATTTTATTTACAGTTAGCGACCGACGCCATCTGCCACCGACGCCACCGCGCCGTCGTCCCCCAGGGCCGGCCCCGATCCCATGGCACGAGGTACTGTGCATTCATCATGTTTATCATGTACCCATAGAAAGTAGCTAATATTATTTTTGCTCCTATTCCTAGTGATGGAAGAGTATGGAGAGATTTATTGTTCGGTTGAGAAGTGGTGTCTGTTGGTCAGCAAACTAAACTCTAGGCAGAAAAAGCGTTTTGCAAGCACTAGACTTGAAAAAATGTTGATGATTCCTAGTGTGCTCATGCGAAAGTGTTTGCTGAAGTTCATTGTTAAATCATATGCGTTGGACAGAAAAAGGTTCATCATGCCATCAAAAAACGGTGCGATATCATTGCGCACTGAAGATGTGTTTGACATTTTCGGGCTACAGAACAAGGGCAAAGATGCCATGAAAGCGCTAGGTAAAGGGGGGTTAAAGGCGAAGGTGAAGGTGCCTAGTCGTTTTCTAGATTCCAGTACGGGTGAAATGATGATAGACGAGCTGATTGAGAACATCGTTGCCAGTGGCACGTACGATGATGATTTTCTCCGTAGAATTGTTCTGGTTCTTCTAGGCACGGTTCTTGCACCGCAGTCCACGAAAGAAGTTCCTAATGCTTATTACAAGTTAGTGGAGGATGTGGAGGCCATCAAAGCATTTAATTGGAACGCGTTTACTTTATGCGTTTGCGTTGAAGGCATCACAAAGACCTTATCAGATCTTACAAAATTTACTTGGCCGGTCGGAAACCTTGCCCTCATACAGGTAAATCTTACGTTATATTTGTTTCTTTCGAACTATAGTTTGTGAAAAAAAGTTTGCTAATATACTTCATGTTCATGCAGTACTTGTTTTGGGAGAAAGTGCAGCCACTGGATGAAGAGGCATTTGATCCACTGGCTCATGAATATCCGTTGATGCTTAATTGGTCAGAAGATGAGGCTAAGAAGCGTGACGCGTACGACACATCATACGGCCGTGGTAATGGGACGGTAAGTTTTAATGGTTCGTACTGCATGCACTTATGTTACTATATATATGTTGAGCAATTTAAATTGATTTAACGTGTCACAGATTGATGACGTGATAAGTGAGAAGTACAGACAGACATTAATTGCTCAACAAGGAAGAAAGGCGGAGGAAGAATTTGAGCCAGAAGATCCAACAGGTCGTGCCCAAAAAAGAAAAGATAATAGAGACGAGGCTTCGTCAAGCAGGGACAGTACATTAGATCAAGTGATGAAATGCATCAAAGATATGCAAAAAGATATTAGACTTCTCCCTGAAAAATGTGCTGAGGTAATGAGCGATGTGTACTTAAATTTACATGGGATTATTCATAATGTTTGCATGGAGTTAATGCTTTCGATGTGTCATTGCAGATAGTAGTGGAGAAGCTGGAGAAGAAAGGTCTTCTCTTCAAGCCAAACAGGGGGTTTCATGATGACGTTGAGTTTGTGGAGCATAGTGAAGACTGGGTGGGGAAGTATGGTCCATCAAAATATTGGACAGATGTCAAATCAACTCCTGCAAAAGAAGACATGGACAACATGATGGAGGCATCCTTCACCACTGCGAACGGGAAGAAGTTGGCGCGTGAGAAAGGTGTGCATCACAACACACTCGGTACAGGAGATGAAGGCGACCCCTTCGTTATTGAGGAGAATGGTAATTCAACCGACCCATCTCTAGCAACGGTAGACACAAATGACTTTCCAGCTATTACTGCAACCCCCAAGAATATAAATACAATGTCAGACGGATCTAGCGCTGATAAATCTGAGGAGATTAGTATGGATAGTCTGGACACCCGTATTAAAAATGCGAAAGAAAGTGGCACTAAGGGGAATGATGGGAAACACAAGAGGAAACAGTCAAAATACTGTCGTTCACCTTACGAGCAGAACGGTGGACGTAAACGTCCAAAGAAAAGTAAGTGCTAGGTAATTTATTATTGTAAGATATTTCTGTCCTTTCATGCGCACTTTATTAACTCAATGTTTGTTACTATTTTAGATCTGTTTGGTATAAGAGCCGCTATGGTTAGTACTGATTACATTAATGAGGAACACATAGAGGCCGCAACGGTTTATATCCAGACACTAGCAGGCTCGGCGAAGCTTTGTAGGAAAACTGTCGTGCACATGAAGGGAATTGGTGGGGAAACATGTACACCTGATATGCTTGAAGCCATCATTTCCAAAAAGTGGTTGCATGGCGGTGTAAGTATTAGCATTAATTTATTAAGTTTTCCATGTCATTTATATAAATTTTCTAATAGGCGTATTGTTGTTATGTTATTTTCAGGTCATCAATAGTTATTGCAACCATATGCAGACCTATAATCCTCGTGCTGACTGTCATATATTATCATCTTGGGTGTCCCACTGGCTAATTCTTCGTGCTGATGGAAAGGTTAAGAACTCTAAGAAGCATTTTATGGAACATTTCACAAACCAAAGTAAAATGGTGTCTAGAGTTCCTGAAGAGTATTTCATCAAAGATAAGGTACTTCTGTTTAGTATGATCCATCGTACTACATAACTATGTGTGTGTACACCAACATGAATATACTTTGTTGTAGGCATACTTTCCTTTTCATGTGGAAGAAAATCATTGGATAACAGTTCTCATGCACAACAAGAAAAAAGAGTTTCAAGTTTTAAATTCTACTGGTAAATGCAGCAACGGAGTTCTTGCAAAGATTACTAAGCTGGTAAGATTACAACATTACATAAAACAAGATATAGTTATTCGAAACGTACTTCATATGAATTTCACATTTTTATTTCAGAGGGCAGAAATAGCTAAAGATACGACGGAGGTGAACTCCCTTATACATACGGAACATCCTGACGTATCTACCTGGCCAATAAGGGAGTATAAAATGCCGCTACAAGCCGACGGGTATGTTCAAATGTTGAATTTGTATGCACTTCTCTGATCCAACAAAGCCTGACTTGCGGTTTCTTGCAGAGTCTCTTGTGGTCTTTTTGTCGTGAAATGCATTCAAAACTGGAATGGAGATGATTGGATATTTGACTTTGATCAAGCTGAGGTTAATGCTTCAAGGGGACGCATTCTAGCTGAAATACTTTTTTCATAATGCAACATGATGGAAGTAGTGAAAGAGAAAATCCTCAAGATCATGGAGAAGAAATGAGTCGGAGGATGGGGTGTTGGCTATTATCTCCGCTAAATAAACGTGCCGTTGTCGCTAGTTGATACAATTTTCATATTAGGACATCTCTTTATTGTAATGCGGCATGGTTTTGCATCTTTCGGAACTAAATAAATGTGCCGTGGTCGGTATTTGCTACAATATATATTCTCCAATGTCACTCTTATTTGCATCATTGTGGGTGATGATTTTTATATTCCCAGTTATATTCGCAGTTTTGATGCTGTAGGTACTGTTGTAGGGTAACGCAGCAGAAAACAAAAAAATTCCGACCTACACACCAGCCCAGGACCACTATGGAGACTGCATACAAGGTTTGATCATTTTCGTTACCGACTCGTAGCGCAGCGGAAGTAGAGTCGATGACGATCGGCGGTGCAGATCCCCGCAGCTAGGATTTACAACCTCCCAACCGCGAGGATGTATACCCTCGTCTTCCCTTCGGACAGCCCTCCGGGAGGCGGTCGAACAGTCCCCCGGACGGTGTCTCGGACAGCCCTTCGGGAGGACCTTCGAAACTCGAACGGTCACTCGGACAGCCCTTCGGGAGGACTCACAGAACTTGGACCGTCACTTGGACAGCCCTTCGGGAGGCACTCACGAACAGCCCCTCGGGCACTAAGATCGAAACTACGACCTCTCTACAGAGTTGCACACATACGGTGTCATCTATCCGGCAGGGCTTCGCCGTCCAGAACTAGTTCCCACCGGAACCCAGACAGCCTTTCGGCTCTACGAAACTATTTCGCTGGGAGGGAGAGAGAAGCCAGATCATTGCAATGGCACTTGTATGTGAGAAGGAGTGAGTTTGGGCAGCCCCCTCCACCTCTATTTATAGGAGAAGGAGGGGTGGAGGGGCTGAAATTTCAGCCACATCCATCCATGTCATCTCCAAGATATTTTGGAGCAAAAGCCCAAAAAGGTGGCTTTCCAAAAAGTAACCCAAAAAGCACTTTCACTATTCACGACGACATTTTTCAGCGTCCGTTCGAACTAAAAATATTTATGTGGGCTTAGAACATTTCCAGTACCCACTAAAATAATTTTCAACGCGTTCTGGAACAATTCCAGATTAGTGATTTTCATCTGCGAAAAGCATCTGAAGTGGTTCCGGCAGCTCCGGAACATTTTCAGTTTTTCTTCCAGAAAATTCCCAAAAGTTTCCAGAATGATTCTGGCACCCTCCAAGAATTATCGGGCATGTGCCGAAACTAATTTGACTTTATGGTATCCTCTGAAACAACTTTTCAGTTTCACCAGAACTCATCCGCTGACTTCTCTCTGCGGAACTTTTCCGCTGTCCGAAACTTTTTCGGTGTCCGAAACTTTTCGGTGATTTTCTCTCAGACTCCCTGTCTAGTATTCAGCAGATAGATGACCCTTAAGCGTGTGACCCTACAGGTTCGGTGAAGTATAGACATGACACGGAACCCTTTCCGATCAATGATCAACATCGGAGCCGTGGACACCCATATTGACCCCTATACCCACACGAATGAATATTCGAGTGAACCTCCAGTTGCCGTGTGCTATTCCTGTTGCTTCGCGATATGTTACAAATACCCGAGGTGAGACATGATGGCATCCCCGTGGGTCAACAACTTGTCCACTATGCCAGTTACCTCGTTACCGGTATTTGTTCTCTTTTCTCGTTACCGTGTTCCGGCATCCCCGTGATCAAATCACAAAGTGTCTGGCCAGACGATGATGGATACCGTAACACCGAGAGGGCCCAGAGATATCTCTCCAACGTCGGAGAGCAAAATCCCAATCTTGAGCTATCAAGTTACTTGACATACTTTTCCATAACCTGTAAGCCGCCGTAATAGCCACCCATTTACGGATGACGTTTAACAAACCCCAAGTTCATGAATCAAGCATGAAAAACTTGATACTCTCATGGTCTGAGGAATCATGCAAATGTTAACCATCTCTGTGTTATTAACCATTAACTTGTGACGAAAGAATCTCATAGCATAACTCAATCGGGTCGATTCAACACAAATGTTCTTCTAACACTGTGCCCTCAAAGTTGCTGGCATAGACATGCCCAGATCGGAAAACAGAACCATCATGAACACTTGACTAGTCTTAGAGGCCAACTAGGATACTTAACCGTTTATTATCCCACACGGTGCATATGAGTCTTCCTCCGAGCCTCGTTTTATTTGCAGACTCGAGAATCATTGCAGTTATAGCATGGAACATAAACCTATATATGAACAGGGAGATAATCAATAACATTTATTATTGCCTCTAGGGCATATCTCCTACAACTGTGAGATTTGGCCGCCGTGGCCGGCCGCTGTTTTCTGTCAAAAAATTATTTGGCCGGCCGCTGCTTTCTGTCAAAAATTGTGTGTCACTCTTATTGACAGAAATCAGCGCGGGGGGGGGGGGGGGGTCTACCAAGCGAGGTATTGGGTGTCACTCTTATTTGCATCATTGTGGGTGATGATTTTTCAACTTGTTATATACTGTGATGATTACGCCGCCGTGGCCGGCCTGGCGCTGCTATTTCATACTGCTTTGTATTTTGTACTATGGTGAGATGCGGACGGCGGCTGCTTTCTGTGAAAAAATTAAGTTAGAAAGGTTAGAAAAAAACATGCCCAACCACCGGCGTTGGGCCCATAGTAGCATACAGAACCTACCCAAATCAAGCCCGAAGGCGACTCGGGCGGCTGATTGAGCCCACTAATGGGCCCAGAAACGGGGTCTAACGGGGCTGCGGGTAGTACTAACAGAGGAGTTCGGTGGAGGGGGCGGAGGCAGCTATTTAAGTCGCTCCTCGTGCCCCCCGGCTTCTAAGGTGGGACTAAAGATGGCGCCCCCATTGCGCCCCGCACTGCACGCGGTCGCCGCATGGATCACGGGCCTATTCTGCGCTGTCACCCGCCGGCCCAGTTCGGCCCAATGGAGGCAGGCCGCCACTCGACCCCTCCCCCGGCCCACGCCCAGTCCCCTCGCCCGCGCGACACACACCTCAGTGTTTAGTCCCACCTCGGAAGCGGGGGCGCGTGAGGAGCGGCTTAAATACCTGCCTCCGCCCCCTCCACCGAGCTCCTCTGTTATTACCACCCGCAGCCCCGTTGAACCCCGTCTCTGTGCCCATTAGTGGGCTCAATCAGCCGCCCGAGTCGCCTTAAGGGCCCAACAGCGGTGGTTGGGTAATTTTTTTTTCTAACTTGCTTTTTGGACAGAAAGCCGCGGCCGGCCGCATTTCAGCACAGTACAAAGGCATATAAAACAATACAAAATAGCCGCGGCCGGCCGCATTTCATCACAGTACAAAGGCATACAAGTCATCATCAAACAAAATAAACAGAATTTTGAAACTGCAGATAGAAACAGTACAAATCATCACATAACAGTGCAAATCACTTAAACAAATCACTTATCAAGTTTTCTTGCACACACGTACGAATAAAAAACAGCATAGTTTATTCAGACATGACTCGTGCGACCACTTTTATTCTTCCAACAAACCAAGCAGCTTCTCTACGCCCGATTCCTGAACAAAATATAAAAAAATGGGTGAGAAAATAAAGTCGGTGAAATCAAATTGGGAACATAACAAAAATAAGAAGGTAGCAACTCACTTCTCGTTCAGACTACATGTAGCCTTGTTATGACCTGGGAGACTACACAGACTGCACAAAGGACCACTTTTCTTCTCTGTAAAATCTTTTGGCCTATCATTCTTTGTAACTTCGGGGGCCCCCTTTGACCGCCCCTTCTTAGGTGCACCCTTCGTCGAAACTTTCTGAGGATCACCAATACCAGGCTCAACTTGTTGCGCCTGACTTGCCTTCTTTTTAAGCATAGCATACCTTCTACTTCCTATAAGTTCCTCCTCTGAAATCTTTTTTTGCACTATTATGTTGTCCAGACACTTCATCAACTCGTCGAACAAGAAGGGATCATTTGCTGCAACATGAGCAGCTTCTGCGGTTTTAATGGTTATTGCACTATACCGTTCTCTCTCCAATGGCCCTGACCAACCCCATCCAAACATATCACTCTTCCGCTACACAAGCAACCCATCTCTCGCATGTTTGGACAACCGATGCAGGACACAACACTTTGGTATTTCAGTTAAGTTCAGATGATGGAGAACAAACAGAATGTGTTTGCATGGCAGCCCTTTCCGAACCATCCTAAGACAACTGCATGTAATAGTTTCTTCTGAGTTACCTGGTTCATAAACAACATTGTACCTGAACTTGTGGTTATCCTTCCATGTCACCATGAATGTCTGACGCCCAATTCCCACGAGCGTCTCAAATATCTCCAGCTGACCCATCTTATGCAAATCATCTTGCAGGATGTAGAAATTAGCACGTGTGAATACTTTGGCGGCATGCTCCTCAAGGGCCTTATATTCAGTAACCGACGGTGGTTCCTTCTGGTGTGCCTCGCAGTCATCGTACGCCTCGTTCTCACGCAGGCGAACTATGCAGTTCTCATAATGCACCACCAAATCAACAATTGTCATACCGTAGTCCAGGTGAAGGTGAAGGCAGGAGTTGAGGCTTTCACTCCTCTGGTTACTTCGCATACCAAGAAAAAAACCATCGGAAAGATATGAAGCTGCCCAAAGTCTCCTCTTCCTGTACATCCTGTCAAGCCACTCTTCAGTTCTATCCGTCTTCCACTTATCATAGAAAGCAGTCCATCTCTGCTCAAAGTTCGCTTGAGAGGTGGCATAGTACAGGAGCGATCTGAACTCATCCAGTGACTTGTAATGCAGGTGCCTCTGCATATTTTTCTCGATATGCCAGGAGCAAAGACGATGGAAAACATCTGAAAGGACAGTCCGAATAGCCCGGATCATTGCAGCGTCACCGTCTGTGATTATTGACTTTGGCTTCACCTGACAGTTTGCCTTCATAAATGTCTGCAGCAGCCACACGTATGTCCCTTCGGTCTCGTCAGCAATGATGGCACAACCAAACACTGTGGTGCAACGGTGGTTGTTAACTCTGACAAAGGGGACGAACGGCATACCATATCTATTCATCTTATACGTGCTATCAAACACGACCACGTCTCCGTAGTCCTGATAGTCCCTCCACGACTGTGCATCGCACCAGAACATACTCTTCAGTCGCCCTTCCTTGTCAAGCACATACTCAAAAAAAAAACTCAGGGTCCTTCTCCTTCCTGCTCCTCATAATGCCAACTGCCGTCTCTGCAACACCCTTTGCAATGAGCTTCATTTTTTCTCTACAACAAAGATTGTAAATGTCCCTCCTGATAAGCCCGCACTAATCGTACGAACCGTATCTGCTGATGAAGTTGTCCATTATTATATGCTTTCTTATCCCAGTCGCTTCCATCGCCAATATCTCGGCCCTCTTGCCATCTCCAATCCGTCTGTGTGACCACAAAAAACAAACCTCGTCGGGCCGAGCCATCGCGTGGTTGTGATCATCCACGAATGATGCGACGAACCAAACGCCACGTTCTCTGTCCAGCTTCACCACCATATGTGCACCGCAGTCGCAACGAGTCTCCGGTCTAAGCCTGCGCTTGCGGCCCTCCATGGTTATGAACTTGCTCTGCCTTCTTTCTGCCCTGGAGCAAAGAAACCGCCGGTACCGTATCATTCCTGAAGCACCTCGTTTCACCTTCTGTTTCTTGATGCTAAACCCGTGCTCTTTGGCGTGATTGTTGTAGAATATGTATGCATTCCCTTGCGACCGAAAGGTCATAGCCATGACCTTCCAATGTGTCTCCAGCATCTTCTGCTGCCTTCGAGCCTCCTCAATGTCGATCTCTCCCTCATCGTGATCACCGCTAGGACCATCTGACTCCTCCTACAACATTCATTTGAAAATATATATGTCAATTATTATCATTTAATTCATACTATTGATCGATGTACAACATCTATCAACTAACCTGGCTCAAGTTATCTGCGAATGATTCCTGCCAACTATGTTGCACATTGTCAACATCCACATCTTCCTGCAAATTTGTACACAAAGATAAATAGTTAGCCATGCCATACTTTGCAAATTCAAAAATAAAATCAAAATATACGCCACTTACGTTTTCACTATTTGCGCCATGTTCATTATTATCAAAATCCTCCGGAGATAAGATATCATATGACGAGACGGAATCGTTGTCGCTGTTGTCATCATCTTCGTTAAAATTATCGTTATCAGTCTTAGTCACCTTACAGTATCATTCTCATCCCTCCCGACTGCCGTTTCTTCGTCCATGTCAACACGCCTAACTCACAGAACTGCAAAACATCATGTGTTAAGTTTAGTACACTGCATCATGCCCAAAGCAACGCTAGTTCTCTAAATCATGCGGTAGTCCGTAGAGGCGGCGCTGCGGCGGGAGGTTTTGATGAACCCTAAACCCTAAATCAGTACATGCACGAACTAGCCCTCACTTCTATCCATCATGCCCGCTAGGTTTAGATGACAAACCTTGGCCCGCGGTGTAGACATCGCCGGCGTTCGACGACGGCCTTCAGGCGGCGACATGCACGACGAGTAACCGGCCGGATGTTTGGTAGGATCCGCGGCGGGGGGGGGGGGGGGGCGACAGTGGTGCGGAGGCGGCGTCGGACGTCGGGCCCTTCACGTCCGCGGCGTCGGACGACGACGGTGAGATGCGGCGACGGACGCCGTTGGGACGGTGACGGCGGCGTTTGACGGGGTTCGGACGGCGGTGATCCGCGGCGGCGATCGGCCACTTGGAACTACCGTGATCGCCGGGCGGGCGACCAGATGGGGTAGGCGAGAAGATGGGGCGGGCGAGTAGATCGTGCAACTGGCGGTTTTTTTTTGGCATGCGCGCGGTATACGTACGCCTGGCAGAACTGTACAGTACGAGGTGGGCATACGTTTCTTCCGTATGACCATCTGCCCTTCTACGTTTTGTTGGGGGTGGGGGGGGGGGGGGGTCTACCGAAGCAAGGCCCTAATCCTAATTTATCACATTAATCTAGACGACCTCCTCAAAAAAAAAATCCTTTTTGGTTCTTGTGATTTGTACTTCTGTTCTCGTGTCTGGCGACAGTGAATTAGATGATGGAGAAGGGGTTCTCCTTCACGGTGACGGCATGGATCCGCGAGGGAGGGGTACGAGTCAACGAGAGTAAGAGCGAGCATCGTTGTATAGGGTCTGTTGGCATTGTGGGTGTGGTCTTCAAAATTCAGATCATGGCTACGAACCGGTGGCTGTTGCATTGCCTAGTTTTGCAGGATTTGTTTTGTTAGAGGTGCTCTGAGCATAAACTTTGCTCGTGTCGGAGCATAAGGGCATCATTACCTTCTTGTAAGCATTTGGTTTTTTGGGTGAAAGCCTTGGATCCAGCTTGCCGGATCGGATAATGACAACATATCCCACTACGGTACCTTGATAATTTTTTAGGGAGGTTCCTTGATAGTTATGAAAGATCTGCATCCTTTTGTGCATTACCACTAGGTTGGCTGTACACGGCATCATGGTTGGTGGTACGCTAGCGGGATGGCTTATGTGGAAAAAGCAATGGCGGCATGCGACATTTGAGTTGCAACAAGGCTTGTAGTCCGCTCCGTGACATGCCCAATGGCCTACCATGCTATGTTTTCATTGCATCGTGGTGGATTCAGAGATGTTTTGGCATCGTTGAGGCAGTTAGGTCGCAATGGATCAGATCGACACAAGCTTTACACCTTTCTTGAGAAGCTCATCGTCAAAATTGGAATATTTGTAGCATCGCTTAACCTGTGTGGTTCGTTGCATTGGAATGAATATTATCATCCATCTCACTCTATCATGAAGTTAGAGTCACTGGACCGCGATGCGGTGGGTGGCGATGATGACGCTGGTAGTGGCTCCTTTGAGCTTTCTTCTTTCGTGTGTCGGACTTTGCGATGGCGTGGCCGTTCACGTCTATGGTGCTTCCGGTCCAAGATCATTTGAGATACTGAACTACTTGTATTGCTCATATTATACATAGCCACTATTAGTCATTATCTTTCTACTAATGGTAGAGTAGAGTCCAAAACAATAGTGCTCTTATGGGAGATTTAGCGGGAAAGGAATAAGTGCACTTTCTGGGAGCATTGGAGCAAGATCGCCTCCGCACACGAGATTGTCACCGCAATCAGACGAGCAGTGGTGCTATGAAGCCTTGTCGGAGCAAAATGCATCGAGTTTCCTTTTAGGGGAACCGCCATGAGAGATTGTTTTCTCTAGCAGCCAATAGGGCTATAGTTTTCTTTATTTTGAGTTCATTTCCTTTTTCATCCTCGATCTTAGGGTCACCATCATGTTATCTTCAGTTGCTTCTTACTAATCATCAATCAAAGCCAGCAATTTGCTAGATGTTCAAAAGAAAAAAGGCGGTACTGAAGTATGACTAGGATTTGGACCGAATGACATAGAAACTCTTTGTCACCATGACCGTAATCCTTGATTTTTGAGCAATACAAGAATTTCCCCTTTTCGCAAAAAAGGAGAGTTCCCCCGCAAAAAAAGTATATGGTGCCTCGGGTCTAGCTTGTCGCTGTGTACATTTTCAAGGGGGTTGTAACTTTGTACAACCTTTACAGCTTAGCTTCCCAAAAATGAAAAAAAAAGTAGTAAGAGAAAAAAGAAAGTGCGTACGCTGGTTGTATCACTGGTAGAAAAAGGACCTAATGTTCAGCTCATTGGTCCCGGTTTGTAAATGAAGCGGCACTAATGTGGTCATTAGCGCCGGTTCCAACGGCTAGGCGGGCGGCGCTCATTAGTCCCGGTTCGTGTCGAACCTCTAGTACCGGTTCGTGCCATGAACCGGGACTAAAGAGGTGGTGGCAGGCTGGTGTCAGGCTGGGGCCCCACCAACACCTTTAGTCCTGGTTCGTATAACCAACCGGGACTAAAGATCATCCTACATAAACCCTTCATCGAGCCCGAGCTCTCTGTTCTTCCCTTTTCCTCTCCTCTCTGTTTTCTTCCTCTCCTCTCGAGCTCATCCTCCATTTTTGCCAAAATTTGTCAAGATTTGAAGGCACCCCATCCATCCAAGTGATCACAAAAGTTAGCAACTTTGTCCTTTCATCTCTCATTGCTAGATTAGCTCTTGCAATGCTCTATAAGTACAGTGATTTGTGGGTTTTAGTTTGGGAGGAATTATATGTGGTAGTTTATTTGATTTATATGCAATTTGAGCTCAAAATAACTCTTAGTTTGCATATGTAGGTGTGGTTTACTTAGTGCCTTCCCGTCTCCGTCCTAACCACCGTCGATCGCCCGCACCATCCCGTCACCGGCACCACCTTGTGGTGAGCCTCTTGTTCTTATCTTTTTTATATAAAAAAAATCATGTTTGTGTGATTTAGATATATAGTTACTTGTATAATTTTCTTACCCGTACGTTGTTTGTTATACATAGTGCCATGGTTTTGATATCCGTCCCCGTCGGCCTCGTCCGGTTTATGATTCGAATGTGGTATATTCTCTTTTATAACTATTTGTTGCATTTCGTGTTTATGACAAATTATGCCCATCAAGTTGACATAGATATTTTTATCTAGGAGGTATGTGAACTGGAAATTCCAACCGACCCTATTGTCGAGAGGTTAAATTTAGTTGAAAAAGAAAACGAGTATTTGAAAGAAAAATTGAAAAGAATTGAGGAGGAGAAGATGGAATTGGAGTTGCATGTTGCCGATGTCGTCAATGATTACAAGATCAAGATGGAGAAAATGCGCTTGAAGATTAGAAAGATTAGAAAATATGCCATTGATAGTGAGGCTTAGTATCATTATGCTGTTGGATCAATTGTTACCTTAGTTGCGATCTTGATCGCATTTGTTGTTGCATTTAAATGCTTTAGCTAGAGAGTTTGTATGTTGTTTTATGAGAATAAGTGTGTATGAACTTTATGTATGAACTTGTATTAATTTGGCCTTTTCAGTGCTGTGTAATGAAGATGAGCCGGCAATGGATGTACGATGACCGATGCTCTTTCCAGTTCGTTAATGGCGTGCATACTTTTCTGCTTGCGGCTGAGGCAAACAAGCGGGCGGATGGTTTTATGTGTTGTTCATGTGCTGGCTATAAGAATGATCACAATTACTCTAACTCAAGAACCATTCACTGGCGCCTGTTTGAGTCCGGTTTCATGCCCCACTATAATGTTTGGACCAAGCACGGAGAAAGAGGGGTTATGATGGAAGACAATGAAGAAGAAGAGGACGACGATAGCTATCCTGGCCATGGGTTCCCTGAATACGATGGTACAACAATGGGGGAAGAAGCTGAGCCGCCAATGCGGGAAGAAGCTGAAGAAGAGGCATCAGATGAGCCCGCTGATGATCTAGGTCGGGCCATTGCCGATGCAAAGAGAAACTGCGCAAGTGAAAAGGAGAGGCTGAAGTTGCAGCGCATGTTAAAGGATCACAAGAAATTGTTGTACCCAAATTGCGAAGCTGACAAAAAAAGCTGGGCACCACACTGGAATTGCTGCAATGGAAGGCAGAGAATGGTGTATCTGACAAGGGATTTGGAAAGTTGCTGATAATGTTAAAGAAGATGCTTCCAAAGGACAACGAATTGCCCGAGAGTATGTACGAAGCAAAGAAGGCTATCTGCCCTCTAGGATTAGATGTGCAGAAGATACATGCATGCCCTAATGACTGCATCCTCTACCGCGGTGACTACGAGGATTTGAACGCATGCCCGGTATGCAGTGCATTGTGCTATAAGATCAGCCGCGATGACCCTGGTGATGTCGAGGGCGAGCGCCCTAGGAAGAAGATTCCTGCCAAGGTGATGTGGTATGCTCCTATAATACCACGGTTGAAACGTTTGTTCCAAAACAAAGAGCATGCCAAGTTGATGCGATGGCACAAAGAAGACCGTAAGAAAGACGGGAAATTGAGAGTACCCGCTGACGGGTCGCAGTGGAGAAAAATCGAGAGGAAGTGGAGGGACTTTGCAGATGACGCAAGGAACGTATAGTTTGGTCTAAGCGCAGATGGCATTAATCCTTTTGGGGAGCAGAGCAGCAATCATAGCACCTGGCCTGTGACTCTATGTATGTATAACCTTCCTCCTTGGTTGGGCATGAAGCGAAAGTACATTATGATGTCAATGCTCATCCAAGGCCCTAAGCAACCCGGCAACGACATTCATGTGTACCTAAGGCCATTAGTTGAAGAACTCTTACAGCTGTGGAATGGAAAAGGTGTACGTGCGTGGGATGAGCTCGATCAGGAAGAATTTGACCTACATGCATTGCTGTTTGTGACCATCAATGATTGGCCTGCTCTCAGTAACCTTTCAGGACAGACAAACAAGGGATACCGCGCATGCACGCACTGTTCGGATGATACCAACAGTATATATTTGGATAATTGTAAGAAGAATGTGTACCTGGGACATCATCGATTTCTTTCAAGCAGGCATCCCGTAAGAAAGAAAGGCAAGCATTTCAAAGGTGAGGCAGATCACCGGACGAAGCCTCGCCACCGTACTGGTGATGATGTACATGATATGGTCAAGGATTTAAAGGTAATCTTTGGAAAGGGTCCTGGCGGACAATCTGTTCCGAATGACGCTGACGAACACGAACCCATGTGAAAGAAGAAATCTATATTTTGGAACCTACCCTATTGGAAAGACCTAGAGGTCCGCTCTGCAATCGACGTGATGCACGTGACGAAGAATCTTTGCTTGACCCTACTTGGCTTCTTGGGCGTGTATGGGAAGACAAAAGATACACCGGAGGCACGAGAGGACCAGCAACGTATGCATGGAAAAGACGACATACATCAGGGTCATGCCAGCTACGCTCTTACCAAAGAAGAGAAGGAAGTCTTCTTTGAATGCCTGCTCAGTATGAAGGTCCCGTCTGACTTCTCGTCGAATATAAAGGGAATAATAAATATGGCAGAGAAAAAGTTCCAGAACCTAAAGTCTCATGACTGCCACGTGATTATGACGCAACTGCTTCCGGTTGCATTGAGGGGGCTTCTACCGGAAAACGTTCGATTAGCCATTGTGAAGCTATGTGCATTCCTCAATGCAATCTCTCAGAAGGTAATCGATCCAGAAATCATACCAAGGTTAGAGAATAATTTGGTGCAATGTCTTGTCAGTTTCGAGTTGGTGTTCCCACCATCCTTCTTCAACATCATGACGCACATCCTAGTTCACCTATGCGAAGAGATTGTCGTTCTGGGTCCTGTATTTCTACACAATATGTTCCCCTTTGAGAGGTTCATATGAGTCTTAAAGAAATATGTTCATAACCGTGCTAGGCCAGAAGGAAGCATCTCCAAGGGCCATGAAAATGAGGAGGTCATTGAGTTTTGTGTTGACTTTATTCCTGACCTTAAGCCGATTGGTGTTCCTGAATCGCGGCATCAAGGCAGACTGGGTGGAAATGGCACGCTAGGACCGAAACAAATAATATGTACGGATGGGCATTCTCTCACTTAAGCACACTACACAGTTCTACAAAATTCCACCTTGGTGGCTCCGTATATCGAGGAACACAAGAATATTCTACACTCCAAACACCCGGAGTAGTCTGACGACTGGATTACACGTGAACAAACGGGGACTTTCGCCGGTTGGTTGCAGACACGTGCCATGCATGACGACGCTGTTGAAGATGACCTGTACTTGCTGTCCCAGTTACCATCTTCGAATATAATGACTTTCAAAGGGTATGAGATAAATGGGAATACATTTTACACGATCGCCTAAGATAAGAAGAGCACCAACCAAAACAGTGGTGTCCGCTTTGATGCAGCAACCAAGAGGGGAAAGGACACATATTATGGTTACATAGAGGAGATATGGGAACTTGACTATGGACGTGGTTTGAAGGTCCCTTTGTTTCGGTGCAAATGGGTCAATCTGACACAAGGCGGGGTAACGGAAGACCCGCAGTACGGAATGACAACAGTGGATCTCAACAATCTTGCGTACGCAGACGAACCATTCGTCCTAGCCAATGATGTGGCGCAGGTTTTCTATGTGAAGGACATGTCTACCAAGCCGAGAAAAAGAAAAGATAAGGAAGCGAATACATCATACGATGAGCCAAAGCGCCACAAAGTTCTTTCAGGGAAAAGAAACATCGTGGGAGTGGATGACAAGACAGACATGTCAGAAGATTATGAAAAGTTTCATGAAATTGCTCCCTTCACAGTGAATATTGACCCGAGCATCCAGTTAAATGATGAAGATTGTACATGGTTACGGCGCAAAGGGCCACACGCGAAGAAAAAGTTTCACACCCAAAGATCCCACTCTGGGATGTGACCGGCTTCACTATCATCACTTTCTTCTCTAGTGAGTTTCCGGACTTATATATCTGGAAAGTCCCACTTTGGACAAACCGTAGGGAATCTTTGTAATAGTTAGGGTGCTTATGTGTTTTGGCATTTGAAACGTGTACTTTTGTGCTTCGGACAAACATCATCAATTTTCAACCCTTTCTGACTTCATTTGCTATTTTTCATGCATTTACTGATTTTTTTGAGCTAAACTACCCTGAAATTGAAAAGCACTACAAATGAACTCTGAAAAGGTTGAAAGTTGGCATGGTATCATCATTTCACCCACATAGCATGTGCTAAAAAGTTGAGAGGGTTCCGGCAAAAATAGGATGCACTTCATGTACAAAATGGACAATCTCTTTCGAAATATCAGGGTTTCGGACGAAAACTCATCTATTACAAAGGCATTTCATTTTTTTAAACTTATTTCAACTCCAGACTTTTTGTGCGTTCAGTATGCACCATTCAAAGCCACGTCATCAATTTTCAACCCTTTCTGACTTCATTTGCTATTTTTCATGCATTTACTGATTTTTTTGAGCTAAACGACGCTGAAATTGAAAAGCACTACAAATGAACTCTGAAAAGGTTGAAAGTTGGCATGGTATCATCATTTCACCCACATAGCATGTGCTAAAAGGTTGAGAGGGTTACGGCAAAAACAGGATGCACTTCGTGTACAAAATGGACAATCTCTTTCGAAGTATCAGGGTTTCGGACAAAAACTCATCTGTTACAAAGGCATTTCATTTTTTTAAATTATTTCAACTCCAGACTTTTTGTGCGTTCAGTATGCACCATTCAAAGCCACGTCATCAATTATCAACCCTTTCTGACTTCATTTGCTATTTTTCATGCATTTACTGATTTTTTTTAGCTAAATGACCCTGAAATTGAAAAGCACTACAAATGAACTCTGAAAAGATTGAAAGTTGGCATGGTATCATCATTTCACCCACATAGCATGTGCTAAAAAGTTGAGAGGGTTACGGCAAAAACTGGATCCACTTCGTGTACAAAATGAACAATCTCTTTCGAAGTATCAGGGTTTCGGATGAAAACTCATCTGTTACAAAGGCATTTCATTTTTTTAAACTTATCTAAGTTTTACCAAATTTAATATAATGATAAAACACACTAATATTAAACAAAAGAAAAAAATCACTGAATAATCTATTTTTAAAGTAAAGTTATTCACAAACTAGTGATTCACACAAATTTTAAATAATTTAAATTTAAACTATTCAAATTTGAAAACTACTCGCACTAACAGAAATTTTATATTTTTTTTTTACCTAAAGCAAAAAGATTCACAAAGAAACTCTAAATAAAGAAAAAACAATTCAAAAATAAAAGAAAATAAATAAAGCTGAAAACAAAAAAAATAAAAAAAAAGCCCGCCTACTGGGCCACAACGGCCTACATACGACTAGAAACCCAACCTGTAGTTGGGCCAGGATGCAGGCCCGCAAGGCCTAGTAGGCCCACAGGGCAGCGCAGCAGAGGTAGGCCCAGAAGGCCTGCTTTAGAGAGGAGCTCGAAGGAGCAGCCGCGGCTGGGTTTATAAACCAGTGCGGCTGCCCTTCGCTCGGCGAGGTGGGACTAAACTTGTGCACCGCGGATGGCAGCGCACCACCTTTAGTCGCGGTTGGTGGCTTCAACCGCGACTAAAGGGGGGGTCTTTAGTCCCGGTTGGAGCCACCAACCGCGACTAAAGGTGGTCGCTTCCCACCGCTTCGCCTGGCCCAATCCAACCGGGACTAAAGGTCCCTCCTATATATACAACACTTGAAAAAAATTCAGTTTTCCTCTGTTTCTTCCTCTCCGTCGACGACGCACCGCCTGCCCCGATCGACGCCGTCGCCGCCCCCGACGCGCCGCCCCCGATGCGCCACCCACGCCGTCCCCCGTCGTCGTCCCCCGACGCGCCGCCCCCGTCGCGCGCCGCCCCTCCCTCGAGCTCGCGCGCCGTCACCGTCGCCGCCCCCGACGCCCCACTGTGAGCCCTTGCCGCCATGGCCGCCCTCCCATAGATCAAGCCCGCACACACACACATGCATATGAACACACACACGCGCACACACAGACACACACACATTTTCTTATTTTCTGTTTTTTAGTTTTTTATACTTTTAGTTATAGAAATGTTAGATGAATTAGATATATAAATGTTAGATGAATGTTTTTTTTAGTTTTTTATACTTTTAGTTATAGAAATGTTAGATGAATTTTAGATATAGAAATGTTAGTTAGATGAATTTTGACATTTTTTTTCACTAGATGATTAGATGTATATAGAAAAAAGTTAAGGAATTTGATACTTTTAGTTATATAAATGTTAGATGAATTAGATATATAAATGTTAGATGCATGTTTTTTTTAGTTTTTTATACTTTTAGTTATAGAAATGTTAGATGAATTTTAGATATATAAATGTTAATTAGATGAATTTTGATTTTTTTTTTCCACTAGATGATTAGATGTATATATGTCAAAGATTGATCATATGTCAAAGTTTGAATTTTGACATATGCAACATTTGATCATATGTCAAAGTTTGAATTTTGACATATGCAACATTTGATCATATGTCAAAGTTTGAATCCTTTGACACTAGACAACGTGACATATAGAAGGGTAGATGAGATCAGGAAAAATATAGACCATTTTCTGCACATCCAGAATGGCGCCATTTGGTTAAATCCCTTAAAGGTTAAGAGAATCCGTTATGATTCTGAATCCTGTTCCTATAGCCAGGGACTAAAGGTTTTCCTCGTATATAAGAAATCGCAATCCAATCATTTAAAAAATGTTACATTTGCATAGAATTTGTTCTCGACATCAACGATGCCCGGCCCGCATCCTCGCCGTCGACTGATGACCCACAAGTATAGGGGATCTATCGTAGTCCTTTCGATAAGTAAGAGTGTCGAACCCAACGAGGAGCAGAAGGAAATGACAAGCGGTTTTCAGCAAGGTATTCTCTGCAAGCACTGAAATTATCGGTAACAGATAGTTGTGTGATAAGATAATTCGTAACGGGTAACAAGTAACAAAAGTAAACAAGGTGCAGCAAGGTGGGCCAATCCTTTTTGTAGCAAAGGACAAGCCTGGACGAACTCTTATATAAAGCAAAGCGCTTCCGAGGACACATGGGAATTGTTGTCAAGTTAGTTTTCATCATGCTCATATGATTCGCGTTCGTTACTTTGATAATTTGATATGTGGGTGGACCGTTGCTTGGGTGCTGCCCTTCCTTGGACAAGCCTCCCACTTATGATTAACCCCTCTCGCAAGCATCCGCAACTATGAAAGAATAATTAAGATAAATCTAACCATAGCATGAAACATATGGATCCAAATCAGCCCCTTACGAAGCAACGCATAAACTAGGGTTTAAGCTTCTGTCACTCTAGCAACCCATCATCTACTTATTACTTACCAATGCCTTCCCCTAGGCCCAATTCATGGTGAAGTGTCATGTAGTCGACATTCGCATAACACCACTAGAGGAAAGACAACATACATCTCATCAAAATATCGAACGAATACCAAATTCACATGATTACTTATAACAAGATTTCTCCCATGTCCTCAGGAACAAACGTAACTACTCACAAAGCATATTCATGTTCATAATTAGAGGAGTATTAATTATCATTAAGGATCTGAACAAATGATCTTCTACCGAATAAACCAACTAGCATCAACTACAAGGAGTAATCAACACTACTAGCAACCCACAGGTACCAATCTGAGGGTTTGAGACAAAGATCGGGTACAAGAGATGAACTAGGGTTTGAGAGGAGATGGTGCTGGTGAAGATTTTGATGGAGATTGACCCCCTCTCGATGAGAGGATCGATGGTGATGACGATGGCGATGATTTCCCCCTCTCGGAGGGATGTTTCCCTGGCAGAACAGCTCCGCCGGAGCCCTAGATTGGTTCTGCCCAGGTTCCGCCTCGAGACGGCGGCGCTTCGTCCCGAAAGCTTCCTTCTTATTTTTTCCAGGTCAAAACACACCATATAGCAGAAGATGGGCATCGGGGGCCTGCCAGGTGGCCCACAAGGACGGGGGGCGCGCCCTCCACCCTTGTGGATGGCAGGTGGCCCCCCTCTGGTACTTTCTTCGCCAATATTTTTTATTAAATCCAAAATGACTCTCCGTGAAGTTTCAGGACTTTTGGAGTTATGCAGAATAGGTCTCTAATATTTGCTCCTTTTCCAGCCCAGAATTCCAGCTGCCGGCATTCTCCTTCTTTATATAAACCTTGTAAAATAAGAGAGAAAAGGCATAAGTATTGTGCCATAATGTGTAATAACAGCCCCTAATGCAATAAATATTGATATAAAAGCATGATGCAAAATGGACGTATCATCGACCCATTCGCGACGACGTCCTGCTTCAGAGGAGCCATGTCCGGGACTGGGCTCCGCCGGGCTGGCACTGGGAGGTGCTACCTTCAGGGGCGCGCCGCTTGGTGAGGAACCCGGCCCCGGGTCCCGTCGTCGACCCGGAGCTCCTTTGGTGGCGTTCGCGTGGGCCACTTTCGGTGCGGAGGCAGCCGGCCCCGCCGGAGGTGGTACGTCGCCGTGTCAGGGAGGAGGACGAGCACGTCCGTCGCTACATGGCTGCGTTGGACGTCAGGTTCTCCAATACCTGGCAGGTTCTTCAGGGATCTCACCCGAGCTATGATCCTGTGATGGTTCCTTCTCTTTGGGTGTCCACCGCCCGCGCCTCAGGAACCGCGAGTGAACTAGATTATTCGATAGTATTCGATCTGTATTAGCTAGTGATGTATTTGAGATATTCGAGACGATGTATTCGAGATTATATTATTCGATAATATTAGAGACGATGTATTCGAGATTATATTCGATGATGCATATTAATTATCTGGATTATTCGAGATGCATATTATGTACTATGATTCAGTTTTTCCTTATTGATTGCATGGATGCATTCTAATTTGAATACTAAATTGTTTTATATTTCTTCTGGATTAGTTAAATAAAAGCTATGGCGGACAATACCGGCAGAGAAGGAGAAGAGGCCCTGTTCGAGATCATACGCTCCCCGAGCCGGCCAGATGAGAATGAAGAAGATGACGGCTCACAATATCTGAACAATACCGGGGAGGGTGATATGATATTCGATGAAGACGAACGAATAGATGAAGTCCAGAACTATGATGATCTTCAAATAACAAATACCGGCGAGGTATATTTATAGAAGCAGGCATCTGGTGATCATCACATGTTTTAATTGATTTTGCATATATATATATATATATTAACGAATCGGACTTTCTTCTTTCAGCCCTCCGGATCGAGCAAATCTTCTACAGGCAGCAGGACAGTTCGAGGCCCGGCCAAAAAGTTGAAGGATGGCATAAAGTACAACATCGATGCCATCAAACCTAATGCCGAACCGCGCGAACCTAAGAAGAATGCGGACAAGTTCATTCGTCAATGCGGAGTTCTTGTGAAGGACCAAATCCCGATCTCCATTCAAGAATGGAAAAAGCCAGCAAAGGAACATCCAGATCTTACTTTTGTCGACCAAAGAGCAAAAGATCGGCTTTGGGAATCTCTCATGTCACATTTCACCCTACCAGATCATTTCACAGATGCAGATGTGGAGAAAGTCAAGAACGCTGCTATTAGGAAGATGGCGATAGCATTCAACAACCACAAGAAAAGTATATGGGTCAAGTACGTCGAAGAAGGAAAGAAGACTCCAGAATTCAAGGGAACACTGGAGAAGGCAAGAGATCACTGGGACGCTTTCGTGAAATTCAAGGAATCGGAAGTAGCTCAGGAACGGTCGAGAATAAACAAGATCAATGCCGCGAAAAAGCAGTGGCACCATAAGCTGGGGCCAGGTGGCTATGAGGTGGCCCGGCCTAAGTGGGATCTCACTGAGCAACAGATGATGGATGCAGCGGTAACTCCAGTTACATTGAGCTGGCCCCCCCAGGTCCAGTACTTGGTTCTATGCGCATGGGGGGATGTTGGACCCAAAGACAGGCAAGGTTTTGGAGCGGGCAAGTCTTAAAGGAGCTGACCTCGATTTAATTGTTGCAATAGAAGAGGCTCGAACGGGGGTGTTCACGCCCAACAGAGAGAACGACGAGCTTACGCGTGCCCTGAAGAATCCTAAACACGAGGCAAAGGCGTTGTTCCGTGGTTTGAGGGGTTTGCGGACTGGAACACCGACTACAGAAGCCGTGCGAGAAAGAAGATGCAGGAGGAGAAGAAGAGGAAGCTGGAGGAGGAGCAGAGGAAGCAGGAAGCAGACCGCCTTCGCATCGTAGAATCAAAGCACGCGGATTTGGAACTCATTTTCCAGCGGCAGCAGCAGCAGATCGACTCACTTAGCTAGGAAAGGGGGTCTCAGCAACGGCAGCAGCTAGCGGATCCAGCATTGGATAGCACCGTCCCATCCATGCCGAGAAGCAGCGTGGTTCCGCCCCGGGCGATGAGGCACTGCTGGATAGATACCCTGTGGATGACATCATGGATAACACTAATTGTGAGCTACACTTTAAAATGAAGAACATATCCATGAAGGTGGCGGACGGCGTTGCTTATATAAATCCCCCTGAGGCAACCTTCCATTGCAATCCGATTCCAGCTGGCTATGCTCGTGTCGCGGTTGATGAAGTGGTGGCACAATATTGGGGGCTAGGGCTTGACATTCCTGGAGGTGACGACGAGCGCACACTGGGAGAGGCCATACATCGTATCATTCTATGGAGAAAGGATTGCATCATCTTTCCAAGGCCACCGACACCGCGTCAGCCGGCTCCTTCTCCAAGTCCGCCACCGCGTCAGCAGACTCCCGCTCCTCCAAGTCAGCCACCGCCTCAGCAGACTCCTGCTCCTCCAAGTCCGCCAACGCGTCAGCCCACTCCTCCTCCTCCAAGTCCGGCACCGCGTCAGCCCACTCCTCCTCCTCCAAGTCCAGCACTGCATCAGCCCAATCCTCCTCCTCCAAGTTAGGCACTGCGTCAGCCGTCTCCGCCGCCTCAGCGGGCTCCGCCTCCTAAGCAACAGCGGAAGAGAGGCACCGCAGCTACGGCGGCTAGTGGTACAACAGGAGGCAAGAGATACCAACTTGGTCCAAGCCTCAAGCCTCTTCCTCAGTTGCCTTATGACCTGACCGAAGAGGAAAGCGAGATCGAAGTGCAAGCCCAAGTGAAGGCCCATTTTGGACCGAAACCGCCCCCGCCGCCAAAGGAGAAAATACCTGAGCATGTCATTGACCACTTTATTCGTATGGCTCAACCACCAGCTCCCAAGCATGTTGACTCAGACTATGAATGCCAAATCAAGAAGTCATATCAAGCACAAAAAAAGGAGTCGAGCTCGAGCTCAAGCCAAGCAGCTGCCAAAAAAGCGGGAAAACTGTTCCCCAGCTGGGAAAACAGGCGGTGCAATCGATCCCCCCGCTCATTGTACCAACACATGTGAGTACCGCCGCCGATCAGCTGGTAATAACCGACGATCATAGAAGGCAGGCTGAAGAGGCCGGTGTCACTATAGAACAACTCCTAGGCATCGAGCCCATGGAAACTTTTACCGAGGAGCAACTAAAACGGAAATATGTCCGCGGCCAACCTCTGGTCAAGCATGAGGAGATCAAGAGTCTATCAACGAGAATGTATGAATTGCATGAATGGTACATGAAAGAAACCAAGACTACCGATTGAGAGTCCCTCATGGTGAGAGTCAGGCCAGAGCATTACTACCATGAAAATGCTCTGTATGTTGAGTTTACAGAACTGTTTCAGTTATTCAATCAAGACGCACTCGACAAATCTATCGTCAGTTGCTATTGTCTATAAGTGATTTCTTTCTGTAATTTAATTAAGTCTCTAGCTAGCTGTAGTGCTCGTTGATCATTACCTGTAATTATCCTCACTATATTATTTTCTGTGGTATTATGCAGAATGAAGATGTATGAAATGAAAAAAGCTGGACGCTATGGCATTGGGTTCATTGACCCAAATACCATTAATCAAGAGGCATGGACGCGTCCATGGGAACGAAAAGACACAGAGAAAAGCTTGCTAGAGTTCTTGGTGCGCCTAAATACCTGTCCAGAAATACTACTTCCTTACAACTTCGGGTGAGTCACACTGTCTTGTACTACAAATTCTGTTTTTGCTTACTAGCTAGATGTTAATAAGTGTATAGAGGATTTAGAGTAGTTGATGAGTTATGCACATGCCCGCTTAATTATACATGCAAACGTGTGCGCATGCAGTTTCCACTGGATCTTGTTAATCATTGAAGTTGATGAGGGAAAAGTTCAAGTACTGGACTCACTTCTTAAAGACGTTAATGACTACTCAATCGTGAGGGGGATGGTCGACAGGTAATTTCAATCATTATCGAACTATATGTCGGCCTCTTTAGTTCGTCATTTCCTGATATCAACTAATTAATAACTCATTTATTCATTTTATTTGCCGACGGGCAGGGCTTGGGAAAAGTTCATCAAACAGGTTGATGGCCAATGGAAAAAAGAGCTGAAATGGTGTCGACCCAAGGTAATTAATTAAGTACCTAGTACCAGCTAGCTACCATCTCTTTAATTCTAGTTTCAATACCATTATCCTGCTTGATTAACTATTATCTGATTGAATTCTATTCTCGTAAAGGCCCTGAAGTAGGCGTCGGGGACTGATTTATGTGCATACTATGTTTGCGAGAACATTCGCATGATGGCGTCCGAAAGGAGCAAAGATGATAGAAACTGATGAGTACGTTTGCCAGAACACTATTCACAATTTTTACATCATTATCTAATATATATACACACAACTAATACATGCATATTGATCTCTTTCTTTAAAGATGAAGGAGATGCGGGATAAGCTCCTACCAGCAGCTCGCGTACGAGCAATCCAAGAGGAAATAGCTAGATTTTTGCTAGACCAGGTCATTGATCCCAAAGGAGAATACTATTACAACCTGTAATGCCTCCATATGTAATGATCTACAGATTGTAGGAGAAATTGTATATATATACCAAATTGTATATATATACATGTGTATGTGTGAATGGTCGTGCCAGACATTCGATGATATATATATATATATATATATACATGATCGGTTCTACGAGAAATTCTATTTATATATATGCATAACGTGTACAATATGTAGTATCGTAAAATATGTTTGAAATGAAAAAGAATTAAATGGAAAACACAAAACTAAAAAGAAAAATAAACCATAAACCCAAAACCCATAAACCTTTTAGTCCCGGTTGGTGTAACCAACTGGGACTAAAAGCCCCCAGCCCCCCGGCGCATGCTCGTGCCATGTGGTGGGCCTTTGGTCCCGGTTCGTGTTGAACCGGGACTAAAGGGGGGGGGGGGCTTTAGTCCCCACCCTTTAGTGCCGGTTCCAGAACCGGCACTAAAGGGCCTTACGAACCGGGACTAAAGCCCAATTCTGCACTAGTGTATGTGGTGGGCTTTCATTTATTTCAGCTCTCGTCTTTTTTTTTTAGAATATTTATTTCAGCTCTCGTGGGCTCGCTCTCTCCTGAAAGGAGTTTTGGGCTTCAAACTCACTGGCAGCGAGAGACCTCCAGCGCTTCTCTTCAGTGTCACTCCACACATCGTGGGCTGCTGCTTCGACTCCTCCATTGTCCCCATGAGCGAGTGTAAGGGCATCTCCAGCCGTTTGGCCTCCCCAGGGCCATTTTTTTCACCGGCGAGAGGTGAGCCGGTGGAAGTTTTGGGCTGGTGGGCTTGTTTATTCCCAGCCGGTCCCCACGCCATGTCTTTTCCTTGCTTTCGATTGGTGCACGCCGCATGCTGGTCTTGCTCCATCCGTGGTCCCGCGCATGCACATGGGAGAAAAAGAGAGGAGAGAGGAGAGAGAGATCCAATAGGCCCACAGTCAGCCATGCATACAAACTTCTGCATGAGTGGTGTTCATGTAGCAAAGCACATTTTGTAGTTGATGCTAGCTGCGTCTTAACATCCTATTTATTCTTTCAAAAGAACCAATTAGTGTTGCTGTGACACCGGTTGGCTCTGCAATGTGATCCACACACCATGGTCGACGCTTTATGGCCTGGATGATATGTTCCTATGTTGCAAGCTGCCCTCATACTTGTAGAAGTGCATGCTCTAGCCAATGCAACCAAAAGACCGATCTGATGGAAGAGACTAGGCAATACATAAATTGCAGCCAAAAGTCCGAACTATGGGAGAGGGCCGGACATTATACTCCAACACTCCCCCTCACGTCTATGCTTCTTTGGAGCTATATGACATGGGCAGCGAAAGCGGGGGTAGGCCGCAATTATTTATTGCATTTACTGGGTTTTGAACCCTGAACCTCTTGGTTGTAAGTTTATGCACCTAACCAGTTCATCCATCAGTCCAAACTGATGGAGGGAGGCGGCAATATATTTCAACACTCCCCCTCACGTCTAGGCTATTTTAGTCCTTAGACGTGGGATCGATGTAGGCCGCAGAATCGTTTTATTTAATACTGCGTTGGCATAGAAGTGCATGCTCTAGCCAATGCAACCAAAAAACCAATCTGATGGAAGAGACTAGGCAATACATTTATATGTCAACAATATTTTTTTTGAAAGTTGAGACAGTAGGAAGGATTCCTACTGCTTTTTGTATTAATATGCTCCCAAAATGTTACAGTTGTACAAAAGGGAGAGGGCTACAGGGGTCTAAGAGAATTTACATGATTGATCTAACAATGGTAGTGATGATCTCCCTTTTATGGGGGGGCACTCTAAAGCTAATGTTGGAAAAGTCAGAGATAAATCTAGTCTTCCAAGCCAGAATTGAGGGCTGCACTTTCCTGAAAAAGTTGTTGTTCCTTTCCTTCCAAAGACTCCAAGCAGCTACAAGGAATGTATCCATAATCATTTTTCTTTGTCCCATTCCATGAAGATGTGCTATCGTGTCTAGTCTATTTCCAGCGGATGGCCATTGAATGTTAAGCTTGGCCCAACATGTTGCACTAAAGTTGCACGTAAAGAACAAGTGCTCCACTGTTTCTTCGATATGTTCCCCACACAGGAGGCAGTCCAGGTTGTTACCAATATTGTAGTGCCTCCTCTTGAGCATGTTTCTAGTGTTCAAGCGATCCGACAAGAGGAACCATCCAAAGACTTTGATCTTGGGGACACACTTAGATTTCCACAGCCAGATAAACGCATCATGGGCGACCATCTCTCTGAAATAGAATATGTAGTAAGCCGTGGTTTTAAAGACCGCAGACCCCCAGACGCACGACCACACATCATGCATGTCATTAAAAGCGGTGGCCCGAGTCTCATATTGGAGCTGCTTGAGCTCTTCATGGGCTAGGGTAGAGAGTGGCAGATGAAAGGCTTCGCGTGCATGTGAGATGGTAAGCAAATCCTTGACCAAGGCATCTTCGTTTAACATATAGGAGAAGGCACGCGGGAACGACTCAGCGTAAATGGAGTTGTTCCAGTCATCTTTCCAAAAGAGCGCCATTGTCCCACTGTTGACCTGGACCTTTGTGACCCCTCTATAAATGGGCAAATGGGCATAAGCTGAACAAGATCACGCCACCAGAACGACCCACAAGGAGCAGAAGCATGCGGAATGGTGGTGGCGTAGTAGGAGTTCCATATCAACTTCACCCATGGGACATCACACTGGTTGTAGAATTTGTGCAGTAGTTTGAGGAGCAGCGTGTCATTCTGCACTTTGAGGTTAAGTACCCCAAGGCCACCACTTTTCTTAGGGCGGCAGACCATGCTCCAAGCAGCAAGTGAATTGCACTTATCACCATTATTAGTTTTTTTTATCCAGAGGCAGTGCCGCCTAATCTTGTCCAGTTGCTCTATGATTTTAGGTGGAAGTCGCAGGACGCCCATGGGGTAGATAGCCAAAGATGTGACTAGTGAGTTCATCAGCGCTAGTTTGCCAGCATAGGACATGAGGGACATGGCCGCAGTGATTTTGCCTTCGGCTTTGCAAACCCAGGGTGTCATGTCAAGAACAGTAGGCCGTGTAGTGCCAAGTGGCAATCCAAGATATGTGAAGGGCATACTGGTAGTTTTGCAACCGAATATAGTCGCCAGAGTGCTGCACTTGTCATCTGGCGTATTTATTGGCACTAGGGTGGATTTATGAAAGTTGATATGAAGCCCTACTGAAGCCGCATAATCGGACAGTATTTGTTTCATCTTGGCAGCTTGGGTAGGGCATGCTGGCATGACAATGATCGTGTCGTCAGCATATTGTATCACCGGGTAGCTAGTATCACCATTCGTAGGGATGGGAAGTTGTAGATGGTTGTTTGCCAGTGCTTCATTGATAGCAGTTTGTAGTAAATCAGCCGCAAGGACAAATATTAGGGGTGATAGTGGATCCCCTTGTCGCACCCCACATTTGCAGTGGAATTGACGCCCCGGCACCCCGTTGAGCAGGACAGAGGATTTACCAGAAGAGCAGAGGCATTGTATCCATTTGATCCATTTCTCGTTGAAACCCATTTTTCTCATGATTAGGATTATTGCTAAGTGTTCGACCGTGTCGAAGGCTTTGGCAAAATCTAGCCAACAATATTGCTGGTGTTGTTTATTCACTGTCATCATCTACGTCCTCCATTAAGTGAAGATTCAGCATCTTGAACTGCTCATTCCTATGTCTTCCCCTCCTGGCTGCTCGAAGCTCAGGTTCAGAACCTTTGTGCCGACAAACTGCCAAAAGAGCCGGCACACTCCGTCCTTCCTCAGATTTCAGATTGCTGGCGGCGGTGGTAGGGAGAGCCTCTATCATCTCCTGACATGGATGGGAGACAGGCTGGTCAGTAAGGTAGAATTTTGATATGTGCCAGTTCTGTCAGCAAAATATTTCATCTAGTTTGATATTGCAGCAAATTCTCTTTTAACTTTAGATAAGCTGGTTTCTGTCTGCTAAAGTGACTCGAGCATCAGGGGAGCTACTTCACCAATGAAAGGATGCCTCACCCAAAGGGAGTAAATTTGAGAGAGGACTGGTAGGAAGTATTATAGTACCAATATTCAGTGAGAGAAAGCTACTTCATCCGGGTCTTTGGTTTTTGGAAAACCATAATTGGGAGATATCCTTCTAAGCATTGGTTCGCTTGCTTAGTTTGCGAATATATTTCTGGGTGGTGAGCAGTGCTGAATCTGATGTCCACTTGGAGAGTTTTGAATAGTTCTTGATATAGCTTGCTGGTAAAATTTATGCCCCTGTACGAAATGATGGCAATGGGCATTGGCCATGTAGTTTGAAAACATGATCAATGAACAATTGAACAACTTGAAGGACAGTGAGAGGATGGGACAAGGGAATGAAGTAGGCATATTTGGTCAGTCGATCCACCACTACCGGGACACTGTTTTCCTTTGAGAATTCGGTAAGCCCTCTATGAAATCCATACCGATGTGTGCCAGGACCATGTCAGGAAGGTGGGTTGGTTTCAGTAAACCAGGGGTTTTGACATGTTCAGATTGTTGTCAATTGACAGGTGGGGCATTCAGAGACGTACTTTTCAATGTGTGCCTTCCTGCTCGGCCACTAAAATTAGCCATCCTGACAATAAAACTACATGCTAGTATCCTGTCATTTCGAATCGGCGAGCAACTTGAACTATTTCTACCTACTAGTATGCTTCATTCGGACCCTGAACTTCATGTCTTGCTACTTAAAAACCGGCCGATCGAGTCCTTGTTAGAAACCAACCGAAGTGAAACGAAGATACGGTCGCTGCTGCACAATTGCAGATTGAACAATGGACGGAAACAAAGCAAGGTAAAAACGTCTTATATTTAGCTACGGAGGTAGTAGTATACTACAAAATTTGATACCCAGATAGGGAGTAAATTGCAAAAAACCACCACAATTGGGGACTCTAATTCAAAAAACCGCCACCATTCATTTTTTTTCTCAAAAAACCACCAACATTGGGGTGACAGTTTTCAATAAACGTTGATACCGTGATTTAGAGCGTTTGAGTGAATTTCTGACCAGTGGGTCCCTTTGTTAGGGGCCACGTGGCCAGGGCGAGACGGCGGCCGTGATGTGCCGTTAGACGACGTCGGTCTAAACCTAACGAGCTCGAACCCTACCACCACTTTCCCCCAAATCGCGTCTCGACTCCCCCCTGGCTACCCGCTCGTGCTCACATCTCCCCCATGGCCACCGGCGGCGGCGGATGTGCCGGCAGCGACCTCAGTTTCGTTGAATCCGGTGCCCGCTCCGCCCTTCGTCGCTCTCCCACAGCCCTTCCTCGCTCTCCCACCACCCCCTCCCCCCCTGCTAGGGTTGCTGGCAACGGTGGATCTTTCACCGGCGGTGGAGAGGAGCTCGACGAGCAAGGCGGCAGCAAGTTCAAGCCCACCTCCGATGACATTTTTTCGCGGGCGGCAGCATCATTGGCCCAGGTCTGGAAGGCAAATCCCGCGCAGAGTCACCACTTCACCTCTGGCCTAGGCGGCGTGGAGTGAGTCTTCTTCTTCCTCTTAACTTTCTGAATTGGCTAGGAATGCTTAGCTCTGTATAATTTTTCATGTAGTCTATACTTTGCTCTTAGCCAACTGAATTTAGGAATTAAGGTTAACTGAATTGTTCATGTTTATTTGTTCCTGTATGTCTTAGCTATCTTGAGGTGTACTCAATATACATTGTAGTGTTATCTGAAATTATTTGGAACTGAATTATAGTTTAACTAAAAGTAGTGTTAACTGGAAATATTTGCAACTAGTTTAACTGAAAGTAGTGTTAACTGACATTGGAACTAAACTATAGTGTAACTGAATGTAGTGTTAACTGAATTTGTTTTGACATAAATTATAGTTTAACTGAATGTAGTGTTAACTGAATTTGTTTTGACATGAATTATGGTTTAACTGAATGTAGTTTAAGTGAAATTGTATTTTTAACTGAATGTACTATTAAGTGAACTTGTTTATAAATTGCAGTTTAGATGATGATGAACCATGGGAAGTGAGGTTCCATTTCCAAGGTTGTGACAATCTGGAAAAGAGCCTGTATCAGTCAGATATAACATATCTGGATATGTTAGCTATCATTGGGATTCAGGGCTATGATCAGAATGATTCCATGTATTATGTGAAGGAAGATGGTGTAGGAATGTCAGGGATGCAACTAATCAGGAGTGATGAAGATGTTGAAGAGATGTTGCAGTTATATGAGGACAAGATGTGTGTTACTATCACTGTTATGAAAGGTAGAGAGTCTGAGAGGCCAGAATTGCAGGTTAACATTGGAGATGAGCAGCAAATTCCTATTTCACAGATAGGTTCACCTAAAATATACAATGTAGATGAAGAAGGTGTGCTATATGCAAGTCAGTCAAGTGAAAAAGCAGAACAAGCAGCATGTTCTGCTCCAATTGTCAGTGTACACACAGAGGACTCATTTGGAGAATATCTTATCACTCAGGAGAGTTGCAATGTGAGGAAGGGGACAACTATTGCAGAGCTAGATGATTTCCTTAATGAGTTTGCTGGCATGCCAGAAGTGCAAGAACATAACATGGAAGAAGATAACATGGAGGATGAAGATAACATGGAGGAGGAAGATCTGATGGATTCTGATAGCTCTGAAGATGAGCAAGAGGATGAGGATGCAGACCTACATGTGAAAATAAAAGACTTGAAGAGGAAGAGGGTTTTTGAAGGTGATTCTGAGCCAGAAGATTTATTTTGTGAGGCTGATGAGGAAGAAGAGGGCTTTGTTGAACCAGCACCTATGCAGAAATTGCCTATTAGAAGAGGACCCACAACAAGATCTCATTGTAGTTCAGAAGCTAAACTTGAAGAAGACTATGTTCCGTTGTCTGATGAGGACATAGATGTGGAACTTGAAGCTGATTCAGATAAAGAGATTGTGTTGTACTGCTCCTCATCTGGCAGGAAGTCAGGGGCAAAGAAGAGGAAGGCCAGGAAATGGTATGATGAGAATAGGCTTGCCCCACAGGAGCAAATATGCTTTCACATTTGTTTTACTGATGTTTATTAGTTCAGGAGAGCTTTGGTTAATCTTCATGTCACTCAAAGGTGGAACTTCCATTACCATAGGAACAACAAAGACAGGGTAATTGTTGATTGTGTTGAGGAAGACTGCCCCTTCCACATGGTTGCATCTGTTATAGCAAATGAGAAAACATTTTGTATTAGGAAGTTGCAATTAGAGCATACATGTGCTTCAAGTAGTGAGAATTATAAGATTCCTGCTAGGTATGTGGCCAAAGCAGTTGAGGATAGTTTCAGGATAGATCCAAAAGCAGGAATTGAGACTGTGATAGACAAGACAAAGGAGAAGTTTGGTGTGGAGGTTGGGAAGATGAAGGCTTACAGGGCAAGACATCAAGCTCTTAGTGTGATCCAAGGTGATCAGGAAGCACAATATACCAGGATAAGAGACTATCTCCAGGCTGTGCTGGACACTAACCCAGGAAGCAGATGCATTGTGACAACAAGAGTTGTGAAAGAGCATCCAAGCAAAAATCCTAGATTTCATAGGCTGTTCATTTGTTTGGCAGCTCAAAGGGATGGTTTTCTCAAAGGATGTAGACCTTTCATAGGTATGTTACTAGTGCAATTCATATACAAGTGTAGCATATTAAGGTTTTGTGAAATTTACTATGGTCTTGTGTAATTGTTTTCAGGTCTAGATGGTTGCTTTGTGAAGTTGAACACATGTCAACAAATCCTAGCTGCTACAGGTAGAGATGATAACAATAACATATATCCACTAGCTTTTGGAGTAGTTGAGAAGGAAGATACTCCAAGTTGGTGCTGGTTTCTCACTCAACTAAAGATAGCTATTGGTGGAGAATCAGGAGAATTTGGATACTACACAATTATTTCAGACAGGCAAAAGGTAAATTAATACTAGTTGCAAAACATAGTTAGTGACTAAATTAGTGCCTTTATTTCTTACTTAGGAATACTAGTTGCAAAACATAGTTAGTGACTAAATTAGTGCCTTTATTACTGTCATCAGGGTCATCTCAATGCCATTGACCAAATATTTCCAAATTGCCCTCAAAGATACTGTTTAAGACACATTTATGCAAATTTCCAAAGTCCTGGCTTTAGGGGGGATGAAATTAAGAAATATATGGATGCAGCTGCTTACTCTTACACTAAAAATGGGTTTAAGTTAGCAATGGAAGAAATTAGAAAGGAGAGTGAGGATGCATGGTTGTGGCTCAAGGCAATTCCTGTTGATACATGGGTTAGGCATGCCATGGACACAAACTGTAAGACTGCCCTAGTAGTCAACAACATTAGTGAGGTGTTCAATAGGATGATTTTGAATATTAAGGGAAAACCCATTAAAACAATGGTTGAAGGTGCCAGGAGCAAATTGATGGTCAAGTTCAATGAGAAAAGGATTGGAGGGCAGACTGCCAGATGGGAAATTACCCCAACATATGCAGAGATGCTAGAAGAGGCCAAGGAATGGGCTAGGAATTGCAAGGCCATGATGGCAGGCCCAGATCTATTCCAGGTCAACAGTGGTGAGAAGTCTTATGCTATCAACTTGAAAGATTGGACATGTGGCTGTAGGAAATGGGATATGATAGGTGTACCATGTAACCATGCTATGTCTGCCATATACAAATCAAAACAGCAACCTGAGGATTTTGTGCATAAATTCTTCAAGAAACCAATGTATGTTGAAGCATACAAACCAATGATCTACCCTATTCCAGGTCATGATCTTTGGACAAGAACTGATACAAGGGACATTGATCCACCTGTGTTTCATAGGAAGAAGGGCAGAAAACAGACCCAGAGAAGGAAGGGCCAATTTGAGGTGCCAAAACCAAAGGACACATCTAGGGTTGGAACAATTACATGCAGTAATTGTGGAAGGCAGGGACATAGGTACACAAACTGCCAAGATGCTCTAAAGCCAGCACTTGCTGCTAGGAAAAACAAGCACAAGGTACATTTACATTTCTGCACTTTAATTTCCAAAGATGCTAGCAAAAACTGTTTCTGATACATAGGGCTGGACCTAATTTATTTCAAGAAAATAGGGCTGCTCCAAGAGCTGCAGCAGGAACTTCAGCAGCTCCTACTCGTACTCCAAGAGCTGCTCCAACACCTACTCCAGCAGCTACTCCAAGAGTTGCTCCAATACCTACTCCAGCAGCTGCTCCAAGAGCTACTCCATCTTCTGCCAGCACAATTTCCACATCAAGGGCTTCTACTGCTCCAAGATCTGCAGCATCAAGAGGAAGGGCTGCACCAACAAGGACTACACCAGCAGGCAGGTCTTCATTTGCTCCTCCAAGGCCTTCCACTGATCACAGGGCTGGAAGTTCTTCAGCTGCAGGTAGAAGGGTCACCAAGAGGCCAAACAGGCTCAAGGATTACTTCTATGCTAGTGGCAACTAGCTGTGTAATGCACCCAAGTTGATGGACCAACCAAGGAGTCATTTTGCCAAAAAAAACTATGTTATGTTGCAACTTGTTGTGCCTGTTGAATGTCATGCTGCTTAATGAAGACTTGCTTTGTGGCTGCTGAACTCATTATGGATGAGGATTGCCATGTTGAACTTGTTTTGTGGCTGTGTAATGAAGACTTGATATGTCCTGGATGATCTTTTATTATGCCACTGTTGATGATTGCCATGATGAACTTGATATGTCATGGATGATGTTATATTATGCTACCGTTGATGATTGGCATGATGAATTTGATTTGTCATGATGAAGTTTATATGTACTGGAATGAACTATTATTATGACAAGTTAGGTTGAGTTAGGTTAAATAAGAGGGTGATTTTCTCCTCGAGTGGTTTGTCGAGAGGCTAGGTTCAACATAAGGGTGATTTTGTCCTCGAGCGGGTTCTCGAGAGGCTAGGTTCAACAAAAGGGTGATTTTGTCCTCGAGTGGGTTGTCGAGAGGCTAGGTTCAACAAAAGGGTGATTTTGTCCTCGAGTGGTTTGTCGGAGGCTAGGTTCAAAATAAGGGTGATTTTGTCCTCGAGTGGGTTGTTGAGAGGCTAGGTTCAACATAAGGGTGATTTTGTCCTCGAGTGGTTTGTCGGGAGGCTAGGTTCAACAAAAGAGTTATTTTGTCCTCGAGTGGTTTGTCGAGAGGCTAGGTTCAACTAAAAGAGTGATTTTGTCATCGAGTGGTTTGTCGAGAGGCTAGGTTCAACCAAAAGAGTGATTTTGTCATCGAGTGGTTGTCGAGAGGCTAGGTTCAACCAAAAGAGTGATTTTGTCATCGAGTGGTTTGTCGAGAGGCTAGATTAAACAAAACGGTCATTTTTGTCCTCGGGTGGTTTGTCGAGAGGCTAGATTAAACAAAAGAGTGATTTTGTCATCATTTCTCAACTTCAAAGTGCACATCATAATTGTTCTGATATCAATGCTGATTTTTTTCATCATTTATCATACCTGATTTTGTCATAATTAAATCAATGGACAAGAAGACTTCTAATTTAAACCAACATCATAATTGTTCTGATATCACAGCAACACATTTCATTCCAACCAACATGATAATTCCAAACATTAGTAGCCACAACCATACATGATAATATAGGTTCAGATAGTACCACACCCACACATTGTTCTTGCTTCTAACATTAGTAGCCACCACAACCATGCATAATACATAATACATAAACCCTACATTTACTCATCACAATTTTCCTTGATTCTCTTGATCTTACTCTTGTTCTGCTCCCCAGCCTTCAGCAAATCAGCTATGATATACTCCAGCCTTTTCTTCTCTTGCTTCACCTCTGCCATACCTTGATCTGCTACAGCCTTCTTCCAATTGGTGATCAGTTCCTCATTGCTCTTCTTAATAACTTGAAGTGCTAGCTTTAGATCCATATTCTCTTTCTCAAGCCTAGCCTTCTCTTCCTGGGCTTCAACTACAGCTTTCTCTACATCATTATCCTGCATAATCTTCTGGTAGTTCTCCCTCATCACATTCTTGTGAACTGTTGCAAAAAACTGGCTTGTTTCCTTTATGTGGTTGTGATGCTTCTCTTGTATTAACTTCTTTTCTTCTTCCAGCTTCACTATCACCTTCTCTTTTCTTTCAATCTCTGTGCTGCTCTTGTCATACATATCCCAAATCTTGCGCAATGCATTCTGCATTGGTTCTGGCCATTCTGCATCAATCCACTGCACCAGACCACAGTAGTCACCTTCCTGCATTAAAAAAATTGCAAAAGGAGAAAGTACTAAGTACAATTGAACAGGAACTGAACACTTAAATGTTGTAATTATCAAAAGCTGAATTATAATGGATTTGTAACAAGCTATACACTCTGTTCTTAATTACCAAACAACACATACATATAAGCCTAATCCCAAATTACACCTAAATTACATAGTCTCTAGTAGAAAATTGTTCAGTGGCATACAGAGGATCTGCACAAACCTCATTACCACATCCGTAAAACCTACGGCCGGTGTTCACGCCTTGGAATACAACACCCCTATGCACCGGCAAGTTGTGACTGCACATCGGTCCTCCGGCAACAATGCCACACCACTCTGGGTCAACAATGGTATGTGGAACCTACAAGGGTTCAGATAGAGTACATCCTCAAATCCCAGATCAAATGGGTCAAAACTAACCTCAAATGGAGTACAGATCGAAGAAAACCTAACCCTAATTGAGAAAGACGATGAACTCACATAGGATTCGTCCGCGTGCGAGATGAAAAGGGGGGAAACAGACTCCTCGCTGCTGGTTTCGCCGTCCTTCCAGGAGACCATGGCTGCGGCGGTCGGAGGCGGGTGCGCGGGTGGTCGGCGGCGGGGGGCCGGGCGGCGGCGACAGAGACCTGCGAGAGAGACAAAGAGCGAATGGACGAATGGGTTGGGTTCGAGCAGCTCGTTAGGTTTAGACCGGCGCCGTCTAACGGCTCGTCACGGCCGCCGTCTCGCCCTAGCCACGTGGCCCCTGACAAAGGGACCCACCGGTCAGAAATTCACTTAAACGCTCTAAATCACGCTGTCAGCGTTTTTTGAAAACTGTCACCCCAATGTTGGTGGTTTTTTGAAAAAAACCAAATGATGGCGGTTTTTTGAATTAGGGTCCCCAATTGTGGTGGGTTTTTTACAATTAACTCCCCAGATAGGATAATTCACGCATCAAGAACAATAACAACAGATGGAGAATTCGGTTGTTGATGCGTATTTTACCGCCAGTTGCAGGCCCTCCTTTCTGTCCGTGTTGAAGATTGTTGAGACTCTGAAGAAAGCAAAATATTCTTCACCGGCTCACGTTTTCATACCAGAGTATTAGTAAAGATCTCACATTAATCTTTCCCTCAAAAAAAAGATCTCACATTAATCTCTAAATGCCTTCGTATTTGCTCCCTGAGATGTAGTACTACTTTTTCCCCATCAAATCCCCACTCTACATGAATCGATCATGCATGGATACTCACTTCGTTTCTCGGTACTTGGGAGTGTTTACCTTTTCTAAAAGACTATTAATTACGCAACAATGTTTGGATTACAAGTGCACAAATGTGGTCTCTAGACACGCAGATCAGTACACAACCCTGCATATAAACACCACACCCGACACTCTAGGCTATTATCAATGTCACTCACATGGACGTCCCGGTGTCATACAAGGTAATTATCTCTCAACTCCACTGCAGTCCTGGTGTGTTCGCCACGACCAATGTCAGGACTCAGGAGGCTACTGGGTGTTTTTATCTCGTTGATAGATGGATCATGATCCATTGGATTATTGTTCGACATTTCGGCCTTTTCTGGCGCATGTTTTTTTTTTTTTGGTTCTTGTGGTTTGTATTTTTGTCCCCATGTTTGGTGACTGTGAATGTGATGGCAGAGAAGGGGGTTCTCCTTCATGGTGGCGGACTGCATTCGCGAGGGAAGGGTGCGAGTAGGCGAGGGTTAGAGCGAGTGGCACTGTAGGGTTTGTTGGCATTGTGGGTGTGGTCTTCATAGTTTGGACTATGGCCGCGACCAGCAAGATGGTAGCTGCTGCGGGGACCTTTGGTCAGAGGTCCTCCGAGTGCAAGCTTTGCTCATGTTGACGCCTAAAGGTATCATTGTCTTCTTATAAGCATCGGTCTTTGGGTAAAAGCCTTGGATTCGGTCTACATACGGCAACAACGATACGGGTTACGAGTACGGTGATACGGGATACGGCAATTTCTAGAAACAGCAATATGCGATACGACGAGTATATATATAAATAATTAATAAAATAACATGTAATAAAAACAAACATAACAAAATGTCCTCAACTCCATTAGTTGCCTGATTGCTTCCAAGCCTCTTTTCTTTTCTAGTCTTGAATGATCATCCAGGTCCTCAACTCCTCACGGTGTATGCAAAATAGAAAATACATCAATGGAAATACATCAACAAGCAGCAACATCAGCAAGCAATTTTATCCAATAAACATCAACAAGCAGCAATAGATAGAAGTGATAGCCTCCTTTGTGCAGCTATTTCTCTCGGTGTACTAGTACTACTACGGAAGCCAGCAAGTACAGTCAAGCAATAATCCAGCAAGCAGTCAAGCAGGCAAGCATGCATCAAGCACACATCAGACATCACTCGGTGCTCGGGGAAATTGTTTACCTTGCGACGGCGGCGCAGAAGACTCGAGGCGGAGAGGCGATTCCTGGCGGTGGGGGCGGCGATGGCGAGCCACACCAGGCGGCGGAGGTGAGTCGCCCTTGATCCCTTCCTCATGCGGTCGAACAGGGTGCGAGAGAGAGATTAGGTTTAGGTGGTCGTGGGCTATTGGGCTCGCTCGGCCGCTCCGGGCTGCGCTGTGTCGCTGGCCGTGTCCCAGCCGTGTCACGAGCGTGTCGCTGCCGTACCAGCATTTCTTTTCTTTTCTTTTAAATCAAAAAAGGGGATACTTCCCTGATACGAGTATCGAAGCCGTATCGGCCGTATCGGCGTATCGGACCCGTCCGGAACGGCGATACGGCACTTCCTGGCGTATCGGTGCTACGTAGGATTCGGTTTGCCAGAATGAAGGATGGCGTCATGTCCATTTTGATACCTCCTTGGGGTAGTAATGAAAGATTTGCATCCCTTTTGTGTGTTACCTATGGGTTGGATGTACGCACAATCGTGGTTGGAAGGTGAAAGTGTAATCAGGCCCTTAATCATATTTTTATATTGATGACAATATACATATAGGAGACTCATTATATTTGCCAAGTGAATACTCAAGCTCTTAGTCCACTTGGCAACTATGTGTGTGGCTCTTGGACCTACTAAAATTGATACAACTCAAGTGTGGTAAAATGAAGATAAGAAGCACAACTTTTGCAATTAATTCTTGAGTTATGGTGATCACGCACTATTAAGAGGTGATCAAACGGGTTCGTGACATATTTTCTCAAGTTAACATCTTAGCACCATTCCGCTCGCAGCACTACCAAAAAGTCCAATGCCAAACATGCCATCCTAGCCACATTGCATATGGACAAAATACCAAAATACAAGTCATCTGCCGGACACCTGGCCTATGGACGGACTTTCCGGGTTGCTACTTGGATGTCTGACTAACTGGTCCAAGACAATAGAAGGAATGCTCTCAAGTTGGACCATCCGGGATTCCTTCCAGACATCTAGGGGAAGCCCGGACACTTACACATGGATCACTTTCGTCCGGCATATCCCGGACTGTCCGGCCAGACGTCCAGATAGCCCATGCTAAACAACTGAAGGTTGTACCTTGTAGCTGGGTTGTCACTTGTCAGGGTTTCATCCTAGATGTCCGGGGATCCGCTAGATTGTCCGGGTTGCTACCTGGACATCTTGGCGATGCTTTGCTATCCCCTCTCTTTCCTGCCTTCGAGGTCCGAAATCTACAAGGGTTGGACGTCCGGGTTGCTATCCGGACATCCAGCCAGCACAGAAAATTTGTCAAACGGCTAGTTCTTTGGGCTATTATATATACCCCTCTTCTATCTCGTGGAGGGGTTGCCACTTCACTCAAACACATCCAAGAACACCCAAGTGCTCCCTCTCACTCTCTCCCACACCAAATCCTAGATCCGGGAGAGATTCTTGAGAGTTCTTGAGAAAAATTCCACCAAGTGATAAATCCACTCTCTCTCCCCTTTTGACCAAAGCAATTCGTGATTTGAGAAAGTTTTGAGTTTCCCCCCTTTAGTCTTGATACTCTTGGAGGTTGGAGACTCCAGGGCGGTAGGAGTCTCCGGTGAGAAATTGACATGTGGTTTTCCCTAGAAAGTTTGTGAAGGGTTTGGAGTCTACCTCAAGGTCTACCACTAGTGGTTGAGAATCGTTTTTGTGACGATATCTTAAGAAGAAATAGGGTGAGTCGTGGTAACACTCACCTCTCCAACGGTGACTAGTTTGCCTCCAAGAAAGTGAACATTGGGATAGATCCTTGTCTCTGGAGTTTCGGTTATCCCTAAGCCGAGCTCTTATTTCTGGTTTACTTTGGTCCCTTAGCCTTGCACTTGGTAGCATATTGTGTTGCTTTACTCACCATATTTGTGCTATCATCTATTGTTAGAAGTTGACTCACCTTAGAAATTGTTGGACACATATTTATATTCCGCACTTGCCTAAAATTGCTAATAAGTAATTAAAATTTGTTATTGTACCTATTCACCCCTCTTTTAGGTCCATCTCGATCCTTTCAGCAGGAGGCTAGCAGGCGATGTAGGTTGTTGGCATGATGGCTTGTGTGGAATAACAATGGTGGCACGTGATATTTGGGTGGGTCACAACAATTACTTTGTAGTCGGCTCCGCGACGTGTCTAATACTCTGCTTTCATTGCATCATGGTTGAGCGGAAGATGTTGTGGTATTGTCCAGGCGGTTAGGTTATTTCCAACCAGACTGACGCAAGCTTAGCACATCTTTCCTTCCAAGCTCATCGTCAAAACTAGAATTATCTACGATGGCTCGTGGTCGAGCGAGCATGGCTTGGCTTGCCTACCTCATTGCATTCATCATTTTAGAGTTCCGTCTGTGCCTATCCATCGATATGGTCGCTGAAGATGATGGCACTAGCGGCGCCTATTTTAAGTTTTCTTCTCTTTGGCAGTGTTCAAGAAAGCATTTTTAAGCAACACTTAAGCGTTGAGCAATGGCAAAACGCTTCGTTTTGTCCCTAGGTGTTAGATTAAGTGTTTTTTTAATTTGTCTATTTTTGAATTACTTCTGCTTGTATGCTCGAGCATTGATGGCAATGTGCCATTTATCTTGTTATTAGGGTCTGTTCGGAAAATATTTCCTTCAAATTCTGGCCAAATTCTAGCCACATGATCTTTATTAGGTTATGTCTATTTGAACTGATCTGCATTTAGTTATTATTTTGCTTGCTATGTAAACCCGAAGTGTACTTGCTATGATGTGAATTGCATTTTATATGTTATTCAACTACCTATGTGCCATGTTTTCTGTTTTCCTATGTACATTATTCAAAAAGTGTCGAATTCTAGCCAACTTTTAAAAACGCTTAAGCAATTGATCAAAGTTGTGGCCTTTGGCTTTGCTTACGCTCTCCCCATTTTTGAACATTGTTTTTTATGTGTGGACTTTGTGTTCCGTGGCTGTGCAGGTCTATGATGGCCTGAGTCTACCTTGGCTCACCCTTGAATGTTGGTTATGTGTACAACTTTTATGGGTTGTTCTGTGGTTGACACATACTTGAAATTGTGGATACCGGCTCGTGAGGGTTTCTGTGCCGTCATCGTTACCGTCATATGAGAAATTTAGGTCCCCTCGCCTTCAGCTACCATCTTGGCTCTGCGAGGTGGGGGACCTCGGATCTTCAAGACCTTTATATTCTTCGTCAATGTCCAGTGATCATCATAGTTTTGCGAGAACAAATTTTCTCTCGCTCTTTTGGCGGTGCCTGATACGTCTCCAACGTATCTATAATTTTTGCTTGTTCCATGCTGTTATATTATCATTCTTGGATGTTTTACAATCATTTTATAGTAACTTTATATCATTTTTGGGGACTAACCTATTGACATAGTGCCCAGTGTTAGTTGCTATTTTTTGCATATTTTTTACTTCGCAGAATATCAGTACCAAACGGAGTCCAAACGCATCGAAACTTTTTGAAGATTTTTTCTGGACCAGAAGACACCGTATGGGCCAAGAAAGCACCAGAGGGGAGGCCTGTGGGGAGCACAACCCACCAGGGCGCGCCCAGGGGGTTGTGCCCCCCACGTAGCTCGTCTGCACCGCCTCTTCGACCTATAAATTCCCAAATATTCCAGAAACCCTAGAAAAGTCGACGAAACACAATTTCAGCCGCCGCAAGTTCCAGAACCACGAGATCCAATCTAACACCATCACAGAGGGGTTCATCATCCTCATTGGTGCCTCTCCGATGATGCGTGAGCAGTCCACCATAGACCTAAGGGTCCGTAGGCAGTAGCTAGATGGCGCTCTCTCTCTCTCTCTCTTGATTCTCAATACAATGGTCTCTTGAAGATCTTTTTGATGTAACTCTTTTATGCGGTGTGTTTGTTGGGATCCGATGAACTTTGAGTTTATGATCAGATTTATATCCATGAATATTATTTGAGTCTTCTTTGATCTCTTATATGCATGATTATTTATAGTCTCGTATTTCTTCTTCGAATCTTTGGTTTAGTTAGGCCAACTAGATCGATTTTTCTTGCCATGGAAAGAGGTGCTTTGTGATGGGTTCGATCTTGCGGTGTTCTTTCCCAGTGACAGAAGAGGCAGCAAGACACGCATGTATCATTGCTATTAAGGATAACAAGATGGGGGCTATTCCTACATGAATAGATCTCGTCTACATCATGTCATCGTTCTTATTGCATTACTCAGTTTCTCCATGAACTTAATACATTAGATGCATGCTGGATAGCAGTCGATGTGTGGAGTAATAGTAGTAAATGCAGGCAGGAGTCGGTCTACTAATCTTGGACGTGATACATATATATTGATCATTGCCTTGGATATCGTCATAATTATTCGATCTTCTATCAATTGCCCAACAGTAATTTGTTTACCCACCGTGTGCTATTTCTCGAGAGAAGCCACTAGTGAAATCTAAGGCCCCCGGGTCTATTCTTTATCATATTTGCTTTTCGATCTATTATTTGCCACTTTTATTTTCAGATCTATTATTCCAAAAACCCAAAAATACCTTGTTGCATTTTTTATTACTTATTTTATTTCGTGTTTTATCGAGAGCTATTTATCCAATCTACCACAAATCAATCTATCTTTTTACCATGGAGGGATTGACAACCCCTCTTACGCGTCGAGTTGCAAGTATTTGTTCTTTGTGTGCAGGTACCGTTTACATAGTATTGCTTGGTTCTCCTACTGGATTGATACCTTAGTGTCACAACTGAGGGAAATACCTACCGTAGCTATACTGCATCATCCCTTCCTCTTTGGAGAAATACCGACGCAGTTTCAAGCGACATCAGTGCGATGAGATTAGAGAGTTTTCTGTCCTCGCAGATCCAATTATTCAGATCTGATGAGTTTATGTTGCTGTGCCAATTTTATTTATTTTTGAATAATTTGGATTGCTTACCACATGTGTCACACTTTTTTTTTGTTGGTTTGATTCTTTGTGCAGGTGAAATTTTTCATCGACACCATGGTGAAGATATAATGATTCGACGGCCTATTCTTCTAGGGGATCATCCCGGCCCAAATACATTCATCGATCAAGGCTTCCCATCTTTTTAGATGGTCGACTCAAGGCGCTTTCAAAACTCATTATTGGTAATGTTCATGCGGGTGAAAGAGTGTCTAATTGCACCCTCTTTGCCGAAGTCTTTAGAGTATTTCTTCGAGTAGAGATTGACACCACGAACAAGGTGTTTACAAGAGATTTCCTTGTAATTCTTAGTCATAGGAGTATATTGGATCTTACGTCCAAATCAGTTTACCTGTAATTTTTATGAGTATAAATAAAGTTACAAGTGTTTCTAAAAAAAGAAAAAAATCTACGGACCGTTAGATTTTAGAAAATAAATAAAAATATCAATAAAAAGGTAAAATAACTGAAATCACTGGTTTTTTTAGGGTAAAACCATTTTATTCATCGAAAACCACAGTATGTGGGATACAATTCGGATCATAGGGATGACCCAACCATACATGACGCCCTTGACCGAGAGAAAGAGATTACTTGGCTAGACTATGTGGTCTCTATTAGCCGCATGACCTTCGAAAGAAAAATTACATTGAAAAAGAGTTGTTCTACTTTTGATTTCTTGGATAATGGAAGCGTTCATCTCCTGACTTTCTCTAGCAATATCTCACCTGTTTGGAATCGGAAGCAATAACCAGATTGTGCAAATTGAGATCCTCTGCCAGGGCAAGGGCCTCCCTACATGCGATGGTCTCCAAGATGGCTGGAGCCTCCAGGCCAGCAATGACGAGTGAAGAGCTCCCGAGATAATTACCCTGGTGATCACGGCAAACAACTGCCGCCGAGCCTCCACTTCATGCTCTTACTCCGGCGTCAACATGAATTTTTGCGAAGCCATTCGGAGGGGCCTTCAGCCGAACGTGCAAAGCAGGTGGGACCCCTCCGTGGCCTGTGCTCACCTTCTTTTCAGATTGTACACTCAGCTCTGAGACGAATCTCTTCACAAACGCATGCATGGCTTGCAGAGTTTGAAAGATGCCCTCAAAACTAGTTTTTTCTTTTTTTTTGAGAATCTTTTCAGATAGTACACTCAGCTCCGGGGTCGACATGAATCTTTTCAGATAGTACACTCAGCTCCGTGGCCTGTGCTCACTAGTTTTTTTTTCTTTAGAATTCCGAAATCACTAGCTGCGGATGGTGCTTGTGTGTAGTGGGCTTTTTTCTTTTTTTTTGAGAATCGTGTGTAGTGGGCTTTGTTTACGTCAGCTCTCGTGGGCTCACTCTTTCTGTCCCGAAAGGTAAATAATTTTGGGCTCCTTCAATCTCACCCGCAGCGTGAATCTCGAGTGAGTGTCTCAGGGTCACTCCACATCGTGGGATATTCGACACCACACACTTTCGCATCAGCTGTGACCAGGGCGAGATGCACCGCCGCCGCCACCGCCGGCGCCGCCCACGCTCGCCGCCGGCGCCGCTCGAGAACGACGACCTCCTCTCCGAGATCCTCCTACGCCTCGCCCCTCTGCCGTCCTCACTACCTCGCGCCTCCGCCGTCTGCAAGCAATGGCGCCGCCTCGTCTCTGACCCCCGCTTCCTCCGCCGCTTCCGCATCCACCACAGCCGCAACCCTCCCCTCCTCGGTTTCTTCGGAGAACATTACTTCGAGCCTACAATGGATCCCCCCAATCGTATTCCTACCCCGGATGACAGCTTCTACTCGTTCCTCGGCGAGGACGACGGCCACTTCGGACTCTTCGGATCCCGCCATGGCCTCGTGCTTATCTTCCACACGTCGCGGAACCAGGTCCTGGTACTGGACCCCTTCAATGGCGACAGGCACCGCATCGCCGTTCCGCCCGATTTCGATGAGAGGGAGACCTCGATCGGCGGGACGGTGTTTCGCGTTGCCGGAGACGAGCAACATTTCCAGGTGGTCTTGGTAACCACTCAGGTATATGAGCAAGGAGATACAGCGATCGCCCGTGTTTACTCGTCCAAGACTGGCGGATGGGGTGCTCTCATCTCATTACTGCTTCCACCCAAGGATCCTACTTCCGTGTTTTGTACGGGATTTCCCGGTATCCTAGTTGGGCATTCCCTTTACTGGTTGCTGTCTGACAGGAAAGTTAAGGAAAGATCAGATGGCATCCTTGAGTTTGATTTGGAGAGGCAGGTCCTATCTGTGTTACCGGTGCCGGTGGATGCCGTTCCTAACAAACTCCAGATCATGCGGGCAAAGGGTGGTGGCCTTGGTATTTTCTTTCTGTCAAAGTTCAGCGCCCAATTATGGAAGATGGAGACCGATTCTGATAATGTTGCTTCATGGGTGCTGGCAAGAACTGTTGAACTGGATAAGCTACTTTTCATGAGTTCAAGGAAGAAGAAGAGAGAGCCCCTATGCATAAGGGGGTTTGCTGAGTACAATAGTGTGGTGTTCCTACGGACACCTACCGACCTCTTCACGATCCAGCTTGAGTCGCTGCAGTTCAAGAAAGTTTCCAAAACCAACTTCTTGTATCGCTATCATCCGTTCGAAAATGTCTATGTTGCAGGTAATAGCATATGCCTTTACATTGTAGGTATAACAAACCAAGATATTATTTATAATTGGTTGATTGAATGCTGTTCACATCCTTTCATGTTAAGCTAACAAATTCCATATAGATCGTTTCTTTTATTGCTCGATGATCTTCTTAACATATAGCGATGTTGTTCTAGCATTTTCTTTTTGGATGTTTGTTAGGTGGCGTTCTATGTGATGGTTATGATTTTGGAAAAACATCTTTTACTGGTAGCTAGCCAGTTCTGCTTTTCTGGAGAGGTGATTCCACTCTATCATGATTATGAGTTCCCTTAGTTGAAACGGTTGTGCGTCTCCTTTATCAAAAAACAAAATAAAATGTAGCAGTGCTTTCCCCCCCATTCTCATACTCTTATTATGGAATTATATGGTTTAAGTCAGAGGTGTGAAATTCATTATCTGTTTGCTCTGTTGTCATCCTAGAATAAAACAATGACACAAAGATCAGCAGTTCTTTGTATAACAATCGAATTAAATTTTATTGTTGCCTGCCTACTGGCATATTCAGAATTGTACAATGTTAGTATTAGTGCATAGCTCGAGTGCAGATACTTCTCAAGATGAGATACATAATGGCTGGCAACTGAAGACCACTACATGAATAAAAACTAGCTTGAACCAAATGAAATGTCAAATAGGTAGATCAGTTGGCATATTCTGAAGCTTTCATTCATTCAATATTTGTTATCATTGGTCATGCTAATCTTAAAATCCACAATAACGATTTGGCTTGATATTTTTAAAAACACTTGTTTGCCAGTGGCAAGGTAGAAAAACAACAAATTGAGTTTATTTATCTTTACCGGTTAAATATAATTTTAAAATGAATAATCATGATCCCTTTTATTGCTAGAGTTTATTAGTATGGGTATATTTTATTTTATCCGCTATGGCATGGAGCGAGCTTAAGCATAATTTTAGGTAACTTCTCCCTTCAGGTCAGCTAATAGTCTAGGTGCACACGTTTTTCATTTTTATGGCACTAGTGAGTATAAATTGTTTCAAGAATATTCTCTTTATTTGATAGTAGATGGGGTTTTGTTTATCTACTTATCATGATCTATCAAACTGGAGTTGTTTTCCTCAAATTACATATGTGAGTTTATCCTAATATCTCATCAATGCCCCCTCGTATATATTCAATCTGATACGATGGAAGTATTAGTGCATTGCTGCAGTGCAGATGTTTCTCAAGATGAGATACATAATGGTTGGAATGCCCCCTTGTAGGCATGGGCATTGGTGGTGGACATGATGGAGCTGAAATTTTGCACAATACATAACATGATTGGTCAGATGGTTATGCTATCGTGATGTATTAATTGAGTAAGTTGGCTTTTCCTTAAGTTGTAGCAGAATGAAATATATCCCTTCTTTTGCTTCATAGATATTTTCTGTTTACTTATTACTGGTTGCAACATCGCACTTGCTATTTTTGTGGCTACAAATCGATAAGATCCAAGTGTGATTTGTATGTTGTCTCCTCTACACAAGTACTCCCTCCGTTCGGAATTACTTGTCTCGGAAATGGATGTATCTAGAACTAAAATACGTCTAGATACATCCATTTCTGCGACAAGTAATTCCGAACGGAGGGAGTAATTGATAACCAACTATACCTGGGCATTTAGCTTCGAACTTCGTTTATTAACTCGTGCCTATATAAATTGCCATTTCACTTTGCTTTTCATTTGGGATTGTTGTAATACCTAGTGCTCGCTTTGCAATTATTGAACAATCTCAGCCTTGTAGGCGGTTTGGTTAAACATTTATCATCATATCTTTGTTTTTCACTCTAACTCACATATGTAATCCCCCTCTATTGTTTTTTAGATGTTGATATTTTCTAGAGTTATGGACTGTCAATTGTATGATCAAAGAGTCCACATTCATTGAGTTTTTTTCCCAATGTCATTGGAGGGCTAGTGTAGTCAGCTGCCACTTCATAGATAAGGAAACAGATAATACCATTACCATGGTAGGTTTTAATTTTAGTAGAAGCGTGACCGCAATATATCACAATAATGTTCTCAAGGAAATAGATGTTAATTATCTTACTTGATATATCTGATTATTTTCAACATCTCTATAATTTATTTCTGGACGTCCTCACTTATTATTTGAGATTGAAATTGCAAACATGTGAAACATCAAAATTAAATCTTACAAGTACAATTTCGAGATAGTATCAAACTTATAATATTCTGATTATAGTTTTTCACCCACAATTTGTAACTGAATTCTACATATGAGATTTAAATTTAAAGTGGGAATTGCTTACCTTATACTACTAATGGTTTTATGTTTTCACTTTTTCACAAAACAATAAATAAAGTATGAAAATATTTTTAACCTTGGCTGCCTGGAGTCCTGGACTATGTATGATCTTCCCTAATACCATTGTTAAACTTTCAAGATACACCTCGGATACATCCCTGTGTTCTGCACAATCAAACCAAAGTCCTTAAAGCAAAGATCTTCCACCTTGAAGAACTTTTGGGGTGACCACCTAGGCTTTATAGAGGTATTCCAACAAGCTTGTAGTCTCTCTTTCAAAAACTGAGATGGCACAGGCACATCTCTTCTAATTTCGAAAACATTAAAGAGCCTTAAAAATCCGGAGCAGAAATCTTTCCCACCTCTCATTGTTGATTGCAAATTGGAACTTAGTCGTCAACCTTATCATTGATCTTGAAGAACAAAGGCATATGTCCGCTGTAAAAAGCAACATTACAGTAATAAAAAATCACATTAAGCTCCACTGGAAAATTAGCTGCACTATCAGATGAGTCTGCTTCAGAGATGAAAACTCAAAATCCAATCATGTGGTGGCCAATAAAGCCTACAGAAGAAATCTCATTCAACCTCTTTCAGACCGTCAGGGCTCCTCAACCGATGATAATGAAGTCAAAGCTGCAATCATCTCGAGAACATTCGATAACAGAGTGGCTGTCCCGGCCAACCCCAACATGTTATTTGATCTATCTGAGCTTGTAAAACAAGTTGAGGATCTTGGCTACCTCTTGACCCCCTTCTCTGGATAGGAGGTTGATAGTGTGGTCAAGCAAATTCCCCTGGCCCTGATAGCTTTAACAGGTTGCTCACCATGAGATGCTGTCTGGTCATCAAAGAAGATCTTTACAACCTTTGTGATGATTGTTATGAATCTGCAATCCTTTATACCAACACCTGATGGATATGGAATACGCTATTCTTGACTCTTTAGTTAAACACATGTATTAAAATGTAATCTACTATGCATGGTAGTCATCGTTGGAGTGAATCATGATTGAATGGGGAGCAGTTGCATCCAAATAAATATTTCCTTCTGAATGGAAGCAATACAAGTTGCTATAAGTGGAACACTTATGTAGTCAATTTTAGCCTTGGTCGGTGGGGGGCTTAAGGAAGTACGAAGTATTAATTAATAAGATGCTGGGCAATGATAGCGTTTCGGGGGTCTCAAGCCGCACCTAAGAAGGCGAAACTCCAGCATGCTACGGCACCTAACTGGAAGGATCCCTTGACTGTCTAGCTCGTATATTTGATTTGCTACTGACTATCTTGCTTGAGTTTTTTCTGCATGAATTTTATTAGTTTTGATTAGCTACTGACTATCTAGCTCGTATATTTCTAAAATAGTATACCTATTAGGTTCCAACTGAATGCATCTATTTAATGCATTTCCCTCTAAAGGAGGTATTTGAACAACTGATCTTTTAGCTTCTGATGGTAGCCAAAGGCTCAGAATATGCCAATAGTAGAAGCTGAAGGCTTTAGGTAAAAAATTACAAGTTGAAGGCGTGCCGCTTGAAATTAACTGTTGCATTGGGCTTTGTCCAATAGCTTGGATGATTTAACTTTGGAGCTTTTGGTCCAGTTTTCATGATGGTGAAGCTAATGTGTATACAAAATTGTGAGATACAAGGAATAGTACAAAGTTGTTTGACTGATGACAATGTTGGTTGCTCCGCAGGTATCTGGAGATGCAGAAATGGCTTGTGATCGAGGTCTTAGGTTCCTCCATTCCGTGTGGCTGAGATGCAGAATGGCTTGTTGGGGTGCCCATTTGGTGTCGACCCTCTTTGTACTACGTGGCGCACACCGGTGAATCGTGCAATGGACTTGTAGGAATTTAACCGTGTAGTTTGCTGACTATCGCCTACTATGTTGAACTTTTATCTGGTCCTGTCTACTGAATGTTGAATGTTGAGCTGCAACTGCCTGCCTGGTGCTGCTTGCCTTTCCTTTTTTCTTTGAGATGCAGTGGCTGAGGGACTCGTTTGAGTTGGCCATCGTCTGAAGTGTTTCACGAGTTAGCTTTCACATCACTCCGGTGAAGAAAAGGTTAGCCTCTGATCTGGAGAAATAAGATGATCTGCTCTGTGTTGCAAGTTGCTGTCATGCCGCGGGTGTCATTTGTTCACTGTCATCTGAGAAATATGCGTACTCCATCAAGCCATGATTCAACCGTGTGTTGCCCTCCCGGCTGCTCGAAGCTCACGTTCAGAGCTGCGCCACAAACTACCAAATGACCGGCACACCCCGTCCATTCTCCGGTTGTTGCCGGCGGCAAAGAAGTCCAGGTCAAGGCGCAGGCACCTCGCTGCTGCCAGAGACACGGCGGCAGAATCTCCCCTTTGCTTTTGGTTCTTCTGTACCTATGAGATGGCACAAGAGATCGCCACTGGCTAACAACAACGCTAAGAATTAAGAAAGGAAAAGTTTACTGGTCAATCATGTCTTGTGTATTTACTAAGGTTCAGCTAGCTATGAGTGTCTAGTTTCAGTTAGTTAGCTACCATGGATTTCAGTCTTGTGTTTGCAGGCGATTAAGGCGACCCGCAGCTCAAAGCGCAGAGTCTTAACAACAAACAAGCTGACCGTCAGCATGAGAAGTCTCGTTTCCAGTCTAACAAAATCTGTCACACGCCCAAAAGATGAACGACTTACGCAACACAGTGGCTCTGTTTTCACAAATCTTCTGCTCAACTCCCTAACCGGCAACCGGCCACCTCTCTGCGAGTCGCTTCGAAAATAGAGATCTGGGGTGGTCTATTCAGATAGTTCCAGCAAATCTGATCCTCCAGGGGCCAACAACAGGGTTTGTCCAGTGTGTTCTTCCTTCCAGTGGCATGATGAGAACCCTCCAGTCCGATGCTGCGAAAGCGATCTCGTGCTGCTCCGTAACTCCTCACCGCTCCAACGTGTGTGTGAAGTACAGATGAAGGGTGCTTAAACCACACACTTTCTGTATATTGGTTATCTGCAGACACGCGAAACAGGTTGAATTAGCTAAATGTTTGAGACTGGCGAAAACCCTAGCAATTTTACAAGTTTCAGCTGTCGAGCTCACACATCATGGTGAAGGAAGGATGGTTCACAGGGTTTGTTGCCATGCAGGTAAGCAACATCACACTGCAGGATGAATGTGTCACTGTTTCTTCACAAAGCGCTGGAACTTGCTCCACAAAAAACATGCTTCTCCGGTCTTCTTCCAAGTAACAACTACATATAGCGTGATCGCGTTGTTCGTCTGGTGGTATGATCTTCAGGAAACTAACAGTCATGCTGCAAACGACTAACGCTGCAGGTAGTTGCAGAGGTGCTCAGCTCCGTGCGAGAGCAACTTCATGATTCTAAATTACAAGAAACATTGTATTGTTTTCAACTTTTAACCAATGGGATGGAAAGATGCTGGTACCCATGTCATCATGAAAATAGCTAAAAGGACACTAGATTAAATAAAATCTACTCCCTCCGTCCCATAATGTAAGACGTTTTTTGACACTACAGTAGTATCAAAAAACATCTTACATTATGGGACAGAGGGAATACCTCTGTTTCTTAGGGGTCTTTTCGGGGAAGGCAAGAAACACTGGATATCAATCAATCCTACACTAACTCCAGCAGTCGAACTCTTGGAAGTTGGAACATTAGCTGAAGGTGCAGGAGAATCATATTCAGTTTTGTACCTAGGAATACAGCATTGGAAATGTTGGGAGATTAAAAATCAGTTTGTTTCTCTATCAGCACTTAAAAGAAACCCGTCTCTAGGCTACCAACATTAGGCTCCATGTACATTCAATATACAAGCTAATTCAACCAGTTCAACAGACAGATTATAAGCAATTTCTCATATATGTTGTGAATGGCACTACATCATGCTACCAAAGTTTGACACATGAGTAAGACGTCTTGACATATTCACGTTTTCGGAAATTTCATCATTGATTGAACAGACAGTATCACTCCATACAAACACAGTAGTAGTTTCAAATGTTTTTGCTTAATCCACTATATCAAAACAAGCCAGGCAATGCAACTCACTGAATCAGGTGCGAAGCAAGTACCATCAACAGAAGACTATGGCTTATTAGCCTTCCTCGCGCCTCCATCCTACGCCTTCATCTTGCGCAGCCATTTGAGTGAGCTCTCGAGCTCACTATACGCGGTCGCCTGCGCAAAGCTCTTGCTCTCAATCCCGTAATCAAACACCTCATATGCATCCGGAACCCTCCCGGCCCGACACAATGCCCTGATGAACGTCGCATACGCCGGTGGCTCGAGCTTCATCCCAGCCCCTACCATGGACTTGTACACCTCGACGGCCTTGTCCAGCTTCCTGTTCCTGCAGAGCCCCATGAGCAGCGTGTTGTACGTCCTGTCATTGGGCTCGCACCCATTGGCCTCCATTTCCTCGAGCAGCTTGAGCGCGCCGAGGGCGTCGCCCTTGACGCACATCCCGTTCATGAGCGACGTGTAGGTGATGACGTCCGGGAAGAGGCCCTCGGCGGCCATGGCGTCGAGGTAGGTCCTGGCCTTGGCGACGAGCCCGGCGCGCGCGAGGCCGTAGACGAGGGTGTTGTAGGTGACGAGGTCGGGGTCCACGCCGTCGTCCTTCATCCGGCGGAGCACGCCGAGGAGCCCCGCGGTGTCGGAGTCGGCGCAGTGAGCCTTCATGAGCGCGTTGTAGACGTGGGCGTCGGCGCGGACGCCGTGGTCGGCGAGGACCGGGAGCAGCTGCCCGATCTCGCGCGGGTCGCCGCGGCGGCAACACGCGTCGGCGAGCGCGAGCAGCGCCGGGCGCGGCGCGGGGTTGTCAGCGGAGTACGGGAGCGCCGCGAGGAGGTCCCGCGCCGCGGCGACGGAGCGGTGCGCGGCGAGGCGGCGGAGGAGGAGCGCGAGCGACTGAGCCGGGAGCGGGATGGTGGGCGCCGCCTTGAGCGCGAGCGAGGCGGCCGCGTCCACGTCGGCGTCCACCGCCGCGCGGATGGCGGCCGAGAGCTCCGCGGGCGTGGTGATGGGCCTCTTCTCGGCCGGCGGCGCCGGCCGGTCCGGCAGGGCCAGGGCCCCCGCGTGCTCGGAGGGGGCCCTGGGGGTCCTCCGGGGCGGCTTGCCGTGGGGCAGTTTACCGTCGGCCGGACGAGGCCCACGCGGTGGCGGGGGAGGGGGCGGCGGGGTGGACGCCGCGGAGGGCTTCGGGACGAGGGCGTGGCGGGGGAGCTTCGCGGCGCGCATGGCGTGCGGCACCCTCCCCATCCTTGGCGGCGGCGGCGGCGGCGGAGGGCGTCGAGGAATGGGAATGGGAATACGACTGCGGGGTGTCGGGTGGGCTTTGGTACGCGGGAGCCCGGATCTCAGCCCAAGGTAAGAAGATTTCATGGGCTTCGAGCGAGCAGAAGGCCCCCGTGGGCCTGTTGTTGGGCTGGGCTTTCTCTCACGTGCTCGACAGGGCAGGAAACCCTGGCCCGCGTTGACGGACGGTAAACGCACAGGACAGGAAGACAGGGACACGGGAAATTCTGTCGTATTTCTCAAAAAAAAGGGAAATTCTGTCGTGGTCTTTGCCGGCCAGCCCCTCCATCTTTTCGTAATTCGTGAAATCAGTCCTAGGTTGTGCTACAACGATGCAATACCATCCGACACCTAGGAATGGGCATCGAGTGTGTATGTATGGTCACGTCTCTTTGTTGCTATACTTTTGGTATCGATAGCAATGTTGCACATAAAGTTTTGTTCGACGTATGATGGATTTGTTAGTATGTAGAGGAACATATTCTTCTGTCCACTAGGAATCACAATTGCAACGACTCGCATACAAACCGAAGGGTAAACAAGTTTGCATTTGACTCTTGCCTAAATTTCAATGCTTGAGAGATTTTTACATGTCCTTCTATTGAGTATGATTATAACCGCTAAAAAATGAACCAGATTTAAGAGACGCGTGTCGCAATGCTCACGTGCCACTACAACTGTGTGACCAAAGTCATGGTTCCCAACAATACAAGTGAATGTTACTTGCATGGTGGTATTATCTAACAACCTAATAAAAAGGTATCTAGTTGTAATGCAATGATTGTGATAGGGATCGTGGGAGATTTTTTTATGCCATGCTCCCCCTCCACATGTTTGCAACTCATGGAATCGGCCTATGTTGTACACAACGGGATGCAAATAAGACCATTCAACACGTGTACTTTATGTTCACATCTCTTGATTGCTAATTTTGAAGCTAATAGAAACATTTCATGTGAATACTTTGTGCCACCAGTGCGAAGGTTTGTTATGTGGAGACAAACATACTCCTTTACATTAAGACTGTGCATGTACTGGTTGACTAGATTTAACGGTTATTATCATGACGCTTTCTTTGCTCATTACGACCTAATTTGTCTTCTTGTCAGCAGAAGGCAAAGCTACAAAAGGAATTTTTCTTTGCTTCGCGAAGCACCGAATCCGCAAACATACAAGCAATGCTAAACGGGAAAAAAAGAACAAAATGCCTTCAAAGAAGGCACCAAAGAAAACAAAAAATGACCAAACACGAGGAAGCAACCGGAAAGTAACAAAGTTGCATGCCGCTTTTTACTTGAATTTTTGATGGCAAGTGGTCGTTTCTTTCACATCCTTTCGATGCATTCAACTGTAAGAGGTATATACTTACATATAGCTTAGGGAGTGCATTGCATGCCGGATGAATTATCCCCTTGCCATTTTACAGATTTATAGAAGCATGTACGGCGTAATCCAAACTCATAAATAAACATAAAAAAAAATCGATGTCTATCAAGATGCGTGATCAATTTTCTTTTGGGTCCATCACTCGTCGTTGCGTAAATGCACGTCGCCACATCGCCGCATACAATAATTTACGCCACCACATCGTCGAGAAAAAGGAAGCAATATGAGCACAAATGGTTACTCCTCCCTAGTTGTTTGTTGACCTAGACAGTATAGTCGGGGTAACTATTCATTCATAAAACTATGCCCTGCAGGGGTCCGAATCGCAAAACGGCCATGCCTTCCCTCTCTCTTCCCTCCGCCTCCCTCCGCCTCATATCACCACTCACCCAACCGGCGGCCATCACCATTGCCAGCCACAACGGGACAGATCCCCCGCATAAATTCCTCCACCCGTCGCGCCGCCCCCATTCGCCCACGCGGCCTCCCCGTCCTCCTTCCCCCCACTCCGCTCCCCCATTCGCTCCTTCCGTCCCTCCCTCCGCCGGCCGGGGACTCCGATTTGGGGGCGGGGAGGAGGAGAGATGGGGTACGTCGGGAGCCACGGCGTGGCGACGCTGCGCAAGTACAAGTACAGCGGCGTCGACCACTCCATCGTCGCCAAGTACATCCTCCAGCCCTTCTGGTCGCGATTCGTCAACGTCTTCCCGCTCTGGTTCCCGTAAGCGCCCCCCTCCCCTCCCCTCCTTGGTCCGCTCCCTGCTCCGTATGCTGTCCTCCACGCGCGCGCGCGCCCGCTTGATCCGCTCCTTATCAAGCTCAATGCGCGAGTAATGCGCTGGTGCTCCTGGGATTGCCCCCGTTCGACCGCCGCAAACGCGCCGTGTTTCCATTATTTTTCATGTTACTTTAGCGCGGATAATAGCAGCATTTTGGCAGGCACCCTGCTTTGATCCGTTAGGCTGAGATATGAACTATGCCCCCATGTGTGTGTGATTTGGAATGCGCGCTTTGTTTTAACGAGGAACCATCTTTAGCTTGGGGAGCATCTTGCAGGCACCGGGTGCAGACAACGCTAAAGCAGTCTTCAGTCCCGAGCCCCGACTTTTGCTTAGTGGAGTTGCTAATCAGGCGCTGTAAAGCTCGCTTTGCACATATTCCGTTGTATAATTAATACTGGATTAGCTACTCGCCTTCGAACACTTGCTACCAGGGTGTTCTTTAGTTTATCTAAAGTGAGTAATTCGAAACTTCAATGTAGTCATTTTATATTCATGTAGGGCCGTAGTGATCCGAACACGTGTTTTTTAATGAAGGATTTCGCTGTAGTGGGTTCGTTGTGAACCTAAGACACATCATGCTTGTTTTTTATACTACTGTTTTGTAATGACAGTTTAGCAGAGGTAAATTATTATCGTAGTTACTCAACGGAAGTAATTTCGTTTTTTACATTTTTTTCCTTCATCCTGTTTTGTTTGTTCAAATATGTGGACCGGATACTAACCTTCTTTCTTTTGTCTCCACATCGAAATCATCCACAGACCAAACATGGTGAGAGTTCTGCACATGCTGCTGTCGTAACCGATGCTATTTTGTTTGAAGGCCTGATAAAACATTGCTTCTTATTTCTAGATCACGCTTACAGGCTTCATGTTTCTTCTGACATCGGCATTCCTTGGCTTTGTAAGTACTATGTTGTTTCAGTAATGTAGAACATGCAAATATGAAGATTTTGCGGCTTGTTAATTGCCGCCACAGTAATACTCTAGCAAGCTTTTAACTTGTCACTGTCATTTTGCCGCAGTTGTATTCACCTCATCTTGATACAGCACCCCCTAGATGGGTTCATCTTGCGCACGGAATCCTTCTCTTCCTTTACCAGGTATCCAACTTTATATGCTCTGTACCATCTTATTCTCCCTTTTCCAGCATAACACAAGTGCCACGTTTTCTATAGAACAGATAAGGGTGATATTAATCTGCAGTTCTGACAATATTGTTCAAGCATTTATGACCCATGCACGAAGGGCTTGCTATTAATTTTATGCATGCTATGGTTCCTAAATGTCTTCAATATGTGGACCCTTATCCTATTAGTCTCTAAATCTCTAGATTTTCTTACGGTTCTACCATGTGTAATTTCCCGTCACTGCCAGTTTAGTATTGTAATATACCTGTTGAAATATGGATGCAGACTTTTGATGCTGTGGATGGTAAACAAGCAAGACGTACCAACTCATCAAGTCCTTTAGGTGAACTTTTTGATCACGGTAATCCCCATTCAAAATTCGGCTTGCTGAACTCAGTTTTGGGAAAGCATGCATGTGACACTGACACGCTTTTATCCTGAACAGGATGTGATGCGCTTGCATGTGCTGTAAGGATATTCATCACTTTGTTCCTTGCATATGCATAAATACTAAATTGTTGTCAACTGATTAGTTTATCTATTAGTTTGAGTCCCTGGCTTTTGGGAGCACAGCTATGTGTGGAAATGCTACCTTCTGGTTCTGGGTCATTTCGGCTGTCCCCTTCTACTTCGCAACCTGGGAACAGTGAGTTCATTTGTCCTTTCACTTCTATGTTACAGCATCAAACTATCTTAGGAGCAAGTATTGCTCTATACTCTTCTACACCTATCACCAAACAGGTTGTGTTTTTGCTTGGATAATGTTGCCCTTATGAAGTTGTGATTCCATGTCCCTTTGGATGCTTTATAGTTTTCAAATGATCAAATGATGAACATGTCTTGCAGTGCTTGTTCCATCCTTTATTTTCAAATGGTTTGTGAATCTTCGTATACCTTACTTGTACCAGCTATTTTCATGTGGTTTATTAAGTTGGAAGTGTTTTAATGTTCTCATAGAAGGTGCCAACTAGGAAGCATGTTGGACCCACCAACTACCTTATTAAGATTATCGCAATTTAGTTTCCACAAGAGCATAGAAGCACTACTATTTTCGAGTTTGAAACCTTCTTACTATTGATGCTTTGTAACATTTATGATTATTCCTATATCTGTGTTGGTGATACCTCAGCAGACATTTGTTGTGTTACTTTTGAATATCATATTTCCATCTCACACATAATTGTTCTCTGTGTAGCTATTTTACAAATACACTTGTTCTTCCTATAGTCAATGGGCCAACTGAAGGCCTTATGCTGATCTATGTGTGCCACATCGTCACCTTTTTCACAGGTAACATTTGACTTAACTTTTATCAACCTTCACAGAATCAAATCATGTCGAGCTTATCAATCTTCGTAGTTTTCTCCTGCTAATATACCGTGCATATGTATCCATCATGTATACGTGATTCGTATCCAGCCATATAGTTTACTGATATTAACTGCACATCTTTGCTTTCATTTTCCTTCCATAGGAGCGGAATGGTGGGCACAGGATTTCCGGAAATCAGTGCCCCTCCTTAATTGGGTGCCTCTTGTTCCTGGTATGTAGACCAGCAAGCTTATGGTTCTATTTTTTATTTATTAAAACCATATGTTACTAAATTCCTTAACATGAAGCCTGACTGTTTCATCTGTTGCCGATGAAACCGTGTGCTGTTAATACTCTGTGAAAACTGAAAACTGTAACATGAACATGGATAGTGACAAATGCTGGCATTCCCTATGCTGAAATCTATTTTCTATTGCTTCTTTTCCAGAAATCTCGCTCTATGGCATTGTGCTGTTTCTGATGATTGCTTTTGCTGTAATTCCGACAATTGGATCTAAGTAAGTTCTGTTTGTCATTTTGCGTAGTATTTTCTGTTTTGATTCTCGTTTTATCTGATCTGTGTTTTTCGTTCGCTCAATAGATCTGAAACACCTCTTATTGAACTACAAATAGCACTAATACTCCAGTTCAAATAATCCCAGTGTCGAAGATCTGAATTACCCTCTTATTCTTTTTATGTTTATCTTGTTTATCCTCTTGTATTGATTTTGGGTGCTAGCGAGGCAGATCTCTGAGCCTTTGAGTTGGAAAGGCACTACATTTGTTTAATTTAGAACTGATCAAACATTCAAGTGTTAATCAAGCTGCACTAAGCTAGTGTTGTAACCTACCTACAGCACTCACAATGTTTACAAAGTCGTCGAAGCAAGAAAAGGAAGCATGGTGCTGGCACTAGCAATGGTAAGGTCTAGATTTGTTGTCATATTGCATAAGACTTTTTCGCCATGTGACTTTCCACCCTTCTTCATTTTTACCAGCTCTTCCCTTTCGTTCTACTCATGGCTGGAACTCTCGTGTGGTATGCTCTTGACCCTTCTGAGTTCTATTGTATATATCTACTCTTAAAAAAAAGGAGCAATAACGTAGAAAAAAATAATCTGTTACGTCATTACTGATGGATGTTACATGAATGTGCAGGTCCTATCTATCTCCTTCAGATATAATGAGAAATCAACCACATCTGCTAATTATTGGAACTGGTTTTGCGTTTGGCTATCTTGTGGTAAGGCCTTCTTCTAATACCTAGATTAAATATCTTGTCGATCTGTGTTTTGATTCTGTTGCTCTTTAACACCTTTTCATGTTTGAAACTAATTCTTCATTTTGCCTGCCAATCTGGGCATTGTCACTACTGTTGTGATTCTGCTCTTGTTTTGACTCTTTATCCAAGGTTAGTTAGATTGGTCTCTTGGTATCTACGCCACCATGACAGAATACTTCATTTTAATGTTACATATTTGGTCATGGTTAAATGACCAATTGAAACCTCATAATTTGCTCATCGAACAGCTTTCAATCCAAAAATTGTCCTCTGATTTTAATTCCAAAAAATGGGAATTGGGCAGAACCTCCCCTGTAATTTGATCCCATATCTCACACAATTCATATATATATATATATATATATATATATATATATATAAATACAAAATGCATCACAACATGTACAACTACCAGAAACATCCATGGTCACACATACTCCCTCCATTACCAAAACGTCCTATATTTAGGAACAGAGGGAGTACATCACATCCAGGTTCACATTCACCACATACATCAGTACTAGTTCACAACTACCAGTCAAGTCAGAATCAATAACCTTCTCAAAATAAAAACACTTGATCTCCTTTCTAGTTTTTTTTGGATCCATCCTGTAAATAGAAGAGAAACTTATGCATGACATCGCTACTGGAAATGAGGCAATCTGCTCCTTCCAATCCTGCATTTGGAGAGCAATTTGTGGAAGACACTCACCCTTCCAGACACGCCGACGCCGCCAAACCTGAAGCCGAGCCTGCAACCGCACCGTAGCCCAAGCCCGCATCCACGCTCAACCATGCAGCTGAGCTCGCAGGCACGCCATGGCCTGTGCCCACAGCTGAGCTCACCGACGAGCGCTCCACAGCCGCGCTGTTACCTCCCGCTGCCGTGCCTTGGCTACCATCCCCAGCGCCGCCTTGGCCGCCCTCCGCCGTGCCTGGGTTGCCGTCCGCCGCTGTGCTTGCTCCGGCCCCTGCAGCCGTGCCTGAGCCGTCACCCGCAGCCACCTCTTGGTCCATGGCCCCTCAGCTAACGCCGCCGCTACGGGCCAGCACTCCGCCGCTGCTGCTAGGGTTCAGGTTGGGTGGGGACTCGAGATAGGGACGAGAGGGGCGGTTCGGCCGGGATTGTTTTTTCGGTTCGATATAGGATAGCGACTAGTAGAGGGGTATTTTGGTCCACCTATTTTTTTTTATGGAAAGGTGTAACAGAACCAATGGCGGTTGTCACTTAAGGGAAGAAATTAAGACTAGATGTCAAATAGTCAAATAAGGAATTTTCTCTATAAATTGGGGGCACGTTTCTTTTGTAGATGCTGTTTTCCATAACTGTATGGACATTACTTATCTGCTTATATTGCTGCACAGGGAAGAATGATTCTGGCTCACTTATGTGATGAACCCAAAGGTCTGAAGACAGGATTGTGCATGGTAGTTGCCTAATGACCTGGTTTCTTTGCAGTGTTCTTTATGGAGCCTATGCCAGTATGTTTATACTTTGTCATGTCTAAAAACTGGCTTCCTTTTGCAGGCCCTGGCATATTTTCCGTTTGCAATTGCAAATGCGCTGACTGCCCGACTTGATGATGGGTTTGTGCCTCTGAGCCTTTTGTATTACGCTGTATATAATTATCATGGGCTATGATGGGTTTTGTATGACATTCTAATTTTAAGGTCATTGATCGTTGCAGAAATCCCCTTTTTGATGAGCAGCTCGTTCTCCTGATATACTGCTTATTTACAGGTATTACCTTATTTTCACAGCGCGTTTTCTTTTCAATGGACGAGTTGCAGAGTTTTGCATTCAATATACTAGAGGAATCATTTTTGTACTGTTGTTAAAAAGTACTCCCTCCGTCCTAAAATAAGTGTCTCAACTTTGTACCAGCTTTAGTAAAAAGTTGTACTAAGGTTAAGACACTTATTTTGGGACGGAGGAAGTAGTACGTATTATTTTTCTGGTTTTCTATTTTAGATTAGTGAATCTGTTTATATTGTCATGTGTTTGGTCAGACATTAGATTGTTGTATTAGTCACTTGGTTGTACTCCCTCCGTCCCAAAATAAGTGTCAAGTTTGTACGAGCTTAGTACAAAGTTGTATTAAACTTAAGACACTTATTTTGGGATGGAGGGAGTACTTTGGTACTTGTTCTTGATTTATAAGCTTCAGACGGATCCTCCAAGTTATTCTTTACAGTAACAAATTTCACTTGACAAATATATATCACGAGACATGGATTACAGTAATTATCATGTGCCCATCATAGGCTGTAGTGCTAAATGTATCTTTGATCTGACTACTTCGATCAATTTGACAGTGGCGCTGTACATGCATTTTGCTACGTCCGTTATCCATGAAATCACCAACGCACTTGGGATTCATTGCTTCAGGTTTGTCAATTATCACTGTGCAATTCTTTTCCACATTTTGCATCAATTGTTCTGACTGACATGATCTCTATCTGGCTACAGAATCACCAGGAAAAAGGCGTAACTCTGACTTAGTTGGTAATCAACATGGTATCTACCAAAGAAGCAAACATGCCTGCTTGTCTTCGTTATAGGGGTGATGTCCGAATCATATTTGCATGTCATTACAGGGACATTCTCCCCTGAAATTTACATCAGCACTAAAATTTGTGCTGATGAGAAAACAATGTATGTGAAACAGTTGGCAAAATTTTGTTGTATTGTTAGCAAATGCTCAGCAAAAACTTTCTGGAGGAAATGCTGTGCTGATTGGCAGAGGTTGCCTTTGTAACTTGTCACATTGTAACATCAGCAGAGATGCGGATAGTGTTGTTTACACATTTTATTTGTGCCTCTTTTTTTTCGATGTTCTAGTTTTCAGAGGCAGATACCATCAGCAGTCGGTTTTGTTTCTTTTTTGTTTTGGGAAAAACAATCGGTTTTACTGCCTCCGTCCCACAATATAAGATTGTTTTTCAAGCTAACATAGTTTGAAAAACATCTTATATTATGGGATGGAGGTAGTCGTTCTGATTTGGCAGACAGATTGCATTGTGATTGTGCTCTGTATATATCACTCTGCATCAACTGAATTCCCATGCTGATACTATTTGGGAGGATTTTTTAAATTCGAATTACTGATGTGCTGTGCAAATTGATTTGTTTCAGTACCATGTGATAATTGTGGCAGCTAGAACCTAGACAATTGTGGCTTGTTTTCTCTTCAGCCTTGTGGTAGTTATCTTGGTACAATTTTAATGGAGCAAGTAACTGTAATTGGAGAAGGTGCAGCACGGTGCACTGAGCTTAGCTGGAGCATGTTGCCAGGGTTCATTTCATTCTTACATCAGAATAAATTGGCTAGACTTGCTAGCAAAGCATCAGAAGTTGTTCCTTTGTCTGGTGACTGGAATCGGCCATGGCCGTGCTGCAACGAGCTACGATGGCTTTCCGGTTGCTGATCGTGGCTGCGGCGATCCGGTTGCTGTTTGCGGCCGTGGTGAGCAGCACCGTCGCCTCCAGGGTGGTTCCGGCGATCTTCGTGTTCGGCGACTCCACTGCCGATGTCGGGAATAACAACTACCTGCTGGGGACCAGTGCCAGGGCTGATTTTCCTCACAATGGTGTCGACTTCCCCGGCGGTGAGCCGACGGGCAGGTTCAGCAACGGCTTCATTGGCGCCGACTTCTTGGGTGAGCAAGCCAACTGATCACACGCTTTTGAATCAGTGGCGACTCGGTTGTCTGTCTGAAAAGTGGTGAACTTTGCAGCTGTCCACATGGGCTTCACCGGGAGCCCGCCGCCGTACCTCTCTCTCGTCGCCGGCAGTGGCGAGGCAATGGGCAACACGACGACGAAGAAGCCGGTGGCCGCTTCTGCCTCCATGAGAGGAGCCAGCTTTGCCTCTGGAGGCTCTGGTGTTCTTGACTCCACGGTACGTCCAAGCCACATCTGCTTGTAACATTTCTGCCTCTATTTTTTTTTGCGGGTGCTCTATTTTTCTAGTTTACCGGGCATATCTGTGGTATAGTAGAAACATGTCGTCAATTCATTTAATTTTTTCCAGACATAAATTTCGATTGAATTGGTTACTAATTAACCCCAAGTACATCTGAAATTTTGTTCTATATTTTAATGTTCACCGGAAGAATTTAGGTGGAGCAGATGATTTGTTACTACCTAAAGTCGAGAAAATTCTTCAGTTGTTCAATCAAAGCAACAACTTTCTCCTGTACTCCATCTCTCTTTAATGTCATGAACCACACACAATTTAAAATCTGGCCATTTCTCCCTACTGAATTAAGAAAATCAGCAAGTACAATCAAAGCAACAACTTTCTCCTGTACACAATTTAAAATCTGGCCATTTCCCCTTGCTGTATTAAAAATCAGCAAGTACTACAATTGACACCCTCAGCCATTGCCAGCAACATTTGACAACCAGATGATGATCATATTACCAGGGAGATACGATCAACATGACGAAGCAGATCGAGTACTTCTCGGATCTCAAAGACCAGACGCTGTCAGCCAGACTGGGTGCCTTTGGAGCGTCGGCCTTCCTGTCCAAGTCCATCTTCCTCATCAGCGCGGGCTCGAACGACGCCATCGACTTCTTCTCGCAGGACACGTCGCCGGACTCCACCGCGCTCCAGCAGTTCCGGGAAGCCGTGGTCTCCACATACGACAGCCATGTCAAAGTAAGAGACCTGACCAGTGATGATCAGTTCCATTCCATTAGGATTCAACTCAGCCAACTCACTGTGTTATGCTCAACTCTGAATCAAATCAACTGCATGGTTGTGCAGACACTGTACAACCTGGGGGCGAGGAAGTTCGCGGTGATCGACGTGGCGCCGCTCGGGTGCTGCCCGTACTGGAGGAGCCGGAACCCGGCCGGGGAATGCGTCGAGCCGCTGAACTGGCTAGCGAAGAGCCTCGACGATGGGATCCGGGATCTGTTCGCCGGCCTCGTCTCCGAGATGAAGGGCATGGAGTACGCCATTGGCAGCGCCTACGAGCTCGTCTCCAGCATCGTCGAAGCCCCACAGTCTGCAGGTAAAAATAAATCGCAGCATTCTAAGATCAAGCCGATACCAAGTACATCTAGATTGAATGTCATACGTACGTACATCGCTCCTACTTGCACCAAGAATGTAACGTGGCTCGCGTTGCTGCGTGCAGGGCTGACGGAGTTGAAGAGCGCGTGCTGTGGTGGCGGCGGCAGGTTCAACGCCGACGGTGGGTGCACCCCCAGCGCCGGCTACTGCGGCGACCGCGGCAAGTTCCTCTTCTGGGACTTCCTGCACCCTACCCAGGCCACCTCCAGGCTCGCCGGCCGAGCGTTCTACGACGGGCCGGCACGGTTTGTCGGTCCGATCACCTTCAGGGAGCTGGCCGAGGCGTAGGGTCGCAGCATGGGAAATAGCAATGCATCTTTGTATCATTCCACGACATGAGAGAGCCTCGAATGTGGTTTTGTGTTTCTGGGGCCGATCCAAGTCAATCTTGGTCTCTGCCTTTCGTTACTGGCGCCAATTGTCCAAATTGGGGGGCAGACACACACTAGTTACTCATCGATCGATTCTCGTGCACACTGACCTGAGTACTGGAGACCATCTAAATTATCCAAAATCTCTTCAATTTATGAGCTGAGGGAGTATTATAAGTAGATGACGTTCCACAAGTTAAATGAAAAATATTCAATCAATTTCATGAAAAATAAAACACCGGGCCATTAATTTGGTGGACCAAACCCCTAACAATTGTGATTCTTATGTTTATGAATGATCCAAGCATTTTTCTGGCTCGATCTATTACTCCCTCCGGTTCCCTAGAAGTTTCATTTCGAATATCAGCATGGCTGTAACAGTCCAACCCAAAACCCTAGTTCCTTTTGCTATCTTTGTTATATATATTCGGTGAATTAATGTGTGGATTTTATTTTTTTCTTTTTCTTTTTGTCATGCCATTAAATATTACAACAAATTTAAATCTATGAACATTTTCAGAAAATCATTTGAGCTTTCTTTATATTTTATTTACGTTCTTTTCCTTTTCTCTTCCAAAGGTTTTCAAAACTCCCATGTCTTTTCTACTTCAAGTTTGGACTCCAAACTTTGCCACAAATCCTTTTTTGCATTTATCAAAGCTCCACCAAAAATCCCAATATTTTTTGGACACTTCTAATAGCTAGTCCTAGTTCGAACCCATTTGAATTAAATTCAAATGATTTTCAATTCAAATTCCCCCATCATGCCCAAATTCAATTTTCCTGGAGCAAGCACATTTTAACCAGTCCAGGGGAATTTTCCTCACCTTTAGAGCCCGTTCGGCAACCCTCCACTCCATAAAAACCAGTCGCTCTGCTCTGCTCTGCTCCTCGCAGGAAGCGCTCTCCCGATGGAACACCTATGTTCGGCTGACTCCGCTCCGTTTTTTCTTCGGATTTCTTTGTTTTTCTTGGGTTTTAGTGTTTTTTATTTCTCTTTATTTTCCTTCCGTTTTGTTGCTTTCTTTCTCGTTTTCCATTTGTTTTCTCTCGGGTTTTCACTATTTTGCAACCCACATAGTTGGTACATTTATAATACATTTTTTCTAATACATGTGTAACATTTTTTGAATAGAAGTTTAATATTTTTTGAATACATGGTCAACATTTTTCTATACACATTTTTTAAACATTTTTAAATGCTTGATTATATTTTTCAAATACAAGATTAACATGTTTCAAATACAAGAATAATTTTTTTGAATACGTGGTCAACATTTTTTCTATAAATTTTTAACATTTAAACTTGTATGTAATATTGAAGAATGCTTAAAAAGGTAAAAACTGATGGATGTCAGAATGAACTATCCCCTAGAACTTTTATGTCTACTTGTGGAGCTTAATTAGCTTAACCTTAAATTTCATACTATTTGCACATTGTTTGCATGCAGGCAAGAACTTTATATTTGCGACTGACCAAAAATGCTAATCCAGGGCTCAAGAAGAATCTTCCTTTATAAACATCTATACTTCATCAGTGTTTTGTCCTTCAAGTGAGAAATATGTACGGTTATTATTGTAATCTCATTGAATAAGTTTATCATAGACAATCAGCAAATGAAAATGACCCTTAGTACCCAAAATTGCATAGCATTATTAAACTGAGTTGAGAAAAAAACATTTAATTCTAGTAAAAACATGCCTTAAGTATGCAGAGATTGACAGTTTCAAGTTTCGACAGAAAAAATACAAAAAATATGAATAAAGGAGAACCACAGGCCAACGACGGCGGTGGCACTACTACAGATGCCATGCCCAGGGCCGCACGTTACGTATTGCGATCCCCGAAACCTAGGGCTCTCTGGCGGCGCTAGGGTTCGACGTGGAAATTGACCGGCGGCCGCGGATCTCATCGGCGGGCTGCCCCAGGGACACGGCCGGGGCGATGGCAACACCACCCGCGGCGGAAGAGGCGCAGGAGAACTCAGGCTCAAGCAACCCTAGATCGGCAAGGGAGAAACTAGAGGAAGCTCTGGGGAAGCTGGACATATCCGAGGAAGAGGCGACTCCCCTTGTGATTGATGATCGTCTGGAAGGTGCTCCGGTGAAGTGGTTGCTGGCGGGCAAGGTCCTATACCGAAATTAGTATCATATACATACCATTGGCAACGCTCTTTGACCGGCATGGGGAAATCCTAGAGGACTACAATTCCGTTCGGTTGGAACGAACATGTTCGTTGCTGAATTCGAGACTCAGCGAGATCGTGACAGAGTTTGGGCTGGATCGCCTTGGCACATCAACAAGAACGCGGTCATACTGGCCGAGTTTGAAGATTGCATGCGCCCAAATGAAGTCAGTTTCGATCGTTTGCAGGTGTGGGCTAGGGTTCTTAACCTACCCTACAACCTGAGAGATGATGCATGGGGCCTCCCTATAGCCCAGATGATCGACAAGGAGGCCCAGATTGCTAAGTTTGATCACAATGGAGGCTATCTCCGAGCTAGGGTTTCTGTGGATGTCAACAAACCGCTCAGGAGATGGGTGCTCATTGATTCTGCAAGGAGGAAGAAGGTGGACCCCTATGACATACAGTATGAAGAGATCCCATACTTCTGCTTCTCCTGTGGACGGCTGGGCCACTCGGAACTCTACTGCTCCAATCCAGGATCAAGGGATGAGAAGGGAGAGCTTCCTTTTGGGCTGAAACTGAGAGCTCCTGATGAGAACAGATACCCGGCAAGCAGCGAAAATTCTTCCAGGCGACAAAGGTCTGATCAGAGCGGCAAACAGGGAACAAAGAACTCGAGTACTAGATCCAAAATAGATGGGGGGGAAGAGGTGGTCTCGCCCTTGAAGAACAAAGAGAAGGCACGATTCAAGAGGAAGGAAGGCCCCACAACGGTGTATCAGCCAAAGCAGCTGCTACTGACGGCAGCTCAACACTCTGAAGAAGATGACCCAAGCAAGAGCACTGCTGGGAGGGAGGTTGATGAGGACGTGGTACGTGAACCAAAGAAGAAGAGGCCTACGCTTGAAAATTCGGCAAAGACCGGTGATCGGTCCTGCCCGGCCCAATGAGTTGCCTCTCATGGAACTGCCGGGGGCTTGGGAACCCCGAGGCGGTTCGAGAGCTTTGCAGCATTGTGAAGCTTGAAGGACCCACTCTTCTCTTCGTCATGGAAACAAAAATAAAGGGGAAGAGAGTTGAGGACTTGCAGAGACATCTAGGCTTTGGCGGGTGCTTTGCAGTGGATAGTGTAGGCCTAAGTGGAGGTATTGGGCTTTTTTGGACACAAGATGTTATTGTCGATCTAAAGAATTTTAGTTCTGGACATATTGATGCAATGGTTAAATATAAGGACCAAAACTCTTTTGAGTGGAGGTTCACTGGTTTCTATGGAGCGCCTCAAGCTGAAGATAGACATCATAGCTGGCGTTTTCTGCGCGCTTTGTATGCCATGCCGCATGCGGCTTGGATTTGTATGGGTGATTTTAACGAGACTCTCTATGCCAACGAACACTTCAGTCGGGCAGCTAGGCCAGAGAGACAAATGAGAGCTTTCAGAGAAGTCACCAATGAAACGGCCCTCCAAGATTTGGGGTGGTCAGGCACAGCGTACACCTGGGATAATTGGCAGTCGGGTGATGCGAATGTTAAGGCGAGGCTGGACAGAGCTTTGGCCAATGAAGAGTTCCGGCAACACTTTCAATACATCAGAATCAGACACCTACCTTCCGTAGAATCTGATCATTGTTTTGTTGTAGCGGAGATAAAGGAAAATCTTATGAACATGTCATGAGCCAAGAAACAATTCAGATATGAGAACGTATGGTCATCACATGTGGATTATGATCGCATTGTTGCTGCTGCGTGGCAGGAGGCAAATAGAGGACCAGGACTCCAAGGTATAGCAGATTCACTAAATCATTTGAAGGCGACGCTGGAACCTTGGGGGGCCCACGAGTTTGGTTGCTTAACTCGTCGGGTCAGACAATTGCAGAAGAGGCTGGACAAACTAAGGTGTCGGTCGGTGGGTCGAGGGCCAACCGAGGAAGAAAGAGCAGTGGTACGTCAGCTGCGTGAGGCTCTCCACCAGGAGGAGATCTGGCTACGTCAGCGGTCCTGTGTCCCCTGGCTCAGAGAAGGCGATCGCAACACTGCATATTTTCAAGCACAGGCGGCATAAATGAAACGTATCAACATAATTCAGGGTTTATGCCGAGCGAATGGCTTGGTTTGTGCTAATGAAGATGAAGATAAGAGCGAGGTTCAGATGTTCTATCAAAATTTGTATGAATCCCAGGGATTCATGGATGCAGCCGAGCTTCTTAACCATGTTCCAGTTAAGGTCATGGATGACATGAACGTGGAGCTTACAAAACCCTATACTGCGGCGGAGGTCCGGACAACTTTGTTACAAATGGCTCCCTCCAAAGCACCGGGGGTAGACGGTTTTACTGCGGGGTTCTATCAGCGTCACTAGAGCTTATTGGGTGATGCTGTAACCACGGTGGTACTGGATTTTCTTAATGGAGGAGAGCTACCAGCAGGTTTGAATGACACCTCCATCACTCTGATCCCTAAGGTACGACATCCTCAGTCTATTTCACAGTACATACCTATTGCACTCTGTTCGGTTCTTTACAAGATTGCATCAAAATGTGTGACTAACCAAATGAGGGCATTCATGGATGAGATCATCAGTGAAGAGCAAAGCGCTTTTGTTCCTGGACGTTTGATAACTGATAATGTCTTAGTTGCATATGAAAGTGTGCACACAATGAGAAGGCGGAAGAAAGGGAAAAACTATGCTTGTGCAATTAAACTAGACATGATGAAAGCCTACGATCGAGTCGAGTGGCACTTTCTTGAGGCTATTTTGACAAAGCTGGGCTTCAACATTGTCTTCGTTCGGCTGATCATGAAGTGTGTATCTTCAGTACGTTTCTCTGTTCGTGTCAATGGAGAGCTACTACCCTTTTTCACTCCCTCGCGTGGACTGAGGCAAGGTGATCCAGCGTCGCCGTTCCTCTTTTTGCTTTGTGCGGAGGGCTTCTCTTCTTTGCTGAAGTACTACAATGTTGGGTACATTGACAGAGGCATAAGAGTCAGCTATAGGTCACCTTGGGTCACACATTTACTGTTCGCTGATGACAGCTTGATCTTCATCAGTGCAAACACCCAGAGTGCCGAGAGACTTAATGAAATTCTGAGAATTTACGGTGAATCATCGGGACAGTGTGTTAACCGTGCTAAGAGATCCATTTACTTCAGTTCTAACACACCGGTCCATCTTAAGCAGCAGTTGAAAGCCGTCCTCAACATTGATGTTGAGGCTTTCAGCGAGCGTTACCTGGGGCTGCCCACGGCGGTCGGCCGCATCACTAGCGGCACATTTGATCACATTGGGGAGAGAGCTCGCGGAAAGATCTAGGGATGGTCTGAAAAAGTGCTTGCATGTGCAGGCCGCAAAACATTGTTGAAATCAGTGGTTCAGGCGATTCCCACATATTCTATGAGCACATTCTTACTCATAAAAAAGGTGTGCAAGAGTTTGACTTCACCAATGGCCAAATATTTCTGGAGCAACTCTATTGACAAGAATGCATTGCATTGGGTTTCCTAGAATAATCTGGCAACACCAAAGTGCAAAGGAAGAATGGGGTTTCGGGACCCCCATCAGTTTAATCTTGCGCTGCTGGGGAAGCACGGTTGGCGCTTTATGACTAACCCTAGTTCTCTATGTGCAAGGGTTCTGAAGGGCCGCTACTTCCCCGATACAGATTTTATGCATGCTTCTGTTCCCAAATCTGCGTCAGCAACATGGAGAGCTATCATTGCCGGCAGGGAAGCATTGCAAGCGGGACTTATTAAGAGAGTGGGAGATGGGAACTCCATTGATGTTTGGGCTGATAAATGGATTCCCGGGACCATCTCTATGACACCATTGCTGAAGCCACCGAACACTAATGTTCGGACAGTCTCGGATCTCATTGACCCCGAGAACTGGTCGTGGAGGCAAGAGTTGATTCGAACAACCTTCATCCCCCTGATGCCGACGCCATCCTAAACATCCCAATCAGAAGGGGGGAGATGAGGACTTTTATGCTTGGGCCTTTGAAAGATCAGGCAACTACACTGTAAAATCGGCGTACCATGCTCTAGTGACTCAGAACGAGCATAATGCTCTAGAGGAAGGGGCGGCTACCGGTGCTTCAAGAGATGACAAACAAATGTGGAATGCCTTGTGGAAACTCAAAGTGATCCCAAAGGTATGAGTATTCTGGTGGAGGGTACTACGAGGGATTCTACCGGATGAGTGCACTCTCAAGTATCGCCATATTGCAGTCTTAGACACTTGCAAAGTATGTCTGGCTAAGGAGGAGGATCTCATGCATGCTCTTATTCAATGCTCCCATGCTCATCGCTTCTGGGATGAAGCTTGTGCGTGGTTTGGTTTACGACTTCCTCGCTTACACCCACGTTCTTGGGCCAGAGATATTCTATGTGGAAACCGCTTCAAGGATGAAGATCGAGCAAAGGTAATCACCATCATGTGGACGATCTGGCATTCTCGTAATCGAATCAAGCATGGTGAAGAGGGGAGGGACCCAACAGCCGCAATCAGGTCGACTAGGGAGGCCCTTGCGTTGCTGGAGCTGCCCTGGAATTCAACAATTGTACTACCAGGTCATGGCTGGCGGCCGCCTGAGCCAGGTATGATCAAGATCATGATGGATGGTGGACTTAACGTCACGGAAGGTAGAGGAGGTGCGGGTGGCATAGCCCATTCCGCGTCTGCGTTGATGGGAGCATGGTGCAAACCGTTCGGTGATATCTCGGATCCATTGATAATGGAAGCTTTATCGATACGGGAAGGAGCTCTATTTGCAAAACTTCGAGGCCTCTCACATGTGATAATGGAGACCGACTGTAAGGAGTTGGTACAACTCTGGCATACCCGCCACAATTCACGTTCGATTGTGGCTCCTATCTTAGATGAAATAGGAGAGCTAGCTTTCGATTTTTCAGTTTTTGAGGTTCAACATGTAAACAGGCCAGCAAACTTACCGGCGCATCTCTGTGCAAAACATGCATGCACTTTGAATGTGACCGAATGTTGGCTTGAGGAGACTCCTAGTTTCTTGGTAACCAGCCTTCTTGCTGATTGCCCGGGGAACTCTTTTGTTGAATAAAGCTCTCTGATTTGCCCGCAAAAAAGACTACTACAGATGCCAATGACGTTTTTCATTTTCACTAGAGGACCAGTAGTAGGAGGTGGTCGGAGCCCGGGACCGGCGCCGATTGGGATGCCCAACTGCGTTACATCGGGCGGCGCCGTGGAGGTGCCGTACCCCTTCGGCATTGGTCAGGACACCAGCTGCTACCTGCCGAGGCAGCGCCGGGCCACGGCTGCTGCTAGACGCCGACGACACGCTCCAAGTTCTCTGGATCCACGCTGGCGTCCCCCGTATGAAGGTCCAACCTCCAACGCAACGATGACATAAAAATCGACTTCGACGCTGATGGCAACGGCAACGGCACGTTCAGCCGAAGCCTTAGGCGCGACGCGCCATACACACTGGCGAGCCACCGGAATGAGCTCATCCTGAGGGGCTGCAACAACGTGCAGGCAACGGTGAAGAGCGGCAACGTCACCCTGGCCAGCTGCACCTCGCTTTGCGACGGCATCGGCACAGAAGAAGACAACCAAGCATCACCTAGAGACGAAGACGGCAGAAGGAGCGTGACCATGCAATGGTTAGGCGGCATACCCTACTGCCGAGCAGACATTGTCACGCCCAGCAATGGCGACGATGAAGATGTGGAAAAGGATGGAAGCGTCTCAACTCTCCAAATAGGGAGAGCCCGCGTTTATCTTTTTGTGATCTCGAACGAGAGACGTCTCATGGCGTTACAATGATTATGGTTGTTGGGAAACAACCAGGAGATACAATCGGGATACAAGGAGAAGAGATAGAAGAATAAATATTACATTGACAAGAATAACCTCTATCTCTAACTACCATATACTTGAAACACAAACAATGTTTAACACTCTTTCTTAATCACAACCGCGCAAGTTGAGATTATGCTTAAACTCTTCTAAGCTTCTTGTAGGTAGTGCCTTTGTAAACCCATATGCAAGCTGATCTTTCGAAGGAATAAATCTGATTTCCAACTTTAATTGCAACTCTTTCTCTGACAAAGTGAAAATATATCTCAATGTGTTTAGTTCTGGCATGAAAAACATGATTAGCTAACAAATGAGTTGCACCAAGGTTATCACACAAAAGAATAGGAGTTTGAACATGTGACACTCCAAGTTCATTTAGTAAAGCCTGCAGCCAAATGATCTCAGCTGTAGCATTAGCTAATGCTTTATACTCTACTTCGGTGCTAGACTTGGAAATAGTAGCTTGTTTCTTTGTACACCATGAAATTAAGGTAGGTCCATAAAAGATGGCAAATACCCCTGTTGATCGTCTACCATCCAAGCAACCAACCCAATCTGCATCAGAAAAAGCACTAATGCGAGTAGAGGAGGATCTATTGATGGCTAGACCAACACTCACTGTATTCTTCACATACCTCAAAATATGCTTTGCTGCTGTCTGATGTTTGCTTGAACTACGTCGGTATTTCCCCAAAGAGGAAGGGATGATGCAGCACAACAACGGTAGGTATTTCCCTCGGTGATGAGACCAAGGTTATCGAACCAGAGGAGAACCACGCAACACCACGTAAACAGCTCCTGCACACAAAGAACAAATACTTGCAACCCGACGTGTTAAAGGGGTTGTCAATCCCTTTCGGGTAACGGTGCTAGAAATTGTCGAGATGATGGGATAAAATTGTAATAGATTGAAAGATGCAAATAAAAGCAAATAAAATTCAGCGAGGTATTTTTGGGTTTTTGGATTAATAGATCTGGAAATAGAAGTTGCAAATAAATAAAAGGGCAAATAGCAAAATAGATCTTGAAGGCAAATATATTAAAGAAGAGACCCGGGGGCTGTAGGTTTCACTAGTGGCTTCTCTCGAGAAAAATAGCAAACGGTGGGTAAACAAATTACTGTTGGGCAATTGATAGAACTTCAAATACTCATGACGATATCCAGGCAATGATCATTATATAGGCATCACGTCCAAGATTAGTAGACCGACTCCTGCCTGCATCTACTACTATTACTCCAAACATCGACCGCTATCCAGCATGCATCTAGTGTATTAAGTTCATGGAAAAACGGAGTAATGCAATAAGAACGATGACATGATGTAGACAAGATCTATTTATGTAGAAATAGACCCCATCTTGTTATCCTTAATAGCAACGGTACATACGTGTCGGTTCCCCTTCTGTCACTGGGATCAAGCACCGTAAGATCAAACCCATCACAAAGCACCTCTTCCCATTGCAAGATAAATAGATCAAGTTGGCCAAACAAAACCCAAATATCGGAGAAGAAATACAAGGCTATAAGCAATCATGCATATAAGAGATCAAAGAAGACTCAAATAACTTTCATGGATAAAAACATAGATCTGATCATAAACTCAAAGTTCATTGGATCCCAACAAACACACCACAAAAAGAGTTACATCAAATAGATCTCCAAGAGACCATTGTATTGAGAATCAAACGAGAGAGAAAAAGTCATCTAGCTACTAACTACGGACCCGTAGGTCTACAATGAACTACTCACGCATTATCGGAGAGGCACCAATGAGGATGATGAACCCCTCCGTGATGGTGTCTAGATTGGATCTGGTGTTTCTGGAACTTGCGGCGGCTGGAATTGATTTTCGTGGACTCCCCTAGGGTTTCTGGAATATTGGGGTATTTATAGAGCAAAGAGGCGGTGCGGGAGGTCTCCGAGATGGGCACAACCCACCAGGGCGCACCTGGGGGCCCAGGCGCGCCCTGGTGTCTTGTGCTCACCTCGGGCCCCCTCTTTGGTACTTCTTTAGCCCACTGGATGTCTTCTGGTCCAAAAAAAATCTCCAAAAAGTTTCGCTGCATTTGGACTCCATTTGGTATTGATTTCCTGCGAAGTAAAAAACAAGCAGAAAACAACAACTGGCACTGGGCACTATGTTAATAGGTTAGTCCCAAAAAATGATATAAAGTTGAAATAAAATGATTGTAAAACATCCAAAAATGATAATATAACAGCATGGAACAATCAAAAATTATAGATACGTTGGAGACGTATCAGCATCCCCAAGCTTAATTCCTGCTCGTCCTCGAGTAGGTAAATGATAAAAACAGAATTTTTGATGTGGAATGCTGCCTAACATGTTCATCACATATTCTTTTCTTTGTAGCATGGACATTTGGACTTTTATATGGTTCAAAGCAATAGTCTAGTTTTGACATGAGGACTTTAATACTCAAGCATATCAACAAGCAACCATGTCTTTCAAAATATCAACACTAAAGCAAGTTATCCCTAGCCCATTATGCTCAATCATTGATCCATTCATGAAACACACTCGAATATTAGCTACACCCAATGCTCAAGTACGATCATAGTGCCCCTTAGTTGGTGCTTTATAAGAGAAGATGGAGACTCAAGTAAAAATAAAAATTGCATAAAGTAAAAGAAAGGCCCTTCGCGGAGGGAAGTAGGGATTTGTAGAGGTGCCAGAGCTCAAAGCTTAAATTGAGGGATAAAAACATTTTGAGAGGCATACTTTTCCAACCAACGAAAACAACTTAGAGTTCCCAATACTTTCCATGCTAGATATATCGTAGGCGGTTCCCAAACAGAAATTAAAGTTTATTTCTTTTTCCACCATACTTTCACTTTCCATGGCTAACCGTATCCACGGGTGCCCTCCATACCAACACTTTCCAAGGATTTATTATTTGACAACATAATGTAAATTCATTTTTCATTTCGGGACTGGGCATCCCTAATACCTTTGCCGTACTCTCGTGCAATGACAAGTGAATAAACACTCATCGTGAGAATAACACATCTAGCATGGAAAAATATCGGCCACCCCTCACCGCCTCACGAGTGGTACGAGCACACAAAAGAGAAATTTATTTTGAAAATTAGAGATGGCACATACAAATTTGCTTAGAACAGCACAAAAATACCGCATATAGGTAGGTATAGTGGACTCATATGGCAAAACTGGTTTAAAGGGTTTTGGATGCACAAGTAGTGATCATACTTAGTGCAAATGAAGACTAGCAAAAAGATTGAGAAGCGTCCAACCAAGAAGCGAAAAATCTCGTAAGCAAGCATTAAGCATAATTAACACCGAATAATGCACCACAAGTAGGATATAATTTCATTGCATAACAATTGACTTTCGTGCTTGCATAGGGAATCACAAATCTTAACACCAATATTCTTACTAAAGCATAATTACTCATCAACATGACTCACATATCACTATCATCATATCTCAAAACTATTACTAAGAATCAAGTTTATTTTGTCCAATGATCTTGATGAAAGTTTTTATTATATCCTTCTTGGATATCTATCACTTTGGGACTAGTTTCATATGTTGCTTTTAATAAGCTCAAACGAATATAAGTGAAGAACATGAGCATAATATTTCTTTCTCTCAAATTAATCTAAGTGAAGCAAGAGAGAATTTCTTTAAAATTTTACTAACTCCCAAATAAATCTAAGTGAACCATGAGAGCATTTCTTCAAAAATAACAAAGCACACCGTGCTCAAAAAGATATAAGTGAAGCACTAGAGCAATTCCAAGGCTCTAAAGATTTAAGTGAAGCATAGGAGCAAGCATAGCATAATTTTTGGCTCTCTCAAAAAGGTGTGTCCAGCAAGGATTAAAGAATCAAAATAAAAAGCAACACAAGCAAAGACTCATATCATACAAGACGCCCCAAGCAAAACTCATAATATGTGACGAATAAAAATATAGCTCCAAGTAAAATACCGATGGTCGTTAGAAGAAAGAGGGGATGCCACTCGGGGGCATCCCCAAGCTTAGTTGCTTGATACTTCTTGAATATTACCTTGGGGTGCCTCGGGCATCCCCAAGCTTAGCCTTTTGCTAATCCTTATTCCTTCATCCATCGTAATATCACCCAAAACTTGAAAACTTCAATGACACAAAACTCAACAAAACCTTCGTGAGATCCGTTAGTATAAGAAAGCAAATCACTACTATAAGTGCTATTGAAAACCCATTCATATTTTATTTTTGAATTATATCTACTGTATTCCAACTTTTCTATGGCAAAAACTCTTCAAAGAAAACCATAGAATCATCAAAACAAGCACACAACGCAAAGAAAACAGAATCTGTCAAAAACAGAACAGTCTGTAGCAATCTGGATATTTAGAATACTTATGTAACTCCAAAAATTCTGAAAAATTAGGAAAACGTGAGAAATTTGTTTATTAATCTTATGCAAAAAGAATCAAATCAAAATCACTCTTATGTTAAAAATAAGAATTGTTTTCCTGAGCATAAAAGTTTCTGTTTTTCAGCAAGATCAAATCAACTATCACCCAAATCATCCCAAAGGCTTTGCTTGGCACAAACACTAATTTAAACCACAAAAACACATCTAACCAGAGGCATAATTAGGTATTTTATTGAAAACATCAAGAAAACCAAAAAGAAAAAAGATACAAGTTGGGTTGCCTCCCAACGAGCGCTATCATTTTACGCTCCTAGCTAGGCATAACGCAAAAAGGATCTAAGTGTTGTCATCTTTGTTTCGAGATCCATAAGATGCCCTCATGATTGCTTCATATGGTGGCTTAATTATAGTTCTAGGGAAGTGTTCCATGCCCTTCCTTAGTGGAAATTGAAATTTAATATTGCCTTCTTTTATATCAATCACGGCACCAATAGTACGTAAAAACGGTCTACCAAGTATAATTGGACAAGACGGATTGCAATCAATATCAAGAACAATAAAATCTATGGGCACATAATTCATATTTGCAAGAATAAGAACATCATTAAATTCTTCCCATAGGCTTTTAAATAGTAGAATCCGCCAAGTGCAAATTTAAAGAGCATTCTTCAATATCGGTAAGACCAAGCACATCACATAAAGATTTTGGATTTGTAGAAACACTAGCACCCAAGTCACATAAATCAAAACACTCATAATTTTTAATCTTGAATTTAATAGTAGGTTCCCATTCATCATGTAATTTTCTAGGAATTGAAACTTCTAATTCCAACTTTTCTTCAAAAGCTTTCATCATAGCATCAACAATATGTTTAGTAAAAGCTTTATTTTTTTCGTAAGCATGGGGTGAATTTATCATGGATTGCAACAAATAAATACAATCAACCAAAGATCAACTATCATAATTAAAGTCTTTGTAATCCAAAAGAGTGGGCACATCACTAGTTAAAGTCTTGACCTCTTCAAACCCACTTTTATCAAAATTTTCAACAAGATTTTCACCCTCCAAATTATCAGGACGCCTTCTAGCTAAAGTTGACTCTTCTCCAGTCCCTTTTTCATCAATCTTAATTTTACTAAACAAGGACTCAATAGAAGAAACACCAATCATTTTAAGATCTTCATCACTTTTATGAAAGCAATCACTAGAAAACGCCTTTTCTAAAAATTCTCGTCTAGCTCTAAGCATAGCGGTTCTTTTCTTACTTTCATCCATAGAAACATAAAGAGCTTTAATTGATTCTTCAACCTTAGGCACAAAAATTTTCATCTTCAGATTTTCTACATCATGAGAAATTCTATCAATAATTCTAGACATATCATCAAACTTATTCAGCTTTTCTTCTATTGTAGCATTGAAAACCTTTTGTGTATTGATAAATTCTTTAATACTATTCTCAAGATCAGAGGTGTTCCTATTATTATGATAAGAAGGATTACCATAGGAATTACCATAATTATTAGAGGAATTACTAGGAAAAGGCCTAGGATTATAATTACCTCTATAAGCATTGTTATTGAAATTGTTTCGCGAAATAAAGTTCACATCTATGGCATCACTATTTTGCTCAATCAAAGTAGACAAAGGCATATCATTAAAATCAATAGGAGCATTTTTATTAGCAACCAATTTCATAAGAGCATCAATTTTTTCACTCAAAGAAGAAATTTCTTCAACCGAATTAACTTTTTTACTAGTAGGAGCTCTTTCGGTATGCCATTGTGAATAATTTTCCATAATGTTATCAAGCAATTTAGTAGCTTCACCCAAAGTAATTTCCATAAAAGTACCCCCCGCGGCGGAATCTAAAAGATTACGAGAAACAAAATTCAATCCCGCATAAAAAATTTGTATGATCATCCAAAGATTTAACCCATGAGTTGGGCAATTCCTTAGCATCATTTTCATCCTTTCCCAAGATTGTGCAACATGCTCATGCTCAGTTGCTTGAAATTCATAATCTGGGTTCTAAGGGAAATAATTTTTGCGGGCGGAAAATACTTAGTGATAAAAGCATCTTTGCACTTATTCCAAGAATCGGTACTATTGCGAGGCAAAGAAGAAAACCAATTTTTTGCGCGATCTCGCAAAGAAAACAGAAATAATTTCAACTTCAAAATATCATTGTCCACATATTTTTTCTTTTGCATATCGCATAAACCACGAATGTGTTAAGATGGGACGCGGCATCCTCATTAGGAGTACCGGAAAATTGATCTTTCATAACAAGATTCAACAAAGCGGCATTAATATCACAAGACTCCGCGCTAGTGGCAGGAGGAGCAATCGGAGTGCTAATAAAATCATTGTTGTTGGTATTTGAGAAATCACACAACTTGGTGTTCTCTTGAGTCATTGTGACTACGCAACAAGATTGCACTCAAAAACAGATCTAACGAGAAAACGGCGAACGAAAAAGTGGGCGAATAAAACGGCAAATTTTTGTGAAGTGGGGGAGAGGAAAACGAGAGGCAAATGGCAAATAATGTAAATTGCAAGGAGATGAGATTTGTGATTAGGAACCTGGTTGATGTTGATGATGTCTCCCCGGCAACGGCGCCAGAAATTTCTTTTGATGTTTGCTTGAACTACGTTGGTATTTCCCCAAAGAGGAAGGGATGATGCAGCACAGCAACGGTAGGTATTTCCCTCAGTGATGAGACAAGGTTATCGAACCAGTAGGAGAACCATGCAACACCACGTAAACAGCTCCTGCACACAAAGAACAAATACTTGCAACCCGACGTGTTAAAGGGGTTGTCAATCCCTTTCGGGTAACGGTGCCAGAAATTGTCGAGATGACGGGATAAAATTGTAATAGATTGAAAGATGCAAATAAAAGCAAATAAAATTCAGCGAGGTATTTTTGGGTTTTTGGATTAATAGATCTGAAAATAAAAGTTGCAAATAAATAAAAGGGCAAATAGCAAAATAGATCTCGAAGGCAAATATATTAAAGAAGAGACCCGAGGCCGTAGGTTTCACTAGTGGCTTCTCTCGAGAAAAATAGCAAACGGTGGGTAAACAAATTACTGTTGGGCAATTGATAGAACTTCAAATACTCATGACGATATCCAGGCAATGATCATTATATAGGTATCACGTCCAAGATTAGTAGACCGACTCCTGCCTGCATCTACTACTATTACTCCACACATCGACCGCTATCCAGCATGCATCTAGTGTATTAAGTTCATGGAAAAACGGAGTAATGCAATAAGAACGATGACATGATGTAGACAAGATCTATTTATGTAGAAATAGACCCCATCTTGTTATCCTTAATAGCAACGATACATACATGTCGGTTCCCCTTCTGTCACTGGGATCAAGCACCGTAAGATCGAACCCATCACAAAGCACCTCTTCCCATTGCAAGATAAATAGATCAAGTTGGTCAAACAAAACCCAAACATCGGAGAAGAAATACGAGACTATAAGCAATCATGCATATAAGAGATCAAAGAAGACTCAAATAACTTTCATGGATAAAAACATAGATCTGATCATAAACTCAAAGTTCATCGGATCCCAACAAACACACCGCAAAAAGAGTTACATCAAAAAGATCTCCAAGAGACCATTGTATTGAGAATCAAACGAGAGAGAGAAAGCCATCTAGCTACTAACTACGAACCCGTAGGTCTACAATGAACTACTCACGCATCATCGGAAAGGCACCATTGAGGATGATGAACCCCTCCGTGATGGTGTCTAGATTGGATCTGGTGTTTCTGGAACTTGCGGTGGCTGTAATTGATTTTCGTCGACTCCCCTAGGGTTTCTGGAATATTGGGGTATTTATAGAGCAAAGAGGCGGTGCGGGAGGTCTCCGAGATGGGCACAACCCACCAGGGCGCGCCTGGGGGCCCAGGCGCGCCCTGGTGTCTTGTGCTCACCTCGGGCCCCCTCTTCGGTAGTTCTTTGGCCCACTGGATGTCTTCTGGTCCAAAAAAAATCTCCAAAAAGTTTCGCTGCGTTTGGACTCCGTTTGGTATTAATTTCCTGCGAAAACTAGCAGAAAACAACAACTGGCACTGGGCACTATGTCAATAGGTTAGTCCCAAAAAATGATATAAAGTTGATATAAAATGATTGTAAAACATCCAAAAATGATAATATAACAGCATGGAACAATAAAAAATTATAGATACGTTGGAGACGTATCACTGTCCAGTTAGCTTTAGTGGGTGCATGCAAGAACCGACAAACTTTGTTGGCTGCAAAGGAAATGTCAGTTCGAGTAAGAGCTAATTATTGAAGTGCTCCAACTATACTACTGTAGCTGGTACTATGTTCCTGATTCAAAGGTTCTCCTTCTGTCACGGATAGTGGTTCTAAGCTGGACAAGGGGGTTGGAGAAAGTTTGCTGCCCTACATGCCAACTGTGCTTAAGAGACCAGTCACATACTTTCCTTGTGATAAGTGAATGCCATGTTCAGTTTTCTTTACTTCAATTCCTAAAAAATAATGCAAGTCTCCCAAATCTTTTAAGGCAAAATCTGTCCTAAGATCTTTTAATAATGTTGTTACTGCTTCATTGGATGAACTAGTCACAATGATGTCATCAACATAGATAAGAACAAAGATAGTAGTCTGAAACTTGTTGTAAATGAACAGAGAGGTGTCAGATTTTGATGGAACAAACCCAAGTGCTTGTAGTTTCATACTCAACTGAGAGTACCATGCTCTAGGCGCTTGCTTGAGCCCATATAAAACCTTGTCAAGCTTGCAGACATGAAAGGGCACATTTGTATCCTCAAACCCATGAGGTTGTTTCTTGTACACCTCCTCTACTAGAACACCATGAAGAAACACATTCTACACGTCTAGCTGTCTGAGACTCCACCCATGGAAACAACAATGGAGAGCACAAGACGAATAGATGCAGCCTTGACAACACAGACTGAAGGTATCCTCATAGTAAATAACATAACCTTGCTTAAAACCTTTTGCTATTAATCTTGCTTTGTAACGATCAATTTTACCATCTGATTTTCTCTTAATTCTATAGACCCATTTGTAGTCAATTAAATTGATACCTTCACGATGAGGAACCAAGTGCCACGTCATATTTTGTTGCAAGGCAGAATATTCTTCCTCCATTGCTTGCTTCTAGCGTGCATCCCCAAGTGCTTCACCCAAAGTCTTGGGTTCACTAGATTCACCTGTCAAACATGTTAAGCCATATTTGGAAATATTTTTTTAATTAATTCTGTTAATGACTCCCTTTTGCAGCCTTGTCCGTGGTGGTGTAGGTGTAGCAACATGATAGTCTCCCACAACAGATACAGACATTCTCAGCATCGAATCCGCGGCATTAGCAGATCCCGAGGCGGATCCTGGAGCATCGGCGCTGGATCCAAAACCTGCAACACTTGACGCGCCAGGGGGACCGCAGCATGTCGGGCCTCGGGAACGGGCCGGTCGGCTGGTTCCACGCATCGACAGTACGCTGCTGCGGGAGCAGTGGGTTTGGCAGTGCTCGGTATAGTGGAGGGCCCAACAGGTGGAGACGTGGTGCCTTCGGGCTGGGCAACTAGGCGCATACGCGAGAAACTAGGCGGGGGGCCAGCAGATGGCGGGGATCCCGCGACAGATCCGTCTGCCGCATCTGATGCACCTGGCGTAGTCACCTGGGGGGATCCCAGGACAGATTTCATGGCAGGGCAGGGGATCCTATGGGAGATCCACCAGTGGGGTCCATGCACATAAATTATTGTCATGTAGCTTGATTTTGCACACTGTTTTCAGCAGTTTTTGCACCATTTTTCTTCTCTGTTAATTTCTGAAACATAATACTCAAGCAAGGGTTAGGCAAGTATTGATCATCACAACTATTTTCTTCCCCACTATCAACACTGGTATTTCTGAAACATAATACTCAAGAAAGGGTTAGGTAAAATATGAATTTCTTTACGAATGAGGGCTCCGGCATTGGGATGAAGTTTGGCAAAGGGAAATTGTGTTTCATCGAAGACAACACCTTGAGAAACATAAAATCCACCTATGGAGACATCTAGGCACTTGACTCCCTTGTGTTGCGCACTGTACCCAAGAACACACATTGTTTAGAATGAAACATGAGTTTTTTGTTGTTATGGAGACAAAGGTTGGGCCAACATGCACACCCCAAAACACGAAGAGGAGTATAGCCTGGTTTGGTGTGCAAAAGACGTTCAATGGGAGTTTCATTCTTGATGACATGAATAGGCAACATATTGATGAGATGAACAACAGTAAGGTAAGCTTTGTCCCAAAATTTTAAAGGCGTGGAGGCAGCAGCAAGCAAAGAAAGACCTACTTCAACAATGTGTCTATGTTTGTGTTCTGCAGAACCATTTTGTCGATGTGCATGGGGACATGAAACATGGTGAGATATACGCAATTTCTGAAAAAAAATAGTTTAACTTTTCATATTCACCACCCCAATCAGACTGAACAACAATAATTTTGCTACCAAATTTCCTTTCAACAAGAGCTTGGAAATTGAGAAAGACTTTAAACACATCTGATCTTTTCTTAAGAAGATAGATCCATGTATATTTGCTAAAATCATCAATAAAGCTAAGATAAAAAGCATGCTTGCCAATAGAGATAGGAGTAGGGCCCCACACATCAAAGAATATAAGTTGCAATGATTTGACAGAAATGCTAATGGAAACATGATAAGGCAACTGATGACTTTTCGCTCTTTGGCAAGAATCACAAATAGTTTCAGGATTATGGTCCCCAACAACTGGAAGTTTATTTTTGCTAAGAATTTGTTGAACAATGGAAAAAGAAGGGTGGCCTAAATGAGCATGCCATCTCTCCAATAAGAATTTGATGGCACTACACACTTGTTTATTGAATCTGCTAACTTGGGGAATCAATGGGTAAAGTCCATCCACGCATCTACCTCCATACATGATTTTCCTCGTGATTTGATCCTTGATCAAAAAGAAGAATGGGTGAAGTTCTAGAAAAACATGATTGTCAAGAGCAATACGATGAACGGAAAGGAGATTTTTGGATGAAGTAGGACAATGTAAAATATTGTTTAGATGAATATATCTATGTGGGGAATACATAATTGAATAACCAATACTACTTATCTCCATACCTGTACCATCGGCATTGTGAACTTGATCATGACCATGGTATTTTTCATGCATGGTGACCTTCTCGAGCTCATGGGTGATGTGGTCGTAGGCACCAGAATCAACATACCAATTGGTATCTACTCCGTAGGATGTGTTTGCTGCGTGGCAACCTTCTTCTTCTGGGAATTGTCCTCGGCATAACACCAATTGCACTCTTTTGCTATATGATTAGTTTTTTTTACAGATTTGACACTTGCACTCTATTCATCATACCCATGAAAATTGTTGTTGTAGTTTGGACCTCCTCTATTGTTAGTGTAGAAGGGTCGGCCACCATTGTAGCCTTGCTGGTTGTAGCCTCCGTTGCCACAGCCGTAGGTGTTGTGGTTGCCACCATAGTGACCACCACCATTGCCACCATAGTGGCTGCCGCGACCACCGTTGGGGTAGTGACCGCCACCACTACCATTGGAGTAGTGGCCATCGTCGCCGTGTCCACCATTGCGGCAAGGTTCGCCACCAGCGTAACTGTCGCCACCATCTCCTCTGGTGGGCTGCCTGCGGTAGCCCTTGGACTGGCCACCATCGTGGTTGCGAGAGGCGGCGTTGGCCGACGACTTGAAGGCGCCGGCTCCTGTGCCCTGAAACATCTCGACACGTGCTACTTCTTGAGCCTGCGTTGGTTTTTCCCTTGAAGAGGAAAGGGTGATGCAGCAAAGTAGAGATAAGTATTTCCCTCAGTTAGAGAACCAAGGTATCAATCAAGTAGGAGACAACGCACAAATAACCTAGCACCTCCACAAACAATCAAACAACTTGCACCCAACGCGATAAAGGGGTTGTCAATCCCTTCACAGTTACTTGCAAAAGTGAGATCTGATAGAGATAGATAAAACTAAACAAAAGATAAAGTAAATAACTTTGGGTTTTTTGGTTTATAGATCTGAAAATAAAAGATTGCAAAGTAGTAGATCGGAAAGTAATATGATGGAAAATAGACCCGAGGGCCATAGGTTTCACTAGAGGCTTCTCTCAAGATAGCAAATAATACGGTGGGTGAACCAATTACTGTCGAGCAATTGATAGAAAAGCGCAAAGTTATGACGATATCCAAGGCAATGATTATGAAATATAGGCATCACGTCCGTGTCAAGTAGACCGAAACAATTCTGCATCTACTACTATTACTCCACACATCGACCGACTCCTGCCTGCATCTAGAGTATTAAGTTCATGAAAAACAGAGCAACACATTAAGTAAGATGACATGATGTAGAGGAATAAACTCAAGCAATATGATGTAAACCCCATCTTTTTATCCTCGATGGCAACAATACAATATGTGCCTTGCTGCCCCTACTGTCACTGGGAAAGGACACCGCAAGATTGAACCCAAAGCTAAGCACTTCTCGCATTGCAAGAAAAACCAATCTAGTTAGCCAAACCAAACCGATAATTCGAAGAGAATTACAAAGATATCAAATCATGCATATAAGAATTCAGAGAAGATTCAAATAATATTCATAGATAAGCTGATCATAAATCCATAATTCATCGGATCTCGAAAAACACACCGCAAAATAATATTACATCGGATAGATCTCCAAGAACAACGAGGAGAACATGGTATTGAGAATCAAAGAGAGAGAAGAAGCCATCTAGCTACTAGCTATGGACCCGTAGGTCTGAGGTAAACTACTCACGCTTCATCGGAAGGGCAATAGAGTTGATGTAGAAGCCCTCCATGATCGAATCCCCCTCCGGCAGGGTGCCGCAAAAGGTCCCTAGATGGGATCTCATGGGTACAGAAGGTTGCGGCGGTGGAAAAGTCTTTTCGTGGATGCTTCTGGTGGTTTGGGAGCATATGTGAATATATAGGCGAAAGAATTAGGTCAGGGGAGTCACGGGGGGCCCACAAGGCGGGGGGCGCGCCCTCCACCCTTGTGGCCGCCTCGTGGCTCCTCCGACTTCATCTCCAAGTCTCCTGGGTGTCTTCTGGTCCAAGAAAAATCATCGCGAAGGTTTTATTCCGTTTGGTATTCCTTTCCCACGAAGCTAAAAAACAAGGAAAAAACAGAAACTGTCACTGGGCTCTAGGTTAATAGGTTAGTCCCAAAAATAATATAAAATAGCATATTAATGCATATAAAACATCCAAAACAGATAATATAATAGCATGGAACAATAAAAAATTATAGATACGTTGGAGACGTATCAAGCATCCCCAAGCTTAATTCCTGCTCGTCCTCGAGTAGGTAAATGATAAAAACAGAATTTTTGATGTGGAATGCTACCTAACATATTTATCCATGTAATTTTCTTTATTGTGGCACGAATGTTCAGATCCATAATATTCAAAACAAAAGTTTAATATTGACATAAAAACAATAATACTTCAAGCATACTAACAAGGCAATTATGTCTTCTCAAAATAACATGGCCAAAGAAAGCTTATCCCTACAAAATCATATAGTCTGGCTATGCTCCATCTTCATCACACAAAATATTCAAATCATGCACAACCCCGATGACAAGCCAAGCAATTGTTTCATACTTTTAGTGTTCTCAAACTTTTTCAACTTTCACGCAATACATAAGCGTGAGCCATGAACATAGCACTATAGGTGGAATAGAATATGGTGGTTGTGGAGAAGACAAAAAAGAAGGAGATAGTCTCACATCAACTAGGCGTATTAACGGGCTATGGAGATGCCCATCAATAGATATCAATGTGAGTGAGTAGGGATTGCCATGCAACGGATGCACTAGAGCTATAAGTGTATGAAAGCTCAAAAGAAAACTAAGTGGGTGTGCATCCAACTTGCTTGCTCATGAAGACCTAGGGAAATTTGAGGAAGCCCATCGTTGGAATATACAAGCCAAGTTCTATAATGAAAATTTCCCACTAGTATATGAAAGTGACAAAATAGGAGACTCTCTATCATGAAGATCATGGTGCTACTTTGAAGCACAAGTGTGGAAAAAGGATAGTAGCATTGACCCTTCTCTCTTTTTCTCTCATTTTTTTCTTTTCTCTTTTTTTTTCTGGCTTGGCTTCTTTGGCCTCTTTTTTTTTATTTCCTCACATGGGACAATGCTCTAATAATTAAGATCATCACACTTTTATTTACTTACAACTGAAGAATTACAACTCGATACTTAGAACAAAATATGACTCTATATGAATGCCTCCGGCGGTGTACCGGGATGTGCAATGAATCAAGAGTGACATGTATGAAAGAATTATGAAAGGTGGCTTTACCACAAATACGATGTCAACTACATGATCATGCAAAGCAATATGATAATGATGAAGCGTGTCATAATAAAACGGAACGGTGGAAAGTTGCATGGCAATATATCTCAGAATGGCTATGGAAATGCCATAATAGGTAGGTATGGTGGCTGTTTTGAGGAAGGTATATGGTGGGTGTATGGTACCGGTGAAAGTTGCGCGGCACTAGAGAGGCTAGCAAAGGTGGAAGGGTGAGAGTGCGTATAATCCATGGACTCAACATTAGTCATAAAGAACTCACATACTTATTGCAAAAATCTATTAGTCATCGAAACAAAGTACTACGCGCATGCTCCTAGGGGGATAGATTGGTAGGAAAAGACCATCGCTCGTCCCCGACCGCCACTCATAAGGAAGACAATCAAAAAATATCTCATTCTCCAACTTCGTTACATAACGGTTCACCATACGTGCATGCTACGGGACTCACAAACCTTAACACAAGTATTTCTCCAATTCACAATTACTCACTAGCATGACTCTAATATCACCATCTTTATATCTCAAAACAATCATAAGGAATCAAACTTCTCATAGTATTCAATGCATTTTATATGAAAGTTTTTATTATATCCCTCTTGGATGTCTATCATATTAGGACTAAATTCATAACCAAAGAAAATTACCATGCTGTTTAGAGACTCTCAAAATAATATAAGTGAAGCATGAGAGTTCAATAATTTCTACAAAATAAAGCCACCGCCGTGCTCTAAAAAGATATAAGTGAAGCACTAGAGCAAAATTGCCTAGCTCAAAAGATATAAGTGAAGCACATAGAGTATTCTAATAAATCACGATTCATGCGTGTCCCTCTCAAAAGGTGTGTACAGCAAGGTTGATTGTGGCAAACTAAAAAGCAAAGAATCAAATCATACAAGACGCTCCAAGCAAAACACATATCATGTGGTGAATAAAAATAGAGCCTCAAGTAAAGTTACCGATAGACGAAGACGAAAGAGGGGATGCCTTTCGGGGCATCCCCAAGCTTAGGCTCTTGGTTGTCCTTGAATATTACCTTGGGGTGCCTTGGGAATCCCCAAGCTTAGGCTCTTGCCACTCCTTATTCCATAGTCCATCAAATCCTTACCCAAAACTTGAAAACTTCACAACAGAAAACTCAACAGAAAATCTCATAAGCTCCGTTAGTATAAGAAAATAAATCACCACTTTTGGTACTGTTGTGAACTCATTATTTATTTATATTGGTGTAATATCTACTGTATTACAACTTCTCCATGGTTCATACCCCCCGATACTACCCATAGATTCATCAAAATAAGCAAACAACACAAAGAAAATAGAATCTGGCAAAAACAGAACAGTCTGCGAAGGTCCGAATTTTTCTAATACTTATGTAACTCCAAACATTCTGAAAAATTAGGATAAAAGAGGCAATTTATATATAAATCTCGTATAAAAAATTCAGGGTTTTTAAACTCTCCAGTGAATTATTAAAATTCTGTGACTGGATGCAAAAGTTTCTGTTTTTCAGCAAGATCAAATCAACTATCACCGTAAGCCATCCCAAAGATTTTACTTGGCACAAACCCTAATGAAAACACAAAACCACATCTAACCAGAGGCTAGATGAATTATTCAAAGTAAAACAGGAACAAAAAGAAAAAACAAAAATAAAATTGGGTGGCCTCCCAACAAGCGCTATTGTTTAACGCCCTTAGCTAGGCATAAAAACACAGATAGATCTAGGTATTGTCATCTTTGGTAAGCAATTCCTCAATTGCACACTTATAATCCTTAGGAGATTCTTTGGTTTTATCAATAATCAAACTCCTAGGCAAGAAATCAAGAAATTCATTCGTGGCAATCGGTTCCTTAATAATATCGAAAAAATTGGGGTGAACACTTATTGTTTTGAGATCTTCATTTTCTTTACTAGAAGATTCACCTTTATTCTTAGGAACGTAAATAAACTTGGCAGTCTTAGTAGGAGGAAGATTTTGAGTAGTTTTAACGGAGGAAAAAGTGGAACCCAAGTTGGTAATAATATCTTCTAGTTTGCCAATTCTAGTAGAATCTTGATCTATCTTTTCATTAACTATGGGTTCTTTTTCTCTAAAATTGTTTAAAGTAACTCCTACCTTAGATCCATATTGAGTGATCTGATTATGAATCTTTTTATCCAAATTTTCAATCAACTCTACTGTAGCAATTTTATTCTCAATAATATCAAGCCTTTGCATCACATGTTCCAAGGTTAAAACGGTTCCATTGACCATAAGAGGTGGTGGGCCTAACAAATCTATCATAGCATTATAAGAATCAAAAGTATGGCTCCCCAAGAAATTTCCCCCGGTAATGGTATCTAGAACATATCTATTCCAAGGAGTAATGACCGCATAAAAATTGTGAAGGAGAACGGCAGTAGATTGCTTTCGAGTAGATCTATTCTGAGCATTGCAAATTCTATACCAAGCATCTTTCAAAATTTCTCCCTCCCTTTGTTTAAAATTAAGGACTTCATGATCGGGAGTGCTAAAAATGATGGGAGGACTAGCCATGAAAGCAAGACAAACAATCGAGCAAACAAAAAAGATGAACGGAAGAAGGGCGAATAAAAAGGCAAATCTTTTCGAAAATCGTTTTAAAAGTGGGGGAGAAGAAAACGAGAGGCAAATGGCGAATAATGTAATGCAAGAGATGAGAGTTTTATGATGGGTACTTGGTATGTCTTTACTTGTCGTAGATCTCCCCGGCAACGGCGCCAGAAATTCTTCCTGCTACTTCTTGAGCTTGCGTTGGTTTTTCCCTTGAACAGGAAAGGGTGATGCAGCAAAGCAGAGATAAGTATTTCCCTTAGTTAGAGAACCAAGGTATCAATCCAGTAGGAGACAACACACAAATCATCTAGCACCTGCACAAACAATCAAACAACTTGGACCCAACGCGATAAAGGGGTTGTCAATCCCTTCACGGTTACTTGCAAAAGTGAGATCTGATAGAGATAGAAAAAACTAAACAAAAGATAAAGTAAATATTTTTGGGTTTTTTGGTTTATAGATCTGAAAATAAAAGATTGAAAAATAGTAGATCGGATAGTAATATGATGGAAAATAGACCCGGGGGCCATAGGTTTCACTAGAGGCTTCTCTCAAGATAGCAAATAATACGGTGGGTGAACAAATTACTGTCGAGCAATTGATAGAAAAGCGCAAAGTTATGACGATATCCAAGGCAATGATTATGAAATATAGGCATCACGTCTGTGTCAAGTAGACCGAAATGATTCTGCATCTACTACTATTACTCCACACATCGACCGACTCCTGCCTGCGTCTAGAGTATTAAGTTCATGAAGAACAGAGTAACGCATTAAGTAAGATGACATGATGTAGAGGAATAAACTCAGGCAATATGATGTAAACCCCATCTTTTTATCCTCGATGGCAACAATACAATATGTGCCTTGTTGCCCCTACTGTCACTGGGAATGGATACCGCAAGATTGAACCCAAAGCTAAGCACTTCTCCCATTGCAAGAAAAACCAATCTAGTTGGCCAAACCAAACCGATAATTCGAAGAGAATTACAAAGATATCAAATCATGCATATAAGAATTCAGAGAAGATTCAAATAATATTCATGGATAAGCTAATCATAAATCCACAATTCATCGGATCTCGAAAAACACACCGCAAAAGAATATTACATCGGATAGATCCCCAAGAACAATGAGGAGAACATGGTAATGAGAATCAAAGAGAGAGAAGAAGCCATCTAGCTACTAGCTATGGACCCGTAGGTCTGAGATAAACTACTCACGCTTCATTGGAAGGGCAATAGAGTTGATGTAGAAGCCCTCCGTGATCGAATCCCGCTCCGGCAGGGTGCCGAAAAAGGTCCCTAGATGGGATCTCACGGGTACAGAAGGTTGCGGCGGTGGAAAAGTCTTTTCATCGATGCTTCTGGTGGTTTGGGAACATATGTGAATATATAGGTGAAAGAATTAGGTCAGGGGAGTCATGGGGGCCCCACAAGGCAGGGGGGCGCGCCCTACCCCCCTAGGCGCGCCCTCCACCCTTGTGGCCGCCTTGTGGCTCCTCCGACTTCATCTCCAAGTCTCCTGGGTGTCTTCTGGTCCAAGAAAAATCATCGCGAAGGTTTTATTCCGTTTGGACTCCGTTTGGTATTCCTTTCCCACGAAGCTAAAAAACAAGGAAAAAACAGAAACTGGCACTGGGCTCTAGGTTAATAGGTTAGTCCCAAAAATAATATAAAATAGCATATTAATGCATATAAAACATCCAAAACAGATAATATAATAGCATGGAACATTAAAAAATTATAGATACGTTGGAGACATATCAACACGCTGATCAAAGGTAGCTACCATGCCGAAGAGTTCGTCAACAGTGACATGTTCAACACAGACATCAATGGCAGAAATAATAGGTTGGTAGTCCATGTCAAGACCAGAGATGATGTGGGACACAAGCTCATCTTCTTGGATGGGTTTACCGGCTACTGCAATCTTGTCAGCAAGAGCACACATCTGACCGAAATAAGCAGCAACAGATTGGGTACCTTTTTTGGCGGTGGTGAGGGCTATGCGAGTATGGTTATGGCGGGATCTGGATTGAGCACAGAACATGTTTGCAAGCGCTGTCCAGATTGCATGAGAGGTTTCCAAAGATGCAACATGAACCAATGCCTCCTTTGAGAGGTTGCGCAAGAGATAGGCAACAATCTGTTGGTCTTGGATCAACCAAGGAGAATAAGCAGGGTTTGTCACAACCTAATCTTTACCCTCAGAGTTTTTGCTGGTTATGGTTTTGGGAGGTTCGGCAGTGATTTGATCTATGTATCTAAAGAGGCCGGCCCCCATGATCTGGGAGCGGGATTGGGTGGGAGGTTGTTGGCCGTCCCAGCAGCGCCGTTTGCAAGAGCAACCACAGTGAACACATAAATGGTACGAGGAGAGGAGGCTACACGTGTCGCTGCAGTCAGGGCTACAACGACAATCCTTACATCACCGACGGGTGCAAAAGCAAGTACCCCAACTATATATATATATATATATATATATATATATATATATATAGGGTGGGTCTATTCTAATAACACCCCTTAAGACCTTATTCTGCTAACACCGCAACCTTATTCTACTAACACTTATGCATTGCAGAAAATCCCGAACCAAACCACAGGACAAAGAAAAAGAAGAGTAGCCACCACCCCACCCACCTCCTTCCTCCACTCCACCCCCAACCTCTGCCCGTATCCACCCACCGGCAACTACCCCAGCGCGCCTCCCGGGCAGCGGATCCAGGCCGGCTAGCCCCCCATCTTCTTCCCCACAACCCCCCAATCCCCACCCAATCCACGGCTAGCAGCCCACCAGAGGCCACCCAACTCCCCGCGACCTCCCACCGCTAACACGCCCCCATCCAGCCGCCGCGAAGGCCACCACCTCCCACCTCCCGCAAGGGCCGCCACCTCCCACCTCTAGCGCCACGCCGCCAGGATCCCGACCCCGGCCACCACCGACATCCACCCATGGTCTAGGGTGCCCGTCGCCATAGTCCCCAGCCTAGATCCGATTGACAAGGATCTCATCTTCCAAAGAAAATCGCTACCACCTAGATCCCCCACTCCTCCTCCTACCTCCGGCTCACCGGCACCCGATGCACCCTGCCCCCGCCCTGCATCACCTTCCCGGGACTCTCCAAATCTCCCTGCCTCATTCGCCTACGATGGGGATCAGCGGTGGGTGGCCTCCGTTGTGGCACCCCGACTCAGAGAGACCGGAACACCCCGTATTCCAGCCCAGAGATCAAGTCTTCTGGAATACTGCACTGCTTGGCATAGATTAAATCACCCCTTATTACAAATGATATGGATACAAAGGTTCCGATATAACAGGGGATTACATCAGCACAACGACACTACGCCTGCTTAGGTTGCTCTATGCTAGAAGTAGAATAACTCGTAGCAGCGGAATAACTTCTAGCAGTGGAACAACGACGACAGCGATGGACCCCACTCCGCAGGGACTATGGCTGGAACGCGTTTCCTAGCTCGCAAACTCGGGATCCTCGGCAAGCAAGCAAACACGACATGACCTGCAAACTGGCATGACATGCCAGGAGAGTACTTTGAATGTACTCGCAAGCTCACAACAACAAAAGCAATCAAGACAAACAACAGCATGGCATTTACAGGGTTAAACAATGATGAACATAATACTACTAGCACAATATAATCATGGCATGAACATATGAACATGATGGTACTAGCATGCATCATGTTTAAACTATCATGATTCAACTTACTCTGTTCAGAGGTTACCTCGTAACCACCACATGTATCAACTTACCATCATGGACATCACACGATCATCTCAGGTTCAACCAAGCTTGGTATTAACAATACCATAGTGATCACATGAACACAAGGAGCTTGATCTTTACCGGGGATCATCATATGACACCATCAATATCAACAAACTTTGGTATCCACGATACCACTATGATCCTCTCACGGTCACATAAAGATCAACCAACTTATTTCCTCATCGAACCGGGGTTGTTATAAGTCAAGTTAGTATTACTGTTGACCCATAGTGTGACCTACTAAGAACTGGGCCCATATCCATAGGCGCGGCTATCGATAGATTATACACTCTACAGAGGTTAGTACACTGTACCCACACCACAGAACACATGGCCTCGTGCTCCCCATTCGGGTGGACCAACGGTGTTCCGACAAAACTAATCTATTGCATGACACTCTCCCGGCCACTCCGACAAACTCCCCTTTGGGCTAAGTCCTGGGTGGCCCCGATGTCACCGCGTGACATCCGCCACCTTCGTGGCCGGCCACCATCGTGGCAAAACAAAAACGGTCCCAAACGGGGACATGAGCTCAATACCAAAGACGGGCACACAAGGCTATGGCCGCTTACCTGATCAGGGTAATGCGCACACATAACCTTCCCTAGTGGGAGGCATCGGCGAGAGGCATGGCAATAGACCGAGTTAGGACCCCCCATAAGGCAAGTGTGGCTGCACTGGTCAGCTTGATTTGGTGGCACCATGACTTAGCCAACAGATGTTCAAGTTTGATTAATGTCCGGTTAAACTTGAATGGTGATGAGCTGAGCCATAATAACATGAGGAAATAACAATGCATATGAGCATGATCTCAACATGAGTATGGATAGGAAACATAACATATGAATCTTAACATCAACAATATTTGTTTTACTGATGCAAACGAGCATAGCAATATTAATGAGCATGAATATCACGAGTACTTTCATAACAGATGATGAGCATATCATTATCACTAGTAAGAAATATCAAGAACAAAGCATGATAATAACCTTAGCAAGTAATCATTTAGCCAACTAGATGCAAATAAACATGGCATAAGGATAAGCATGGATTTACAAGCAAATATAAAGCATTCACAAAGTATTAGCATGCACAAAACAATTAAATATTCAAGTTGAAAACCAGGCCATCATGCAAGTGGCTGTCGTGGCTTGCCTGAGGTGAAGGATACACCGGGAGGAAGTGCGGAAAGCTCGCAGAACGATTTGCCAGAAAAGTTTCTTTCTTGAAGGGGGCTGATTAGAGGCAAGGGTAAAATGGTCATTTTCAGTATGTGACAACATAGTGAAAATGGTACCAACAGAACGGGCTCGACGAGACGAGAATGTGGGCTTTGGAATCACCTGATTCGGAGTTATGGATGCAAAGATATGAATGGTTGAAGGCTAGGGGCTAATATGTAAAATAAATGTTCACAAACGAGCCCCTGGCAGCAAAACAGAAAGCGCCTTTTAGGGAATACGCCTCCAAAGCAGTGAAAATGTATTTTTGTCTGAAGAAGCAGAAAGTACGCTTTCTAACCTAGAAAACATATTTTGAAAAATACGTTTCCACTTGACATGTCAGCGAGGCCGGGGTCAACGCGTGTGCGACTGACGAGTGGGGCCCGCCTGGCCTGGTTCCTTCTTCAACCTCCTGCTCGCCCGCGGGGCAGAGGATGGGGATCAGCGCCGGCGACTGTCCCGACGACTCGGGCCGACTCAGGCGACGCCTCGGCCACTGGAGTGACCAACGCGGGGTGGCGCACCCGCCTGGACGCTTCACGCACGCCGACGAGCGCTGGAGAGGGCAAAGCCTCGGCCGCGGCGGACAAGGCTTTGGCTGGCTACTAGACAGAGGGTTGCGGGCCTCCGGCGGTCGAGGCGAGGGACTAGGGAGGTCCGCCAGAGTCTGGTGGTGGAAGAAGGGAGAATGGGGCTCGGGGTTGCGCCAATTTAGGCGGCGGCCGGCGATAACCATGGCGGCCGAGACGAGCAGGGAGGGGCTCTGGAGAAGCATGGAGGGGTTAGGGAGGCGTAGAGAGGAGTGGTAAGGCTGGTGGTGAGCTCGGGAGGGTTTGGGCACGGCTTAAATAGCCGGGGCATGGCGCCCATGACCGGATGCTGCTGCGAGAATCCGGTCGGAGCTCTGGTGAGGATAGGGTTCATAGGAGGGTGTGGAGGTGATGGGAGAGGGTAGAGGATCACGCTGGAGCAGAGGTGCAGAGGAGCAGACACGGGGGGGGGGAGGGGGGGGGGGGGCGGAGTCCGGTCGGCCACAGTGCCGCGGGCAGGGTCGCCGTGGCGCGCCTGGGAGGAAAGAGGAGGGGAGAAGGGTCCAGGGCGTCGGCATGGATGCCACGGAGCTTTGAGGCATGCTGGGGCGCGTGAGTACGACGAGCAGGGGAGGGGCCGGGGCAAAACGACGCTCGGAGCGCGGCCAAACGACGCAGAGAGCGTGTGTGGCATGCCAGACCGCATGATCACCGCGTGCATCGACGCGTGCAAGGTGACTCAGCACGGCCAACCGTGTCAAGCGTGCAGTCCATCCAAGATAGGTTATTTCTGAGGTGATGGTTCGAAGAAAGCGTCTCTAGCTTGATGGGAGAGATCAGGTGAAGTTTGCTGTAGCAAACTTTGACAGACTGCTGTGGTGACATGAGATGAGTAAAGGGACAAAATTGTTGTCTAGGAGGTTCAGGATAGGAAGGACTACAGTCCTGTGAAGATTGGATGGGTTTGGACCAAGATTTAACATGGTTGCTTTGCAACTGCAAATTTGGTCCAGAAAAGAGAAATGGATGATGCACTCACATGGAGTGTTGTATTAAGCTGAAACTTGGTGTAGAGGAGTCATTTGGGCATATGAAGTTGCTGTAAAAATTTCATACCATTTGGACATGCCAAAATGGTACTTCCTTCACAATGCTTTCCTCTGGATAGAAACTAAGAAAAATAATGGAGGGAAATTGGCTAGATGAAATGAGTCCAAATTTGGTAGAGAGGGTTTATATGGGTAGGAGCATGTCATGTTTAGCAATAATGAAGCAATATAAAATATAGTTGCTTCACAAACTGAAAATCTGACCAGAAACAAAGATTTGGTGATGAGCTCACATAGAGGGATGACACAAGCTCAAATTTGGAGGAGTGCTATGATTTGAGCATATGAATGATGTGACAAAGTTTCAACTCATTTTGATATGCCTAGCTTGGACCTCCTTCACAAAGTTCCTTCATGGTCAGAAACTTTGGAAATTAGCTGAGAAATTTTTTACTAGGCAAATGAAGTTGAATTTTGGCATGTGGCTATGATATGGGTAGGAAAGAGTGCACAAAAAGTTTTAGGGCAATCAAGCAAGGATAAATGACACTTCCTTCACAAAGGGCCATTCAGGGCAGAATAGGAAAAGGAATATTTATGAATTATTTTTGAACATGCCAAGGGAGGGTTTTGACATATCTATGAAAGATATGTCCCAAAGGATTTATGAGAATTATTTGGGAAATTTGTGGAAGACAGAAGTATAGGTTGCTTCACAACCTAGAGCTAAAAAGGATTATTCCTTTAATAGAAAAGAAATATTTCCAATGAAAAGAATATTGGGATTGGGCTAAGATGGAAATGACATGATCTTGGGATGGATTAGATGATGACAAGCCACTTGTGAGACTTGAGAAGAGATGATCTTCCCAAGTTTCAAGACCACAGAGCCACAGAAAAAGAAATCCAAGCAAAATCCACAGAAAATCAAAAGAAAAAGAAAGGGCCAAAAATCAGGGTGTGACAAACCTTCCCCCCTTAAAGAAATCTTGTCCTCGAGATTTGGTTGCTCAGGGAACAAGTATGAATATATCTGACTTAAAGACACCATTTCCAACTAGAGTATCCTTTTCCTTATATGATGTTCCCATAGAATTTCATAGGACTACTTATCTAGCTCTGGGGTGGTTTGCTTCACTGTACCCTCATTCTGACAGGTATTACCTTACATGTTCATGCTTACACTGCCTCCAATTTCTTTCATATCTGTCGGCTTAGCGGGGGTGCGATACATTATCATGACTGAAATACATGCCCTTCTCACAAGTCCGAGAGTGATTTCCGATGGATATGTATTCCTTATATCCAGCACGGACAACATCCCATGGAGTTGTGAACAGATCTTCCCGGGGGACACCAATTCTTGTACTCATTGCCTTGGGTTGCTCAAATAGATGCATGTCCTCCGATTTCAAAACAATGCGGTGAATCCTAACCATTTTCCTGGCGGAATCTGACTTCTTGCCGGGATTCCTAAATCATCTTGACTGGCTCCACTGTCTTGAGTATCAAACCCATACCAAAGATTTAACTATCGCCTGTCGTGGCCAGTATGAAGGAGTATGAGATTATAAGAGCATCTCGAGACTTGACGGGCAGTGATTCTAGCGGAAGAATCTGGTTCACGGCAGGCTATCCTTTAACTGATCCCCATACATGAGGGCACATGCTTTGATACTGTAGCTCAATATTCTGATTACTCATTCTGTCGGTATACCCATGTGGGTAGTAGGCCGTGCGATGCTTTAACACGGTCACTGAAGTCAATCTGTTGAGTTGGCCCTTGGTCTGACAAGACAGACATGGATATTCGATGCTGACAATCTTGAGCATCTACAGTTGGCTGAGCGGGTTACCTTGATATGAGGTGCTTACCAAAACAGAGTAGACCCCTTAGGTGTATATTCATGGTGATCGGTACTGAATCAGGCTGTCCTGGGTATCTGTATCATGTTGGTCATGCAACAATCATCATACCAGATGTATTGCCAGTCTTGCTACTTCATTATTGTTTTCTTTGTCTGGATCCTTTGCTGGAAAGAGCTTGGCTATATTACTTCCTCGTGTGACCATGGGTATTGTCATGTGTAATATTCCGACAATCATACTTTATCCTTGTTCATGTCTCACGTCTTAGGATATATGTCAGGTTCACATGTGCTTGTACGGAGCTCATTGTTGTCATTAATTATACAAGACGGTGACAAAGGTTGAGGACATCACTCGGTCGGGGGTGAGGAAATTGGCCTTGATAAGCACTGCCAAAATTGTTGTCCCATGTTGTCTTTCTTCAAAGCTTGTCGGTCTTTGCATCACCCCCTGAGGTGTATAACTGGCTTTCTTCCTCTTGCATAACTGATGAGGTTGTCGGATTCTTACCGTGTTTTCATCATCGTACGAGTGACTTCCATGAACTTGGCAGCATGCTCACAATATATAGAAGTAGCTAATTCTCGAGGTAGACTTGTGTTCTGACTGATTCTTGCGTCTAGCAAAACTGTTGCAGATCCGATCCTTGGGATGCACCGCCATATTCCGCTGCCAACTCACTGTGTAATATCTTGCACCAGTGCTATACTGAGGAAGCCATCAAGAGTACGTGCTGAGGTAGATTGGATAGCTTACGCTCGAAGCATTTGTCGGGCAGCTTGCTGAAGAAAAATGGGTACCATACCTCAGAAGCTTCCCCCCTTAGTGGCTTGCTGGGAAGACTCGGTACCTTACGTTGGAAGCTTGTGCGGTAGCTTACTGAAGAAGTCTGAGTATCTTGCACGGGAAGTCATCCACATCTCGTACTGAGGAATCTTGTGTCATAAGCTTCTCTGGTAGCTTGTGGTGGAAGACTAGAGTTCCTTATACCAGAAGCTCTTCTCTGTGATATTTTGACTCAATGCCATATATATAATCTTGATATTTCTGTCGTTGATTACTTGTATGGAAAAGGTTGTTCGACTAACCTCCTTGCTGAGTATTGAACTCATAGAACAATCTGGCTCGCTTCCGGAGTATGACATGCTTCAAAGTGTACTCATAGCAGAATCACCCTTGTATATGAACCATACCTTTGACTAAACTGTACTGTTGGTCTGGCACACAATTTGTTTTTCGGTTGTTATCACTATTACTGCTGTGAAGAGTGCATACTGATGTAGACTTGATGCTGGTAATCAAGCCAAGATATCCTTTGTATTCAGACCAAATATTTCCAAGACAATGCAGTCGGCTGACAATTCCATAATATTTAGCTGAGCTTGCAAATATTTGAACTCCTTTATGATTCTTCGGGTCCGGTGTCGGTTGATGGGAAACTTTAATAAGGGGAAATAAGGCAACACCGAGGGCCCAAAGAAATAAGCAAAAGAAACGACTAAAACAAAATCACACAAAGCATACAAATAATATCATATTCAAGAAACATCACATATTACTGCTATTCACAACAATATGCATGCATACTTAAGCACACCAATCTTGCGGAAACTCTAGTATTACGGTCTAACATGCTGTGGCAGTGTGCACGGAAGTGAATCTACGTGTGGAGGGGTTGGTGTAAACAGAGCTACACCAAGCGCGGGCTTAACACCAGTTGCATCTGGACGGACACAAAGGTGAGGACGGACTTAGTGATCATGTAGCTAGACATGGATGTCACGTACACATCATCATCAAGCGGACGGAAGGGAAACGTACTCGTCCAAAGAATGGTGATAGGGTAGAATAGCGGTGAAAAACAGGGCTTGCTGACATTGCCCTTTTTCTGATAGCAAAGATCAGTAAGGGTTGCCAAAGAGGTGAGTCGGACGGCACGATTCGGGATAGAAACATGTCTATCACCGAAACAATAGGGTGGCTGGCGGAAAGATATTGGCGCGACACTTGAGCATAACTCCTGCAAATGGTGTTTGGAAATCTTGGTAACATGGCATCACTTCGCTAGGACAGAGATGACGCCAAACACCGAAAAGCAGGTATGCAAAGATGGAGGGTGCAGGTAGTGGATCGAGACTGATGCCACCTACACTCACAAGATCACCCGTTAACGATAAGACAATAAGTCTATATGCATGCTATGCAGCAAACAAATGCAACAATCAAATATACAGCAACCGGCTAGACTATATACTACCGGTTTCTAACGCTCACGCGGGCTACGGTGTCCTACAACCCGACCTGCTCTGATACCAACCGTTGTGGCACCCCGGCTCAGAGAGACCGAAACACCCCGTATTCCACCCTAGAGATCAAGTCTTCTGGAATACGACATTGCTTGGCATAGAACAAATCATCCCTTATTACAAATGATATGGATACAAAGGTTCCGATATAGCAGGGGATTACATCGGCACGGCGACACTACGCTTGCTCAGGTTGCTCTATGCTAGTAGCAGAATAACTTCTAGCAGCGGAAAACAACAACAATGATGGACCCCACTCTGCAGGGACTCTGGCTGGAACGCGTATCCTAGCTCGCAAACTCGGGATCCTCGGCAAGCAAGCAAACACGGCATGACCTGCAAACTAGCATGACATGCCAGGTGAGTACTTTGAATGTACTCGCAAGCTCACAACAACCAAAGCAATCAAGACAAATAACAGCATGGCATTTACAAGGTTAAACAATGATGAACATAATACTACTAGCACAATATAATCATGGCATGAACATATGAACATGATGGTACTAGCATGCAGCATGTTTAAACTATCATGATTCAACTTACTCTGTTCAGAGGTTACCTCGTAACCACCATGTGTATCAACTTACCATCATGGACATCACACGATCATCTCAGGTTCAACCAAGCTTTGTATTAACAATACCATAGTGATCACATGAACACAAGGAGCTTGATCTTTACCGGGGATCATCATATGACACCATCAATATCAACCAACTTCGGCATCCATGATACCACTGTGATCATCTCACGATCACATAAAGATCAACCAATTTCTTTCCTCATCGAACCGGGGTTGTTATAAGTCAAGTTATTATTACTGTTGACCCATAGTGTGACCTACTACGAACTTGTAACACCCTGAATTTTGCCCTTTTCTTTTTCTGATGATTTTCTTGGATTTCTTGTTTTGAGTTGTTTTTCCTGTGGCTATGTGGTTCTGAAACTTGGGAAGATCATGTCTTCCTAGGTTTTATAGTGGCTTGTCATCCTCATCATCATCCCAAGATCATGTCATTTTCATCCTTGACCCAATTCCAATATTCATTTTCTTGGGAATATTCCTTTTCTATTAAAGGAATAATTCTTTTTAACCCTAGGTTGTGAAACAACCAATATTTCTGTCACTCCCAAAATTCCCAAATAATTCTCATAAATTGTTTGGGTCATATCTTCCTCAAATATGACAAAATCCTTCCTTGGCATCATCAAAGATAATTCATAAATATTCCTTTTCTGATTCTGCCCTAAGTGGCTTTTTGAAAAGGAAGTGTCATTTATCTTTGCTTGTTTGACTCCAAACTTTTTGGACACCTTTTCCTGTCCATATAATTGCCCCATGCCAAAATTCAACTCAATTTGCCTAGCAATTTTTCAAAGTTCCTGTCTGAGGGAAGCCTGTGTGAAGGAAGTACAAGCTAGGCATATCCAAATGAGTTAAAATTTTGCAAGGTCCTTCATATGATCAAATCATCACTCTCCACCAAATTTGAGCTCATGTAACTCATCTATGTGAGCCCAGCTCCAAATCTTGGTTTCTGGTCAGATTTTCAGTTTGTGAAGCAAGTATATTTTATATTGCTTCATTTAAGCTGAAATTTTACCAGGACATTCTCCCATCTATATTCACTCTCTCCACCAAGTGTTGGCTCATTTCATCAATCCATTTGCCCTGTGCAATTTTTCCAAATTTCTATCCAGGGAGATGCTCTATGAAGCAAGTGCTAGTTTGGTTCCTTCAAATGGCATGAAACTTTTTGGGCATCTTCATATCTTCAAATCATTGGGCCATGCCCATTTTCAGCGCATTCCCAGCAATTATGTGAGTGCTACTTCATCATCTCTTAATCTGGCCCTTATGATGCTTTCTACAGCAAGTACCCTCTAAACCTCTCCTCTTAAGCTGATTTTTGGTAATCAGCATCATCTTAGTGATTGATCATGTTGTGCCAAAGCTTTGAGTCTAACTCCACTCATGTGAACCACAGCAGGCATCAAGCACCTTGCTGTTGATCTGCTTTGGCACTCAGTGCATTTCTCTTCTTTGCCCCTGGACTGAATTCTTTCTTCATTTGGACTGAGGGTAGCAAGGTCCATCTACTGGACATGGTCGGCCAGGCCAAAGCGCGCCACTTGCACCAGTGCACGCGGTGATCACGCTTGTTTCCCCTGACTTGTGCACGGACAGTAGGCCTCCAACCCTGCAGCACCAAGCTCCCAAGAGAAGACCAAGGCAAGCCAAAGCAATAAGATATCACTAAGGGAAAGCCTCCCTTGCCAGGCAGGCAAGCTCGGTCAGGTCGAGGCCGCCCCGAGGATGAATCCGATATTTCCCCAGCAGGCTTGCCGGGGCCGCTGATGGCATACGTCCCCGCCAAGACTCCACCGCTCCACCGCATCGCAACGCAAGTCATCTATCGATGCGGTGTCGAGCCCCCAGGTGGCTAAGTGACTGTTATTTGGCACGTGACAGCCATTTGGGAGGAAGATTACCTCCATATGACACCCGTCCAGAGGCGTGTCAAGCAGACAAGTAGAAGATGACTAAGCGGCGCGGCAGGCTTGCCGGGCTGCATCCTCAGCGTGACACCTAGCAGCATTTAATGCACTTTGTCCTAACTGCCACAGTTAGGTATGATAGCACTGTTGGCTATCTAATCATTAGATAATGACTGTTTTGCCATTGTGGTTACCCCTTGGCCTATAAAAGGACGGCCGTGGCAACCTAAAAACGGATTCGAACCCTCGTATACTCATACACACGTAGCTGCTCTCCCCAAAGGCAACCTTGCCGGGATTGAGCGATGCGTGTTCATCACGGTCCTCCCATCAAACCACCAAAAGCAGGAGTAGGGTTTTACGCTTCCCAGCGGCCCGAACCTGGGTAAAAATCACCCGCGTCATCTCTGCCGTGTTGTCCCATGGCCTCTGCTCTTTGTGCAACGTGACCTTCCCCCTTGCCGAACCACAAGGGGCTGATGGCCCCATAGGTGATCGTGTTCCACCGCGACATCTTTGGCGCGCCAGGTAGGGGGGGCGCATGTGCGAACCTGAGGTCGTGAACAGCGCGTCAAGCTACACCATCATCGGCGTCGACGCTCCCTCCGTCAAGTGCTTCCGAAGAAAAAAGGCGACATCGCTCCCTCGTCCCGTCCTACCCAGATCCTGTCGCCCATCTCCACCACAACCGTCGCGGCGGTGGGAACAAAAGGTGGTGGCGATGCGACGGCCCCGGATGGCTCGGGTGGCGTGGCCACCGTGCTGCCCCTGTCCAAGGGGCGTGGCATGCGGCCATGCCATCCTCCTTGCGGATTCCTGCCAAACATACCCGATGCTTGAGACAATCGCTGGGGAAAGCAGAAAATATGGTATGTAGCCTCCTCCTCCTCCACCTTCGCTCGTCGACAATCGAGCCATGCGGGGGTAGCATCATCAACGTCGATAAGCCCACGTGGAACTCGGTCCAACATTTACCCCGCCAAGGGAAAATCCTGAGTGAAATGCTGGTGCGAATCCGTTGATTGACGCCCCGACAAGCATGCTCCGGCAAGGCCGTCCGCGCCAGCGTGACCTTTATGCCCGCGGCCGGGATATCGTTAACAGTGTAAGAAAGAGGAGAGAGGAGCCGGCCTTTCCTTTTCACCATGCATTATCACTTGCAAGTGTTTTGTTATCTCCTCCGGACCTTGCCGGGGGTGGACGTGCAACTGATAAAACTGCCAAGTTTTCTTCTTGCACATGTTTTCCGTTGTTAATTTTACAGCACCTGAGGCAGATACACAAGCGCTGTCCTCTCAAGCTATACAGACGTGATGAACGACCGCGACTAAGGAAGGAGGGAAGTGTGAACAAAAGCGAAGTCAACATGCACTACTGGAATCAGCTGCTTTGCCGTCTGCCATAGCAGACGGCAAAGGCATGCTTGGCGGACGGCAAAGGCTTTGCCGTCCGCTAGCAGATGGCAAACACTCCGGCTGAACTGATGCCGGTAAAGGCCGCTTTGCCGTCTGCTGGCGGACGGCAAAGAAGGAAAGTTCTTTGCCGTCTGCTAGCAGACGGCAAAGCTTGTGGACGGCACAAAAAAGGTAACAACCCCGTTAGGGGGCTAACGGTGCTCTTTGCCGTCTGCCAGCAGACGGCAAAGAACCAGCAGACGGCAAAGTGCCTATATTGCCCCATTTAATTCTGCTTTTTCTTATATCAATTCATTTTCACAGAAAATCAAACACAAATATATATATATGACCAATATAGGATATCCAACACATATTACCAATAGTCATGAACACATATATATCCAACACATATCCAACACATGTTACCAATAGTAGCAAGTTTCATCCATACATATACATAGTTTCTTCAATATTACACAGTTTCATCCATAGGTAGCAAGTTTCACAAAGTCAAAACAAAAACTAAAGACAAGCACTAAAAGAGTAAATTAAAAACTTTATTAATAATTGGAATAGGTAATACAAAGTCATATTATAAAGAATCAGAAATGACCTAAAACTAAATATCTATTTTCCTAAAAACTATCTTATTACTAAGTTTTTTTCTGGATCTTCTTCTTTTCTTCCAACCTGCATAACAAAAACACTAAGAAAGAGAGAATGGGTTAGGAGTAGAAATGTAGCATTCCACTTGGTGAAATGCAATGTTGTAGGAGCTATTCCTTGAAATCAAGACTATCTCAGTCAGGATTTCTAAATACCAAATGACCTTATTTCAGAAAAGCCAAATAGAGGAAAACCATTATCAAGAGCCAAATCAGAGAACCAGCCAAGAGCCAAGTCAGGAAGCCATCAACTGCCATATATCAAAGATCATTAACAGAAATAGCTCCAAAGGATTAAGCCCAACTAAAACTAGTGTTTAGAGCCAATGATTACACTCTACCACTACAGCCAACTTTTGTCCAGTGACAATGAGATATATCACTGAGCAATTCAAAACAAAGCTCCAGGAGGAGATATACATCAAACCAGCCGGCCAGACCAAGTCCCAAGCCCAATGAGACACCCAGCAGCTTACTAGATAACTAGAAGACCTCAAGGTATACTTGAGGATTGTGTGCTCAGCTAGCCTGGAGATGCCAGGGCTAGATCATCACAGCACAGGGATAGCCACATGTAAATTAAGCCTAAGAGAAGGGGGCTCAGACCAGCATCACTGCCCAAATCAGATGTAGTATCTGTCTTATGAGTAGAAAACTAGGAAGTAACAGCCAAAATCAAGTATAGCATCTGTTCATAGGCTGTTAGAAAGAGACCAATAGGAATAGCCAAACCAAGTGGTATCTGTTCATATCAGTATTAGAAGTAAAACAACTAAGAACAAGTGAGTATCTGTTCATGAGTAAAGTAGCTATAGCATAGAAGAAATAGCAGGGTAGCACCCCAAATGATTATCTGCTTTTGCAGAACACAGCACCACACTTGCACCTGGTATTTTTCTGCAATTAGGGCACTGCACCCACAAGCACAGGGGGCTAGTACCATTATAAACTGCTATTGCAAGTAATAGCAGTAGCAGCAGCAAATAACAACAGAAGTGATAACTAATTTCCAAAGGTTAAACAGACCAATGGAAAAGAAAATGTAACACTAGAGATTCAGTTAACTGAATTAAGTTACCATCAACAGCTAGTGAGATAGCTAACAGTAGCAACAAAAAAATACAGGGAGGGATCCCAGTCCAGTAGAGCACAGGTTAGCCACCGATTTAACAACATAGTCAGAGCTACCACATATGCACAGGAGTACATCTACACACATGAACAACTACTGACCATATTAGCCAATCCAGGAGCACATATGTAAGCAGATACACATAAACAGTCATTGATCAAAACCCTGACACAGCAAGAATCCATCACAGAGAGCTCCAACACAAGTTGATGCTCATCTGGAGCATCTAGCAGCAGCTAATAGAGCTTCACATCCAACTAGATCAAGAGCTAAAGCTATGCATTAGAGAGATCAGAGGAGGGGAGTAAGGAGAAGCTCACCAAGAGGAGTTGTAGCCGAAGCAGGATGCAGCCACACCATCACTATGGTGTGACCAGCAGCACAACCAACACCACCACGGCGGTGCCAGCGAGAGCACGCAGCACGGAGGCGGCCAACCCAGGGGCACCGCAGCACGGAGGCGCCAACCCAGGGGCACCCCCGCGCCACGGCACGCCCAGCACCACCGGAGCACCTCACGGCCACCGGAGCCCCACCGGAGGCGAGAACCACCCCAACACCGAAATCCTAGCGGAGAGAAAACCGAAGGGAGCGACCACAGGAGGCAGGGAAAATCAGATCAAGACGGAGGGATCGATAGAGCTCGACGAGAGGAAGAGATGGGTAGCCAAGGTGTCGCCGGAGACCGTCGGAAACCGCCGGAATCGCCCGGAAAACATGGCGGCAGCAAAGGGGATCGGGAGACAGAGAGAGAGAGCTGAGCGGCGGGGGCGCCGGCCGGCGGTGGCTCCGGGGCCGCAGGGCTCCGGGGCGGCGGGGTGGTGCGGCGGCGGCGGCAGTGTCCGGGCGGCGGCGGTGCTCGGTGCGGCGGTGCGGGTGCGGGTGAGGTGCGGTGCGGGAGAGCGAGGGGAGAGAGAGGGGTGGGGCCGGGCGGAGAGAGAGGGGAGAGAGAGAGGAGCTAGTGGGGTTGGGCCGGAGGGAATGGCCGTTAGGTTGGCCACTTTCTTTGACGTCTGCTAGCAGACGGCAAGAAAGTGGCCGTTAGGTTGTTCTTGTTATGGGCTACCCTCCCTCTTGCCTGCTAGCTGACGGCAAAGCTTCTATGCCGTCCGCTAGCAGACGGCAAAGAGCTGGCTGACGGCAAACATGATCTTTGCCGTCAGCTCTTTCTTTGCCGTCAGTTTTCTGTAAGCTGATGGCAAAGACCTTCTTTGCCGTCTGCTAGCAGACGGCAAAGAACTGGCAGACGACAAATTCCCTGATTCCAGTAGTGATGTTCACCGACTTTTTCTTCAAAGTTTGCATTTGCTTATCCCTCGGACAACCAAGTTTTTTTTGTATGGTTAATTCTTTTGTGTGATGGCACCTTGTTGTGTTTGTCAGCGCCCCCGCTTTGTTTCGAGCCTGCTCAACAAAGTGGGCGGCAGCGTCAAAGACTCCCAAGGAAAAACCTGCCGGGACGTGTCCTCGCCAGCTGAATGCTAAGGACCCGCTCCTCACGGCAATCGCGACAGCATGCTACTGGCGGGCAACCAAAACACACAGAAAGAAACTAACCATACGAACGTCCATGGGTAAAACACAAGAGGGATAGCATGCACTTAAACTTAGTTTGACACCAGTTCGACAAAAGCAAAAGCAAGAACAGTACGGGGCTTAAACACGAGACATGCATTATGTTTTGTTACAGGGCGCCACGACAGCAAAAATGATTCACGGCTAAGCTTGACGGTCTTCTAGGACCCTGGGGAACGAATGTGGGAGGGTGGCTCTTCGCTACTTTCTCTCAGGAAGTTACCATTTTGCATTAGCTGCTACAATCCCATGACCCCACGACTTGCGGTAATTACGCGGAGTGGACGTTGGGTCGACTGGTCATCATAACAAACCGCTGCACGCACAGCACTTCCTCGCCGCGTGTCCGTGCACTGTTTGGGGCATAACCCAATGTGCCCGATGATACGTATGCCTCAAGCCCGGGGGCTTCTGTCAGGGTACACAAACAGGGGTGTATGTTTCCCCTGACTTGTGCACGGACAGTAGGCCTCCAACCCAGCAGCACCAAGCTCCCAAGAGAAGACCAAGGCAAGACAAAGCAATAAGATATCACTAAGGGAAAGCCTCCCTTGCCGGGCAGGTGAGCTCGGTCAGGTCGAGGCCACCCCGAGGACGAAACCGATATTTCCCCGGCAGGCTTGCCAGGGCCGCTGATGGCATACCTCCCCGCCAAGACTCCACCGCTCCACCGCATCGCAACGCAAGTCATCTATCGATGCGGTGTCGAGCCCCCAAGTGGCTAAGTGGATGTTATTTGGCACGTGGCAGCTATTTGGAAGGAAGATTACCTCCATATGACACCCGTCCAGAGGCGTGTCAAGCAGACAAGTAGAAGATGACTAAGCGGCGCGGCAGGCTTGCTGGGCTGCATCCTCAGCGTGACACCTAGCAGTGCATTTAATGCACTTTGTCCTAACTGCCAGAGTTAGGTATGATAGCACTGTTGGCTATCTAATCATTAGATAATGACTGTTTTGCCATTGTGGTTACCCCTTGGCCTATAAAAGGAGGGCCGTGGCAACCTAAAAAAGGATTTGGACCCTCGTGTACTCATACGCGCGTAGCTGCTCTCCCCAAAGGCAACCTTGCCGGGCTTGAGCGCTGCGTGTTCATCACGGTCCTCCCATCAATCCACCAAAAGCAGGAGTAGGGTTTTACGCTTCCCAGCGGCCCGAATCTGGGTAAAAATCACCCGCGTCACCTCTGCCGTGTTGTCCCATGGCCTCTGCTCTTTGTGCAACATGACCTTTCCCCTTGCCGAACCACAAGGGGCCGATGGCCCCATAGGTGATCGTGTTCCACCGCGACAATGAATTAGATAAGAATGCATGGATTAAGCATTCTTCATTCCAGCACAACTTACTTTTGTCATTTGCAGCATTTAAACCATTGAAGAGCATCATTGAATTAATGATGACTATATATAGAAATACAATTATAAGAAAAGATAGAGGACCTCCAACCACAAATCTGAACAGAAATTATGTTTCTATTAGTAGGAACCAATACTACGGAGATCAAGAGGAACCCTTCTCAAGCAGTTCTGAAATTAGAGAACTTTAAACTGGTCGTTCACATGATCCATAGCAATAAAAACATTGCCCAACAGTGTACGAGCATCAGCCCAAAATGAAAATTACTGAGATGTCACGCATCACAATGTGAGAAGGAGATTAAACGATTCAAATATACATGCAGACCATCATTTTTCATGCTCACAAGTATATATACTGGTAAAAAAATGAAGCTCTAAAAATATGAAGTTATTCTTATGATCAGTATGGCTCATCAATCATTATCATCATAGGCCTAAAGGACAACAAACTTTAAGTATCTCTAGACTGCTATAACTCTATGACTGCAGGAGGACAAAAATGGCTATAAGAAATGCATAGTCCTAATAGTAGGAAAAGGACTCTGCTCGCAATAACTGGAAGTAACTGACTGAATGTTTAGATAATGGCCGAGTTTTTTTGTGTTCTCTTCAGAATAACTGAGAAAAACATTTAGCTGAGAAATCCTATATGACTATATCACAACACGACATGATATTGGCTCAAATATCTTTTATGGGTCATCAGAGCAATTTGACATTTCAACAAATTGATGAAGTCAGGCGGGACTTAGTTTGAACCACTTCCAAATGGTACGTCTATCCTGACTTCTGGAGCAGACTCAAAAGAAGAGTGAACAATCTCACCATCAAGAATGGGACTCAGTAGCTAGTAGCTACAAAGATGTAAATTGATTCTACGCAAAGTAGTACAATGCTGCAACCCAGAAACTTAATTGTTACCGGTTCAGATTTCTTATGCATATAATGTAATCCGGACCAAAGCTGATAGCAGTTCTTACATTTGCAAGTGAAAAAACAATACACCAAAATTTCACTAAGCTTTACGTAAAATTGTTTCCTGTGAAATAAGACAATACACCGTTTCCTCACTGTAACAAACTCTTATAATCTCAGCTGCATGCCATATCTTAATTTCCTATCTCATTCACTGAAAATTTTATAATATCGTTACATAATATCATGATGTGGATGCTATCAACTTTGCGAGCAGTGCGAATAAGAGGCTTTGCACATACCATTTGGACGTGGGGGAGTTCCCAAAGTACCGAGCAATGACACCGGGTCTTGCCATGACCATGGGCTGCCTTGGTTGCCCACCATGATAGAAGCTTCTCACTGAAGTTGAGCAGCCCATTAAACATCTTCTTCGGTCCAAGAATCCATCTGCATCGGCGTGAGTGAGCACCACCGCAAGCCATCCCATTTCTTTTACCCTACACAGGACAGTGAAAAACATAGATTGTGTGCACCAGGGCCAACCTCCATGTAGACAGGAGGCTTACAACACGGGCTCATGCAGCAGGAGACTGGCGGCGGCAATAGCCACGCACAGCCGTTGATGACCTCAAGCAACTTGCGGCTGGAGGGGGGGCACTCCCGACATATGCCGCCGTCCCCGTCCCCTGTCTCTATTAAAAGACTTGGTGATCAGCTGCGTGTGTGTTGAGAAGAAACAGTGAAAAGGCACAAGTGTGTGCGGTGCCGCAAAATTTCATGTGTGCTCTTCTTCTACCATAAGCTCTTGTGTGTGTCTTCTTCTTGTTCCCTGGGCTGCTTCAACATTTGGTATACAGAGCTACGGTTTGATCCTTCCTTGTGATGGCCGGCACCGAGGGAGATGATGCGTCCAAGGCGGCGGAGCTGGCCAAGGGGAAGCCGGCGACTCCACTGAAGGCGCGGCTCACCGACGGCAGCGGCAGCGGCGAGGTTCGCGTCGTCGAGCGTGTCGTGCGGCAGACCTCGTCGATGGTGCAACTCCCCCCGCTGACCCGCACGAACTACACCGAGTGGGCGCTCGTCATGCGAGTGCGGCTGCAGGCGCAAGGCCTGTGGGAGGTGGTCGAGCATGGCGCCGTCATCGACTACCGCGACGATCGTGAAGCTTTGGGCATCATCCTCCAGGCTGTGCCGCCGGAGATGTTGCGCTCCTTGGCTGCGAAGGACTCGGCGAAGGAGGCTTGGGACGCCCTCAAGACCTTGAGGATGGGGTCCGAGCGCGTCCGCGAAGCCCGGGCGCAGACGCGTCGATTGGAGTTCGAGAATCTCCGGTTCAAGGATGGCGAGAGGATGGAGGAGTTCGCTGTCCGCCTCACTGGCATCGTCAACGACCTCGAGGCCCTCGGCGACGGCATCACCGAGCACAAGGCGGTGCTCAAGTTTCTCCGTTGCGTGCCGCAGCGCTACCGGCAGCTCGCCCACTCCATCCAGTCGCTACTCGACCTCAAGACCTTGACGATTGAAGAGCTCACGGGTCACTTCTTGGCCGTGGAGGAGAGCTTCGACATGGAAGAGGCAAGCAGCAGCAATGGCGGCACTCAGCTGCTCCTCACGGAGGAGGAGTGGCTTGCTCGCTTCAAGAAACGCGGCGGTGCTAGCAAGAGGAGGAGCAACTTCGACATCCGCAAGGTCCGCTGCTACAACTGCCAAGACTACGGGCATTTCTCGAGGGACTGCACCGCGCCCAGGAAGGAGCAGGCCCACCTCACCACCGCGACCGCCGCCGACGAGCCGGGGCTGCTTTGAAGATCGACATGGAGGTCTTCGAATAAACGACAACAAGGTTAAAGGGGTGATTGATAGAGTTTACCTTGTTGTCTAGGTATTCATCTTGTTTATTTCGTCGCATTAGTTTCGGTCATGCATTTAGTCCAAGCTGCGGCAGGTTGTGAACGTCAAGTTGTGATCACGTACACGGTGCAAAGCTGGTCGATAGAGTGAGTTAGTTGAGAGGAAGTCAGTAGAGAATGGATGCATGTACGGGCGTCCATCAGGTTAGTAGCATGCACGTACGCGTATTTCCGTTGCATGGACGTGCTGTATAGCCGATAGTGGCTTAGATGTGGACCGAGTAATTAGGAGATAAGCGTGGCGCCGGCTGAATCGTGTGGCCGTGTCAGAGAGGTTGTTACTCGTGGCCATGCTACCGGCTAGTGGAGAGAAAATAGCGGATCAGGCAGTACGTAGCAGGGAGTAGTACGTGTGTGTCTCTATTAAAAGACTTGGTAATCAGCTGCGTGTGTGTTGAGAAGAAACAGTGAAAAGGCACAAGTGTGTGCGGTGCCGCAAAATTTCATGTGTGCTCTTCTTCTACCTTAAGCTCTTGTGTGTGTCTTCTTCTTCTTCCCTGGGCTGCTCCAACATCCCCGTCCCCGTCCAGGAGCGCCCAAACCCGGCGGCGGCTCCTTCCACAGCCTCCAACGCCATGCCTCGACGACTCCTCGTCCCCAACCTTGCATATGCCGCCAGCTTCGTCCACGGCCACCAACGCTATGCCCGAGTCTCCGTCCGCCCGGGAAGGAGAGAGAAGAGGGGATGGAGAGAGAGAACGGTCGCCTTGGAGAGAAGGGATCGAGATGATTGGGGGAGAGGCGACTAGTAGTGCGTATGGAGAGGCGAGACGAATGGAGGGAGAGACCGAGGAAGAATCAGGGATGAAGATCAGGAGAGAGGGCGAGACCGAGAAGGAGATGGCTACGGTAGATCGTGCGAGGCGAGTGGATAAGGCGGTGGACGGTGGGCCATGCGCTGATGGGGTGAATACCTCCTGTACGACACATTTGACGTGAATTGGAAAGAAAGCGATGTCGTTCATGAAAATAGCTCACGTGCGTCGTTTTAGATGGCAATAATAGCTCCTGTGCGACCAGGTGGTTAAAACAAGGGGAACGGTCGTCAACAGGGAGTGCGGTTATGTTAAAGCAAGGGTTAAATTGATCAGTGCAACTGGTGATGGGTTTCCCCGTGACTGAACCCGTCCTGCTCCCCTGCTCCCCTGCTCCCTTCTTCGTTCTTGGCAGCGACGGTGGAGCTTTCGTTCTAGCTACGTCGTCGGTGGAGCTTTCGTTCACAGCCACGGCAGCGTATGTGATGAGTGTATTCGGCACCCTATGTTACCCTCCGTCTAGAATTAGATCGGGTTAGATCTGACCAAGTAGGGTGGCCTCTGTTTTCAACGGGATCCAGATTTTGGGGGGGGGGGGGGGGGGGGGTGGCGGTGGTGGCCTTGGACTACCCGAACTAGATGGAGCCGCCGGAGTCTATGTAATGTGCACCCTTTCCAACCTATGTGATGTGTGCCTCGTCTGGTTCCGCTGCCTCACAGTGCCTGCCATTGATAAACAGGAGCAATGGTGCTCGGACCTTCAAAATCAGTGTTGAATTCTTTCCATCTAAAGTAAAGATAGTTGATGGTAGCGTGCGAGACATAGAGAGAGATACAATTGTGAAATGGGAGGTTGAATTTGCAGAGATTGATCCACAGGAAATACTGAGCATGGAAGAGAGGGCCGTGAGGAATGTTGTGGAGAAAATTGGGGAGAGCATTTTTTGGGGTCCAGAGCAAGAGGTAGCATTGTTACGGTTTGATAATTGGAAGGGTGGGTATGTAAGAATTGAGAATGGTGAAGAGATGGTTGATGAAATCGATCGGCAAGACGGCTGGGCAAGCAAACAGACTACCTTTCATGCAGAGCTCGTTGATCTGAAATCAGATTCTAAGGTTGGATATGTGCCCTCAAAGTTGGCTTCGCAGATGGTAGATGATGATTGGGCTTCACGGAGACAGATAACGCCCATGTGTACGGGTGAAGTGACAGTAATAGAGGGGGCTGATCAAGTTGCACAAGAGGGCTATGATGGTGCTGCAAGGGTTGTTTGTGTTGATTGGAATTTAGTACAATTAGAAGACACTACTGATTTGGTCATTGCACAAATGGCTGACACTGAGATGGCCAAATTTTTTGGCATTCCAGTAGATGATCAAGATAAGGAAGAGAGGGGTGAATTGAGTTTTCCTAATGATGATAACATAGATGCTTGTGAAGATGTGGATGGACAGCTAATGAAATATGCTGCAGATGATGTAGATGATGCACATGATGATGAGCTTGTAAGTGTGTATGACAAAGAAAATCCTGTTATTGAAGTAGGCAAGTTATTCTCAAGCATGAAGGAGTTTAGGATGTGTTTCAAGACTTATGCAGTCAAACATGAGTTTGCCAAGACTATGTGGACTGATAGAAAGAAATTTTATGCGAGGTGCAGAGGTTTTGATGAAAGCGTCAGGCCTTGCAAGTGGTACATATCTACTAGAATTCAACCTAATGGAAGGACCATCAGGGTTAATCAAATCCCAAATCCACATACTTGTATTACAAGTTCACAGAGAGTACCAACCATGACATCACAACTTTGGATTGTAGAAAAGATCACTCCAATTTTAGCCAAGAAACCAAACACTACAACAAAAAAACTTAAAGTGGACTTGGAAAAGTAGTACCCCATTAAGGTGAAGTATACCACAGTGTGGAAGGCAAAACAGAGGGCAATGAAAGAATTATATGGTGATTGGGCAAATACTTTTAGGATGCTTTATACTTCAAAGCAGAGGTGGAGAAGAGGTCACCTGGCTGTGTTGTGGAGATAGATACTGAGGTAACAGAGGATGGTAGAGTTCTTTTCTCCAAGTTCTTTATGGCTTTAAAGCCTTGCGTAGATGGCTTCAAAGTAGGGTGTCGTCCATATTTGAGCATAGACTCATCTTTTTTACTGGCAAATGGAATGGTCAATTGGCAGCATGCAATGCTTTAGATGGACACAAATGGATGTTCCCTATTGCTATTGGTTTGTTTCAGTCAGAGACAGAGGTTTCATGGACATGCTTCATGATACAGTTGAAAAGATGCATAGGGCCAGTTTCACCTTTGGCAGTACACACAGATGCATGTAAAGGGCTAGAAAATGCAGTGAAGAATGTTTTTCCTCATTGTGAGCAGAGAGAGTGCTTCGGCCATATGTGGATGAATTTGATCAAAAAATTCAGAGGAGAAGAATTTGGGAGAATGTGGCCAGCAGCAAGATCTTACACCAAACAGACACATTCATATCATCTTGATAAGATAAATGCAGCATGCAGTGAGTTTGGTCCATGGTTGAACACCTATCATTCTCTATTGTGGTATAGGTCAGGATTTAACACTGCCATCAAGTGTGATCATATAAACAACAACTTGGCAGAAAGTTTTGACAACAAGATAAACCAGTTAAAGAACTTGCATGTGCATGACATGGTTGACCAAATCAGGATCATGATCATGATCATGCGCATGTGGGAATTGAGAAGAACGATTGGTGGTTGTCTACAAGGGGATAAGCTTCTTGCAGTGGTACAACAGGTGGTCAACAGGAGCAGAAATCTTACACATTTGTTTGTTGAAAAATCTTCATTGTGGGGTGCTGAAGTTAGAGATACCAAGACTAGAAGGAGGCATGTTGTTAACACTGAATTGCATGACTGCACTTGCCTAGAGTGGCAACACACTGGAAAACCATGTGACCATGCCATACTTTTCTTGGCCTCCCAACCAAAGATAAACATGCATCCATATTTGCATGAATATTACTCAGTGGCAAGATTCAGGGCTGCATATGCAGCACCAATTCCAACACTTACAAATCAGTCTCAGTGTCCTGAAGTGCAAATTGAATTTTCCATGTGTCCTCCCATGACGAAAAGAAAGGCTGGTCGGCCTAAAGAGAGTAGATACAAGGCATGGTTTGAGAAAGGTGGGAGTAGTAAGAAGGGAAAGAAAGAGGGTGCAAAGCCAAAAAGGTCACAAAAAGGTAACAAAAATAGATGCAAGTTGTGCCAGGAACATGGGCACCAAAAAGGATCTCCAAAATGTCGTTACACTCCTGAAAGGCCAAAGTAAGTTTGTGTTTGTTTTTTTATTTGGATGATGTTTTTAATTACTAACCAAATTACATGCTTTGTTTGCCAAGAGGAAGCATGGAGGTCAGCCCCTTGTTGTTGAAGATTGCTGGTCAGTCAAAAAGGCAAGAATCAATGGCTATAGAAAAAAGAGAAGTTTTGATGAAAGTGTGCACACTGAACCAGACTTGGATGTTGTGGTGCAAGATGAACCTGAGTTGGATGATGTTGTGGTGCAAGATGAGCCAGACTTGGATGATGTTGTGATGCAAAATGAGCCAAACTTGGGGGTGCGAAATGAGCAACCTTCGGATGAAGTGCACAATGAGCAAGATTTGGATGTGGGGCAAAATGAGCAAAATGGGCAAAATGTGGTGCAAACTAGAACTGAAGTTGCTGCGGCAGATGTGCAAACTGAGCCTATATTGAAAGTTGTGTTACAAATTGAAGCTGCTGTAGTTGATGTTGTGCAAACTAAGCCTCATTTAGATGTTGTGGTGCCAACTAAAGCTGTCCTAGATGGTCCAATGAAGAAAACCAAGATCTTGAGTGAACTGGGTGTCGTACCCGTCGTAGGATCAACAAGTGCCAAGAAAAAGAAGAAGAAATCGAGTGGTAAGAAGAAGTAGAAGTGAAACATTGTTCTTGTCTGAATAAAAAAACTTGCCTGGATTTGTGTAAAAAAAAATCCTGAATTTGTGTAATGCTATTTCTACTTTGATGGGTATTTGTGTAACACTATTCAAATTCTGGCCGAATTTTAAATTTGAGCCAAAATTCAAATTTGAAGCTGTTTAGTTTGGGTATTGATGCTACAATGCTTTGTCAAATATTATGCATGTTAGGTGATCAATCCGAGGACTTTTTGTTGAATGAAACACTAGTCATGAAAAATGTGCTCCAAAGCTAGGATAAACACCCCATTTGCAAGCAAGTTTTTTTTCTGACCTTCTCTAAATGAGCCAAAAATGAAAACTTGACTTCCAGTGTGCAAATATAGGGTCCATGCCCAATATTGGATCGTTTGGATAAACTATGACATGCTTAACCCTAAACCCTAACCTGAATCCCAAACAACCACTAGTAGAAAACAAGGCATCAGTCCCGGTTCCAGAGGGCCTTTAGTCCCAGTTCTGGAACTAGGACAAAACGATCGGGACTAATGCCCATTACTTTTAGTCCCGGTTTGCTTACGAACCGGGACTAAAGGTGCTCCACGTGGCCGCTGTGGGGCGCCCAGGCAGGAGGACCTTTAGTCCCGGTTGGTCACACCAACCGGGACTAAAAGGCAGCCACGCGTTAGCAGCTGCAGGCGTTGGGGTTTTTGTTTTTTTAAAAGGAGGGGTTTAGGGGTTTTCATATTGTGTTTCCCCCTTTTATTTTTGTGTTTACCCTTCAATTCTTTTACATTTAGGGTTTCATTTTTATTTAATGTTTTCCATTCAACTTGACGCTAGCATGTGCTAAAAAGTTGAGAGGGTTACGGCAAAAACTGGATGCACTTCATGTACAAAATGGACAATCTCTTTCGAAGTATCACAGTTTCGGACGAATACTCATCTGTTACAAAGGCATTTCATTTTTTTAAACTTATTTCAACTCCAGACTTTTTGTGCGTTCAACATGCACCATTCAAAGCCACATCATCAATTTTCAACCCTTTCTGACTTCATTTGCTATTTTTCATGCATTTACTGATTTTTTTAGCTAAATGACCCTAAAATTGAAAAGCACTAAAAATGAAGTCTGAAAAGGTTGAAAGTTGGCATGGTATCATCATTTCACCCACATAGCATGTGCTAAAAAGTTGAGAGGGTTACGGCAAAAACTGGATGCACTTCGTGTACAAAATGTACAATCTCTTTCGAAGTATCAGGGTTTCGGACGGAAACTCATCTGTTACAAAAGGCATTTCATTTCTTGACATGTAACTGTAGTGATATTCTAGATCAAAGCCATCATCAGAATAGCTGTGAAGAGAAAGTCTTCACTTTTTCTTCGCGTGTATCCCTTGCTGCGTCGTAACCATGGATAATTTTCATCGTTTAACAGGATGCTTGGGTCAGCCTTCACTTTGAAGGGAGGAATTTCATGAAACTTTTCATAATCTTCAGACATGTCTGTCTTGCCCTCCACTCCCATGATGTCTCTTTTCCCTGAAAGAACTATGTGGCGCTTTGGCTCATCGTATGATGTATTCGCTTCCTTATCTTTTCTTTTTCTCGGTTTGGTAGACATATCCTTCACATAGAAAACCTGCGCCACATCATTCGCTAGGACGAATGGTTCGTCTGTATACCCAAGATTGTTGAGATCCACTGTTGTCATTCCGTACTGCGGGTCTACCTGTACCCCGCCTCCTGATAGATTGACCCATTTGTACCGAAACAAAGGGACCTTAAAATCATGTCCATAGTCAAGTTCCCATATGTCCACTATGTGACCATAATATGTGTCCTTTCCCCTGTTGGTTGCTGCATCAAAGCGGACACCGTTGTTTTGGTTGGTGCTCTTTTGATCTTGGGCGATCGTGTAAAATGTATTCCCGTTTATCTCGTACCCTTGGTAAGTCAATACAGTCAAAGATGGTGTCCTGGCCAACGAGTACAGCTCATCTCCAACAATGTTGTTACCCATGAGATGTGTTTGCAACCAACTGCCGAAAGTCCTGATGTGTTCACATGTAATCCAGTCGTCAGACTGCTCCGGGTGTTTGGAGTGCAGAATATTCTTGTGTTCATTGACATACGGGGTCACCAAGGTAGAATTCTGTAGAACTGTGTAGTGTGCTTGAGCCCAAGAATGTCCGTCCCTACATATTATTGAATCTGCTCCTAGTGTGCCTTTTCCAGTCAGTCTCCCCTCATACCGCGATTGAGGGAGACCAATCGGCTTAAGGTCGGGAATAAAGTCAACACAAAACCCAATGACCTCCTCTATTTGATGGCCCGTGGAGATGCTTCCTTCTGGCCTAGCACGGTTACAAACATATTTCTTTAAGACTCCCATGAACCTCTCAAAGGGGAACATATTGTGTAGAAATACAGGGCCCAGAATGGCAATCTCGTCGACTAGATGAACTAGGACGTGCGTCATGATATTGAAGAAGGATGGTGGGAATACCAGCTCGAAACTGACAAGACATTGCACCAAATCATTCTTTAACCTTGGTACAATTTCTGGATCGATTACCTTCTGAGAGATTGCATTGAGGAATGGACATAGCTTCACAATGGCTAATCGAACATTTTTCGGTAGAAACCCCCCCAATGCAACCGGAAGCAGTTGCGTTATAATCACGTGGCAGTCATGAGACTTTAGTTTCTGAAACTTTTTCTCTGGGATATTTATTATTCCCTTTATATTGGACAAGAAGCCAGACGGGACCTTCATACTGAGCAGGCATTCAAAGAAGATTTTCTTCTCTTCTTTGGTAAGAGCGTAGCTGGCAGGACCTTGATACTGCTTTGGATGCATGCCGTCTTTTTCGTGCACACGTTGCTGGCCCTCCCGTGCCTCCGGTGTATCTTTTGTCTTCCTATACACGCCCAAGAAGCCTAGCAGGTTCACGCAAAGATTCTTCGTCACGTGCATCACGTCGATTGCAGAGCGGACCTCTAGGTCTTTCCAATATGGTAGGTCCCAAAATATAGATTTCTTCTTCCACATGGGTGCGCGTCCCTCAGCATCATTCGGAACAAATTGTCCGCCAGGACCCTTTCCATAGATTACTTGTAAATCCTTGACCATATCAAGTATGGCATCACCAGTACGGAGGACGGGCTTCTTCCGGTGATCTGCCTCACCTTTGAAATGCTTGCCTTTCTTTCTTAAGAGATGGTTGGTCCCAAGAAATCGACGATGTCCCAGGTACACATTCTTCCTGCATTTGTCCAAATATATACTTTCGGTATCATCTAAACAGTGCGTGCATGCGTGGTATCCCTTGTTTGTCTGTCCTGAAAGGTTACTAAGAGCAGGCCAATCATTGATGGTTACAAACAGCAATGCATGTAGGTCAAATTCCTCTTATTTGTGCTCATCCCACACACATACACCTTTTCCATTCCACAGCTGTAAAAGGTCTTCAACTAATGGCCTTAGGTACACGTTAATATCGTTGCCGGGTTGCTTAGGGCCTTGGATGAGCACTGGCATCATAATGAACTTCCGCTTCATGCACAACCAAGGAGAAAGGTTATAGATACATAGAGTCACGGGCCAGGTGCTATGATTGCTGCTCTGCTCCCCAAAAGGATTAATGCCATCTGCACTTAAATCAAACCATACATTCCTTGCGTCACCTGCAAAGTCCCGCCACCTTCTCTCGATTTTTCTCCACTGCGACCCGTCAGCAGGTGTTCTCAACTTCCCGTCTTTCTTACGGTCTTCTTTGTGCCATCGCATCAACTTGGCATGCTCTTTGTTTCTGAACAGACGTTTCAACCGTGGTATTATAGGAGCATACCACATCACCTTGGCAGGAACCCTCTTCCTGGGGCGCTCTCCCTCAACATCACCAGGGTCATCTCGTCTGATCTTATACCGCAATGCATCGCATACCGGGCATGCGTTCAAATCCTCGTACTCACCGCGGTAGAGGATGCAGTCATTAGGGCATGCATGTATCTTCTGCACCTCCAATCCTAGAGGGCAGACCACCTTCTTTGCTTTGTACGTACTGTCGGGCAATTCGTTATCCTTTGGAAGCTTCTTCTTCACTATTTTCAGTAGCTTCTCAAATCCCTTGTCAGTTACACCATTCTCTGCCTTCCATTGCAGCAATTCCAGTGTGGTACCGAGCCTTGTGTTGCCATCTTCGCAATTTGGGTACAACCCTTTTTTGTGATCCTCTAACATGCGATCGAACTTCAACTTCTCCCTTTCACTTTCGCATTCTCTTTGTGCATCAATAATGACCCGACGAAGATCATCATCGGGCACATCATCTGGTGCCTCTTGATCTTCAGCTTCCCCCGTTGCAGTATCACCGTATTCAGGGGGATAGTTGTCATCATCCTCTTCTTCTTCGTTGTCTTCCATCATAACCCCTCTTTCTCCGTGCTTGGTCCAAACATTATAGTGTGGCATGAAACCCTTCTCAAGCAGGTTGATGTGAATGGTTTTTAAGTTAGAGTGACCCTTCGTATTCCACAGACAGTACATGGACAATACATAAAACCATTCTGCTTGTTTGCCTCAGCCACTTCGAGAAATTTATGCAGGCCCTCAATGTACTCGGAGGTGCGTCGGTCACCGTACATCCATTGCCGGTTCATCTGCGTGCATTATATAATTAAGTGTATCAAAAACCATTACAGAACATCATGAATAGAGAAGTGGCCAAATTAATACAAGTTCATCATCACATTAAAACCAAAGTACAGTAGTGATCAAATGTTATTACTGAAAAAATAAATACATAAAGTTCATACATAGTTCTCATAGAACAACATACAGCTCTCTAGAGCATCTAATTAAAACATACATTGAAACTAACATACAACTATGTAAAACATTTAAATGCAACAACAAATGCTATCATAATCGCAACTGAGGTAACAATCGATCCAACAGCATAATGATACCAAGTCTCATTATCAATGTCATATTTTTTTATCTTTCTAATCTTGAAGCGCATTGCATCCATCTTGATCTTGTGATCATCGACGACATTGGCAACATGCAACTCCAATTTCATCTTCTCCTCCTCAATTCTTTTCAATTTTTCTTTCAAATATTCGTTTTCTTTTTCAACTAAATTTAACCTCTCGACAAGAGGGTCGGTTGGAATTTCCGGTTCACATACCTCCTAGATAAAAACATCTATGTCACGTTGGTCGGCATAATTGTCATAAACACTAAATGAAACAAATAGTTATAAAAGATAATATACCACATCCGAATCATAGACCGGACGAGGGCCGACGGGGGCGGATAGCAAAACCATGACACTATATAATAACAAACAATAATAAAAGTAAGAAATTTATACAAGTATCTATCTAAATCATACAAGTAAGAATTTTTTCTTTTAAAACAAGATAAGAACAAGAGGCTCACCTCGGTGGTGCCGGCAACGAGATCGGCGCGGGCGATCGACGACGGTGAGGACGGGGACGGGACGGCACTCTACACATGTGCAGACTCTAAGAAGTTAATTTGAGCTCAAATTATGCATCTAAATCAAAAGAACTCCCACATACATTCCTACACTAAAACCCACAAACCACTCTACTTCTAGAGCATTCGAAATGAGCTAAACTAGCAGTGAGAGATGAAAGGATGAAGTAGCTAACCTTTTACAACACTTGTGTAGTTGGTGCACCTCCAAACCTAGACAAATCTTGGGGAAAATGGAGCTTGGAGGTCGAGCTTGGAGAGGAGAAAGCTTAAGTGTGGCTCCGGTATTTCATCGAACACCTTATGTGCATAGGAGGTGAAAACAGAGAGCAGCACACCTCCCACCCTTCCACGGCCAAAAAACAGAGGAGATGGGGGGCATGGATATATATAGGCAAAACTTTAGTCCCGATTTGTGTCTAAAACCGGGACTAAAGGACAACCCGTAGTCCCGGTTCCAGACACGAACCGAGACTAAAGGGGCTGTGCCACAGGAGCGAGGCCTTTTAGTCCCGGTTCGTGTCAGGAACCGGGACCAAAGGGGTCATACGAACCGGGACTGGTTCCTGCCGAGGCCAGGCCGCTCGAACCGGGACTGATGCACCCATTGGTCCCGGTTCGTAAAAAAACCGGGACTAATGCTCTGATTTGGCCTGGACCAAAGCCCCGTTTTCTACTAGTGAACCTCGTTCGTGAGAGCTAGGTTTTGTGAAGGGTTTTTCATGAATATACCCGTAGACCAGGTTTCTTATTTTTTTCCAGCAACCTAGTAACATAAAACGATGATGGGTGCGAGTTTCATATTTTTCTTATTTTTTTAATTAGTTATGGTCAACCCTAGCCCTCATAACACCTTCAAAACCCCTCAAACCCTAGCCAAAACCCCGCACCCTTCCGGGCCGTTGGATATCTGCGAATGGACGGTGTGGATCAAGCGCTAGGGCAACGTCAGCGATCCGAGTGAGGCGCTCTGATTGGCCGTATTCGAGAACGCTGGATCACTCCCCCAACCATTTCTGACCGTTGGATCGCTGCGCGTCGAACAGTGTGGACAGCATGCAGTGCCACGTCAGTGATCCGTGTGACACTAGTTCAGCGCTGTGATTGGCTGGATTTGAAAATGCCTGTTTTTTTTGCGCTTGGTTTGTTCTGCGCTCGAGGGCGGGCTGCTGCCATGCATGCGCGCCGTTGGGCTGCGGTAAAGAAGCCCACCCGTTGTACCGTTGGACCGAGCCATGTCCACCGTTGTTCCCTCCCCGAGCCGCCAGCCTATGTTGCATGCATGCACTCGCCCGCTTCAGCCTACCCGCCTACGTTGCATGCATGCGCCCGCCCGCTTCAGCCGAACGAGCACGCACCGCAGACCTGTAGGAGATATGCCCTAGAGGTAATAATAAATGTTATTGATTATCTCCCTGTTCATAATTAGGTTTATGTTCCATGCTATAACTGCTATGGTTCTCGAGTCTGCAAATAAAACGAGGCTCGGAGGAAGACTCATATGCACGTGTGGAATAATAAATGATAAAATGTATTCCTAGTCAAGCCTCTATGACTGGCTCAAGTATTGCATGATGATCCTGTTTTCCTGATCATGGGCATGACTATGCCAGCAATTTTGAGGGCACAATGTTAACAGAACATTTGTGTTGAATCGACCCGATTGATGTTATGCTATGAGGTTCTTTCGTCACAAGTTAATGGTTAATAACACAGAGATGGTTAATGTTTGCATGATTCCTTAGACCATGAGAGTATCGAGTTTCTTCATGCTTGCTTCATGAACTTTGGGGTTTGTTAAACGTCATCCGTAAATGGGTGGCTATTACGGCGGCTTACGGGTTGATGGAAAAGTGTGTCAAGTAACTTGATAGCTCAAGATTGGGATTTGCTCCTCCGGCGATGGAGAGATATCTCTGGGCCCTCTCGGTGTTACGATATCCATCATCGTCTGGCCAGACACTTTGTGATTTGATCACGGGGATGCCGGAACATGGTAACGAGAAAAGAGAACAATACCGGTAACGAGGTAACTAGCATAGTGGACAAGTGTTGATCCACGGGAATGCCAACATGTCTCACCTCGGGTATTTGTAACATATCACGAAGCAACAGGAATAGCACACGGCAACTGGAGGTTCACTCGAATATTCATTCGTGTGGGTATAGGGGTCAATATGGGTGTCCACGGCTCCGATGTTGATCATTGATCGGAAGGGGTTCCGTGTCATGTCTATACTTCACCGAACCTATAGGGTCACACGCTTAAGGGTCATCTATCTGCTGAATACTAGACAAGGAGTCTGAGAGAAAATCACCGAAAAAGTTTCGGACAGTGGAAAAGTTCCGCAGAGAGAGGTCACCGGATGAGTTTCGGTGAAACTGAAAAGTTGTTTCAGGGGATACCATTAAGTCAAAATGGTTTCGGCACATGCCTGATAATTCTTGGAGGATACCAGAATCATTCTGGAAACTTCTGGGAATTTTCTGGAAGAAAAACCGGAAATGTTCCGGGGCTGCCGGAACCGCTTCAGATGCTTTTCGCAGATGAAATCACTAAACTGGAATTGTTCCAGAACGCATTGAAAATTATTTTAGTGGGTACTGGAAATGTTCTAAGCCCACATAAATATTTTCAGTTCGAACGGACGCTGAAAAATGTCGTCGTGAATAGTGAAAGTGCTTTTTGGGAATTTTATGGAAAGCACCTTTTGGGAATTTCCCAAAAGGCTTCTAGAATGCCTTAGGCACTAAGGAAGCCCCCTTGGGGGGGGCCCCCAAGGGGTGGCCGGCCAAGCATGGTGGAGCTCCTTGGAGCTCCACATGGCACCCCTTTTATCTTTATTCTTTTATGAAAAGGCATAAAGTGGGGGTACTTTGGGGTTTTTTGTATGACATCTTTACCCCTTGGCTTTCCTATAAATAGAGGAGAGTGGGCTGCCCACAAATCTTATCCCTAGCTCTCACACAAGCCATGCATGATCTGGCATTCTCTCTCCCTCCCAGCGAAATAGTTTCGTAGAGCCAAAAGGCTATCTGGGTTCCGGTGGGAACTAGTTCTGGACGGCGAAGCCCTGCCGGATAGATGACACCGTATGTGTGCAACTCTGTAGAGAGGTCGTAGTTTCGATCTTAGTGCCCGAGGGGCTGTTCGAGAGTGCCTCCCGAAGGGCTGTCCAAGTGACGGTCCGAGTTCTGTGAGTCCTCCCGAAGGGCTGTCCGAGTGACCGTTCGAGTTTCGAAGGTCCTCCCGAAGGGCTGTCCGCGACATCGTCTGGGGGACTGTTCGACAGCCTCCCGGAGGGCTGTCCGAAGGGAAGACGAGGGTATACATCCTCGCGGTTGGGAGGTTGTAAATCCTAGCTGCGGGGATCTGCACCGCCGATCGTCATCGACTCTACTTCCGCTGCGCTTCGAGTCGGTAACGAAAATGATCAAACCTTGTATGCAGTCTCCATAGTGGTCCTGGGCTGGTGCGTAGGTCGGAAAATTTTTGTTTTCTGCTGCGTTACCCTACAGTGGCATCATGAGCCGTGCTATGCGTAGATGCAGGTTGCGATCTAGAATACATGGAGATGTATGGGTGTTGCACAATATAATTAGGTAGTAGATGAGTTCTATTACTGAAAATTATTTGTGCGGGTAGCAGATGAAATCTGTTACCCGATATTCTTGTTGCTTCCCTGGAATTTGCATATTTCTGATCTTGATAACAGCATGGTGGATTTTCAATGTTCTGGCAATCCGCGATCCTGATTGATCAACGAAGTGCTAACAGTTCATTGAATTCCATCGTAGTTAAAAAGAAAGATGGAATTTCGCAAACAAAAGGGCAATGCAGATATGATCTGCACGGGGGTCATGCGTATGACGAAGTTTAGTATGGGGCTCGAGATTTTATTATCTCGGTTTTCATACACCCTGGAATGTTAATCTAGCGACTTGAATTATCATACTTGATGATGGACGTTGGTAGCTTCGGTTTGTTTCGAAACCTTAGAAGCCACGAAAAACTAGTTTTTTTGCATGAACCAATTAGAGGCGTCTAACTTGGTTTTGCAGGAGGGTTTACATGTGCATGTGATGTGGTATAGCAGTGCTCATAATAATTTGATTATGTATGAGATGACTATATGATGTAAATTGATTAACATGACCTGCGTGTCATGATTTGGCATGATGGCTGGAGCCATATGATTGCTCTTTAAATGACCTGCGTGTCAACCTTGTGTAATGCACTTATTTTATTAGCTATAGGGATAGCAATATTATCTGGTGCATCGACAAGGTGGTGGCAATCTTCGCGAAGGTGAACACCGACGCAAATGCCGAAGACGAAGAAATACAAGACTTCTCCGTCGGAAAGGGCTATACCATATCATGCTATTATGAATTGCCTGAGATGTTTATCCCTTATGATGCACCCTTCTTGATTGCGCGGTAGTCGCTTTTATTAGGGTGATCTCTCACAAAAATATCAAGTAGTTAGTGTTCTCCCAAGTGTAGCACCGTCACGGCACCTAACTTTTCGGGGTATCACATGCTAACATGGGTACGAACGATTAGGGATGTGTGAGGCGGGTGAGTTGAGACCTCGCAGCGAGATCACTTGGTTGTCTTGACGTTCAGGCATGAAAGTCATGAGCTCGGAACACACGCATCGAAAGATGAACAAGAGTCACATAGAGATGTGATTGGCAAGTTTGCCTACCGATTGAGATTTTCGTCATCAGTGATGCTACCATCAATGGCGTTGAATTGAAATGCGGATCTTGAATCACTCACAATCAATTATGAGAGATATTGATTTGAGTGGGAGCGCACTGTAGAATTAATTCTTTTAATTCTCAGTGCAATTAATTTTGAACACTGTCTAAGTGTGATTTGCATAATAGTTGTAGAATAATGGCTCGCATTTCCACCTTCCCTATTAAAATTGAATAGTTGTTAAATATCTGGTTAAAACTTTACGGTTGGTAACGTAATGTGAGGATTGTCCTCAAGAGTGCCGAGAAGGACTTTGTCCTATCGCATACTTTCGGTATTCTCTCGCTTATGCTATGGATCATGTGACTCTCGTCTGTTGATCCAAAAGCTAGAATTCCATTTCAGTCAAGCGCAATATGTTTGTTTCCATGAGAACCAAACTTCGAAAGTTTGGATAGTTATGTGATATTCATGGAATCTGAAAATTATTTTCAGAGACAGACAAAGGCTAAAAGATATGAGATAGCCAAAGCAATGTTTGTTTGCAAACTATTAGTAAAGGAGTTTACTATGCATTAGACTGATAAGAGAGGGATCCAGAAGAACGCCTGTCATATGATGAAAGGTGAATAAAACAACAACTTAAAGAGAAAGGAAGTGTCCGAAGGGTGTTAGTAAGACTTTCACGCCTAGGAAGTCCGGGGCTAACGCCACTCTTAAGTTCGGTGCTTTTTCTGAGAGTAGGAGAAAAACTGAAAGTTAAACTGTTAGAAGTATAAAGGCAGAAAGAAAGGAGACTGGAATATCCAGCTCATGTATGAATGTCATACAAGTTTTTGATGTATAGAAGGCTGGTCAAAGATATAGTCCTTGGGAATTATGATTAAATTGTTAATCACTGATTCTTGGGTATTGTGAGTTAATCACAAAGATACCCGCTCGATTGCTTTCTGTTGCAACTCGATGTAAGAACTACTATGGCCTGAAAGACTAGCCAGAAATGAGTTTTAGGTATACACGGGGAACATAGTAAATGTTACTATACCTTCCATCGGTGTATTACCGTCTGTATTTATTTTTATAATTCGTTTGGAGTTTCACAAACTCTAGCCCATTGCATAAGGTATCTTGCAAGAAGGTTGTTCATAAGAGAACTTTTTGATGTTCGATGTTATGAATAACATAAGGGCCATACTTTCATTATGAATGAGATGTATGTTATGAATATTGATAATAATACATTACCTCTGGGTTTACTTTCATAATTCATTTTAGAGTTTCATACACTCTAGGCCTTTGCACAATGTTTGTTGCAAAAGAATTGTTCATAGAAGAACAATTGTTGTTCAGTATTATGAATAACATGAGGGCCATACTTCCATCATCGATGGGACGTATGTTATGAATATTGATGGTAATATGATACATCCATAACACTGACGCTAAATGTCATAAGACTAAAAGAATACCACACAAGTGTGGCACTGCATTTGGTCACATTGGAGAAACCCGCATGGAAAATTCCATTATGATGGATTTTTGAAGTCGTTTGATTTTGAATCACCTGACACTTGCAACTTTCCTCCGAAAAGTGAAGTGACTGAAATACCGTTCACAGGCAATAAGGAACGAGCAAAGAACTTATTGGTGATCATACATTTTGATGTATGTAGTCCGATAAAGGTTGTTGCAAGTAGTGGATTTATCTATCTTCAGAAATGACTCAAGTAGACATGTGGATATTTACTTGATGAGACGTAAGTCTGGATCTTTTGAAATCATTCGAAAGGTTTTCAAATATGAAGTAGAAGTTATTGTAACAAGAAAATTATGTTTCTACAATTCGATTGCAGAAAGAAATATTTGAGTTACAAGTTTAGCGAATGTCTGATGAGTTGTGAAAAGAGTTTCATAACTTACACCACCCGGAACACCACTGTGAGTGGAAAGTCCGTGAAGATGTAATCGAACCATTTATGACATGGTAAGATCAAAGATGACATAAATAAATTTGCCATTATCCCTTTTAAAAGGTGATGCTTTAGAGACTACGGCTTTTACACTGAAAAGAGCTCCATCAGGTCTGTTGAAATGACACCATGGTATGGTACGCCCAACCATGTTATATCTTTTCTTAACATTTGGAATATGGGGCTTGTGTAAAAGGTTACAAACCTATTCCAAATCAGACAAGTGCTACTTTGTAGGTTATCCCAAGTCATTGGGTATTCCTCCCTCACTATATCGAGGCAAATAGGTTTGCCACAAAGAACGGTATGCTTTTAAAGAGAATTGTTCTTGCAAAAGGTGAGTGGGAGGACAGTGCAACTCGACGAGATAACCAGTATCTTCGTCATAAGGTCAAAGGAAAGGAACCTTGGAAGTGATTCCGGAGTTTCCTACTGCGACTGATACGGAAGTCTCTACAATAAAATGTATGGACTTCAGTCGAACTTGCAGCTGAACCACGTAGGCAAGGCTCGTGCAAACCTCTCAGGTGCGCAAACGAGATATTGTTGTTAGACAACAGTATACCTACGATACACAAGGAAGCGTTGATGGGCCCTGACTCCGGAATTGGCTAAATGCCAATACAATCCGAGATAGTTTCCATATAAGTGATTCAAGATTAAAACCTTGATACACCTTTCGAAAGACTTAGAGTCTGACGAATATTTATGGAACTTAAAACTGATACAGATAAAAATGTTTTATCCATAAAGCTCGACTTGTTGCAATAACAAGTTCAAGGAGTTGACTACGATGAGATTGTCTCACCGTAGCGATGCTTAAAGTCGGTTCGGGTTGAACTAGCAATTAAGACATATTTCAATCATGAGATATGAAACATGGATGACAAAAGGATTTCCATCTGATGGAAATAAAACCTAGGACTTGTATGTGGTACAGTCCAAAGTAATTTGTCGATCCAGAGGATGCTAGTAGGTTTGCAAACTTCAGAGTTCCAGCGATGAACAGAAGAGAGCAAAATGGAGTTGGAATCTTCGCTTTGATGAAATGGTCAAAAAGGTTTTGACTTCATCAATGGGTAACGAAGATGCTTATGATTCAAGAAAGTAAGTGGGAGCATAACAAAATTTCTAAAAACCGTTGTGTGCTTGACACATTGTTAATTGGAAATAAATTTCTTGACACGAATTAGGACTTCATTTGAAAATAGTTTTCCGATGAAGTGCTTGGGCTAAATAGCCTTTATATTAGGCATGATGATCTATGGAGATAGATTTACCTAATGGGGCTGAGCAAAGATACATATTGACAAGATGCTAAAACCTTTTAGCATTAAAAACGTCAAGGAGTGATTCTTGCCGAAGTCACATGGAAAGAGTTTTTGCAAGACTCGGTGTCCCAAAACACTGATGAGCAAAATACATGATGGAGATTCCACACACTCTTGTGTTTGGATTAATCATGTATTCCATGGTATGTAAAAACAACCAGATATGTCCAATACTCCCAAAGTTGTTGCAAGTATAGATACCAAAGTGATCAAAAGTACTGATCATGGGACAACAGTGAAAAAGGGTCATTAAGTACTATAGTAGCACTGATGACATGTTTTCTCGCAAGCAGAGATCATGAAGAGTTCGTTGTAAAAGGTTACATCGATACAGTCTTCATCCATGCTCCAAGCGATTTTCGATTTATGTTAAGGGTTTTGTGCAATACACAATATGGTGGCACGGTAGTTGGAAATTGTTCCAAACAAGTTACTGTGGCGAATTCTATAACAGAGGCAAAGTATGTTGCCGCTTTTAAAAGCGACAAAGAAGATGTTGAATCATATAGTTCATTCATGAACTTAGTATGGTTCCAAGATGGCTTTTGTCAATGGGACACTACTGCAAGTAGTTGCTCCATAACTCAGTCTGAGGAATCCAGGTTCGACCTGTGATTCGCATACATACCAAGCCAAGTCCACACAAAATATGAATTTTGTGAAAGCGTGAAGACGCGAGGATATGCAAAGATACACACGGAGCTGAAGTCGTCAGATCCGTTGGACATTCAGGCTATACCACAAGCGAAGCATATTTACACCGGTGTGCCATAGGTGTAAAGTGCATTAGCATTAACTAGATTATTGACTCTAGTGCAAGTGGGAGTCTGTAGGAGATATGCCCTAGAGGCAATAATAAATGTTATTGATTATCTCCCTGTTCATAATTAGGTTTATGTTCCATGCTATAACTGCTATGGTTCTCGAGTCTGCAAATAAAACGAGGCTCGGAGGAAGACTCATATGCACGTGTGGAATAATAAATGATAAAATGTATTCCTAGTCAAGCCTCTATGACTGGCTCAAGTATTGCATGATGATCCTGTTTTCCTGATCATGGGCATGACTATGCCAGCAATTTTGAGGGCACAATGTTAACAGAACATTTGTGTTGAATCGACCCGATTGATGTTATGCTATGAGGTTCTTTCGTCACAAGTTAATGGTTAATAACACAGAGAAGGTTAATGTTTGCATGATTCCTTAGACCATGAGAGTATCGAGTTTCTTCATGCTTGCTTCATGAACTTTGGGGTTTGTTAAACGTCATCCGTAAATGGGTGGCTATTACGGCGGCTTACGGGTTCATGGAAAAGTGTGTCAAGTAACTTGATAGCTCAAGATTGGGATTTGCTCCTCCGGCGATGGAGAGATATCTCTGGGCACTCTCGGTGTTACGGTATCCATCATCGTCTGGCCAGACACTTTGTGATTTGATCACGGGGATGCCGGAACATGGTAACGAGAAAAGAGAACAATACCGGTAACGAGGTAACTAGCATAGTGGACAAGTGTTGATCCACGGGAATGCCAACATGTCTCACCTCGGGTATTTGTAACATATCACGAAGCAACAGGAATAGCACACGGCAACTGGAGGTTCACTCGAATATTCATTCGTGTGGGTATAGGGGTCAATATGGGTGTCCACGGCTCCGATGTTGATCATTGATCGGAAGGGGTTCCGTGTCATGTCTATACTTCACCGAACCTATAGGGTCACACGCTTAAGGGTCATCTATCTGCTGAATACTAGACAGGGAGTCTGAGAGAAAATCACCGAAAAAGTTTCGGACACATAAAAGTTTCGGACAGCGGAAAAGTTCCGCAGAGAGAGGTCACCGGATGAGTTCCGGTGAAACTGAAAAGTTGTTTCAGGGGATACCATTAAGTCAAAATGGTTTCGGCACATGCCTGATAATTCTTAGAGGATACCAGAATCATTCTGGAAACTTCTGGGAATTTTCTGGAAGAAAAACCGGAAATGTTCCGGGGCTGCCGGAACCGCTTCAGATGCTTTTCGCAGATGAAATCACTAAACTGGAATTGTTCCAGAACGCATTGAAAATTATTTTAGTGGGTACTGGAAATGTTCTAAGCCCACATAAATATTTTCAGTTCGAACGGACGCTGAAAAATGTCGTCGTGAATAGTGAAAGTGCTTTTTGGGAATTTTATGGAAAGCACCTTTTGGGAATTTCCCAAAAGGCTTCTAGAATGCCTTAGGCACTAAGGAAGCCCCCTTGGGGGGGGCCCCCAAGGGGTGGCCGGCCAAGCATGGTGGAGCTCCTTGGAGCTCCACATGGCACCCCTTTTATCTTTATTCTTTTATGAAAAGGCATAAAGTGGGGGTACTTTGGGGTTTTTTGTATGACATCTTTACCCCTTGGCTTTCCTATAAATAGAGGAGAGTGGGCTGCCCACAAATCTTATCCCTAGCTCTCACACAAGCCATGCATGATCTGGCATTCTCTCTCCCTCCCAGCGAAATAGTTTCGTAGAGCCAAAAGGCTATCTGGGTTCCGGTGGGAACTAGTTCTGGACGGCGAAGCCCTGCCGGATAGATGACACCGTATGTGTGCAACTCTGTAGAGAGGTCGTAGTTTCGATCTTAGTGCCCGAGGGGCTGTTCGAGAGTGCCTCCCGAAGGGCTGTCCAAGTGACGGTCCGAGTTCTGTGAGTCCTCCCGAAGGGCTGTCCGAGTGACCGTTCGAGTTTCGAAGGTCCTCCCGAAGGGCTGTCCGCGACATCGTCTGGGGGACTGTTCGACAGCCTCCCGGAGGGCTGTCCGAAGGGAAGACGAGGGTATACATCCTCGCGGTTGGGAGGTTGTAAATCCTAGCTGCGGGGATCTGCACCGCCGATCGTCATCGACTCTACTTCCGCTGCGCTTCGAGTCGGTAACGAAAATGATCAAACCTTGTATGCAGTCTCCATAGTGGTCCTGGGCTGGTGCGTAGGTCGGAAAATTTTTGTTTTCTACTGCGTTACCCTACAAGACCCGTCCCCGCCTGACCCGACCGACGGCACAGAGGGCAAGCCAACACTGAAACGTCGTCGCATTATAGCTATTGATTCAGACGCCGATTTCCCACGGGTGTACACTCCCGATGCCGCGGTGGGTGGAAAACTTGTTCACATTTGACCTCATTAATGGCACGGTGAGATAACACGTCGCACTACCGCTATTTAAGCCACCTATCATCTTTCTCTTCCTCTCACACCTTCATCCATATCCCAACCTCTCCCATCTGCATCTGCCCTTCTTCTCACCACAAACAGTGGCGGACCCACCATTGGGGCGAGCTGGGGCGGCCGCCCCGGGTCGCCTGCAGCGGAGTATCGAACCCCACCTACGTATCTTTCCTCCGGCAGGCATCAGAACACAAAAAGGCAGCGGCGGCGGCGCTGTTTCTCTGTTTCTGTGTGACTGCATCGAAGGGTTGAGGGAGAAAGAGATTTGGGCTGGTCCGCTGGTGGACTGGGTTACGTTTTATAGTTACTACAGCCCACTGTACAGGCCCAAGTGCCCAATCAATCTGTACTACAATCGATGAACGACAGAGAAGGAGATCTTTTTTATTCTTTTTTACACCCAATCGATAGAGAAATCGCTTCCAGCCGTTCCCCTCGACCTAGCTAGACCCAGCCGTTCCCCAAATCTCGTTTGGAAATTAAAATGGGATCATATTGTGGCATAAGTGAGCATTTCAAGCAGCAAGAGACCATGTTAGCAGTTTACTATTTTTTAAGTCTTTTTTTTTGTTGAATGCTACTTCCTCCATTCCTAAATATAAGTTTTTTTTAGAAATTTCAATACGAAATACATACGGATATATATAGACATATTTCGAATATGGATTCACTCATTTTGCTCCGTATGTAGTCCGCATAGGAATCTATAAAAAGGCTTATATTTACGAACGGAGAGAGTATGAGTTTTGGTTGAATAGAGTTGCATTTGTGCCGGAAAAAATTAGATGTTAAATATTCACCCCAGCTAACTTCAATTCCTGGGTCTGCCACTGACCACAAACAACCCCAAAACCAGGCCGCCGCAGGCATGCATTACACCGGGCCAGCCTAGTGAATTGTTTTTTCTCTTGGAACGTATGGGAATAGGAAACATGCATGCGTACGTTCCTTTTACATCGTGTTTTGCTTCTCCTACGGATTCCAATATTGCAAGGCTAGCGAATTGTTTTTTTTTCCTTGAAACGTATAGGTTTAGGAAACATGCATGCGTACTTCTTTCTTTACTGCAAATCACAGCCGTTCTTTTTAACTCTTTTTCTATTGTTCCATCTGAGCCATTCGTTTTCTATCATTTTAATAATAATATAATAGAAGATTCCTCTACTATTCTTTGTAATGATAGTCTTGTTAAACAAGCTGGGCAAGTTGATCTATCTCAGTACACAATGTACATTTTTAGAGCACATGTGAAATATTTTTCCGATACACCATTGCACATTTTTTCAAATACTATGTTAATACTTTTTCAAATCCTTTGTTTTAAATCTCTTAAGTAAATTTAAGTTTTTGAAATATATGCATTTAAAATTAAAATAAAAAGAGAAGAAAAATTAATAAATTCGAGGGACCTTAGCATGGTATAAGCGTGTTGACCAACATCCCTATTGGGTCGCCAACAACGTGCTACCCTTCACGTAATGCGAGTTGCTACAGGCAACACATAGCCGCGCCTGAAGAGGCTCGATCCATCGTTTGTTCGTTATTTTGTATTTATTTATTTTCCTTGCTTTCCTTCTCGCATCTGTTCTATTTTGTTTTCCTTTTGTACTTTTTTCATTATACGATTGCATCCAGGAAGTGGGTTGTTGGGCCAGTTAAATGTCCTTCATAGTCATGGAACTGAATGGGTTATAACCCGATTAGGTTGCACGAGCCACAATGCAATTATGCCTGGGGAAGGAGGAGGCTGTGAGGCTAGTTACATGCATCAATATACACATAATTACAAGTGTTTGTAACCTGGTTGTAACTTGCACAAACCACAATGTGACTGCAAATGAGGACGGGAGCGAGGGGTTGTCGGGCGAGTCATATGCCATCACTAGATATGCAACTATAGTGGCACAAAGCGGCCGCAACTGCGGGCGAAATGGGGGTTGTTGGGCCAGTTGCATGTCCATCACTAGGCATGCAACTACAAACATTGTAAGCCGAGTGCAACTGCAAGCGCATAAAGCAATTGTAACTAGGGGTGGAAGAGGGTTGTCAGGCCAGCTGCATGTCGGCTTCTTTGCAAGTCCACCTCTAGACACGCAACTACAAGCACTGTAATCTAACTACAACTAGAACATGCCACAATGCAACTACATTAGGAGATGAGATGTGGTTGTCGAGCAATGTGCATGTCCACCACTAGACATGCAACTACAAGCACTGTAACCCGACTGCAACTAAAAGGGGAAAGCGACTGCAAGCTGGGGTAGAAGATGGTTGTTGGGTATGTTGCATGTCCGCTTTTTTGCATGTACACCTTCATTGATGATAGTGCTGCACCTACATCTTCATTCTTTGATAGTGCTGCCATGGGCTTAGTGTTCTACCATGTTGATGTGCCAGGTGCTAATGAAACTACTTGACTGGATTTCTGGAATTTTGATGTAGTTAATATCATCGAAGGAGAGGTGTCTCATCAAGCTTTGTTGGTTCATCTATGTTCTATTTTCTCCAAACAATGTCAGTGGCCGTGGCAAGTCAGATAAATGCCTAGCAAAACATTCCTGGTCTGGTTTCCCCCGTTGAAGAAGGCTGATTATCTGATTGATTTTTCTGTGTTTCATTTAGCAATTGACGGCATTACTGTCAAAGTGACTAAATGAAAAGGTTTTATTGACCCTTTTGGTGAACTCATTAAATCTTGGATTGTTATGGATGTCATTCCACCAAAATTGCTGCACTTGGAAGGTGTTTGCTCAAGTTGCTTCGTGCTTTGGAATTTTGACAGATTCGATTGGAATGGCATTTTTGAAAGCTTCTTTGCTCTAGCCAGAGCCAATGTGGCATGTAGATCTCCTACAAAAAATCCCTTCTATAGATTGATTTAGATGAAGAAAAAGATTTTTCTGATTGGTTTTACTATGGAAGGTTTTCAAAAGGTGGGTAATTTTAACCCTTATGAGGATGAAAATGATGATTCATACGATGATGATAAGAAGAATGATGACCTTAAAGATGGGGATCATGCCATTGATGAGCATTTTTTCTGGGGGATCCTCTTCATGGAAAGTTATTATTGGACCTGAATTTCATCATGCCGCCTTATCCAACTCTAGTCGTGAAGTTTTCGTGCTGGAATTTAATAAAGAAGCCTTGTGTGATCTAAATATGTTGGTTAATCAATCCGAGGAGGTGGTTCTCAATCTAGGCTGGATTCTATATCAGAATCGGGGGAGGGGTCTGCTACTTCTTGAGCTTGCGTTGATTTTTCCCTTGAAGAGGAAAAGGTTATGCAGCAAAGTAGAGATAAGTATTTCCCTCAGTTAAGAACCAAGATACCAATCCAGTAGGAGGAACACACAAGTCCCCAATAGATGCACCTGCACAAACTAACAAACACTTGCACACAACGCGAGAAAGGGGGTTGTCAATCCCTTCACGGTCATTGACAAGAGTGAGATCTGATAGAGATAGGTATAAAAGATAAGTAAAAGTGCAAAATAAAGTAAAGGTAAATAAATTGCAGCAAGGTATTTTTGGGTTTTTTGTTTTATAGATCTGAAAATAATATGATAGAGAATAGACCTGGGGGCCATAGGTTTCACTAGAGGCTTCTCTCTTGAAAGAAACATACAGTGGGTAAACAAATTACTGTTGAGCAATTGATAGAAAAGCGCATAGTTATGACGATATCCAAGGCAATGATCATGAATATAGGCATCACGTCCATGACAATAGACCGACTCCTGTGTGCATCTACTACTATTACTCCACACATCGACCGCTATCCAGCATGCATCTAGTGTATTAAGTTAACAAGAACGGAGTAACACCTTAAGCAAGATGACATGACGTAGAGGGATAGATCCAAGCAATATGGTAGAAACCCCATCTTTTTATCCTTAATGGCAACAATACAAATACGTGCCTCGCTACTCCTACTGTAACTGGGTGAGAACACCGCAAGATTGAACCCATTACAAAGCACCTCTCTCATTGCAAGATAAATCAATCTAGTTGGCCAAACCAAATCAATAGATCAGAGAGAAATACAAAGCTATCTTAATCATGCATAAAATAGTTCAGAGAAGACTCAAATAATATTCATAGATAATCTGATCATAAATCCACAATTCATCGGATCTCAACAAACGCACCGGAAAAGAAGATTACATCGAATAGAACTCCAAGAACATCGAGGAGGACATTGTATTGAAGATCAAAGAGAGAGAAGAAGCCGTCTAGCTACTAGTTATGGACCCGTAGGTCTGTGGTAAACTACTCACACATCATCGGAAGGGCAGCAAGGTTGATGTAGAGGCCCTCCGTGATCGAATCCCCCTCCGGCAGAATGCCAGAAAAGGCCCCAAGATGTGATCTCACGAGAACAGAAGCTTGTGGCGGCGGAAAAGTATTTTTGGTGCGCCCTCTGGTATACGGGGAATATTTGGGTATTTATAGAGCTGGAATTAGGTTAAGAGAGTCCCGAGGGGCGCACAAGCCTGGGGGTGCCCCCCTAGGGCGCGCCTCCAGGGCTTGTGGTCCTCTCATGGCTCTTCTAGCCTCCTCTCAAAGCTTCCTGGGTGTCTTCTGGTCCAAGAAAAATCGTCAAAAAGTTTCGTTCCGTTTGGAATCCGTTTGCTATTGATTTTCTATAAAAGACAAAAACAAGGAAAAACTGCAACTGGCACTTGGCAATGAGTTAATAAGTTAGTCAAAAAAATGATATAAAATAGCACCATAATGCATATAAAACATCCAAGATGGATAATATAATAGCATGGAACAATAAAAAATTATAGATACGTTGGAGACGTATCAGGGTCCAACTCCAATAACATGGACTAATGTGCTAATTTTCTTAATTCAATGGATGTGGTTGAATCTGATGATGAAAATGTTGATGTTGTGGGGCAAGACATATATACCTCACCTCCTAAAGTTGTGCAAATGAGAATTTCTAAAATTGCAAAAGATCCCTCATGGTGTCTCTTGAGGATGACTCTGATACGAAGCTTAAAATTACGACTGCAACCTCTCACAAGAAATAGGTTCATGTCTTTGTTGAGAAGCCTAATACTAGAAAACATGATAATCTAAACATTTTGGCCGATGATACTGCTTACCAACGGAAGAAACATCTTGATTTTGCTTATACTTTTTGAGGTAATTCCTATACTATTCTTATTAATGACAGTCTTGTTAAACAAGCTGATCAAGTTGATCTATCTTAGTAAATAATGGACATTTTTAGAGCACATTAGAAAAAAAATTCAGATACATGATTGGATATTTTTTTAAATATATGGTATACATTAAAAAAAATCATGTTTTGAATACACGATAATATTTTCCAAATGCACGTTGTACATTGTTTAATGGCAATAAATTTTTTTTAATTAGATAGACGCTTTTTTACATTGTATAAACATTTTTGAAAAATTTAAACACATTTGTTGGAAATGCATGCATATTTTTTATAATGTCACGGACATTTTTTGAACCTATGAAAAAATTGTTTTTACATTCTATATAATATTTTTTAAATGTCATGAACATTTTTTGAAATGCGGGAAAATATTTTCATAAAATGTAATGTAAATTTTTTAGTGGTATGAAACTCTTTTTTACATTAGTTGTCTACACATTTAAAAAAATCTCAAACATTTTTTTGAAACACCGAAACATTTTGTCATTGTCACAAACACTTTTTTGGAAAGTTATCAACATTTTTCAAAACTGGGCTAAGTATTTTTATTATACTATGTTAGCATTTTATCAAATTATTGGTTTTAAATTACTTAAGTAAATTTAACTTTTTAAAATATACACAATTACAATTAAAAGAGAAGAAAAATAAATAAATTTGAGGGATCTCAGCATGGCGTAAGCGTGTTAACCAACATCCCAGTTGGCCCGGCCAACTACATGCTCCCCTTCACGCGAAGCGACTCGCTACAAGCGAGAGATAACCACGCCCGAAGACGCTCGAACATGTTGGGGATGTTGGGCATCTTGGGCATGTTGCATGTCAAAGGGGAAAGCGATTACAAGCGGGGGTTGAAAAGGCTTGTTGGGCATGTTGCATGTCCACCTCTAGACATGCAACTGCAAGCATTGTAATTCGACTGCAGCTAACTACATTCTTTGGTAGTGCTGCCATGGGCTTAGTGTTCTACCATGTTGATGTGCCAGTTGCTAATGAAACTACTTGACTGAATTTTTCGAATTCCGATGTAGTTAAGATCATCGAAGGACGGGTGCCTCAGCAAGATTTGTTGCTTCGTCCATGTTCTACTTTCTACAAGAAGTGTTAGTGGATGTAGCAAGTAAGAGAAATGCCCAACAAAACTTTCCTGATCTGATTTCCCCCATTGAAGAAGGCTGATGATCTGATTGATTTTCCTCTATTTGATTTACCAATTGATGGGTTACTGTCAAAGTGACTGAATGGAAAGGTGTTATTGACCCTCTTGGTGAACTTATTGAAGCTTGGATTGTTATTGATGTCATTCCACCAAAAATGCTGCACTTGGAAGGTCTTTGCTCAAGTTTCTTGTGCTTTGGAATTTTGACAGATGTCGATTGGAATGGCATATTTAAAAGCTTCTTTGCTCAAGCTAGAGTGAAAGTGGCATGTACATCTCCTACCGAAATTCCCTTTGATATATTGGTTTAGATGAAGAAAAAGATTTTCCTACTTGGTTTTACTGTGGAAGGTTTTTTAAAGTTGGGTACTTTTGACCCTTATGAGGATGAAAATGATGATTCGGGCGATGATGATAATAAGAAGACTAATGAGCTGGATGACCCCATGGATGTTTTCCATGCCAAACATCTTAAAGATTGGGATCATGCCATTGATGAGCTAGACAAAGCCAATTTGACTAAGAAGCAGGTTCCTCCTATGGGTTTCCCTTCAAAGAAAGTCAATGTTGGACTTGAATTTCATCATGCCGCCTTATACAACTCTAGTCATGTAGTTTTCGTGCTGGAATTTAACAAACAAGCTTTGTGTGATATAAATATCTAGGTTACTCAATCTGAGGACCTGGTTCCCAATCTGGGAAAATGCTGAATTCTGTATCAGAATTGGGGAAGGTGTCCAACTCCAAAAACATAGATTAATGTGCTAATTTTCTTAATTCAGTGGGTGTGGTTGAATCCAATGATGAAAATGTTGGTGTTGTGGATCAAGACATGGATACCTTACCTCCTAAAGCTGTGGAAATGATGAATTTCGATAATTGCAAAAGATCCTTGATGTTGTCTCTGGAGGATGAGTCTGATAAGAAGCTTAAAATTACAATCTCAACCCGTCACAAGAAATGGGTCCCCCTTTCTTGGTTCAGAAGCCTAATACTAGAAATCATGACAATGTAAACATTTTGGCTGAGGATATTGCTTACGAAAGGAAGAAACATGTCGAGGTTCCATCTACTTATCGAGGTAATTCCTCTACGATTCGTTGTAATGATAGTCTTCTTATACAAGCTGAGCAAGTTGATCTATCTCAGTACACAATGTACATTTTTAGAGCACATGTGAAATATTTTTGCGATACACCATTGCACATTTTTTTCGAATACGTGATGTACATTTAAAAAATACATGTTTTGAATACATGGTAATATTTTTCAAATACACATTGTAAATTTTAAAGGCAATAAACATTTTTTAGACTAGACGGACTTTTTTGTACATTGTACAAAGATTTTACAAAATTTTACATACATTTTTTGGAAGCACATGCAGATTTTTTTATAATGTCGCGGACATTTTTTGAATGGAAATAAACTTTTTTTTTAACCTGTGAGAGCATTGTTTTTACAATATATATAACATTTTTTAAATTTCATGGACATTTTTTTTGAAACACGGGAATGTTTCATAAAATGTCACGTACATATTTTAGTGATACAAAACATTTTTTACATTAATTGTATACACATTTTTCAAAAAAATTCTCAAACATTATTTAGTGATATAAACACAGTAATAAAATGCAAGAGTAAAATAAAAGAGCACAAGGCGTGAAATAGCGGTTGTTGGGATCAATATGGCTACAACGTTCTTAGGGAATCCGGATTCCCCACTAGTATGTATCTAACGCGACCTATGCCTAAGCCAGTGGCGGAGCTAGCATTTGAGAACAGGGTGGTCCGCCCCCTAAAAAAATTTGATAAGAAATATGAGATGTGAAGGTTCTAACTAATTACCAATATCACATAGTAACTTTATTCGATCAAAGGGGTCACACGGCCCCCATTTTTATTAATATCACATAGTAATAAACCAATATGATCTTACAGACACACTAAAATTCTTAATTAATGCTATTTGGGCCAAAAATGATGTGCAAAATTATGCATGTGTTGGGTTCATCTACTAGATAGCATAGGACATAAAAAACAAACCCTAAAACAGAAATTGGGTAGTTCATACATTAAATAAGAAATTAGGAAATTCAGAAAAGACTATGCTGCTGCCACCGAACTTGGGCACTGGGGCACTGGGCGGCCGCCGCCGACTTTGCAGGGGTGTCAGGCAAGCGGGGGCAGGGGGGCAGCGCCACAGCCATGCAGGACAAGGGCGCATGCGCACGCAGCTCGCAAGGGGCAGGAAAGGGAGAAGGGATCCTCCTCGGAGGCTGGGCTCCAAACGGTTACCGGCGAGGGCGGTGCGATTTCCTATTCGGCGCCCGCTGCGCCCGTTACTATGTTAATCGCAAACCGGCGCACACCCCTACTCCGAGCTGGGCCGGCCCGTTTTAGCTTCTTTTTTTTGTTAAAACTGTGAAATCTGCAAAAACACTTGCGTGATGAGTCGAACCAGGGACCTCTTGTGCTCGACAAACTCCAATAACCACCCGACTTCCCCGCCCATTCGTGTTCGCTTCTCCCTTTTCCTCTATTTCTACTTTCTTTTCGTTTCTTTCCTTTCCTTTCCTTTCTTTTTCCTTTTGTTTTTTCATTTTTCTTTCCTTTTCCTTCCTTAGCTTTCCTTTTTCTTTTCCTTTCTTCAATTCATGATTTTTTCAAAATGGATGAAATTTTGCCAAAATTGATGAACTATTTTTGAATTTGTGGACTTTTTTTCAAATTTTGTGAACATTTTTAAAAATTGATGAACACTATTTTAAATTCGTGAACTTTTCCTAAATTTGTGACCTGTTTTTCAAAATCAATGAACTTTCTTCAATTTTTGATGAACTTTTTTTCAAAACTACCGAACTTTTTTCAAAATTTGTGAACTTATTAGAAAATTAATGAACTATTTTTAAAAAAGGATGAACTTTTCAATTTTTTGTGATTTTTGTCAAAATTGATGAACTTTTTCAGTTTGTAACTTTTTGCAAAATGTATGAACTTTTTTTTGAATTTCATGATAACATTTCTTTTTCTCCAAATGGATGAACTTTTTTGATTTCACAATTTTTTCCATAAGTATTAAAAAACGGCCGGTTTTTTCGACCAGGCCAACTCCAAAAAAATACGGAAAAAAAAAACTTGTGGCCGAGCGAGCGAGCGGGCGTGCAACTGGAACCACGAGCGGAGGAAGCAAAGCGCGTTGCTGGGCCGCGGCCCACTCGGGCGCGCGTGAGCGCCAATTCGTTCCAGGGCGCAGAAGGCGCCGTACAGGAGCTCTCGAGGGCGGTGGGACTCGGGACGAGGCGGGTGATTCCCCTTTTTGCTCGATGGGCTCCCTTGCTCGATGCCCTGGCTCGATCTGGACGAGGGCGTGCTGTGTCTGCGCTTGCACCAATAGGTAAATGTTATTGGGCCATTTTTTCCGCTGGCCAAGTAACAGATCCATAGGTATATAGGCTTATCTGAAATCTCAGGGTGGGCCGCGGCCCACCCTGGCCACCCTGTAGCTCCGCCCCTGGCCTAAGCATAATTCGAAGTTCAGATTCCTAAGCCATTTTATATGTTTCTATAAGTTGGCAGAGTCAAGTACAAATACGTGCATACATGTCGCATCACCAGTATCCCATACGCCACCACCGGCATCCCCACTCCAGTTACCGAATTGTGATTAATGGTTTCCCCGTGGACAAGCTAAGGCGTTCTCCGTTTCATCCCTATTGCAACGCTCAGGGAAGGACAAAGGTAAGCACTATCACTACCAACCTCCGCAAACCCACCATCACAACAATAGTAATGAACTTCGTCCAATGAAGGCATATGTTGGATGGTCGACTTCACCCAACATTGAAAAGACCATTAAAATAAACATATAAACAGGATGTCAAATCCTATCAACGTTCAATTCCTAAACATACTAGGGTTCCTCTATATCCCCAAGAACTAGGGATATTACTCACACATCAGGATCACAAGTATCGCTGGATGAATCAGGGTAAACATGGATAAAGTGCCAAAGTAACACAAAACTGGATCCACACGGACTAATGTATTAAAAAGAGATGGTGGTGATGTAGACGGATGATGATGATGCCTCCTCGATGGGATGATGCGGATGTGGAGCTCCTCTTCTCTATCAATTCTCCCTCGAGAATCCTTTTGGAGGCTAAGATTCTTTGTTCTGGATTAGTTTCTAGTGGCTGTGTACGTCCCCTACCCGATCCAATTTCATGGGGGTAAAGAACTACACTAGGCGGTGGCGGTGACGTGTGGTCACTACTCACTAGTGCATGTTAACCCAATGCAAATGGTTTAAACCCCCTTTCGCTAACATAGTTGAGCCGTCACATTGCGATGGTGTGCGAAAGGGGGGGTCATCGCACACGATACGGGTTAACCTTCCGCGATAGGGCGCAAGCATGCATATGTTTTGGAAAAATAAATCGTATGTGATGACCAAATCTATCCCACACGTGAATGGTGCGGCAAGCATTTGTGATATATCAAACATCCTAATCGCTTTATCTGTCGTACTCGTGTGGGATGATATACCTATCGCACACACTATTCTGTGACGCAACGCTTACGATGCACACAACATCGGAAACGATTTTTGATTGCAGAGCGTGTGTGATAAGGAGCCTATCACAAACATTTAACTCTACGATACCATTTGGGATACGTCAAACATCACACACGTTTTGGAAATGAAAAATGTGTGCTTTGTCACACACATTTGCCAAGGGAAAATGTGTTTGCTGCTGTTGTTCATCGCACACGTTAGTCCTGAGCGATTCGTATGTGTGGTAGGAATTCATCGCACGTGTTGTAATCTTACAAACATGTCTGCTATAGAGGTTGATAGGAGACGTTTCTCTTTCCCAACCGTGTGTACCGTAATAACCTCCAGAGCTATTTTTCTCCATAATTTAATCCCTGCAATTTAAAATTCTCCCAAATTACACTTTTAAAAAATTGCATGAGTTTCAAAAATGTGTTTGTGACATTTTCAAAACAAGTGTATACAATGTAAAAAATTGTTTATGTCGTGAATTTTAATATTTAGACAGTGTCAAGAAATTTTCTCATAGGTTAAAAAATATTTATTTCCATTAAAAATATACGAGATATTTTAAGGAAAAATTGACGTGTGTCCAAAAAATGTCCATGAAAATTTTAAAGAATGTAAAAAAAATGTTCGTGTAGTTTAAAAAAATGATTAATGTCATTAAGAAAATGTACAATGTGTATTTGGAAAATGTACAGTGCATATTTGGAAAATGTTACCGTGTATTCAAAAAAGTGTTCAAACCATGTATCTTAAAAAATTACATCTTGTATTTGAAAAAAGTCCAAAGTATATGAAAAAAAATCAAGTGTGTGTTAAAAATGTACATTGTGTACATAGAAACGGTAGACATGTGGCCTATTTTCTTCTTCCTCTCACCTGGTTTCCACCCCGCCCGCTGATACGTCTCCAATGTATCTACTTTTCCTAATGCTTTTCCTCTTGTTTTGGACTCTAATTTGCATGATTTGAATGAAACTAACCCCGGACTGACGTTGTTTTCAGCAAAACTATCATGGTGTTGTTTTTGTGCAGAAATAAAAGTTCTCGGAATGGAACGAAACTTTGCGAGGAATTTTTATACAAAATAAGAGAATTTCTGGAGCCAAGAGCCACCTGAGGGGGGCATCTGGGTGGGCACAACCCACCAGGGCGTGCCTGCCCCCCAGGCGCGCCCAGGTGGGTTGTCCCCACCTGGTGGCCCCGCAGACCCTGAAACCGACGCTATAAAATCCTATTTTTCCAGAAAAAAATCAAGGAGAAAGAATTATCGCGTTTCGCGAGACGGAGCCGCCGCCATCTCCTGTTCTTCATTGGGAGGCCAGATCTGGAGTCCGTTTGGGGCTCCGGAGAGGGGAATCTTCCTTCTTCGTCATCACCAACCCTTCTCCATCGCCAATTCCATGATGCTCCCCACCGGGAGTGAGTAATTCCTTCGTAGGCTCGCTGGTCGGTGAGGAGTTGGATGAGATTCATCATGTAATCGAGTTAGTTTTGTTAGGGCTTGATCCCTAGTATCCATTATGTTCTGAGATTGATGTTGCTATGACTTTGCCATGCTTAATGCTTGTCACTTTGGGCCCGGGTGCCATGATTTCAGATCTGAACCGTTTATGTTATCACCATTATATCTATGTTCTAGATCCGATCTTGCAAGTTATAGTCACCTACTACGTGTTATGATCCGGCAACCCCGGAGTGACAATAGTCGGGACCACTCCCGGTGATGACTGTAGTTTGAGGAGTTCATGTATTCACCGTGTGTTAATGCTTTGTTCCGGTTCTCTATTAAAAGGAGGCCTTAATATCCCTTAGTTTCCAATATGGACCCCGCTGCCACGGGAGGGTAGGACAAAAGATGTTATGCAAGTTCTTTCCATAAGCACGTATGACTATTTACGGAATACATGCCTACATTATATTTATGAACTGGAGCTAGTGCCGTATCGCCCTAGGTTATAACTATCTCATGATGAATATCATCCAACAAATTACCGATCCAATGCCTACGAATTTATCTTATATTGTTCTTGCTAAGTTACTACTGCTACCGTTACTGTTGCACTTGCTACATTATCACTGCTATCACTGTTACCGTTACTATTGCTGCTGTTACTATTATCAAAACTATCATACTACTTTGCTACTGATCACTTTGCTGCAGATAATTAATCTCCAGGTGTGGTTGAATTAACAACTCAGCTGCTAATACTTACAAATATTCTTTGGCTCCCCTTGTGTCAAATCTATAAATTTGGGTTGAATACTCTACCCTCGAAAACTGTTGCGATCCCCTATACTTGTGGGTTATCAAGACCTTTTTCTGACGCCGTTGCCGGGGAGCATAGCTATATTTGTTGAGTCACTTGGGATTATTATCAATTATTCACTATGAAGAATCTGAAGGATGCTAAGACTAAGATTTTTCCCTCTAAGACGAGGGGAGGTAAGGAACTGCCATCCAGCTCCGCTTTAGATTCACCTTCTGTTATAAGTAAACTTGCAACACCACCACATGCTACTAATCCTGATATGTCGCAAGTTATTGATGATGCTACTTCTGCTATGAATGATGCTTATGATGATGCTAGTACCTTGCTTGATGATGATGTGCCATTAGGTGAATTTCTTGATGAACAAATTGCTAGAGTAAGACAACATGATGTTGTTGAATCTGATGATGAGCTTGAAACTGAAAATCTTGAAACACCCACTAGAACTAGCCCTCCTAGATATGAATTGCCTAAGGTACCGGAAGGTTATGTTATGAATGAGGAGACAACTAGAGATATTCTTGCTTGTAAGGATAGAGATGATCTAGAGAAATTATTATGCAATTATAAAGAAAAATCTCTGAATGCTAGAATGCAATATGATCCTAAGTTTGCTACCTCACCTATCTTTATTGATGATAAGGATTATGAATTCTCTGTCGACCCAGAGTTAATTACTTTGGTTGAATCTGATCCTTTCCATGGTTATGAAACTGAGACTGTTGTGGCACATCTTACTAAGTTGAATGACATAGCCACCCTTTTTACTCATGATGAGAAAACTCGCTATTACTATATTCTCAAATTATTTCCGTTCTCATTAAAGGGTGATGCTAAAGCTTGGTACAATACTCTTGCTCCTGGTTGTTTGTGTAGTCCCCAGGATATGATTTATTACTTCTCTGAAAAATATTTTCCTGCTCATAAGAAACAAGCTGCCTTACAGGAAATATTTAACTTTGTGCAAATTGAAGAAGAGAGTCTCCCACAAGCTTGGGGGAGGCTTTGCCAGTTACTTAATGCTTTGCCTGATCATCCTCTTAAGAAAAATGAAATACTTGATATCTTCTATACTGGACTAACCGATGCTTCTAGGGATTTCCTAGATAGTTGTGCTGGTTGTGTTTTCAGGGAACGAACTATTGGACAAGCTGAAGAATTATTGAATAACATATTGAAAAACTATAATGATTGGACTCTTCCTGAACCACCATCTAAACCCACTCCGAAGAAGAGGGGTATTTTATATCTCAGTCCCGAAGATATGCAAGAGGCAAAGAAATCTATGAAGGAAAAAGGTATTAAAGCTGAGGATGTCAAAAATTTACCTCCTATTGAAGAAATACATGGGCTTGATACACCACCACTGCCTAAGGTGGTAGAGGTAAATTCTCTAATGAAATTCAATGATAATGATAATCCTCACAATATGCACCCTAGCCAATGCCTTTATGAGTTTGAAAACTACATTAGAGAACAAGATCACTTCAATGCAAATGTTATGAAACAATTAAAATACAATTCTGACATGATTGCTCGCTTGAGTGACTTGTTATTTAGAATCTCAAATGGTGTTAGAGGTGTGGGAAAGCATGCTTCTATGGTACAAACCCAGTTAGAAAGGGTTGCTAAATCTCAAAGAGAATTGCTTGATGAAATGAATAACAACATACATGACTTTGCTGTTAGAGTTGCAACTAGAGGAGGTAAAATGACTCAGGAACCACTTTATCCTGAGGGCACCCAAAATGAATTGAACAGGATTCACAAAGGAACAACACACTGCACCTGGTCCTTCTAAAAAGAAAAAGAAAAATGATAGGACTTTGCATGCCTCTAGTGAACCTGAAGTAGAGAAACCTCCTGATAATGATAATGATGTTTCTATTTCTGATGCTGAAACTCAATCTGGTAATGAACACTCACCTTCTGATAATGAAAAAGATAATGATGAGGTTCATGAAGAAACTCAAACAAATAATAAAGAACCAGACAATGATGTTGAGATAGAACCAGCTGTTGATCTTGATAACCCACAACCCAAGAATGCAAGATATGATAAAAGAGACTTTGTTGCTAGAAAACACGGTAAGGAAAGAGAACCGTGGGTTCAAAAACCTATGACTTTTCCACGTAAGACAACTAAAAAGAAAGATGATGAAGAATTTGAATGCTTTGCTGAAATGCTGAGGCCAGTCTTTTTGCGTACTCGCTTGACCGATATCTTGAAAATGCCTCCTTATGCAAAGTACATGAAAGACATCATCACTAATAAGAGAAAAATACCGGAAGCTGAAATCTCCACCATGCTTGCTAATTACACTTTTAAGGATGGAGTACCTAAAAAACTTGGAGATCCGGGAATACCAACTATACCTTGCTCCATCAAAAAGAATTATGTGAAAACTGCTTTATGTGATTTGGGAGCTGGTGTTAGTGTTATGCCTTTCTCTTTATATAAAAGACTTGATTTGAATAAACTCACACCTACTGAAATATCTTTGCAAATGGCTGACAAATCAACTGCCATGCCTATCGGTATTTGTGAGGATGTGCCCGTTGTTGTTGCTAATGTTACTATTTTGACTGACTTTGTTATACTTGAGATGCCCGAGGACGACAACATGTCGATTATCCTTGGTAGACCCTTCTTGAATACTGCAGGGGCTGTTATTGATTGCAATAAAAGCAAGGTCACTTTCATATCAATGGTAATGAGCATACGGTGCACTTTCCGAAGAAACAATTCCAAGTGAATGGTATTAATGTTATTGAAAAATCTCCGACAATCACTATTGGAAGTTTTCAACTACCTCTACCTACTACCAAAAAGAAATATGAAATGCTTATTGTTGGGGACATTCATATCCCCGTTGAGGTAACTTAGTGATTTACGAAAGTTCTTCGGTTTCATGCTAATCGAAAGTGGTTGTTAATAAGACTTGATCAACCTTATTAATGGATCATTTTTGAGAGGTATGAAGTTGATGAATTTAGTGAGCACTACCTTCTGTCCCTACCTTTTATTTTTTGTTCCTATTAGTTAAATAAAATAAAATGCCATGTTTTGTCTGTTTTCTGATTTTTCCCGTGCAATAAAAAAATGACCCAAAAATAAAAGTTCTCAGAATGCCCTGAAAATTTAAGAAGATTTTTTTCTGATTATTTAAGAATTTCTGGTGCAAATAATATCAGAGGGAGGTGCACCAGGTGGGCACAACCCACCTGGGCACGCCAGGACCCCCAGGCGCGCCCTGGTGGGTTGTGGTCCCCACGTGGGCCCCCTCACTTATCTCTTCATCCCACATCTTCACTTACCTCCAGAAAAAAAATCTCCATTGCTCTCTCTCTCGTGTTCTTGCTCCCGAAACCGCGGATTTCGATCTCTTTGCTCGAAGCTCCGTTTCCAAAACTGTTTCGGGGAATTGTTGCTTGGTATGTGACTCCTCCATTTGTCCAATTAGTTTTTGTTTTAGTGTTTTATATTTTGAATAATTAGCTACTCTTGGTGCTGCTGTAGATGAGCTTGCATGTTGAATTCTTAGGGTTCTAAGTAGTTTGAATGCTTGCTATGGCCTCTATGCTTCCCTATGAGTAGTTGCTACCAATTTTTTAGAGTTTTGTTGAGAAAAATTTGTGGACTAAAAATTTCAGAATTTTTGTTCATAGGAAAAACATGAGTATCTTTAGGAAGTTTGCTTCCAAGAAGAACTCCAAGGGAGTGATTGGGGAGTCATCTGATAGTGACCTCCATACACGGAGATTGGCGAAGCTACGGCCGTGCGAATGGCCGCATACCCCGTTCATGGAAGAGGCTGGAATCCTTCAAGAGTTTGCACAATATGCTGCTAATGCCGGCCTCACCGACTTCATCATAGCTGAATGCGAACAGTATCACCTCCTCACAAATTCCTTTGTGCAAAGTTTTAGTTTCCTTCCTAGGAATAACCCCCCTGAAGTGCAGTTTAATTTATATGCTGAACCCCATCAGATACTGTAACATCCCCAGGTTACCTCACCCTAGTTAAGCTACTTAACTTGCCATGTCATCATGATCAATCTAAATAAATTGCAACTAGGAAATAATCCAACTCAATTCAAATTTAAAATGCAAGTCAAATAAATATTCCCTCAAACAACAAAACTAAAATGTACCTAATGTTGCAAATATTTCAGATGCAACCATAAAATTGTAATCCTCATTAATAAAATTAGTTGAGTAACTCTAACAACCTCGAACAGTAACAAACAGCCCTCTTAAATGCCATAATCATTTTTGAGAAATTCAAATCAGTACTAAAAATCCTCAAACTCTTTGTGGCACTGTCTAAATACACCAGAGAAATAATGGGACACTTCCCATATTTTTCCTAGGTGAATAGGATGCCCAAATAACCTCTTTTCTCTCTCTGTTTAATAGATAAAAGAAAAACAAAACGGAAATAAACGAAGATAGGACAGAGGCTTACCTGGCACTGGGCTGAAGCCACAGAGCGGCCCAGGCAGCCCAGCAGGCCTTCCCCCACCTGCTTCGCCTCGCTGTCGTCGTCTCCATGGACGACGGCGCTCCGTCAGTCGTCGCGCGACACCGCGACGAGGGCAGGCAGCGAGAGGGGATAAGATCACCACGTCTATTCCCCTGCCTCCTCCCCACTCACTCTTCCCTCTCCCTCGTTTCTCCCCCAAGCTCCCTTCCTCTCCACCGAAAGAGACCGACGCGGTCGCCGCCGTACCTCACCCGTCCTCGCTGCCACTGAGCCCCTCCGGTCCCGCCAACCTGTCCGGAAGCTCCGCCGTCCTCTTCCTCTTCCACGGGTGCTGCCAGACGGAGCCGGAGCGACCTGCCTCGCGTGGATCGAGCCGATCCCCTTCCTCTCGGTCACCGACGCACTCCGGCGACCCCGAGCTCCTCGGCGCTCCTAAGCCTCCACGGGCCTCCTTGCGCCGCGCGGTGAGCCACCAGCTCCCTCTGTTCCCTCTCCAAGCCGTGTTTTCCTTCCCTAGCAAGTTGTACTCGCCGTCGCACCCCGGCCGCCGCAAGTCTTCGCCGTCCGGCCACTTTCGGTCGTCTTCGAGGCCGCGCTCTAGCTCTATTCGACACGGCGCTTCACTCTCGTTCGAACGCGACCGAAAGCCCACGTTATTTCGGACCGTAGCCACACGCCCGACCTCGCCCGAAGCTCATCGCCGCCGTGGCTCGATGCCGGCGCCCTTGCCGGCCACCCCAGCCGTTGCGACCGCCACGGCTGGATGTGCGAAGCATTGCCCGTTCGGATGCACCCAACTGCGCACGATTTGAGCCATCGTGGGCGAATTCCGAGCAACTCCGGCGAGAGCGCCGTCGCGGGAGGCTCGCCGGAGCTCCTCCGGCGGCTCCGCTGACTTGGCGCTCACGTGGCACCACCAGGGCCACTGACCAGCGGGCCCGGTGGGTCCCGCTGGCTCGGTTGACCAAGTCAACCCACTGACTGGGTTTGACCAGTCACTGCCATGTGGGGTCCACCCCACTGTTTAACTAATTAAACAGAATTAAATTAGTTCAGTTAATTAACTAAATTAAGTACCCACTGACAGTGGGCCCCTGATAGTTAAATAGGTAGTTAGATTAGATTCTAAACCCTGTTAACCCCACTGTCTATGACAGGTGGGTCCCACTGGTCAGTTTGACCAGTCAACGGGCCGTTGACTGCTGATGTCAGTGTGATGTCATGCTTACATCATAATTCATTTTCAATAATTCCGTTAATAAAAATAACTCCGGAAAATCATTTAAACTTCGAAAATTAATAACTTTTAAACCGTAGCTCAGATCGAAAAAGTTAAAACACGAAAGTTGCTCAGAACGACGAGACGAGTCTGATTGTGCCATCTGTTTCCTTGTCGGAACCCCCTACGTAGGAGAACTCGTAACTCCGAGCTCGATTCCGGTAGATGAATAGTGCGCACACACCGGTTAATAAATCCCCGGTTATTCCTAAAAGTAACTAAAATGACTTAGATGCATATTTAGGCAACCCTGCACTGCATCATAGCATCGCACGCACTGTGTTGCATCTGATTGCTTTATATTTACTTGTTTCCTCCCCCTCTTCTCTTTCGGTAGACCCAGACGTTGCCGTAGCTCCTGAGGCACACGCCGCTCCGGAGTACGACTACGTCCCCGACGACCCTGCCCTTGCCGTCGAGCAGACAGGCAAGCACCCCCATTTTGAGCATTTCGATATCGCCCACTCTCTTCTCTCTTATGCTTGCATTAGAAGTTACTGCTGCTACTGTTGTCCTACATCTGCTGCATAGCCTGTTTTATTGTAGCCTACTTTTGATACCTGCCTGTTCTCCTAAACTGTTTAGTATAGGATGGGTAGAGCCTTATCAGAGACCCACTTGTCCCTACTGCCCCGCTGGACTCTCAGAAGACCCGAGCAACAGGATCGAAGATCAGACCCGGGCACCGCACGTCACTTCCCCCTATGTTGCTCAACACTGCTGGGTTACTATCGAGTGCCGAGGGTGATACCTCGTCAGCACTTCTGATGATAACCTTGTAGGTTAGTTAATCGGTCGTGGTAAGCGAGGGTGATTCCTCCTACACCACCCCCGATACCGAAGCCGTCGCGCAACCTCTCAAGTGTGGACCTCGAGGGTGATTCCTCCTTCGTTCACCTTGATGATAACATCGAGCGGGAATTCCATCGAGGGTGATTCCTCAGGTTTCCCTTCGGTGTCAAACACACAGCTACCTTGAATATTATGACTTGACTTTGAACCATGATACTAAAGACGGGTCGGCCCTGAGGGGTACCCGCGCGAGCATGTTGCGAAGTGATGTGGAGTCGGGTTGACCTGAGAGGTGCCCGCGAGATATCTACGAGGCGTAGCCAGACATTCTTAGCCCTTGCCGCAAGTCCTCGAGATGGGGCGACGGGGTCACATCGATCGTGAGTCTCTGCTCATTTCCGCGCGGTCCTAAACCACTAAACGGTTTGGATATTTGATCCGAGGGGCCTCTGGCCTGATAGCACTAACCATCACGTGGGCATAGTACGGGCGTTCTGCGTCGTATACTTCAGCCGGAGCTTAATGGACGTCAGCAACTGATGCAACACACACTGGGTTGGAGTGGGAACGTAACCGCGCTTGTATAAGGGGTTGCTAGGTCTGCTCACCGGCGGTGCACGTAACGTGCAGGAGTTCCCGGGGCGAAGGCCCAAGACCCCTGGGGGCATAGGTTAGACTGGCGTGCTGACCTCTCTGTTAAGTATTTGGTCGGGTTGTGGCGTGTTGCTTAGCCGAGGCCGGGCATGACCCAGAAAAGTGTGTCCGGCCGGAGTTAAGCGAGCGTGGTGGGTAAGTTGGTGCACCCCTGGAGGGAAGAAACTTCTATCGATAGCCTGTCCTACGATAACGGACACTCGGAGTTGTATCCCGATCGGTACAACTAGAACATGATTTGAGATGATAACTGGATAGTACGGCTCTGGGATTGCTTTCTCGCAAGGAGTCGAGGAAGAATCTCTGGCCGAGGTTGATGACATTACTACTATACTTTACATTATGTTATTCTGCTCTCTTCTAATACTGCGAGACTGTTGAAGATGCTAGTCTTCGATAGGACTAGGCTTTCCCCCTCTATTCTGGCATTTCTGCAGCCCAGTCCACATATACAGCCTCCTTTTTGATAATGTTGCATATGTAGTGTAGATCCTTGCTTGCTGAGTACTTCGGATGAGTACTCACGTTTGCTTTATTTTCTTTTTCCCCCATATATCCATTTGATGCCACCAGTCGACGGAGCCCCTGAGCCAGACGCCCCCGTCGACGACCACTACTACTACCAGCCCGGAGAGTACTACTATTACGAGGAGCCGTTTGACGACCAGGAGTAGGATCGGAGGGTCCAGGGCAAGAGGCCCACGCCTTTTCGATCGTAGTATTTTATTTTGCCCCGCCTCTGTGAAGGCTTATCTCTCTTTCTGTAATATATCTGTATCCAGATATCTGATGCTTCCGCTGACACTTGTATGTCATCGAGCTATGTATTCGAGCCCTCGAGGCCCTGGCTTGTAATATAAAGCTTGTATGAATTTATTTATGTTTTAGAGTTGTGTTGTGATATCTTCAAGTGAGTCCTTAGGCTTGATCGTGTGCATTTGCGTGTATGGTTAGTGCACGATTAAGCCGGGGTCGTCAGAGATACCACTTACTGAATTTTGTGAAATATGCTTGCTTCCTTCTGATGGTAGTCTGGCAGAGCCTAGGCCTGCAGAGTTTGAAAGCTTCTATCGTACTCTGACAGTGGGTGATGAGAGAGGGGTGTCGAGTATCATTGCCGCTGGCTTGCATTTTCCTGTTGTTCATTATTTTGCTCTTTTTATTACAAAATGCTTGCTTTCTAGAGAGAAGGTAGGTGCACTCAGTTCCAGACCTTGCTGTTTTGCGTCGTGCGCTAGAGGACAACAACACTTATAGCTTGGGAGCTATTGTGGCACGTCGCCTCCACATTAATAAGTCCAAGGGTAAAATTCATGGAGGCATTTACGCCACTCGTTTGGCGGCTCGCTTTAATGTTCAGATTCGCCTGCATGATTATCCTTTGCCCAAGGTTTACCTAGATCGCGCGGCTATGAATCACCACCAGTTTACTGCTATCGATTATCCTAACATTCCTATTCCTTATAACCTGGTTTTTAGTGAGAGAACTCGTGATATTATTCCACTGCCTGCACCTGCTTTGTTTGATCCTATTGCCAGGGCGGATACAGGATTATGCCTACGAATATTATCGCCTACCGGAACAACCAGGCTGCAGCAGAGGAGGAGCCTCAGCAGTGGGATCCGTGGGTGCCTGCTCCTCAGCACCCCAACTATCATCCAGGCTATTGACTGATTACCAAGTTAGGCCAAAAGCCTAAGCTTGGGGGAGTATGTGTTTCTCACCGACTTTACATTCATGTTCACACATTTCAATTGTCGGTGTTCACACTTTTTCATTGTATTATCCATGCTTCAATTTATTTTCTCGCTTTCTTCTTGTGTGTTTGAAAAACTTTGAGAAAATCCAAAAATATTTCCAGCTTCTTTTTGCTTTTTCTTTCTAGAGTAGTTAGCTATAGCACTAAAAAGAAAACCCAAAATGATTTCCTTGTTCTTCTTTTGCTTGTTGGGAGCTTTCCCGTGTAAATATTTTTTCTCGTTTTTGCTTTTCCCTTTTTATTTGCTTCTTTCAAATAAAACCAAAAAAACTCCAAAAATATTTCAGTGTGTTTCTCTGAATTTCTTTTCTTTCTTTCAAGTCGTACCAAGGAGAAGACCACGATGAAAATGTTGATTGGCTCTCATATGCATAATTGTTGATTTAACAAAGAGCCCATTTTAACTTGTCTCCTCCTGTTGAATAAATGTTTGCAGATTCCAGCTTAGTCCATGGCACTCTTGCACTATTATTATTTTCATATCGTTCGGTCGTGCAAGTGAAAGGCAATAATGACGATATTCGATGAACTGGCCGTGGCAGAGAGAAACCGGTATGAACTCGACTTGTTCTATTTTTGTAAATATGTTTAACCTAGTATCCATGATTCAGCCCATTATGATTAAACATGTTTGCAATGACAATTAGAGATTATAGTTTCTCATGCCATGCATAAGTAGCTAGGAGTGGATAATGATTTATCTTAGATATCAACATTGCGTTAAGATGATTGTGGTGTAGTATGATGATATGGTATCCTCCTATGAACGTTCGAGTGGCTTGACTTGGCACATGTTCATGCATGTAGTTGAATCAAAACCAACATAGCCTCTATGATATTTATGTTCATGGTGTTCATATCCTACTCATGCTAGTGTCCAATGTTACTTATGCATAATGCATGTTCATGACCGTTGTTGCTCTCTAGCTGGCCGCTTCTCAACCTATTTGCTAGCCTTCACCTGTACTAAGTGGGAATTCTGCTTGTACATCCAAAACCTGAAACCCAAGTTATTCTAGATGAGTCCATCATACCTACCTATATGCGGTATTACCCTGCCGTCCTAAGTAAATTTGCATGTGCCACCTCTAAAAACTTCAAATAAATATCCTTTTTGTGTGCCTGGATCATTCATGGAACGACAGGAGGTAGTCAGTATCTTCCATGCTAAGCGAGTTATTCTCAAGTCGAGTGTTTATTCACTCGCCATCGCACGAGAAAAGGGCGGTAATAGGGATTCCCAGTCCCGAACTCAAAAATGCAAATAATTAAACAAAACTCCCCCGGGACTGTTGTTGGTATGGACGGCACCCGTTGTTTCGGACAAGCCGTGGAGTGTGATTGATGGTGGAGGGGGAGTAAACCTTTACTTTTATCGCTTGGGAACCGCCACTAGCGCGCTTAGCATGGAAGATGTTGATAGCTGATGGTCGTGAAGTAAATGAGAAGGGTGCATGTCTCAAAATATCATTTACCTCAGTTTTAAAAACTTGAGCTCTGGCACCTCTGCAAATCACTGCTTCCCTCTGCGAAGGGACTATCTATTTACTTTCATGTTGTGTCATCACCTTCTTAAATAAGCGCCAGAACCTGAGAGCACTGATGTCATGCTTATGCATTGTGTGTAGCTAATGTTGGGTGCATCATGACTGGATCTTTTCTACCATGAATTACAATGTTTAGTCGCTGCTTGAACTTTGGAGGTGCTCTGCATTTATGTTTTGCGGTCTCAGAAAGGGCTAGTGAGATACCACTATTGTCATATTACATCATGGTTGTTTTGATAACGTGTTGCCATTTGAGATATCTTATTATTGCTCGCTAGCTGATTATGTCATTGATATGAGTTAATATAATTTTTAAGAGTTATTGTCGACATGGTTAGTTATAATTTTGGCTGAAAACCTGGGTGCTGTTTAAGCTTATTTATGCAAACAAGAGCAAAAGAGTTCGTAAAAGTTTTTCTTTTTCACTTTCAGTTTATCAACTGAATTTCTTGAGGACAAGCAAAGGTTTAAGCTTGGGGGAGTTGATACGTCTCTAACGTATCTACTTTTCCTAACGCTTTTCCTCTTGTTTTGGACTCTAATTTGCATGATTTGAATGAAACTAACCCCGGACTGACGCTGTTTTCAGCAGAACTACCATGGTGTTGTTTTTGTGCAGAAATAAAAGTTCTCGGAATGGAACGAAACTTTGCGAGGAATTTTTATACAAAATAAGAGAATTTCTGGAGCCATGAGCCACTTGAGGGGGGCACCTGGGTGGGCACAACCCACCAGGGCACGCCTGCCCCCCCCCCCCAGGCGTGCCCAGGTGGGTTGTCCCCACCTGGTGGCTCCGCAGACCCTGAAACCGACGCTATAAAATCCTATTTTTCCAGAAAAAATCAAGGAGAAAGAATTATCGCGTTTCACGAGACGGAGCCGCCGCCGTCTCCTGTTCTTCGTCGGGAGGCCAGATCTGGAGTCCGTTTGGGGCTCCGGAGAGGGGGATCTTCGTTCTTCGTCATCACCAACCCTTCTCCATCGCCAATTCCATGATGCTCCCCACCGGGAGTGAGTAATTCCTTCGTAGGCTCGCTGGTCGGTGAGGAGTTGGATGAGATTCATCATGTAATCGAGTTAGTTTTGTTAGGGCTTGATCCCTAGTATCCATTATGTTCTGAGATTGATGTTGCTATGACTTTGCCATGCTTAATGCTTGTCACTTTGGGCCCGGGTGCCATGATTTCATATCTGAACTGTTTATGTTATCACCATTATATCTATGTTCTAGATCCGATCTTGCAAGTTATAGTCACCTACTACGTGTTATGATCCGGCAACCCCGGAGTGACAATAGTCAGGACCACTCCCGGTGATGACCGTAGTTTGAGGAGTTCATGTATTCACCGTGTGTTAATGCTTTGTTCCGGTTCTCTATTAAAAGGAGGCCTTAATATCCCTTAGTTTCCAATATGGACCCCGCTGCCACGGGAGGGTAGGACAAAAGATATCATGCAAGTTCTTTCCATAAGCACGTATGACTATTTACGGAATACATGCCTACATTATATTTATGAACTGGAGGTAGTGCCGTATCGCCCTAGGTTATAACTGTCTCATGATGAATATCATCCAACAAATTACCGATCCAATGCCTACGAATTTATCTTATATTGTTCTTGCTAAGTTACTACTGCTACCGTTACTGTTGCACTTGCTACATTATCACTGCTATCACTGTTACCGTTACTATTGCTGCTGCTACTATTATCAAAACTATCATACTACTTTGCTACTGATCACTTTGCTGCAGATAATTAATCTCCAGGTGTGGTTGAATTGACAACTTAGCTGCTAATACTTACAAATATTCTTTGGCTCCCCTTGTGTCGAATCTATAAATTTGGGTTGAATACTCTACCCTCAAAAACTGTTGCGATCCCCTATACTTGTGGGTTATCACCCGCCGCTTCCACCAATGCTTCCATCTTCGCCGCTGCTCCCTCAACACCACATGATAGGCCATATCCAGTAGGCGTGGTGTGAGGACTGGGCGGGCAGACTGTCTCGGTTACATTGCTGCATGCTCCCCCTCTCGACGCATCCTTAGAGGAGGGAGATGCACCGGGTGGTTAGGGACAAGTTACCAGATCCCTCACAGTGGGGATAGCCAGGATCGACGTCATTCACATGTTCATGTTCGAGGAGCCAGCACGGTTCACCTATAAGGACGAATGCATGGAGATCGATCTCCTCTTCTGGGTTATTTAGTAGGAAGAATATACAGATTCGGTGTAGGCGGTGATGTAGGGTGCTTTCAAAACTAGAAGCCCATGATGCCACCATCTCTGGGAGCTCTTAGCTGACCTCCGCTTGTGGCACTTATGTCGGGGGAGTGGCTCCCTCACCAGCAGTAAGGTCTTGTCTGCCTGATGGGCATGTATCGTGGGAAACTCATCTACCTCGAGTGTGCCGCAGTGGGGCTGGACCGCGCTACCGTGATCTCGAGCCACCTCCATGGCTGAGTGATAGAGGTGTGGTTTCATCCCAATCTATTAATTCTAGTTTGTTCCATTTGAATTCTGCGATTTGACCTCAAATTCCTTCGATTCTATCTGGGTTGGGCCTTGTAGTTTCGATTAATCCTTGTGGTGCTTCTAATTGTCCACTGATCCCTCCTCCTTCATCTTTGTCTTCTCCAGTGAGCGCGGCGGGGAGGGCACACATTTCTAAGATGGATTTGAAATCCCCGTTTTGCCCCTCTGTACGTACTACGGTTTCTTTGCCACATATTCATGGACATGTGGTCCATGTTGGAAATATTCCCTTGAGGCAATAATATTGTATTATTATATTTCTATGTTCATAATTAAGAGTTTATATTCTATTCTATAACTACTATGATCCTGGAATATGTGATTCAGTGAAAAACTCCCATGCACGTGTGGGATGATAAACGGTTAAATAAGATTCCTAGTCTCGCCTCTAAGACTAGCTCAAGTGTTGTTGGTGATCATGTTTTCTAGATCTTAGGATGTCTTTAAGTGTAACGATAGTCCTAAAACAACATTGAGAATATGACGATAGAAGAACGATCATATTGAATCGACCAAACTTGTTTGTTATACTTTGAAGTAATATCGTCAGAATTCAATTCTAATAAAATGTAGTGTTAACGTGGGATTTTGTTCCTTAGACCATGAGAGCATCATAGTCACTTCTAACTGTACGATGAACTTTGGGGTTGCTCAAACATTATTTGTAACATGGTGATCATAATGACAACTTACAGGTTCATCAGAAAGTTTGACAAGGGACTAGATAGCTCGAGAGTGGAATTTTCTCCTACGACGATGAAGAGATATTCTTAGAGCCCTCGATGTGACGGCATCCATCATCGTCTGGCCAGACACAGGTGACTATGTTACGGGGATGCCGGAACATGACAACAAGAAAGAAGAACAAAACTGGTTACGAGGAGATAGGTACATTGAGGATGTGTATGACTCAAGAGGATACCGATACATCTCACCTTGGGCTTTGTAACGTATCACGAAGCAAAGGGAATATCACATGATAACCAAAGGTTCACTCGAATGTCATTTGTGTACTCAGATGATCGATATGGACATCCACGGTTCCAGTATCAGTCATTAAACTCAAGGGGTTTTGTTGTTGTCTATGTTTTACCGAACCTACAGGCTCACAAGCTTAAGGTAATCACAATCTACTGAGTGTTTGTAGGACAGGAATAATGAGAATATATTTGTGAAATAGTTTCATTAATATTCAGAATAGTTTCGAGAGGAAACGGAAGCGTTTTGGGCTCACCAGAAGGGTTTCAGGGTTTATCGGGCAATACTGGGTATTACTGATAAATAATATATAGGTGGAAAATGTTTCAAAGATGTTAAATTAATAATAAAAGGCTCTAATATAGTTAAGAGGCTTTTATATTTACTTTAATATCAACGGGTCTTAAAAGGCCAAGTGGTAGAAGGTGAATTGGGCCACAAGGGCCCAATAGGGGAGCCCCCCCTACCCTTCTTGGGAGGCCGAATTGGACAAAGGAAGGACTCCTCCTCCTCCTCCCTAGAGCCGGCGCAAGGAGGGAGGAGTCCTCCCCCTTGTGTGGCGCCCCCTCTCCCCTCTCCAACCTATATATACTAGAGGGTTTTGACACTTTTGAACACGAGGATTTTGAAGCCTCCTCTAGTTCTCTAGTTCTAGTTCTGGGTGATCCTACTTGACCTAATTAGAGCTAGACCTAGATCCTCTAATCCTCATAATTAGAAGCCCAGTGTAGTTCTAATCTCCTCCCTCTAATTCTCCGGCGATGACTAACTCAGGATGGCGAAGTGCTGTCAGATTGTGAAGATTGTACGCTTGCTATCCGTGGAGAGGACGTGCTTTCGGTCTTATGTTCTAGGGATCATTCATTGACTGTTCGAGGGACTTCAAGTATGATCTGGACTGACTCTTACTCTTCTGATGGAACTCGGAGTTGGTAATGATCCAATCCAAACTGATATTGCATCTTCATAGTGTTCCTGGTTGATCGTACGTCATTTTTTTGTTTTCTACTATGTTCCCCAACAGTCCAAAGGAAGATGATTCTCATCAGGTGCATTCTTGGATGACCTAGAGGTGGTGGAGGATATAATTGGCCAATTGTGGGTTCTCTCCTCCCCCTTCTACCGCCACCTTCCCCCTCCTTCACAAAAACCTCCACCTCACACTAGGGCTAGCAAGCTTGCCTGGATTCACAAGGATCTTTTCATATCGAAGCCATTCTCGGTGGCTGTTTGCTTCCTTACCAGTCATTGTTCTCCTTTTGATATTATCCCTACTCAATTTTGCATCACTCATGAAGGATTAGGCCCGGGATCTCTATCATTTGCAGAAGTGGTCAAGAAGAAGATGGTTGATAAGTGTGCACATACTGCTGCAGCTAGCAAAAATTAGAAGAATCCTCTGAGCATAAATCCACTAGGCGCCCAGAAGCAAGCCCCGCCTCTGGTTGGGATCCAGTTCAAGAAGGTCCATAGAAATCTTCTGAATCCGCGCCCACTACTCAGGTGAACAATGCTCTTGGTGCTCCTACACCAGAAATTGAACAAGTATTAGATCCTAGGTACAGTGATATGATTTGCTTCAATTGTGGTGATACGGGACATTATGTTGGGAATAGTTTGAAGATAAAATATAGCTTTATTTCTCAGCAAGGACACAATGTGAATAATTGTGTAGCTTGGCACAAAATCCATCATATATCTATATTCTTTGGTAGTCCTGCCATGGGCTTAGGGTTATACCATGTTGATGTGCCAGTTGCTAATCAAACTACTTAGTTGTATTTTCAGAATGCCGGTGTAGTTAATATCATCGAAGGAGAGGTGTCTCGGCAAGATTTGTTGGACATCTATTTACTGTTTCAGCAAGCAGTGTCAGTGGTTGTGGCAAGTTAGAGAACAGTCTAGCAAAACTTTCCTGAACCAGTTTCCCCCATGGAAGAAGGCCGATGATCTGTTTGATTTTCCTGCATTTGATTTACTAGTTGATCGGGTTACTATCAAGGTGGCCGAATGGAATCGTGTCATTGACGCTTTCGGTGAACTCATTGAAGCTTAGATTGTTGTGTATGGCAATCCACCAACACTTGGAATGTGTTTTCTCAAGTGAAAAAGAAAGTGGCATTCCATAAATGTTGATTGAAATGGCATGTTTAAAAGCTTGTTTCCTAAAGTTAGAACCAAAGTGGCCTCGAAAGATCCTACTAAAATTCTTTTTGAGAGATTGATTGAGATGAAGAAGAAGCTTTTCCTGTTTGGATTTATTGTGGAAGGTTTTGAAAAGGTGGGTACATTTGACCCTTATAAGGATGAAAATGATGATCCATGCAATGATGATAAGAAGACTGATGAGCTGAATGATCCCGTGGATGATATTCATATGGAATGGTTTAAAGATGGGGATCATTTCATTGATGATCTAGACAAAGCCAATTTGACTATGGGGCAGGGTCCTCCTAGGGGATCCTCCTCAAAGAAAGTCAATGCTAGACCTGAACTTCCACATGCCGCTTTGTCCAACTATAGTCATGAAGTTTTCATGGTGGAATTTAAGAAACAAGTGTTGTGTGATCCAAATATGTTAGTTGCTCAATCTGAGGAGGTGGTGCCCAATCCGGGAAAAGTGTGAATTCTGAATCTGAGTTCGGGAGGGGTCCAACTAAAAAAACATTGATTAATGTGCTAATTTTCTTAATTTAGTGGATGTGGTTGAGTCTGATGATGAAAATGTTGATATTGTGGGGTAAGACATGGATACCTTACCTCATGAAGCCGTGGAAATGATGAATTTTGAATATTGCAGAAGATCCCTGATGGTGTCTCTAGAGGATGTGTTTGATAAGAAGCTTAAAACTACGACCGCAGCCTCTCACAAGAAATGGATCCCCCTGTCTTGATTCAGAACCCTAATACGAGAAATCATGACAATGTAAAGATTTTGGCCGAGGATACTGCTTACCAAAGGAAGAAACATCTTGAGGTTCCATATACTTTTCAAGGTAATTCCTCTACTATTCTTAGTAATGATAGTCTTAAGCTGAGCAAGTCGATCTATGTTAGTACACAATGTACATTTTAAGAGCACATGTGAAATACTTTTCCGTTACACGATAAGACATGTTTTTGAATACATGACTTACATTTTTTTAAATACATGTTTTGTATGTTTTGAATACACGTAATATATTCCAAATACACATTGTACATTTTTTTAATGGAAATAAACATTTATTAAACTAGACGGACATTTTTTACATTGTACTAACATTTTGAAAATTTTGTAGACATTTTTTGGAAACATATGCTTATTTTTTATAATGTAACGGACATTTTTTTTAATGGAAATAAACATTTTTTGAACCTATGTGAACATTTTTTTACACTATATATAACATTTTTTTAAATGTCATGAACATTTTTCTGAAACAAGGGAATATTTCCATAAAATGTCACTTACATTTTTTAGTGGGACGAAACATTTTTTTACATTAATTCTATACACATTGAAAAAAAATCTCAAACATTTTTTTGGAACACTGAAACATTTTGTCATTGTCACAAACAATTTTTTTGGAAAGTTATCAACATTTTTCAAATCTGGGCTAAACATTTGTTTTATAATATGTTAACATTTTTTCAAATTCTTAGTTTTAAATTTCTTAAGTAAATTTATGTTTTTGAAATATATGCATTTAAAATAAAAATAAAAGAGAAGAAAAATAAATAAACTCGAGGGACCTCATCATAGCGTAAGCGTGTTAACCATCATCCGTATTAGGCTGGCCAACGACGTGCTCTCATTCACGCGATGCGACTCGTTGCAAGCGAGACATGGCCGCGCCTGAAGAGGTCGAACAAGCATTTGTTCGTTATTTTTGTATTTATTTTTTCCTTGCTTTCCTTCTCGCACTTTTTTATTTTATTTTTCCTTTTTTACTCTTTTTCACGACACGATTGCATCCGGGGAGTGGGTTGTTGGTCCAGCTAAATGTCCTTCGTACTCCTGCAATTGAAAGTGTTATAACCCGATGATGATTGCATGAGCCACAATGCAACCATAGCTGGGGAAGGAGTATGTTGTCGGGCTAGTTACATACCATCAGTATACACATAATTAAAAGTGTTTGTAACCTGGTTGTAACTTGTAGGAACCACAATGCGACTGCAATTGAGGACGGGAGTGAGGGGTAGTCGGGCGAGTCATGTGCCCATCACTAGATATGCAATTACACTGGCACAACGCGACCGCAACGGGGGGCGAAAGGGGGGTTGTTGAGCCAGTTGCATGTCCACCACTAGGCATGCAACTACAAACATTGTAAGACTAGTACAACTACAAGGGCATAAAGAGATTGTAACTAAGGGGCGGAAGGGGGTTGTCAGGCCAGCCGCATGTCGTTTTTTTGCATGTCTACCTCTAGACACGCAACCGCGAGCACTATAATCTAACTACAACTAGCACATTGCCATAATGCGACTACATTAGGAGATGAGATGGGGTTGTCGAGCCATGTGCATGTCCACCACTAGACATCCAACTACAAGCATTGTAACCCGACTACAACTAAAAGGGGAAAGCGCCGCCTTTGCCGAGATCTGCACTCGGCATAGGCTAACATCACCGAGAGAAGAACTCGGCAAAAAGTAACACCACATCACTCTCGTTACCTATTGTCCTAAGTCACTGCAATTGACAAATAAAACAACACATATATAGTTTCACATATAATTTCACAGCACAAGACATATCACATATATATAGTTTGACATGTGTATACCTCAAAGTCACATCACATACGAACTAAACTCATGAGTTCACAAAGTTGACAACAAGTTCATAAAGTTCACAACATAGTTCATCAGAACGCACAAAAAAAGATACACATATTGGAGGAGGATAAAGGTCGACACATCACGACGATCCTGGAGGAGGAGGAGGAGGAGAAGGAGGAGGATGGCCTCCACACATCATTACCGCCCACATTTCCTGTAACCCCTACAGAGGACGAGGGTCGACATATCAGCATTGCTCCAAGTTGGTTAATCGGTTAATCGCAATTTATTTGCTTTTTTCTGCAAAGATGGCGAGGTGCTACCTTTTCAGCTCAAGTATTCTAGTACCCTAGCTGCAACTACCTGCAAGTTTTGCATGTTTTGGGGTGATGAGGCGCTTTGTCTGAATCAAGGGTCTCGGGATTTTTGCATTACTCAAAGTCACTTTCCGTTGACTTGTTAAGATCAGTATACACCATTGTATTATTGTTTGAATCAACACCCTCTGAAGAACGATCAGATTGACCACCAACATTTGTCTTTAGGCTCCTGTTATTTTGGTCTACTACTCCAGCACCACCTGGAACCGAACCCTTAAGATGACTTTCTTTCGGAGAGCTTGTACTTGCCCTGAATTCCCATGGCCTAAACTCACTTGAGCTGTTGAATGCAGTTATCTTAAACATGTAGCATGTAGCTGGCTTGAGTTTAGTGACAACAAATGTTTATGACATTGCATGTACGATTCCAGTTGGATTTGGCGAGTAAAATCCTGCACCATCCACCTGGTGCCATAGTTCAAAGCCAGTTACCCCTTAGGAGAACAAAGGACATCGAGCCAAATCAAAAACTATAGTGGTAGATGTAGGCGTTATAGGTTCAAGCTTTATGGAGCTCCATGGCATTATATTGGATCCTGAAAATGCAAACATGCACAAAGTTAATATCAACATTTCCATATGCTAGATCAAATGTGAAGGACCACAAAACTTACGTTCAAATTGTGAGTTAGTAGGAGATTCAACCAAGAACTTAAACTCCATGACATCAAGTGCTTGAGCACAAAGTTTCTGAACTTCAACACCACAAGTAAGCCGACTAACACTTCCACGACCCATATTTCCGTACTCGGCTATAGATCCAACCCCGGCCTCAAGTTTCTGCTTTGCTGTGTCAACAAATTTATGCCAGACCGAGTACTTCTCCATGGAGAAGAGGAACTTCTGACTCAGAAAAATCCGGTAACAGAATGTATCCATCCGCCGAGCCTCTTTAGCTAACACTAGTTGTTTCTTCTAGGATCTGACCAAGGACATTAAACAGTCATATTATAGCTCGACAAGATAATTTATTAGAAGGACAGACTAAGTATGATTCAAACATTCAAACAAGAGGAAGCGGAGCTATGGGCAGTGGAAAATGGATCAGAAATGTTTAGAGTTACTATTGTATGAAAATGCACTGGTAAACTTGATGAATACAAGTATATGATAAAATTACATTGTACTGGGTTGTTTAAGAAGTCACTTCATCAAGCTCTTTTATTATATAACTACTTCAGAAGGTACTACTAAGGTAATGATTTAACAGGATTCTGTAGAAGATATGCCCTAGAGGCAATAATAAATGTTATTGATTATCTCCCTGTTCATAATTAGGTTTATGTTCCATGCTATAACTGCTATGGTTCTCGAGTCTGCAAATAAAACGAGGCTCGGAGGAAGACTCATATGCACGTGTGGAATAATAAACGATAAAATGTATTCCTAGTCAAGCCTCTATGACTGGCTCAAGTATTGCATGATGATCCTGTTTTCCTGATCATGGGCATGACTATGCCAGCAATTTTGAGGGCACAATGTTAGCAGAACATTTGTGTTGAATCGACCCGATTGATGTTATGCTATGAGATTCTTTCGTCACAAGTTAATGGTTAATAACACAGAGATGGTTAATGTTTGCATGATTCCTTAGACCATGAGAGTATCGAGTTTCTTCATGCTTGCTTCATGAACTTTGGGGTTTGTTAAACGTCATCCGTAAATGGGTGGCTATTACGGTGGCTTACGGGTTCATGGAAAAGTGTGTCAAGTAACTTGATAGCTCAAGATTGGGATTTGCTCCTCCGGCGATGGAGAGATATCTCTGGGCCCTCTCGGTGTTACGGTATCCATCATCGTCTGGCCAGACACTTTGTGATTTGATCACGGGGATGCCGGAACATGGTAACGAGAAAAGAGAACAATACCGGTAACGAGGTAACTAGCATAGTGGACAAGTGTTGATCCACGGGAATGCCAACATGTCTCACCTCGGGTATTTGTAACATACCACGAAGCAACAGGAATAGCACACGGCAACTGGAGGTTCACTCGAATATTCATTCGTGTGGGTATAGGGGTCAATATGGGTGTCCACGGCTCCGATGTTGATCATTGATCGGAAGGGGTTCCGTGTCATGTCTATACTTCACCGAACCTATAGGGTCACACGCTTAAGGGTCATCTATCTGCTGAATACTAGATAGGGAGTCTGAGAGAAAATCACCGAAAAAGTTTCGGACACCGAAAAGTTTCGGACAGCGGAAAAGTTCCGCAGAGAGAGGTTACCGGATGAGTTCCGGTGAAACTGAAAAGTTGTTTCAGGGGATACCATTAAGTCAAAATGGTTTCGGCACATGCCTGATAATTCTTGGAGGATACCAAAATCATTCTGGAAACTTCTGGGAATTTTCTGGAAGAAAAACCGGAAATGTTCCGGGGCTGCCGGAACCGCTTCAGATGCTTTTCGCAGATGAAATCACTAAACTGGAATTGTTCCAGAACGCATTGAAAATTATTTTAGTGGGTACTGGAAATATTCTAAGCCCACATAAATATTTTCAGTTCGAACGGACGCTGAAAAATGTCGTCGTGAATAGTGAAAGTGCTTTTTGGGAATTTTATGGAAAGCACCTTTTTGGAAATTCCAAAAGGGCCTTCTAGAAGGGGAAGGAGGGCATGGCACCTCATGGGGGGGGGGGTCCCCCCCCAAGGGTGGCCGGCCAAGGAGGTGGAGCACCATGGTGCTCCACATGGCACTCCCATATGGCATATTCCCTTTTGGAAAGGGATATTCCAAGGGCACTTTGGGGTTTTTGTGTGACAATTTTACCCCTTGGCTAGCCTATATATAGGAGTGATCTTGGCAGCCATTTGCCCATCCTTAGCTCTCACACAAGCCATGCATGATCTGGCATTCTCTCTCCCTCCCAGCGAAATAGTTTCGTAGAGCCGAAAGGCTGTCTGGGTTCCGGTGGGAACTAGTTCTGGACGGCGAAGCCCTGCCGGATAGATGACACCGTATGTGTGCAACTCTGTAGAGAGGTCGTAGTTTCGATCTTAGTGCCCGAGGGGCTGTTTGAGAGTGCCTCCCGAAGGGCTGTCCAAGTGACGGTCCGAGTTCTGTGAGTCCTCCCGAAGGGCTGTCCGAGTGACCGTTCGAGTTTCGAAGGTCCTCCCGAAGGGCTGTCCGCGACATCGTCTGGGGGACTGTTCGACAGCCTCCCGGAGGGCTGTCCGAAGGGAAGACGAGGGTATACATCCTCGCGGTTGGGAGGTTGTAAATCCTAGCTGCGGGGATCTGCACCGCCGATCGTCATCGACTCTACTTCCGCTGCGCTTCGAGTCGGTAACGAAAATGATCAAACCTTGTATGCAGTCTCCATAGTGGTCCTGGGCTGGTGCGTAGGTCAGAAAATTTTTGTTTTCTGCTGCGTTACCCTACAGTGGCATCATGAGCCGTGCTATGCGTAGATGCAGGTTGCGATCTAGAATACATGGAGATGTATGGGTGTTGCACAATATAATTAGGTAGTAGATGAGTTCTATTACTGAAAATTATTTGTGCGGGTAGCAGATGAAATCTGTTACCCGATGTTCTTGTTGCTTCCCTGGAATTTGCATATTTCTGATCTTGATAACAGCATGGTGGAGTTTCAATGTTCTGGCAATCCGCGATCCTGATTGATCAACGAAGTGCTAACAGTTCATTGAATTCCACCATAGTTAAAAGGAAAGATGAAATTTCGCAGACAAAAGGGCAATGCAGATATGATCTGCACGGGGGTCATGCGTATGACGAAGTTTAGTATGGGGCTCGAGATTTTATTATCTCGGTTTTCATACACCCTGGAAAGTTAATCTAGCGACTTGAATTATCATACTTGATGATGGACGTTGGTAGCTTCGGTTTGTTTCGAAACCTTAGAAGCCACGTAAAACAAGTTTTTGCATGAACCGATTAGAGGCGTCTAACTTGGTTTTGCAGGAGGGTTTGCATGTGCATATGATGTGGTATAGCAGTGCTCATAATAATTTGATTATGTATGAGATGACTATATGATGTAAATTAATTAACATGACCTGCGTGTCATGATTTGGCATGATGGCTGGAGCCATATGATTGCACTTTAAATGACCTGCGTGTCAACCTTGTGTAATGCATTATTTTATTAGCTATAGAGATAGCAATATTATCTGGTGCATCGACAAGGTGGTGGAAATCTTCGCGAAGGTGAACACCGACGCGAATGCCAAAGACGAAGAAATACAAGACTTCTCCGTCAGAAAGGGCTATACCATATCATGCTATTATGAATTGCCTGAGATGTTTATCCCTTATGATGCACCCTTTTTGATTGCGCGGTAGTCGCTTTTATTAGGGTGATCTCTCACAAAAATATCAAGTAGTTAGTGTTCTCCCAAGTGTAGCACCGTCACGGCACCTAACTTTTCGGGGTATCACATGCTAACATGGGTACGAACGATTAGGGATGTGTGAGGCGGGTGAGTTGAGACCTCGCAGCGAGATCACTTGGTTGTCTTGATGTTCAGGCATGAAAGTCATGAGCTCGGAACACACGCATCGAAAGATGAACAAGAGTCACATAGAGATGTGATTGGCAAGTTTGCCTACCGATTGAGATTTTCGTCATCAGTGATGCTACCATCAATGGCGTTGAATTGAAATGCGGATCTTGAATCACTCACAATCAATTATGAGAGATATTGATTTGAGTGGGAGCACACTGTAGAATTAATTCTTTTAATTCTCAGTGAAATTAATTTTGAACACTGTCTAAGTGTGATTTGCATAATAGTTGTAGAATAATGGCTCGCATTTCCACCTTCCCTATTAAAATTGAATAGTTGTTAAATATCTGGTTAAAACTTTACGGTTGGTAACGTAATGTGAGGATTGTCCTCAAGAGTGCCGAGAAGGACTTTGTCCTATCGCATACTTTCGGTATTCTCTCGCTTATGCTATGTATCATGTGACTCTCGTCCTACGATCCAAAAGCTAGAATTCCGTTTTCAGTCAAGTGCAATACATTTGCTTCCATGAGACCCGAACTTCGAAAGTTTGGATAGTTATGTGATATTCATGGAATCTGAAAATCATTTTTAGAGACAGACAAAGGCTAAAAGATATGAGATATCCAAAGCAATGTTTGTTTGCAAACTATTAGTAAAGGAGTTTACTGTGCATTAGACTGATAAAAGAGGGATCCAGGAGAACGCCTGTCATATGATGAAAGGTGAATAAAACAACAACTTAAAGAGAAAGGAAGTGTCCAAAGGGTGTTAGTGTGACTTACATGCCTAGGAAGTCCAGGGCTAACGCCACTCTTAAGTTGGGTGCTTCTTCTGAGAGTAGGAGAAATACTAAAAGTTAAACTGTTAGAAGTATAAAGGCAGAAAGAAAGAAGACTGGAATATCCAGCTCATGTATGAATGTCATACAAGTTTTTGATGTATAGAAGGCTGGTCAAAGATATAGTTCTTGGGAATTATGATTAAATTGTTAATCACTGATTCTTGGTATTGTGAGTTAATCACAAAGATACCCGCTCGATTGCTTTCTATTGCAACTCGATGTAAAAACTACTATGGCCTGAAAGACTAGCCAGGAATGAGGTTTTGGTATACACAGGGAACATAGTAAATGTTACTATACCTTCCATCGGTGTATTACCGTCTGTATTTATTTTCATAATTCATTTAGAGTTTCACAAACTCTAGCCCATTGCATAAGGTATCTTGCAAGAAGGTTGTTCATAAGAGAACTTTTTATGTTCGATGTTATGAATAACATAAGGGCCATACTTTCATTGAGAATGAGATGTATGTTATGAATAATGATAATAATATATTACCTCTGGATTTACTTTCATAATTCATTTTAGAGTTTCATAGACTCTAGCCCATTGCATAATGTTTGTTGCAAAAGAGTTGTTCATAAAAACAACAATTGTTGTTCAGTATTATGAATAACATGAAGGGCCATGCTTCCATCCAAGATGGGACGTATGTTATGAATATTGATGGTAATATGATACATCCATAACACTGACGCTAAATGTCATAAGACTAAAAGAATACCACACAAGTGTGGCACTGCATTCGGTCACATTGGAGAAACCCGCATGGAAAATTCCATTATGATGGATTTTTGAAGTCCTTTGATTTTGAATCATCTGACACTTGCAACTTTCCTCCGAAAAGTGAAGTGACTGAAATACCGTTCACAGGCCATAAGGAACGGACAACAAACTTATTGGTGATCATACATTTGATGTGTGTAGTCCGATAAATGTTGTTAGTAGTGGATTTATCTATCTTCAGAAATGACTCAAGTAGATATGTGGATATTTACTTGATGAGACGTAAGTCTGGATCTTTTGAATTCATTCGAAAGGTTTTCAAAAATGAAGTAGAAGTTATTGTAACAAGAAAATTATGTTTCTACAATTCGATTGCAGAAAGGAATATTCGAGTTACAAGTTTAGCGAATGTCTGATGAGTTGTGAAAGTAGTTTCATAACTTACACCTCCCGGAGCACCACTGCATGTGGAAAGTCCGTGAAGATGTAATCAAACCATTTATGACATGGTAAGATCAAAGATGACATATATAAATTTGCCATTATCCCTTTTAAAGAGTGATGCTTTAGAGACTACGGCTTTTACACTGAAAAGAGCTCCATCAGGTCTGTTGAAATGACGCCATGGTATGGTACACCCAACCATGTTATATCTTTTCTTAAACATTTGGAATATGGGGCTTGTGTAAAAGGTTACAAACCTATTCCAAATCAGACAAGTGCTACTTTGTAGGTTATCCCAAGCAATTGGGTATTCCTCCCTCACTATACCGAGGCAAATAGGTTTGCCACAAAGAACGGTATGCTTTTTGAAGAAAATGGTTCTTTCAAAAAGGTGAGTGGGAGAATAATGCAACTCAACGAGATAACCAGTATCTCCGTCATCAGGTCAAAGGAAAGAGACCTTGGAAGTAATTCCAGGGTTTCCTATTGCGACTGATACGGAAGTCTCTACAATAAAATGTATGGACTTCGGTCGAACTTGCAGCTGAACCACGTAGGCAAGGCTCGTGCAAACCTCTCAGGTGCGCAAACGAGATATTGTTATTAGACAACAGTATACCTACGATACACAAGGAAGCGTTGATGGGCCCTGACTCCGGAATTGGCTAAATGCCAATACAATCCGAGATAGTTTCCATATAAGTGATTCAAGATTAAAACCTTGATACACCTTTCGAAAGACTTAGAGTCTGACGAATATTTATGGAACTTAAAACTGATACAGATAAAAATGTTTTATCCATAAAGCTCGACTTGTTGCAATAACAAGTTCAAGGAGTTGACTATGATGAGATTGTCTCACCGTAGCGATGCTTAAAGTCGGTTCGGGTTGAACTAGCAATTAAGACATATTTCAATCATGAGATATGAAACATGGATGACAAAAGGATTTCCATCTGATGGAAATAAAACCTAGGACTTGTATGTGGTACAGTCCAAAGTAATTTGTCGATCCAGAGGATGCTAGTAGGTTTGCAAACTTCAGAGTTCCAGCGATGAACAGAAGAGAGCAAAATGGAGTTGGAATCTTCGTGTTTTGATGAAATGGTCAAAAGGGTTTGACTTCATCAATGGGTAACGAAGATGCTTATGATTCAAGAAAGTAAGTGGGAGCATAATAAAATTTCTAAAAAAACGTTGTGTGCTTGACACATTGTTAATTGGAAATAAATTTCTTGACACGAATTAGGACTTCATTTGAAAATAGTTTTTCGATGAAGTGCTTGGGCTAAATAGCCTTTATATTAGGCATGACGATCTATGAAGATAGATTTACCTAATGGGGCTGAGCAAAGATACATATTGACAAGATGCTAAAACCTTTTAGCATTAAAAACGTCAAGGAGTGATTCTTGCCGAAGTCACATGGAAAGAGTTTTTGCAAGACTCGGTGTCCCAAAACACTGATGAGCAAAATACATGATGGAGATTCCACACACTCTTGTGTTTGGATTAATCATGTATTCCATGGTATGTAAAAACAACCAGATATGTCCAATACTCCCAAAGTTGTTGCAAGTATAGATACCAAAGTGATCAAAAGTACTGATCATGGGACAACAGTGAAAAAGGATCATTAAGTACTATAGTAGCACTGATGACATGTTTTCTCGCAAGCGGAGATCATGAAGAGTTCGTTGTAAAAGGTTACATCGATACAGTCTTCATCCATGCTCCAAGCGATTTTCGATTTATGTTAAGGGTTTTGTGCAATACACAATATGGTGGCACGGTAGTTGGAAATTGTTCCAAACAAGTTACTGTGGCGAATTCTATAACAGAGGCGAAGTATGTTGCCGCTTTTAAAAGCGACAAAGAAGATGTTGAATCATATAGTTCATTTATGAACTTAGTATGGTTCCAAGATGGCTTTTGTCAATAGGACACTACTGCAGGTAGTTGCTCCATAACTCAGTCTGAGGAATCCAGGTTCGACCTGTGATTCACATACATACAAAGCCAAGTCTACACAAAATATGAATTTTGTGAAAGCGTGAAAACGTGAGGATATGCAAAGATACACACGGAGCTGAAGTCGTCAGATCCGTTGGACATCAGGCTATACCACAAGCGAAGCATATTTACACCGGTGTGCCACAGGTGTAAAGTGCATTAGCATTAACTAGATTATTGACTCTAGTGCAAGTGGGAGTCTGTAGGAGATATGCCCTAGAGGCAATAATAAATGTTATTATTTATCTCCGTGTTCATAATTAGGTTTATGTTCCATGCTATAACTGCTGTGGTTCCTGAGCCCGTATATCCATAAAGGCTCTGGGGAAAACCCATGTGCACGTGTGGAATAATAAACGATAAAATGTATTCCTAGTCATGCCTCTAAGACTAGCTCAAGTGTTGCATGATGATTATGTTTTCCCAATCATAGGCATGTCTATGCCAGCAACTTTGAGGGCACAAATGTTAGAAGAACATTTGTGTTGAATCGACCCGATTGATGTTATGCTATGAGATACATTCGTCACAAGTTAATGGTTAATAGCACACGGCAACTGGAGGTTCACTCGAATATTCATTCGTGTGGGTATAGGGGTCAATATGGGTGTCCACGGCTCCGATGTTGATCATTGATCGGAAGGGGTTCCGTGTCATGTCTATACTTCACCGAACCTATAGGGTCACACGCTTAAGGGTCATCTATCTGCTGAATACTAGATAGGGAGTTTGAGAGAAAATCACCGAAAAAGTTTCGGACAGCGGAAAAGTTCCGCAGAGAGAGGTCACCGGATGAGTTCCGGTGAAACTGAAAAGTTGTTTCAGGGGATACCATTAAGTCAAAATGGTTTCGGCACATGCCTGATAACTCTTGGAGGATACCAGAATCATTCTGGAAACTTCTGGGAATTTTCTGGAAGAAAAACCGGAAATGTTCCGGGGCTGCCGGAACCGCTTCAGATGCTTTTCACAGATGAAATCACTAAACTGGAATTGTTCCAGAACGCATTGAAAATTATTTTAGTGGGTACTGGAAATGTTCTAAGCCCACATAAATATTTTCAGTTCGAACGGACGCTGAAAAATGTCGTCGTGAATAGTGAAAGTGCTTTTTGGGAATTTTATGGAAAGCACCTTTTTGGAAATTCCAAAAGGGCCTTCTAGAAGGGGAAGGAGGGCATGGCACCTCATGGGGGGGGTCCCCCCCCCAAGGGTGGCCGGCCAAGGAGGGGGAGCACCATGGTGCTCCACATGGCACTCCCATATGGCATATTCCCTTTTGGAAAGGGATATTCCAAGGGCACTTTGGGGTTTTTGTGTGACAATTTTACCCCTTGGCTAGCCTATATATAGGAGTGATCTTGGCAGCCATTTCCCCATCCTTAGCTCTCACACAAGCCATGCATGATCTGGCATTCTCTCTCCCTCCCAGCGAAATAGTTTCGTAGAGCCGAAAGGCTGTCTTGGTTCCGGTGGGAACTAGTTCTGGACGGCGAAGCCCTGCCGGATAGATGACACCGTATGTGTGCAACTCTGTAGAGAGGTCGTAGTTTCGATCTTAGTGCCCGAGGGGCTGTTCGAGAGTGCCTCCCGAAGGGCTGTCCAAGTGACGGTCCGAGTTCTGTGAGTCCTCCCGAAGGGCTGTCCGAGTGACCGTTCGAGTTTCGAAGGTCCTCCCGAAGGGCTGTCCGCGACATCGTCTGGGGGACTGTTCGACAGCCTCCCGGAGGGCTGTCCGAAGGGAAGACGAGGGTATACATCCTCGCGGTTGGGAGGTTGTAAATCCTAGCTGCGGGGATCTGCACCGCCGATCGTCATCGACTCTACTTCCGCTGCGCTTCGAGTCGGTAACGAAAATGATCAAACCTTGTATGCAGTCTCCATAGTGGTCCTGGGCTGGTGCGTAGGTCAGAAATTTTTTGTTTTCTGCTGCGTTACCCTACAGATTCTTGTTAACAAACGTGTTTCACAGCAGATGGAAAATGCATCAGAAAGGTATAACAGCCTAGGCACCCGGGAGCTGAAAACCCACAATCTGCATTCAGATGAGTTTCCTAGGCATCCGGGAGCTGAAAAACCACTCTCATGCATCTTAACTGTAAATCAGCGCAAGCAATGCTGGGATAAACTAAGAAAGTGAAGCAGTAAGCCTAGAAAAAACAAGCAAAGTAACTATCTAAGTTACTTTCCTTTTTCAATTTAGAATAGAAAACCTACATGAATAAAAAATGCCCCAGATCAATACATACCGGAGCAAATCATGTTGGTTCCGACAGTGAGGGCAGTAATAAGCACTATCAAGTTTCTTGCACTGCCCACTCGGTAGAATGCCGGTTCTTCCATCCTTGAGAGCGCACTCAAGATGACATGATAACCCGTAAGAATCTTTTTGCATGGGATGTTCTGAACTACAGAACAACCATAGGGCATGGCCCTTGTTGTCATCGTACTGGAAACATATGCAGCATGTACAACGTCTGCAAAATTTATCTTCTAGGTTAAGAATCGCTCTGAATTCCATATTTCGGCAAGACCACACATTATTAACTGGCACAGGTACAACAGCGGATTGCTGACAACAATTGGCAGTCGTGATGGATTTTCACTCTTCCTTTGATGCTTCGCAGGGTACTGATTGTTACTTGCATTGGGATCGAGAGTTGGTTCCTTTTCTTGCACATGCAACACAGGGCTAGATGATTTGCTAGCAGTCACCACCCTAAAGAGATAATCCAGCATTCTCCGCTTAGATAATCCAATATATTTCATTTCCCTTCCGAGATCAGCACAAAGGATCTCTACAATATCACGGCAACTGCATGACCTTAGTTCGTTGGGAGCACTTTGTCGCCTCTTCGATAACTTGCGAACAAGTTCTCGATTTTCATCCACACTCATTAATTGGCATTTAGCATGTTCAATTCTAGCTCCAGGAGAAAAGGAAACACTGAACCATATTACTATATCACAATCCAATCACTAAACACTGCAATCAATTTGATATGCACAACCAGATATGCCTGCACATCCAGAAGGCCAAGAAGAATATACCAAACAAACTTTGTAAAAATCCATATTGACAATAATGTATCAGCAATGTACAACTTGAGACCTGACAATTTCAACGTCATAACAACTCAATATCCCATAGATATGTCAAGAAATAGCATGACAAATGAGACATGGTAATTTAGGTTGCCAGTTGCTAATAACAAGCATAGCACATGCAATAAAGAAACCAATGTAAGGCCTTAGAATCTTTACATACGAATTATACCACAGCTAGGTTAGTTTGTACACAACATAACAAGTGCAGTCAAGCACAACACTACCCAATCAAAAGCAGCTGATAGTTTGGCACCAACTACACTGCTATACTACTACATAATCTAAAAATATACCCCTCAGGAAGATCTTCCAGTGCTATACTAGGTACCCTAAAAATACAACTTTCAGGAAGATCTTCCAATGCTACACAAACTCGAAATGCAACCGACAAAGATCAACTCTTCCGAGGTCCTTCTGTAAATTTGGGTTAGGACTTAGGGCCACTGGAAAAAATAGCTCGCTATAGGGTGCTGAGAATTATCACCATCAACCACCACCGGTACAGCCACGCACGTATCAACGACTAGTACTAGCACAACTAACGATCGAATTTACCGTGCGCTAACCGATGGGACGCATCACGCGGAAGGATCCTCCGAGGAAGAATGCCAAATCTCAAGCCAGAGGCGCATAAACCTTGCGTCCATCGCCGCGAAAACGCGCGGACCGGTAGAAAGGCCGATGCGGAGGACCCAACACACGACGGCTGAACCACAGATTTGGCGCCCGGACTGACAGATCGAGCCACGCGACATTAGGCCGAGGACCCATGGCCAGATGGCAAATCAATAGAGGAAACAACATTGGAATCGAGAGGCACGGTGCCGCTGACCTTTGTAGGGGGGATCCTTGGCCGGAGAAGGGGTCTCTAGCTCCTCCTCCTCTGCTTGCTCACGTGGACTCAACTCTCCACTCCTTGCAACCCCGTATTAGTATGAGCACGCAGGTTAAATCCCAGTCGGTCGGATATCAAAGCCTGCTGTGGGTGCCACTTTTTCCAGCCACCCCCGACGCGTATTTTTTGGCGGAGCCCCCTTCCAACTTTCCATATCCGAGAAGGAAAACATTAATTTTTCCATAGCACAATTTTGTCACTGATGGTCTCGGATTCAACGACTTTGTATTCTCCTCTAGGTTGTTTGCAGTGATGACCTTCCGGCCATGCCAATCTACAAGGTTCGTCGGAATCTAGAAGTGGGAAGGTTGCAGGAGTTGCTGCGGCGGTGCGCCATGATCACAACCCACAAGGTTGGAGGCATGGGACTTCCTAGGGACCTGATTGTAATATCTTCCATTTTCAGGGTTGACTTGTACTATTGATCTATGGCTAATAGATCTGAGGATCTTTTCACATAAACCAATATCGTCATTTATATGGAATATTGCATCAAGTTGTGTGGCATTAATAGTCTTCTGCCTTTCCATCTAGGAAACAATGAATTCGCCGCGTGCACTGTCATCGGGGTGATCCGTCTATTGAACGACATCTCGACCAATATGGTGATGCCAGTTGTTATCCAGTTGCGTGCAACCAGGGGCGGAGCTGGCCCCTGGTCCTCGGGCCTAGCATAGATTAAGTATTTGGCCTGGTGTTAAGCCCATCTTAGCCCAGTCACAAGACTAACCGATCCCTTCCAATTGTCTGGAACTCCCGACCTAGACTGGCTCGCACGTGATACTGCTTACCAAAGGAAGAAACATGTTGAGGTTCCATCTACTTTTCGAGGTAATTCCTCTACTGTTCTTAGTAATGATAGTCTTGTCAAACAAGCTGAGCAAGTTGATCTATCTCATTACACAATGCCATTTTTAGAGCACATGTGAAATATTTTTCCGATACACCATTGCACATTTTTTTGAATACATGATGTACAATTTTCAAAATATACATATTTTGAATACACTTAAATATTTTCCAAATACTGTACATTTTAAATAACAATAAACATTTTTTAGACTAGACGGGCATTTTTTGTACATCGTTTAAACTGTTTTTACAATTTTACAGACATTTTTTGGAAGCACATACATATTTTTTATAATGTCACAAACATTTTTTGAATAGAAATAAACTTTCTTTTAACTTGTGCGAACATTGTTTTTACATTGTATATAACATTTTTTAAATGTCATGGACATTTTCTCAAACGCGGGAAATTTCCATAATATGTCACATACATTTTTTAGTGATACAAAACATTTTTTTTTACATTAAATAGCACATATGCCCGTGTGTTGCAACGGGAGATAAAATAGTATGCATTTAAAGTCAGTGAGAATTATATGTGCAAGCAAAACCCTGTGTGCACACAAAAAAGGAACATTAACTTTTCGGTTTCGCCGCGTGTGAAGGAATCTATCTGCTATTTTTCGAATCATTGATCGAGGGTATTTAAGAGTTTTGTTACGTCATCGTACGCTAGAGTAGGCCCATGAGTTATTTAGTCTACTCTTCCTTTCAATCCTTTCAATCAAGGGGATTTTAAGGTATGAAGTTTCTGAATATTCTAGGGAACATGAACAATTATTTAAATCCTAAACAGTTTTATGAAAATAATGTACAGTTTCATAAAAAACATGAAAAAATATGAAAGGGAACATCTTTTAAAATTCACAAATATTTTCTGAAAATACCAGTTTTTTTATAAAAACATGAACATTATTTGAATTTGTGAACATTTTTTAAAACAGGAACATGTGTTGAAAATTCATATGTTTTTTAAAAAATGTGTATCTTTTAGAACATTATTTTTAGTCTTGAAAATTTCACTAAAACAAGAATATTTTTCAAATTTGGAGCATTTTTTTAAATGCCATTTTCTTCTTAGAAATCTCGAAGAATTTTGAAAAATAATATTTTTCTAAAAAAATGGGAAACTTTTTGCAAGTTATGAATATTTTTGAAAATAGCAACAAAATTTTGTAATCCTGAACATTCTCAAAAAAAAATCTGAAAGTTTTTTGAGAATTTTTAACTTATGAAATAAATTTTAAATAAAAAAATGGAAGGGAAAAAAAGATTGGGAAAGGAGAATAAAAATAGAAGTCAAACACAGAAAAATAAAGAAAAATTGGCTGGTTGTCCTGTGCGAAACTCTGACTATTTGTCACCCAGTGCGAAAAATAGAATTTTTTTCAGCTGCATGGGCAGAAAAATAAGTGGACTGGCTTCGCTGGGCCACAGCGTGTGGCCCACATACAAAAATTCTTTTTCCAGCACACAATCGCATAAGAAATTAGTACCACCTCGGAGAGAAAAAAATTTCTTTTCGGCGGTGAACGGATGAAAAAATTGGCGAAAAGCACCTTGCTTTATTAGTAGGTATAGATGGTATAAACATTTTTCAAAAAAATCTCAAACATTTTTTTGAAATGCCAAAACATTTTATCATTGTAACAAACACTTTTTTGGAAAGTTATCAACAATTTTCAAAAGGTCGTCCAAACATTTATGTTAACATTTTTTCAAGTTCTTGGTTTTAAATCTCTTAAGTAAATTTAAGTTTCTAAAATATACGCATTTAAAATAAAAATAAAAAGAGAAGAACAATATATAAATTCGAGGGACCTCGGCATGGCGTAAGCATGTTAACCAACATCCCTATTAGGTCGCCAACAACGTGCTCCCGTTCACGTGATGCGAGTCGCTACAAGCAAGACATACCCGCTCCCGATGAGGCTTGAGCAGTCGTTTGGTCGTTATTTTGTATTTTTGTTTTTCCTTCCTTTCCTTCTCGCATCTTTTTTATTTTGATTCCATTTTTACCTTTTTTTCACGATACGATTGCATCCGGGGATTGGGTTTTTGGGCCAGCTAAGTGTCCTTCATAGTCCAGCAATTGAAAGTGTTATAAATCGATTATGCTTGCACGAATCACAATGCAACTATGGCTGGGAAAGGAGGAGGTTGTCAGACTTGTCACATGCCATCACTATACACATAATTACAAGTGTTTGTAACCCGGTTGTGACATGCACGAACCACAATGTGACTGCAACTAAGGATGGGAACGAGGGTTGTCGGGCGAGTCATATGCCGATCACTAGATATGCAAGTATAGTGACACAAAACTACCGCAACTGGGGGCGAGAGGGGGGGGGGGGGGTGGGCTAGTTGCATCTCTGCCACTAGCCATGCAACAACAAACATTGTAAGCCGAGTGCAACTTCAAGCGCAAAAAATGAGTGCAACTGAGGGCCGGAGAGGGTTGTCAGGCCAGCTACATGTCGGCTTCTTTGCATGTCCACCTCTAGACACGCATCTGCAAGCATTGTAATCTAACTACAACTAGCACATGCCAAAATGCGACTACATTAGGAGATGAGATGTGGTTGTCGAGTCATGTGCATTTCCACCACTAGACATGCTACTACAAGCACTGTAACCCGACTACAACTAAAAGGGGAAAGCTACTGCAAGCGGGCATAGAAGAGGGTTGTTAGGCATGTTGCATGTCCCTAGACATGCAACTGCAAGCATTGTAATTCGACTACAGCTACATCTACATTCTTTGGTAGTGCTGCCATGGGCTTAGCGTTCTACCATGTTGATGTGCTATTTGCTAATGAAATTACATAGATGAATTTTTGGAATTCCGATGTAGTTAATATTATCGAAGGAAGGTGTCTCAGCAGGTTTTGTTGGTACATGTATTTCCTACTTTCTACGTAGAGAAATGCCCAACAAAACTTTACTGATCCAGTTGCCCCCATTGAAGAAACCTGATGATCTGATTGATTTTCTTCTGTTTGATTTACCAATTGATGCGTTATTGTCAAAGTGACTGAATGGAAAGGTGTTATTTACCCTTTTGGTGAACTCATTTAAGCGTGGAATGTTATTGATGTCATTCCACAAAAAATGCCGCACTTGGAAGGTGTTTGCTCAAGTTGCTTCGTGCTTTGGAATTTTGACATATGTCAATTGGAATGGCATATTTAAAAGCTTCTTTGCTCAAGCCAGAGCCAAAATTGCCTCTAGATCTCGTACAAAACTTCCCTTTGATAGATTGATTTAGATGAAGAAAAAGATTTTCCTGTTTGGTTTTTCTATGGAAGGTTTTTAAAAGGTGGGTACTTTTGACCCATATGAGGATGAAAATGATGATTCAGGCGATGATGATAAGAAGACTGATGAGCTAGATGATCCCATGGATGCTTTTCATGCCGATCGAATTAAAGATGGGGATCATGCCATTGATGAGCAAGACAAAGCCAATTTAACTAAGAGGTGGGTTCCTCCTGGGGGATCCTCTTCAAACAAAGTCAATGTTGAACCTAAATATTATCATGCCACCTTGTACAACTCTAGTCATGAACTTTTCATTATGGAATTTCAGATACAACCCTTGTGTGATATAAATATGTTGGCTACTCAATCCGAGGACCTGTTCCCAATCCGGAAAAATGCTGAATTCTGTATCAGAATTGGGGGAGGGGTCCAACTCCAAAAATATGGATTAATGTGCTGATTTTCTTAATTCAGTGGATGTGGTTGAATTCAATGATGATAATGTTGATGTTGTGGAGAAAGACATGGATACCTTACCTCCTGATGTTGTGGAAATGATGAATTTTGAAAATTGCAAAAGATCCTTGATGGTGTCTCTTGAGGATGAGTTTGAGAAGCATAAAACTACGACCACAAACTCTCACAAGAAATGGGTCCCGTGTCTTGGTTCAGAAGCCTAATACTTGATCATGACAATGTAAACATTTTGGCCAAGGATACTGCTTACCAAAGGAAGAAACATGTTGACATTCCACCTACTTTTCGAGGTAATTCCTCTACTATTATTAGTAATGATGGTCTTGTTAACAAGCTGAGCAAGTTGATCTATCTCAGTACACAATGTACATTTTTAGAGCACATGTGAATTATTTTTCCGATATACCATTGCACATTTTTTAACACATGTTGTACATTTTTGAAAGGTACACGGTTTGAATACATGGTAATATTTTCCAAGTACAATACATTTTTAATGGCAATAAGAAAATTAGGCTAGATCGACATTTTTTCTACATTGTATAGACATTTTTATAATTTTATAGACATTTTTCGGAAGCTCATGCATATTTTTTATAATGTCATGGACATTTTTTGAATGGAAATAAACATTTTTTGAACTTGCGCGAACATTGTTTTTACAATGTGTATAATATTTTTTAAATGTCATGGGCATTGTTTTCAAACGCGGGAATTTTCCATAAAATGTCACATACATTTTATAGTGTACAAAACATTTTTGTACATTAATTGTAAAAAAAAATTTCTGAAATATCTCAAACATTATTTTGAAGAGCTGACACATTTTGTCATTGTCACAAACACTTTTCTGGAAAGTTATCAGTAATTTTCAAAACTGGGCTAAATATTTTTTATACTATGTTCACATTTTTTCAAATTCTTGGTTTTAAATATCTTAAGTAAACTTAAGTTTTTGAATATACGCATTTAAAATAAAAAGATAAAAAAATAAAAATATCGAGGGACCTCATCATGGCATAAGCGTGTTCGCCAACATCCGTATTGGGTCGCCAACAACGTGCTCCCCTTCACGTGATGCGAGTCGCTATAAGCGAGACATACCCGCTCCCGAAGAACCTCGAGCGGTCGTTTGGTCGTTATTTTGTATTTATGTTTTCAAATTGTGAATTATTTACTTGCTTCGAAATGTGAAGGACCACAAAACTTACGTTCAAATTGTGAGTTAGTAGGAGATTCAACCAAGAACTTAAACTCCATGACACCAAGTGCTTGAGCACAAAGTTTCTGAACTTCAGCGCCACAAATAAGCCGACTGACACTTCCATGACCCATATTTCCGTACTCGGCTACAGATCCAACCTCGGCCTCAAGTTTCTGCTTTGTTGTGTCAACAAATTTATGCCAGACCGAGTACTTCTCCGTGGAGAAGAGGAACTTCTGACTCGGAAAAATCCGCTAACACAATGTATCCATCCGTCGTGCCTCTTTAGCTAACACTAGTTGTTTCTTCCAGGATCTGACCAAGGACATTAAACAGTCATATTATAGCTCGACAAGATAATTTACTAGAAGGACGGACTAAGTATGATTCAAACGTTCAAACAAGAGGAAACCGAGCAATGGGCAGTGGAAAATGGATCATAAATCTTTAGAGTTGCTATGGTATGGAAAATGGACTGGTAAACTTGATGAATACAAATATATGATTAAAGTACATTGTACTGGGTTGTTTAAGAAGTCACTTCATCAAGCTCTTTTATTATATAACTACTTCAGAAGGAATTACTAAGGTAATGATTTAACATGATTCTTGTTAACAGACGTGTTTCACAGCAGATGGAAAATGCATCAGAAAGGTATAACAGCCTAGGCACCCAGGAGCTAAAAACCCACTCTCTGCATTCAGATGAGTTGCCTAGGCACCCGGGAGCTGAAAAACCACTCATGCATCTTAACTGTAAATCAGCGCAAGCAATGCAGGGATAAACTAAGAAAGTGAAGCAGTAAGCCTAGAAAAAACAAGCAAAGTAACTATCTAAGTTACTTTCCTTTTTCAATTTTGAACAGAAAACCTACATGAATAAAAAAATGCCCCAGATTAATACATACCGGAGCAAATCATGTTGGTTCCGACAGCGAGGTCAGTAATAAGTACTATCAAGTTTCTTGCACTTCCCACTCGGCAGAATGCCGGTTCTTCCATCCTTGAGAGCGCACTCAAGATGACATGATAACCCGCAAGAATCTTTTTGCATGGGATGTTCTGAACTACAGAACAACCATAGGGCATGGCCCTTGTTGTCATCGTACTGGAAACATATGCAGCATGTACAACGTCTGCAAAATTTATCTTCCAGGTTAAGAATCGCTCTTCATTCCATATTTCGGCAAGACCACACATTATTAACTGGCACGGGTACAACAGCGGAGTGCTGACAACAATTGGCAGTCGTGATGGATTGTCACTCTTCCTTTGACGCTTCGCAGGGTACTGATTGTTACTTGCATTGGGATCGAGAGTTGGCTCCTTTTCTTACACATGCACCACAGGGCTAGATGATTTGCTAGCAGTCACCACCCTGAAGAGATAATCCAGCATTCTCCGCTTAGATAATCCAATATATTTCCTTTCCCTTCCGAGATCAGCACAAAGAATCTCTACAGTATCACGGCGACTGCATGACCTTAGTTCATCGGGAGCACTTTGTGGCCTCTTTGATAACTTGCGAACAAGTTCTCGCTTTTCATCCACACTCATTAATTGTTATTTAGCATGTTCAATAGTAGTTCCTAGAGAAAAGGAAACACTGAACCATATTACTATATCACAATCCAATCTCTAAACACCGTAATTAATTTTGTGCACCAGTAGATTTGAGATGCACATCCAGAAGGCCAAGAAGAATATACCAAACAAACTTTGTAAAAAATCCATGTTGACAATAATGTATCAGCAATGTACAACTTGAGACCTGACAATTTCAACGTCATAACAACTCAATATCCCATAGATATATCAAGAAATAGCATGACAAATGAGAGATGGTAATTTAGGTTGCCAGTTGCTAATAACAAGCATAGCACATGCAATAAAGAAACCAATGTAAGGCATTAGAATATTTCCATACGAATTATACCACAACTAAATTAGTTTGTACACAACATAACAAGTGCAGTCAAGCACAACACTACCCAATCAAAAGCAGCTGGCAGTTTGGCACCAACTGCACAACTATACTACTACATACTCAAAAAATATACCCCTCAGGAAGATCTTCCAGTGCTATACTAGGTACCCTAAAAATACAACTTTCAGGAAGATCTTCCAATGCTATACAAACTCGAAATGCAACCGACAAAGATCAACTCTTCTGAGGTCCTTCTGTAACTTTGGGTTAGGACTTAGGGCCACTGGAAAAAATAGCGCGCTATAGGGTGCTGAGAATTATCACCATCAACCACCACCGGTACAGTCACGCACGTATCAACGACTAGTGCTAGCACAACTAACGATCGAATTTACCGTGCGCTAACCGATGGAATGCATCGCACGGAAGGATCCTCCGAGGAAGAATGCCAAATCTCAAGCCAGAGGCGCTTAAACCTTGCGTCCATCGCCGCGAAACGCGTGGACCGGTTGAAAGCCCGATGCGGAGGACCCAACACACGACGGCTGAACCACAGAATTGGCGTCCGGACTGACAGATCGAGCCACGCGACATTAGGCCGAGGACCCATGGCCAGATGGCAAAGCGATAGAGGAAACAACATTGGAATCGAGAGGCACGGTGGCGCTGACCTTCATAGGGGGGATCCTTGGCCGGAGAGGGGGTCTCTAGCTCCTCCTCCTCTGCTTGCTCACGTGGACTCAACTCTCCACTCCTTGCTACCCCGTATTAGTATGAGCACGCAGGTTAAATCCCAGTCGGTCGGATATCAAAGCCTGTTGTGGGTGCCACCTTTTCCAGCCACCCCCGGCCTTCCCGTGTATTTGCTAGCGGATCCCCCTTCCAACTTTCCATATCCGAGAAGGAAAACATTTATTTTTCCATAGCACAATATCTGCCACCGATGGTCTCGGATTCAACAACTTTGTATTCTCCTCTATGTTGTTTGGCAGTGATGACCTTCCGACCATGCCAATCTACAAGGTTCGTCGGAATCTAGCAGTGGGAAGGCTGCAGTTGCTGCGGTGGTGCGCCAAGATCACAACCCACAAGGTTGAAGGCGTGGGACTTCCTAGGGACCTGATTGTAATATCTTCATTTTCAGGGTTGACTTGTACTATTGATCTGTGGCTAATTGATCTGAGGATCTTTTTGCATAAACCAATATCGTCATTTATATGGAATATTGCATCAAGTTGTGTGGCATTAATAGTCTTCTGCCTTTCCATCTAAGAAACAATGAATTAGCCGCATGCAGTGTCATCGGGGTGATCCATCTATTGAACGACATCTCGACCAATATGGTGATGCCAGTTGTTATCCAGCTGCGTGCAACCACGGGCGGAGCTGGCCCCCTGGTACTCGGGCTAGCATACATTAAGTATTTGGCCCTGTGTTAAGCCCATCTCAGCCCAGTCACAAGACTGACCGATCCCTTCCAATTGTCTGGAACTCCCGACCTAGACTGGCTCGCACGGGGTACTGCTTACCAAAGGAAGAAACATGTTGAGGTTCCATCTACTTTTCGAGGTAATTCCTCTACTGTTCTTAGTAATGATAGTCTTGTCAAACAAGCTGAGCAAGTTGATCTATCTCATTACACAATGTCATTTGTAGAGCACATGTGAAATATTTTTCCGATACACCATTACACATTTTTTTTAATACATGATGTACAATTTTCAAAATATATATGTTTTGAATACACTTTAATATTTTCCAAATACTGTACATTTTTAATAGCAATAAACATTTTTTAGACTAGACGGGCATTTTTTGTACATTGTATAAACTGTTTTTACAATTTTACAGACATTTTTTGGAAGCACATGCATATTTTTTATAATGTCACAAACATGTTTTGAATAGAAATTAACATTCTTTTCACTTGTGTGAACATTGTTTTTATATTGTATATAACATTTTTTAAATGTCATGGACATTTTCTCAAACGCGGGAAATTTCCATAAAATGTCACATACATTTTTTAGTGATACAAAACATTTTTTTTACATTAAGTAGCACATATGCACGGGAGATAAAATAATATGCATTTAAAGTTAGTGAGAATTATATGTGCAAGAAAAACCCTGTGTGCACATGAAAAAGAAACATTTAGCTTCTCGGTTTCGCCGCGTGTGAAGGAATCTATCTACTATTTTTCCGTTCATTGATCACGGGCATTTAAGAGTTTTGTTACGTCATCGTACGCCAGAGAAGGCCATGAGTTATTTAGTCTACTCTTCCTTTCAATCCTTTCAATCAAGGGGATTTTAAGATATGAAGTTTCTGAATATTTTAGGAAAAATAAACAATTTTTTAAATCCTAAACAGTTTTCTGAAAATTATTAACCGTTTCGTTAAAAATGCGAACAAAATATGAAAGGTAACATCTTTCAAAATTCACAAACATTTTCTGAAAACACCAGCTTTTTTTTATAAAACAGGAACATTATTTGAATTTGTGAACATTTTTTAAAACAGGAACATGTGTTGAAAATTCATAAGATTTTTAGAAAATGTGTATCTTTAAAAGTTTATTTTTAATTTTGAAAATTTCACTAAAACAAGAATATTTTATGAATTTGGAGCAATTTTTGAAATGCCATTTTATTTTTAGAAATCTCAAACAATTTTTAAAAACAATATTTTTTTTGAAAAAATGGGAAACTTTTTGCAAGTTCCAAATATTTTTCAAAATAGCACCAAAATTTTGGAATTCTGAACATTCTAAACTTTTTTTATTTCTGAATGTTTTTTTAGAATTTTTAATTTACGAAATACATTCTAAAAGAAAAAAAATTGGAAGGGGGTAAAAGATTGGGAAAGTGGAATAAAAATAGAAGTAAAACACAGAAAAAAAGAAAAATGAGCCAGCCCATTATTGGTTGTCCTGTGCGAAACTCTGACTATTTGTCACCCAGCGCAAAAAATAGAATTTTCCCAGCTGCGTGGGCAGAAAAATAAGTGGACTGGCTTCGCTGGGCCAAAGCGTGTGGCCCACATACGAAAATTCTTTTTCCAGCACACAATCGCATAAGAATTTAGTACCACCTCGGATAGATTTTTTTTTCTTTTCGGCGGTGAACGGATGAAAAACTTGGCGAAAAACACCTTGCTTTATTAGTAGGTCTAGATTGTATAAACATTTTTCAAAAAAAAATTCAAATATTTTTTTGAAATGCCAAAACATTTTATCATTGTAACAAACACTTTTTTGGAAAGTTATCAACAATTTTCTAAAGTCGTCCAAACATTTATGTTAACATTTTTTCAAGTTCTTGGTTTTAAATCTCTTAAGTAAATTTAAGTTTCTGAAATATACACATTTAAAATAAAAATAAAGAGAGAAGAACAATATATAAATTCGAGGGACCTCAGCATGGCGTAAGCGTGTTGACCAACAATGTGCTCCCGTTCACATGATGCGAGTCGCTACAAGCAAGACATACCCGCTCCCGATGAGGCTTGAGCAGTCGTTTGGTCGTTATTTTGCATTTATGTTTTTCCTTCCTTTCCTTCTCGCATCTTTTTTATTTTGATTCCATTTTTACCTTTTTTCACGATACGATTGCATCCGGGGATTGGGTTGTTGGGCCAGCTAAGTGTCCTTCATAGTCCAGCAATTGAAAGTGTTATAAGTCGATTATGCTTGCACGAATCACAATGCAACTATGGCTGGGGAAGGAGGAGGTTGTCAGGCTCGTCAAATGCCATCACAATACACATAATTACAAGTGTTTGTAACCCGGCTGTGACATGCACGAACCACAATGTGACTACAACTGAGGATGGGAACGAGGGGTTGTCGGGCGAGTCATATGTCGATCACTAGATATGCAACTATAGTGGCACAAAACGACCGCAACTGGGGGCAAGGGGGGCTGGGCTAGTTGCATCTCCACCACTAGCCATGCAACAACAAACATTGTAAGCCGAGTGCAACTTCAAGCGCAAAAAATGAGTGCAACTGAGGGCCGGAGAGGGTTGTCAGGCCAGCTACATGTCGGCTTCTTTGCATGTCCACCTCTAGACACGCAGCTGCAATCATTGTAATCTAACTACAACTAGCACATGCCAAAATGCGACTACATTAGGAGATGAGATGTGGTTGTCGAGTCATGTGCATTTCCACCACTAGACATGCTACTACAAGCACTGTAACCCGACTACAACTACAAGGGGACAGCTACTGCAAGCGGGCATAGAAGAGAGTTCTTAGGCATGTTCCATGTCCCCGGCGAATTCCCGTAACTCTCCGCTACTCCGAAAAATACCCGAATCACTCGGAACCTTTCCGAAGTCCGAATATAGTCATCCAATATATCGATCTTTACATCTCAACCATTTCGAGACTCCTCGTCATGTCCCCGATCTCATACGGGACTCCGAACTACCTTCGGTACATCAAAACACATAAACTCATAATACCGATCGTCACCGAACTTTAAGCGTGCGGACCCTACGGGTTCGAGAACTATGTAGACATGACCGAGACACGTCTCCGGTCAATAATCAATAGCGGAACCTGGATGCTCATATTGGCTCCCACATATTCTACGAAGATCTTTATCGGTCAAACCGCATAACAACATACGTTGTTCCCTTTGTCATCGGTATGTTACTTGCCCGAGATTCGATCGTCGGTATCTCAATACCTAGTTCAATCTCGTTACCGGCAAGTCTCTTTACTCGTTCCGTAATACATCATCCCGCAACTAACTCATTAGTTACAATGCTTGCAAGGCTTATAGTGATGTGCATTACCGAGTGGGCCCAGAGATACCTCTCCGACAATCGGAGTGACAAATCCTAATCTCGAAATACGCCAACTCAACAAGTACCTTCGAAGACACCTATAGAGCACCTTTATAATCACTCATTTACGTTGTGACGTTTGGTAGCACACAAAGTGTTCCTCCGGTAAACGGGAGTTGCATAATCTCATAGTCATAGGAACATGTATAAGTCATGAAGAAAGCAATAGCAACATACTAAACTATCAAGTGCTAAGCTAACGAAATGGGTCAAGTCAATCATATCATTCTCCTAATGATGCGATCCCGTTAATCAAATGACAACTCATGTCTATGGTTAAGAAACATAACCATCTTTAATTAACGAGCTAGTCAAGTAGAGGCATACTAGTGACACTCTGTTTGTCTATGTATTCACACATGTATTATGTTTCCGGTTAATACAATTCTAGCATGAATAATAAACATTTATCATGAAATAAGGAAATAAATAATAACTTTATTATTGCCTCTAGGGCATATTTCCTTCAATCATGCCATTGATGAGCTAGACAAAGCCAATTTGACTAAGAGGTCGGTTTCTCCTGGGGGATCCTCTTCAAACAAAGTCAATGTTGAACCTGAATATTATCATGCCGCCTTGTACAACTCTAGTCATGAAGTTTTCATGCTGGAATTTCAGATACAAGCCTTGTGTGATATAAATATGTTGGCTACTGAATCCGAGGACCTGTTCCCCATCCGGAAAAATGCTGAATTCTGTATCAGAATTGGGGGAGGGGTCCAACTCCAAAAATATGGATTAATGTGCTAATTTTCTTAATTCAGTGGATGTGGTTGAATTCAATGATGATAATGTTGATGTTGTGGAGAAAGACATGGATACCTTACCTCCTGATGTTGTGGAAATGATGAATTTTGAAAATTGCAAAAGATCCTTGATGGTGTCTCTTGAGGATGAGTTTGATAAGCATAAACTACGACCACAAACTCTCCAAGAAATGGGTCCCGTGTCTTGGTTCAGAAGCCTAATACTTGAAATCATGACAATGTAAACATTTTGGCCAAGGATACTGCTTACCAAAGGAAGAAACATGTTGACGTTCCACCTACTTTTTGATGTAATTCCTCTACTATTTTTAGTAACTAGCAAGGTGACCCGCGCATTTGCGTGGCTAGACTTTTTTATGTTTTACTTGTAAAGATTATTGAATTAATGTTCATCTATTATTACAAATATATAACATAAGTAAATGTAAATCATATTTTTTGATGGTCTCGTTGGATGGAAATATTTAAGTGAATTGGCTTATTTGTTTAAGTACCAACAACAAATGATCGATGCCATATGGATCCGCGACTAGTTTTCTACCATAAAGGCCATTACCTCTTTTGACTCAGTTCATCTATATTTATCTTCCCTTGGTTTCCCGTTAACTAGTGTCTATCATCATATAAATGACCGTTGGCATAATCGCAAGCCTATTAATTCCTATGACGTGCCTCACATGTTGATGGATACCAGATAATGCAATATCAACAGTATTATCGCAAAGTACCAAGTCAAACAATTTCACTCACAACACAAGACAATGGTTTTTTCTAACCGTGACTATTATATATGTTGTTCGGGTACAACTTATATTTCATCACAATAGCCAAAATATCTTACTCGATATTTCATATGAATTCTTGTTAGATTTTGCTAAGACATTCTCTCCCAGCTCCTCTGGTCATTTTTATCCTTTATTGTGCTCGTGTTGCTTTTATTATCTCGCTGGCCATCTATACTAAATAATATAGTTATCAGTGATAAAGTGGGGCCAAAACTTTTTGAACTATTTTTTGTCAAAATAAAGGGAGGCTAAATCTCTCTGTTGTCGGAGTATATATAGAATATCATCCCCTTTCCCAAATCATCATGTGCTCCATTTGATTCATGTTTATCAGAAAATCAGACAGGTCTTGAATTACTTCCATAAAAAAATATTGGTGTATCATCATTGGAAGTTTCTAAATTATTTTGTTTCGTGCATACATGTGAAACTTCTCCATTTGACATAATTTGTTGTTTCCAAATTTGTAGTTGGAGGCAAAATGACATTCTGCTTTCTTCATATGACACATGAATCAATTATTTCAAATTATATCCAAATAGATTTTTAATATTTCTTCTGGAAAATTAGATTTTTACTATTTTATCTAGCGTCAAAGATTTGCTCTCGATTACTTGCTAAACAAATTTGTGACTCAGACCAAATATGAATGGAAATAAGAAAATGCGAATCCAGGCAGCGACCAGCTAGCTAATTTGACGATCACTGGTATCATCCGTGATGTCATTATATGCAATAGGGGACGTTTGAACTCCTGGATCCTAACTCCTGTTGGAGCATGCGTGCTTGTTTGTTATGGATACGGACCTGCTATTTTTTGACATCACGAAAAATAGACTGCTCTAGTGTAGTCTTCTATGCTTAGTCACACATGCATATTCGAAAAAAAACACATCGATGTCGATACATCCGAAGAACATTATACAAATGCTTTCCCACAGACCTGGTACAAATTGCATGGTATAGAATGAAATTTGCTTAACTTATTTTACCTTTATTTCACTTTGAATTATAAGGATAAGTTTCATATATAAAACCATGATTGTTAATTATTTCCATGTAATATATTTAGAAATTCCGCTGTTTGTTTATTTTTAAGCCAATGATCTAGCTTCCTATCAAGTGAATTTATTTAGTTATTTCCGAGAGTTCGGAACGGCGAACATATAGCACTGGCAGGTCTATATGAATTTGTGTCCATGTCAGCATGTCCTGCTGGCTGTTTGTGTTTCGGCTTCAAGCTGCCAATGCGTATGTGTTTGTGCTCATTGAACGACTTTTATGAAGCCAGCCCAAACCATTGGCGATGAATATTTTTTTCTTCCTATAGGCTATGATTGGTTTGATAGGGTCGTACAGGATACAAACGCTTCTGTTCGGAAATTTTCCCCACGGATTCTGATTGGTTCTCATAGGGCCGCAGGCTTGTTCGTGGCCGTATTATGTTCGGATACATCTTCCTCTTTCTTTCTTTTTTGCGTGGAGTCTTCCTTTTGTTTTTTCTCGATGCAAACCGAAGTTAAACCGCCTCGTACACCGTTTGATGAGATAGACGAGAGCCGTCTGATCGTCTTCAACTACTCCAGCACAAGCTGCAGTGCAGTCCCAGTCCGCGCAACTGGCGCTTCGCAGCAGACTCATCATCTATGGAGTCAGCTTGCAAGCGCTTGAAGTAGCGTGTTGTTCTTCGTGGTGGCACCGGCCTATAGCTCCGGCAGTGCCTCGTAGCACAGCTGGAAGAAAGCCTCGCAACACGACGACCCAGCGATGCTCCGGCGGCGACAATGCTTCAACACAACACCGGTGATGGTTCGTTGCAGCATCAACGGTGCTCCCATGGCCCGGCAATGCTCCAACACAACATCGGTGATGCTTCGTTGCAGTATCGGCGACTCTCCGGCAGACCGGAAATGCTCCATTGCAGCAACGACGATGCTCCGACGGCCCCGACGATGCTCCATCGCAGTACCGATGATGCTCCGGTGGCCCGAAGACGCTCCATAACAACACCGATGATGCTCCGCAAAGCTCATTGAAGCATGCCTCGTTGCATGACCGCGGTCGTCGACGCTATCATGGCACGCCTCGTCGTCGTGGTCGTTGAAGCATTTCCGCAGTCGTCAACATCGTCGTGATCGTCGAAGCATCGCCATGACCATTGAAGCATGCCTCGTTGCATGGTCGCGTTCGTCAACACCGTCATGGCATGCCTCGTCGCCCTAGTTGTTGAAGCATTGTCGTGGCCGTCGAAGTTGTCATGGTCATGGAAGCATTGCCACGGCCATTCATCAACGTCATAGTGGTCATCATCGAAGCATCACCATTATCATTGAAACATGCCCTGTTGCATGGCCGCGATCGTCAACGTTGCCTCGTCGCCCTAGTCGTGGAAGCATTGTTGTGACCGTCGAAGTCATCATGGTCATGGAAGCATTGCCACGACCATTGAAATACACCTGTCGCCGTCGTCATCGAAGCATTTATGCAGTCATCGACGTCATCGTGGTCGTCGAAGCATCGCCACGACCATTGAAGCATGCCCCGTTGCATGGCTGCGAGCATCAACACCATCATGGCATGCCTCGTCGCCATAGTCGTGGAAGCATTATCGTGGCCGTCGAAGTCGTCATGGTCATGGAAGCATTGCCACTGTCATTCATCGACGTCATGGTGGTCATCGTTGAAGCATCACAATTATCATTGACGCATGCCCTGTTGCATGGCCATGATCGTCAACGCCGTCACGGCATGCCTCGTCGCCCTAGTCGTGGAAGCATTGTTGTGGCCATCGAAGTCGTCATGGTCATGGAAGCATTGCCACGACCATTGAAACACACCTGTCGCCATCGCATCAAAGCATTTTCGTAGTCATCGACGTCGTCGTGGTCGTCGAAGCATCGCCACGACCATTGAAGCATGCCCCATTGCATGGCCGCGAGCACCAACACCAACATGGCATGCCTCGTCGCCCTAGTCATTGAAGCATTGTCGTGGTCGTCGTAGTTGTCATCGCAACACCAACCGCAACACAAACTGGATAATCACTAGTGCCCCTCGACGCACGGCTGACACCATCGCAGCATCACCGACACATGGTTGACATTATTGAATCACCCGTGCCCCTCGACGCACAACCTACATCGTCGTAGCACCGCCGACCTAGCATCACTGCAACACCAGCCACAACACCATCTAGATAATCATTGGTGGCCCTCGACGCACAGCCGACGCCATCACAACATCACAACCGCATGGCGGGCATCCATTGTTGAGGCTATGCAAACAAGCAAAAAAACAACAACATAAATATACCACTTTATTCATATTAGTATGTGCTGCGTTGCGAAAAAACACTACTATAATTCCAAAAAACCGGAAACCCATCCCTATAAAAATGCGGGGATGTTGTGCTCAGCATACACAAACTAGTAAAAGTGAGCATGCATCTTATTTGTGATTCAGCAGATTAAAAAATTGTGCTAAAAAGCCATAAAAGTAGTGCTGCTGGACATTCACAATGGAGCCATTCACCATACTAGTGAAGAACATCAGAGAGCTAACGCTGAATATAGTGGTGCTGCTATATTATACAATTTTTAAGAGAAAAGTAACCTATCAAACTTGCAGAAGAGGAATAAGGATGTGCTACATTACTACACAATTATATGCTGCAAAAACTATACAAATTTAGTGAAGAGCACTGGAACTAAAAGCAAAAAAAAACTCAAACTCAATGCTGTGCTGCACTTGTATATAAAAATTCAGTGAATGACACTAGAACTAACACACTACTCAATATCAAATGTTGTCCTGCACTGAAAACTTATGGCAAGATGTAAAAATTCAGTCTGAACATTCCATGCCATAATCTGATATCTCAACAAAATGTACGGCATGATGTTTCAGACACAACTATAGGGCATGGTGTTTCAGACACAACTGGATCCAACAACAAAAATGAGGGCATGGTGTTTCAGACATAACAACATTCTCACAAATGATTCCATTTCTAACCTAGGATGGGTGCCTGTACCCACTCATCAGCACCCAACTTTTTTTTGTGCTCAACAAGTTAGAAATCAACCAATGAACAAACCTATTGCTCCTATGCAACAAAAAACACACCCCTGCTCCATGGGCGAGCTCCTCCGCCTCAGGCCTATCAGCTCCGACGAGCCCACTACCACTATCCCCCACCTCCACCCCCACCATGCCACCAAAGTAGCAGCACCGATGAGCACCCCTCAACCCCCTGCCCCTATGAAGGAGCTCGGACGACCACCCCCTCCACCACTCCTTCCTCTCGGTCACACCCCCTCCGACGAGCAAACATTTCATATGGATATGAGATGTTCTAAATACCTGATATATGCGGCGTCATAGGCCACGGTCTGGGATGACGATGCGCTCGCCTCCGCTCCCCCTCCTCCCGTCCGCTTTCCCGCTTCGTTGTCTCGTCGCCCTGAGGAGCGTCGCATCAGGAGGCTGGTGGATCTGAGATGAAAGGGTGATGAAAGGGTGGCGGAAACAAAGGAGAGCTCAACGGCCTGGGCCTGCTGCCCTGTGGCTGCTCGCACGCGACAATAGGAGCCGCACGATCTCACTCGATCGGACGACGCGCGAGGCGGTTTGCGCCAGCGAGAAATCAGTCGGGTGGAAGGAAGCATTTTCCTTTTTTTTTAACACAGACTCTTCCTTTGTTGGCTGGCGTACATGGCATTATCAAAGTTAAGCTTATGTTTGATCGTGGCAGACTGATTTTTTTTACAGAAAGGCATATATATTTGACCACGTACCCGTTCAATTATTTATACGTGACACACATCGCGTGTCCAATTGTTTGGATCTGATAATATTTGTATGTAACGCTATTTCTTTTAAATCTCAACCATTAATATTTACTATTGACGATCGAGATAATTTAGTCTATGTGGATTAACGTTGTCTCTTATTTGTCTTCTGTCTTAGTTATATAATGGGATAATTAACTTTATGCCTCTAGTTGGGTCCCACTCGTCTGTTTTACCCCTAGTTTCAGAAATTCACCTGTTCAGTCCAAGCCACTTTGCAATTCTTATGCTTTTGCCCTTTGACCCTTTGACCGTCACTTTGAAAAATTCATAACAAATTCATACTAACTCAGAAAAATTCAAATAAGATATCAAAATGTTCAGAAAAACATCACCTATATGCGCATGTCATTTTAATTCTTGACAAAAGTGTTGGAAAGTCCCCATCTCAGTTTTAGCTCATATGCTCTTAGCATGAACAGTAAAATCTAAAAAAATTCAAAAAAATATAAAAAAATTTGGTGGCAAACATTGACCAATGTTTTGAGTGCTTGCCAAGTTTCATAATGGAATGACATTCGTGGAAGTCATGGCAAAAAAAAGAAATTTTGGAGCTTTGATTTTCTTTTTTTTGCCATGACCTCCACGAATGTTATTCCATTATGAAACTTGGCAAGCACTCAAAGCATGTTGGTTCCGACAGTGAGGGCAGTAATAAGCATTATCAAATTTCTTGCACTGCCCACTCGGCAGAATGCCGGTTCTTCCATCGTTGAGAGCGCACTCAAGATGACATTATAACCCGCAAGAATCTTTTTGCATGGGATGTTCTGAACTACAGAACAACCATAGGGCAGGGCCTTGTTATCATCGTACTGGAAACATATGCAGCATGTACAACGTCTGCAAAATTTATCTTCCAAGTTAAGAATCGCTCTGCATTCCATATTTCGGCAAGACCACACATTATTAGATGGCACGGGTACAACAGCGGATAGCGGATTACTGACAACAATTGGCAGTCGTGATGGATTGTCACTCTTCCTTTGACGTTTCGCAGGGTACTGATCGTTACTTGCATTGGGATCGAGAGTTGGCTCCTTTTCTTGCACATGCACCACAGGGCTAGATGATTTGCTAGCAGTCACCACCCTGAAGAGATAATCCAGCATTCTTCGCTTAGATAATACAGTATATTTCCTTTCCCTTCCGAGATCAGCACAAAGAATCTCTACAATATCACGGCGACTGCATGACCGTAGTTCATCGGGAGCACTTTGTGGCCTCTTCGATAACTTGCGAACAAGTTCTCGCATTTCATCCACACTCATTAATCGGCATTTAGCAGGTTCAATAGTAGCTCCTGGAGAAAAGGAAACACTGAACCATATTACTATATCACAATCCAATCACTAAACATTGCAATCAATTTTGTGCACCAGTAGATTTGAGATGCACAACCAGATATGCTTGCACATCCAGAAGGCCAAGAAGAATATACCAAACAAACTATGTAAAAATCCATATTGACAATAATGTATCAGCAATGTACAACTTGAGACCTGACGATTTCAACATCATAACAACTCAATATCCCATAGATATGTCAAGAAATAGCATGGCAAATGAGAGATGGTAATTTATGTTGCCAGTTGCTAATAACAAGCATACCACATGCAATAAAGAAACCAATGTAAGGCCTTAGAATCTTTACATACGAATTATACCACAGCTAAGTTAGTTTGTACACAACATAACAAGTGCAGTCTAGCACAACACTACCCAATCAAAAGCAGCTGGCAGATTGGCACCAACTACACTACTATACTACTACATACTCTAAAAATATACCTCTCAGGAAGATCTTCTAGTGATATACTAGGTACCCTAAAAATACAACTTTCAGGAAGATCTTGCAATGCTATACAAACTCGAAATGCAACCGACAAAGATCAACTCTTCAGAGGTCCTTCTATAACTTTGGGTTAGGACTTAGGGCCACTGGAAAAAATAGCGTGCTACAGGGTGCTGAGAATTATCACCATCAACCACCACCGGTATAGTCACGCACGTATCAACGACTAGTACTAGCACAACTAACGATCGAATTTACCGTGCGCTAACCGATGGGACGCATCGCGCGGAAGGATCCTCCGAGGAAGAATGCCAAATCTCAAGCCAGAGGCGCTTAAACCTTGCGTCCATCGCCGCAAAATGCGTGGGCCGGTAGAAAGCCCGATGCGGAGGACCCAACACACGATGGCTGAACCACAGAATTGGCGCCCGGACTGACTGATCGAGCCACGCGACATTAGGCTGAGGACCCATGGCCAGATGGCAAAGCGATAGAGGAAACAACATTGGAATCGAGAGGCACGGTGGCGCTGACCTTCGTAGGGGGGATCCTTGCCCGGAGAGGGGGTCTCTAGCTCCTCCTCCTCTGCTTGCTCACGTGGACTCAACTCTCCACTCCTTGCTACCCCGTATTAGTATGAGCACACAGGTTAAACCACAGTCGGTCGGATATCAAAGCCTGTTGTGGGTGCCACTTTTTCCAGCCACCCCGGCCTTCCCGTGTATTTGCTAGCGGATCCCCCTTACAACTTTCCATATCCGAGAAGGAAAACATTTATTTTTCCATAGCACAATATCTGTCACCGATGGTCTCGGATTCAACAACTTTGTATTCTCCTCTATGTTGTTTGGCAGTGATGACCTTCCAGCCATGCCAATCTACAAGGTTCGTCGGAATCTGGCAGTGGGTGTAACACCCCTATGTAATAGCCACTGTGATTAGCTGCTAATAATGCCAAGTCATATCATTTGCATTGCTTGATCATAGTGGTTAAACACCTCAATTCAAAATTCTCTTTGAAACTCAATTCAAATACAAAGTGAAATATGAAGTTGCTCAAAGCTAGTGGGAAAAATGTTCACATTATTGCAAATATTCCAAAACAATTATATGTTAAGGAACACAACATCACTCTTGAGCAAAGATGAGCATTATCAATTAAAACAGCACCATTTCAGCATTTTTAAATGCTATTCTATTTATGAAGAATCCCAACAGATTCAAATAATTCTCAAACTTGATGTGACAGTGTAGAAAGGTGCTCCGAGATTATTGGACCATGTTCCATAATTTTCCTGAGTGATTTGGAGGCCCCACAATTCCTTTTCCATCTCTGCTAAATTAAATAAAAAGAAAAACAGAAGAAAAGGGAAAAGAGGCGAGCGCTTACCTGTGACTGGGCCGAAGCAACAGTGCTCGTGGCCCAGCCCAGCTCACCTGCCCCCCTCGCTGTCGACCTCCCCATGGCTGGGCGCGCACGCACCGGTGGGCGTCCGACACGCCGACGGCCACCGACGGACGGAGAGGATAAGGATGGCACTCATCCACACCCCCTGGTCACCGCATCAATTTCTCCCTCTCTCTCCCACGCGCGCGCGCTCTCTCTCTCCCTCTGCTCACCAGTGCCGAGCGCCATCGCCGCCGTTCGTCCCGCGCCACCGCGGCGACCGCCGTCCCCACCTCACTACGACGTGCCTTGGAGCTTTGCCTCGCTCGGCTACGTCGAGTCGCGCCATCCGTTCGAGCTGGGGGCCACGGCACTGCAGGGATCGAGCCACCCCCTTCGTCTCGGACTCCGGCGATCCCCGACGACCACGGCCTTCCCCTGCGCTCCCATTCACTCGAGGGCCTCCGTGTGCCGCTCCGTAAGTTCCTCCTTCCCTCCTCCCTTCTCCATTCGCCTGCGCGTGCTCACCAGCGAGCTGACCGCGTTAGCCGGAGCTCACCTCCGCCGTGCTAGACGCCGGCGAGGTTCCGGTGGACGGTTGGCCTGGCGCGCGTGTCCATCGTGCTTACCAGCGTGCGTAGATGCCCCCTGAACCTTCCGTTTGGTCTAAACATGGCTAAATCACCACTTCGCCGACCACCCGAAATGCCACCGCCGCGGGCCTCGACGCCGGCAACTTTTCCAGCCGCTCCGCGGTCGGCTACCACCACCTTTGGATGCGCGCGAGTCCCCTGAGGCCGTAGATGCAAACCGCGTCCAAATTGGCCCATCGCACGCGAATTCCGAGCTCGCCGAAGCTCTATGCCGCGTCCGGCGCTCGCCGGAGTAGATTCCGGCGCCGGCGATGACCTGGCGAGATGCGGGTCCCGCCCCTAATCGCTGTCATGCGGGCCCGTGTCGCGGTTGACCGCGTTGACCACGGTCAACGCCGCTGACATGGCCACCTCTGACACTGACTAGTGGGACCTCTTCTGTAATTAGTCTAATTAACTGACTTTAGATAAAACTAATTCAGATTAACCTAAATAGTCACTGATAGGCCGGGCCCACAAACTAATTAACCTGTTAGTTTGAATTAAACTCTGGTAATTAACTACTGCCTATGACATGTGGGTCCTATTGGTCGGTTTGACCTGGACCGGCCAGTGTTGACTGGTGATGTCACCCTGGCGTAATGCTGACGTCATAAATCATTTCTGATAATAAAAATAATTCCAGGAAATCCTTTAATCTTTAAAAATTCATATCTTTTAAACCGTAGCTCGGATCGAAAAACTTAAAACATGAAAGTTGCTCAGAACGACGAGACAAAGCCGGATACGCGGCCCATTTGTCCGTCACACGTACCTAACTATCCGAATATGGAACCGATCCCCTCCGGTCATCTGTCGACAAATGTCCGGAACCGGGAAAACATTCCCGGATGGATTCCTCCTTCCTTGGTGGTGTGCAACCATACGTTAGGACACACCCGACACTGCATATTGTCATGTCATACTTTATGTAGCACTTGTTTGCTCTGTATTTACTGTTCTTCCCCTCTTCTCTCTCGTTAGATCCCGGTACCGGCGTAGTCTCCGAGACCGACGCAGCTCCGGTGATTGGCTGCCCCACTGACGACCTTGCCCTTGCCGCCGAGCAACCAGGCAAGCCCCCCCTTTGATCATCCCGAAATCGCCTATTCTATTTTCTCATGCTTGCACTAGATTTTGCTACAGTAATTGATTGCTCCTATTCTGCTGCATAGCCTGTTTATTGTAACCTATTTTGCTACCCTCATGGATATCCTAGACTGCTTAGTATAGGCTGGCTAGAGACCCCTTAGTGACCCCACTTATCCTGACTGCCCCGCTGGAGTATCAGAAGACCCGATCAACGGGATCGAAGATCAGACCCCTGGCACCGCACCTCACTTCCCCTTCGTTGCTCGACACTACTGGGTTACTATCGAGTGCCGAGGGTGATACCTCGTCAGCACTTCTGATGATAACCTTGTAGGTTAGTTGATCGGTCGTGGTAAGCGAGGGTGATACCTCCTACACCACCCCCGATACTGACAAAGCCGCGCAACACCTCAAGCGTGGACCTCGAGGGTGATTCCTCCTACGTCCACCTTGATTTTACATCAGGTGGGAGTCCAACGAGGGTGATGCCTCGGATTCCCCTTGATATGGTAGCCTCACGGATGCCTTACATTACTGTTGATACTCATATTTGGAAAGGCGGGTCGACCCTGAGGGGTTCCCGCGAATGATGGATAGATACCCGTGAGTTATTCCACGAGGCGCGGCCGGGCATTCTTAGCCCTTGCAGCAAGTCCTCGAGACGGGGCGACGGGGTCACATCTTTCGTGAGTCTCTGCTCGTTTCCGCAAGCCCCTAGTCCTAACGATTTGGATATTAATCTGAGCTGGCCTCTGGTCGGATAGCACTAACCATCACGTGGGCATAGTATGGGCGTTCTGCATCGTAACATCAGCCTGAAGCTCTGTCAGACGTCCAGTTCAGCATGGCGGCACGGTCGGATCGCGCCGAGGCGCTGGTATCCACCCTGCGCGCAACGAGCCGGAGTGCACAGGGCGATGGCCCAAGACCCCTGAGCACTTAGGAGGTAGACCGACGGGGACCTCTCTGCTGAGCTGTAGGTAGGGTTGCGGTGTGTCGTTTGGCTGAGGCCGGGCATGACCCAGGAAAGTGTGTCCGGCCGGAGTTAAGCGAGCGTGGTGGGTAAGTTGGTGCACCCCTGCAGGGAAGAACACATCTATCGATAGCCGGTCCTACGGTAAAGGACACTCGGAGTTGTATCCCGATCGGTACAGCTAGAATTGAGATGATACCTGGATATGTGGCTCCGGGATCGCTTTCTCGCAGGGAGTCGAGGAAGGATCTCTGGGCGAGACTGTTACCTGATTCTACTACTACTTACATTATGCTACCCTGTACTCTTCTAAATGCTGCAAGACGCTCGAAGATGCTGGAAGATTCTTGAAGATGCTAGTCTTCGATAGGACTAGGCTTTCCTCTCTATTCTGGCATTTCTGCAGCCCAGTCCACATATACAGCCTCCCTTTGATAATGATGCATATGTAGTGTAGATCCTTGCTTGCTGAGTACTTCAGAGTACTCACGGTTGCTTTGCTTTCTTTTTCTCCCCCTATCAGTTTGTCGAGACCAGTTGACGGAGCCCCTGAGACAGCTGCACCGTCGACTACTACTACTACCCCGAGGATGGCTTCTAGTACGAGATGGCTGTCGACCAGGAGTAGGTTCGGAGGGTCCTAGGCAGGAGGCCTACGCCTTTCGATCGTAGTATTTTCTTTTGTCCCGCCTTCTTAAGGCATTTTTGTCTTTCTTTTATATTTGTACTCAGATATCTGATGCTTCCGCTGACGCTTGTATGCCATCGAGCTATGTATTCGAGCCCTCGAGGCCCTGGTTTGTAATATAAAGCTTGTATGACTTTATTTATGTTTTAGAGTTGTGTTGTGATATCTTCAAGTGAGTCCTTAGGCTTGATCGTGTGCATTTGCGTGTATGATTAGTGCACGATTAAGCCGGGGTCGTCACAGGTTGGTATCAGAGCCGACTGCCTCTAGGGATCCCCCTTTCCAACTCCTTGGCCGAAGTTGAGTCTAGTGGTCCAAAACTGTTTTACTAACTTGGCTGTGTGGCTTACGGGCCCACGTCGCCAACTGGGTGGTATTAGGATCTTTTACTCCTCGGCCTTTACTCTGGGACTCTACTCTCTCTTCCTTTCGGGTTAATTTTTTTTACTAACTCCAACATTAGGTTCTCGTGATCACATCCATCCGGAGTTCTGAAATTATCCCCCCTTGCTTCAAGATTGAGGGCCAGGTTCTGCTTACAGGATCCTCTTATCGAGGGCAACCTGTGTTGTCACTTGCAGATTCCTCGCTCCTACAGTTTTCTCCGACGTTGATGTAGCCTATGCTATGTCTCGTTGTGTACTTCCTTACCGCGTGCCTGCGCGCCGCCTAGTTGTCTAGCCTTCCTTTTTTCAGCTATCGTAATGCCGAATTGTAACCGAGGCTATGTGTGGATTTGAATGTCTGGTGCGAATATGATGAAGTATCTATTGCACTTCCTTCTGTTGTGCACCTTACTTCATGAATCATTCCATACACCTGCAGTTTTCTTGCTAAACTGCCCCTGTTGATTTGGCAGGATGGCTGACGATCCTCCACCTCCATCTTATATTGCTGAAATGAGGTAGCAGTTTGAACTCAACCGTCAGTTTATGACCGGAGTATTGTGTCAGGACCCCGATTCCAAGTCACATCGATCTAGCCGGTAACACCTCATATCACTTTGCGGCCTCACGCACGGTATTCCCACAGGTGTCGCCTTACCATGGCCCGGGACCGTTTGCGCCTTTTGGCTCACGTATATGATAGTGTCGCTAGCATCCATATGACAGAGAACCCGGGCCGACATGACTAGTCGTGAACCCAAAGTGGCACTAACTTACGGGGACAGGCATACATGACCCAGCAACGAACGTGTCGGTCATCAGCGAGTGAATTCGGGCTGTAGCAACTAGGCTAGCAGGACTCCGGGAATCCGGGCTGTAGCAGGCTAACAGGACTCCGAAAGACACCGCGTGACGTTTCCCCGAAGGGACAGACACAGGATCGAGGAAGGACACATGCCGGCCAGTCTAAGTGTTCTGGAGCAGTAGCAAGTTACCAGGACTCCGGTAAACCGGGCTGTAGCGGACTACCAAGGCTCAGTGGAAGCACCAGACTACATTTCCCCATAAGAGAGGCTACCAAGGATAAACAACTAGGTTGTCGGATCCCACACATACCAAGCATTTCAATCATACACACAATATGCTGGATATGGGCAAATACAACATGGCATCACAACAAGACTCTACGACTCAGAGTATTTATTCATTAGACTCCGAGGAGCCAAGTATTACAAACATGGGTCTCATGACCCAACATTCAGAGCATACAAGTCAAAGCACATGCGGAAGCTTAACATGTCTGAGTACAGACATCTACAAATGAAAAAGGCTGAGAAGCCTGACTATCTACCAGATCTTGTCGAGGGCACAAGATCGTAGCTGAGGTAACAAGCTAAACGTCGAAGTCCACGTGGAACTACTAGCGAGACTGAAGTCTCTCTGCAAAACATAAAATAGGCAAACGTGAGTACAAATGTACCCAGCAAGACTTACATCAGAACTATCTACAAATGCATCGGTATCAACAAAGAGGGTGGTGGAGTTTAACTGCAGCAAGCCAGCTTTGACTCAGTGGCTATCCTGAACTACGAATGCTGGTAACTCTTTTAAGGTGGCGCACACGAGTCCACATATTCACCATATCAATACACCACTATGGATCCGCTCCCGTCTCCCTACGAGAACGCCATCCATAGCACTCACGCTTATCTTACGAGTTTTAGAGTATCCACTTTCACTTGTCTATGAACTGTACAGGCAACCCAGAAGTCCTTTACCGCGGACACGGCTATTCGAATAGATCATATTAACCCTGCAGGGGTGTACTTCTTCACACATGTTTCCACCACTTAGCGTCTGCACACGACATGTGCTCGGCAGACTTCAAGCGAAAGCCGACGTGGGTGTAGACCACGACCTAACTAACCACACAAGTCTCTAGTCCAGGTTTATCGCCTATTCGGGTTCCATCCGCGAGGAGATCCGGCCGGGGTGTCCTCAACGGCCCCAAACGATGTGTGCAGGGTTCCTGAGACACCAAATGGGCGCCCGGTACACCGTGCCACGGTGTATCTACCGCATCATAGCCCACCCCTAGGGTCAGCGCTACGCACGGCCCCCAACACATATCCTACAAACACCAGAAACTAGTTGCAACTCCTGGACAGAGAACAAGGGCGGCTAATAAGTCGAGAGAGTCAATTAAGGATCCCAATGTGTGGTAGTAGCTGTTCATGGATCACAAACACAGAACTCAGTTCCTGAGGACGGCTTCAATGAGACAACCCACCATGTACTCCTACATGGCCTCTCACCAATACCTTTACAAAATTGCGTTCACACACTTAGCTCTCAACAGCAGGACATGTTCACACACCTCTGAATCATCCCCGATGAATCAGACCAGACTCAACTCTAAGCAGTAGCAGGCATGACAAACAAGCATAGATGAGTAGGCACATCAGGGCCCAAACAACTCCTACTCATGCTAGTGGGTTTCATCTATTTACTGTGGCAATGACAGGTCATGCAGGGGAAAGGGGTTCAACTACCGCAGCATGTAAAAGTTGAATCGTTGTTGTCCTAATGCAGTAAAAGAGAGCAAAAGCAAGAAGATGGGTTTGTGTCGGAATGAACAAGGGGGTTTTGCTTGCCTGGCACTTCTGAAGATAATACAGTTCTTCATCGGTGTCATCGAACACGTCGTCGGAACCACGTCTACTGAGAGGGAGCAACCACCGGCAAACACAAGAGGAACCACAATCAATGCAATGCACATTCATATGAATGATATGTCATATTAAGGTACTGAATTGACCTAGTGCAGCAGTTAGTCATATTCATTGAAGTGGAATTCAAACCTATAGCAAATTCCAACTCCAAAACTAATTACTATTTATTCCATAATCATGAATTGTCCTATTCAGTGAGGTTAACTTGTTCAAACATGCATGAAAACAGTACAGATGGAAAGATTGGATTTTTCTGATCCAAATTCATATATAATTTGTTTGATTTGGAGCTACGGTTGAATTACTATGAATTTTTGAAGTTTGTAGTATTTTCTGGAATTTCCTGAATAAAAACAAATCCAGAAAAATACTTATTGCGTCAGCATTGCGTCAGGGTGATGTCAGCAGTCAACGGGGTCGGTCCAGGTCAAACCTGGCCAGTGGGTCCCGCGTGTCAGTGTCATTAGTCTAACTAATTTTTAGTTAGTCCTAATCCTAAGTTAATTAGCAGGCGGGTCCCACCTGTCATAGACCTAGGGGGGTCAAACTGGGTCAGCGGGGTCAAACCCGCCGGCGTTTAGCCGCCGGCGAGGCCAGACGCGGCGGGGCAGTGCGGGATTCGTCCTCCGGCGACCAAAACGACGTCGGAGCACATCTACGTGATGCGGGGAGTGAGCCGCGTCGAGTGGTGGCAGTGGGTGGAGCTGGGGTGGCCGGAAACGACGCCGGCGACGAGCTGTGCGGCTGCCGGAGTTCGGGCGAGCTTGGGCTCGTCGCTAGGGGGCACGGCGCGGTGCGTGGAGTGGTTTTGTGGACTCCTGCGAGTGCGGCGATGACGATGGCGTGCTCGGAATCGAGCCAACGTGGCTGTAGCCACGACGGCGACGTGCAGAGGCGGCGGCTGGTGCGGCCGAGCTCGGTGCAGTCGATGCAGGGCTCGAGAGCGAGAACGGAAAAGATGTAGCTGAGCTCACGGCGGTCACGACGGAGCAGTCGGCGAGGTCGGGGACGAGCCGGAGCAAGCGGGGCGGCGGAATGGATCTCCGACGACGGGCGTTGAAGACGAGGGCGGTGCAGTGGCTTCAGGGCAAACGAGCGCTCGGGGCTCGGTCTGCTCGATGGAGAGGACGGTGGCGGAGCTTCTGGGCGCATCGGCGTGGCGTGAGGTGGCTGGTGGCCGCGGTGGTGCTCGGCGGCGCGCTGCGGTGCGCTCGGGCGCGAGAGGAAAGAGAGCAGAGGAAGGGGATGAGCTCGAGGGAGTGAGCGAGAGGGACCGGGGGGCTGCGTGGCGCCTCTAGGCGCTCGGTCGAGGGCGGGGGAGGAAGCAGGAGGTGGAAGCAGGAGGTGGAAGCAGGAGGTGGCGTCCGGTGCGCGCGCGAGCGACACGCCTCTGCCTTCTGGCAGAGGTGGGAGACGACAGGCAGTTGCCAGTGGGCTGGGCCGGCTGGAGGAGCTGGGCCAGGTGGGCTGCCAGGTAAGTCAGGTGGGTCTCTCTCTCTCTTTTAATTCCTGTTTTCTATTTTTTGCAACTTTGTGGCTTTATTAAAAATAGCTAGGCACTTTCAAAAATCACCAAACTGCTCATGCCCACTGTATAGAGTATATCCAACATGGAACATTTTAGTTTGGGATTATTTGGACACTTAAAATATTTACTAGCATTTAAGTGCCCAAATGCAAGTAACATAAGATTTAATTCAGTGACCCAATGATGTCCTAGAAAATTGTGCACCATTTTTGTCAGAGGTTCTAGACCAAGGCAAAGGTGATGAACATTTTAGAAGGGCATTTCAGGTTCATTGAAAAAGATTTTAGTAAACCCTAGTTGTTTCCAGGGGGGGTGCTGGGGGTTCTATCATCCCCATTTCAAATTTCTGGAAAAATTTAAACATGATGCAACACTCTACTGCATGAACTAGCTAGGGTGTGACATATTGGCTCAGTTCCCAACTCAAAATGTTCAGCAACAGACTGCTCCAATAACTTTGCCAGAATTCGTGCGCATCAACCCGTCTGTTTTCCGCAGCTCCACCAATCCTATGGATGCTGATGATTGGCTTCATGACATCATGTTTGAGATGGAGTCAGCTAACATTGCCCCTGCCAGTTATGTCACCTTTGCGACATTTCACTTGAAGGGTCCAGCTGCTCAATGGTGGGAAAACCACAAGAGTATGATGCCTGCTGAATCTGTACCCACTTGGCAAGAATTCCAGTCAGCTTTTCGTGCACGGTACATTCCTCAAGGTCTGATCGACCAGAAGAAACAGGAGTTCCGTAAACTCACACAGGGCACAATGACTGTGGATGAATATCAGAGGAAATTTCTTGAATTATCCCGCTATGCTAAAGATGATGTCGACACTGACGCACGTAAGCAGGAGAAATTCCGGGAAGGACTACGTTCCGATATACAGCTAGCACTTCTTGTCCATGATTGTGAGGACTTTGCGACACTTGTCAGTCAAGCCTACCGAGTTGAAACTGGTCTGGCTAAATATCAGGAGTCGCTCAAACGCACTCGTGATGTAGGCTCATCCTCGGGTCAGCCTGTTCAGAAACGTCGGGTTTGGATTCCGCACAATGTTCATCACCGACCGGCTCCAACACCAAGACCATCTTATGTTGCACCTCGTCTGCCTTCATCGCCGAGGCAGCTAACAGTTCAGGATGGTCCGCCTAATGCTATGGCATCTCCTCAGGTTGCACCACGTCCTCCTGTTGGTCGAAAGAAGAGCTGTCACAACCGTCGTCTCAGAAGCTCTAATGCCAGGCCGTCCGCTATAGTTCGAGGTCAAGTCACCCATGTCAAGATTGAAGAAGCTCGCGAGTCACCAAAAATTGTGATGGGAACCCTTCGCGTTAATTCAGTGCCAGCTTCTGTTCTTTTCGATTCAGGAGCATCGCATGCTTTCGTGTCCCAACAATTTGCTCAGTTGCATGGGTTAGGTACAGAAAATTTGTCCACTCCTTTAGCGATTCAATCCTCGGGGTCTAAGTGGCAAACCTCAATAGTAAGCCCCCACAACCACATTGAGATTGGAGGTCTACTTTTTCCGGCTTCCCTTATTGTGCTCGGACCTTCCAACATTGACATCATTCTTGGTATGGATTGGTTGACAGCGAATAAAGCTTTGATTGACTGTGCCACTAAGACAGTCCAGCTCACTCACCCTTCTGGACAAACAATCAGATACTCAGCTCGAACATCTCAGGATGCCGAGAATCAGATATATGTTCTGAATGCATTGAACGCTTCACCTCTTGAAGGCATCGAGAACATTCCAGTTGTTCGTGATTTTCAAGATGTCTTTTCGGAAGAACTTCCAGGAACTCCCCCTGCCAGAGCTGTCGAGTTTGTCATCGACTTGAAACCAGGCACTACCCCTATTGCGAAGCGTCCTTATAAGATGCCTCCGCACCACCTTCTTAAACTCAAGGAAGAGATCGACAAGTCACTTAAGAAAGGCTTCATCCGCCCCAGTTCCTCTGCTTGGGGAGCACCTTCACTCTTTGTAAAGAAGAAGGATGGTACAAATCGATTGGTTCAGGATTACCGACCTATCAACCAAGCAAGGATTCAGAACAAGTACCCGCTTCCCAGAATCAACGATCTGTATGATCAACTTGCTGGTTCCTCAGTATTCTCTAAGCTTGATTTGAGATTGGGATACCACCAGATCCGAGTTCGTGAAGAGGATATTCCGAAGACAGCATTCGTTACTCGCTATGGTTCTTATGAGTACACTGTCATGTCCTTCGGTCTGACTAATGCTCCAGCAACCTTATCCCGGTTAATGAACTACATCTTCATGGATTATCTCAACAAATTCGTCGTGGTATATCTGGACGATATTCTGGTTTATTCGAAGAATGAAGAAGAACATGCCGAACATCTTCGGCTTGTACTGGAGAAGCTGCGTGAACACCAACTGTATGCCAAGTTTTCCAAATGCGAGTTCTGGTTATCTGAAGTGACATACCTCGGCCATGTGATTTCAAAAGATGGCATAGCTGTTAACCCAGAATGAGTTCAAGCTATTCTGGACTGGAATCCCCCGAAGAACGTCAAGCAAGTGAGAAGTTTTCTCGGTCTTGCAAGCTATTGCCGCCGCTTTGTCGAGAATTTCTCAAAGATTGCTAAGCCTCTGACTGATCTTCTTCACAAGGGCGTTAAGTTTGAATGGACAGAAAAATGTTAGGAAAGTTTTCAAACACTCAAAAACAAGCTGACCTCTGCCCCAGTACTTGCTCCTCCAGATTCTCGCAAGGACTTTGTGATTTATTGCGACGCATCCCGTGAAGGATTAGGCTGTGTCCTAATGCAAGAGCGTAAAGTGATTGCCTATGGCTCTCGACAATTGCGTCCACATGAAGAGAATTATCCGGTACATGATCTAGAACTAGCTGCTGTCATCTATGCACTGCAGTTGTGGCGACATTACCTCCTCGGTAATCGTTGCAAGATCTACACAGACCATAAAAGTCTGAAGTACTTGTTCACTCAGCCATCTCTGAACCTCCGTCAGCAAAGATGGATGGAGACCATTGCGGACTTTGATTTGGGTATTTCTTATACCCCTGGCAAGGCTAATGTAATGGCTGATGCATTGAGCCGTAAATCCTATTGCTGTGAACTTGAAGTTCAGCTAGAGCAACCCCTCCTGTATGAAGAACTTTGAAAGCTAAATATCGAGATAGTTCCTCAAGGATACCTATCAAACTTGGTTGTTGAACCAGACCTTGAGAAGGCTGTTAAGAATGCACAAGCTAAAGATGCTGAAGTTGCTCTGATGAAGAAGGATCTTCACCTGGAAAAGTACAGGGATTTCTCGCTGTCTGAAGATGGAACCTTGTATTTCAGAGACCGTATTGTAGTACCTCGCTTCGAGCTTATGACTGACAAAGTCATGAAGGAGGCACATGATACACCGCTGTCTATTCATCCAGGTAGCACCAAAATGTATCGTGATCTCCGTCAAAGGTACTGGTGGTCTAGAATGAAGCAGGACATTGCTCGATATGTTGCTGAATGTGATGTTTGCCGTCGCGTTAAAGCAGAACATCAGAAGCCTGCTGGAATTCTGCAACCGCTCCCTATTCCCTTGTGGAAGTGGGATAAAGTGCAGATGGATTTCATTACTGGTCTTCCCAAGTCTCAGAAAGGTCACGATGCTATTCTTGTCGTCGTCGACCAACTTTCTAAAGTTGCACATTTTCTGCCTGTCAAGGAGACGATCACTGCTAGTCAGTTAGCAGAATTATACATCTCCAGAATTGTTTCACTCCACGGTATTCCGAAAGAGATCAGTTCGGACCGTGGCGGCCTTTTCACTTCCAAGTTCTGGGAAAGTTTCCAACAAGCTATGGGAACTCATATCACCTAGAGTTCAGCATATCATCCCCAGTCCCAAGGCCAAGTCGAACGAGTAAATCAAGTACTTGAAGACATGCTGCGAGCTTGTGTTATTTCTTTCGGTAAGAAGTGGGAAGAAGCTCTTCCGTATGCCGAGTTCTCTTATAACAACAGCTATCAAGCCAGCTTGAAAATGGCTCCCTTTGAAGTTCTCTATGGACGTAAGTGTCGAACCCCTCTGAATTGGTCAGAAACTGGGGAACGACCGCTCGTGGGTCCGGATATTATCCAACACGCTGAAGAGCAAGTCCGCATAGTTCGAGAAAATCTCAAGGCGGCTCAGGACTGCCAGAAGAGCAACTATGATCGCAAACGATGGGGTTTGACTTATCAACCTGGCGATCAAGCTTATCTGCGTGTCACTCCCCTAAAGGGCACTCATCGTTTTGGAATCAAGGGAACGTTAGCTCCTTGCTATATTGGTCCTTTTCGCATTGTTGCCAGACGTGCATGTGTGGCTTATAAATTGGAGTTACCGCCGCAATTCTCTCATATCCACGATGTCTTCCACGTATCACAGCTTCGTAAATGCTTTAAGGAGTCTCCGCACAGAGCAGTGGATCACGAGATGCTCGAATTGCAAGATGATCTATCTTATAAGGAGCATCCCATCCGCATTCTCGATGAAGCTGAACGTCGAACCCGTCAGAAGGTCACCAAGTTCCTGAAAGTGCAGTGGTCAAATCATACCGAAGATGAAGCCACTTGGGAATGCGAGGATCATCTTCGCAAGGAATACCCCGACCTCTTTCCTTCTACCTCCTGAATTCTCGGGACAAGAATTTCTTTTAGAGGAGGAGAATTGTAACACCCCTATGTAATAGCCACTGTGATTAGCTGCTAATAATGCCAAGTCATATCATTTGCATTGCTTGATCATAGTGGTTAAACACCTCAATTCAAAATTCTCTTTGAAACTCAATTCAAATACAAAGTGAAATATGAAGTTGCTCAAAGCTAGTGGGAAAAATGTTCACATTATTGCAAATATTCCAAAACAATTATATGTTAAGGAACACAACATCACTCTTGAGCAAAGATGAGCATTATCAATTAAAATAGCACCATTTTAGCATTTTTAAATGCTATTCTATTTATGAAGAATCCCAACAGATTCAAATAATTCTCAAACTTGATGTGACCGTGTAGAAAGGTGCTCCGAGATTATTGGACCATGTTCCATAATTTTCCTGAGTGATTTGGAGGCCCCACAATTCCTTTTCCATCTCTGCTAAATTAAATAAAAAGAAAAACAGAAGAAAAGGGAAAAGAGGCGAGCGCTTACCTGTGACTGGGCCGAAGCAACAGTGCCCGTGGCCCAGCCCAGCTCACCAGCCCCCCTCGCTGTCGACCTCCCCATGGCTGGGCGCGCACGCACCGGTGGGCGTCCGACACGCCGACGGCCACCGACGGACGGAGAGGATAAGGATGGCGCCCATCCACTCCCCTGTAGGAGATATGCCCTAGAGGCAATAATAAATGTTATTGATTATCTCCCTGTTCATAATTATGTTTATGTTCCATGCTATAACTGCAATGATTCTCGAGTCTACAAATAAAACGAGGCTTGGAGGAAGACTCATATGCACGTGTGGGATAATAAACGATAAAATGTATTCCTAGTCAAGCCTCTATGACTGGCTCAAGTGTTGCATGATGGTTCTGTTTTCCTGATCATGGGCATGTCTATGCCACCAACTTTGAGGGCACAATGTTATAAGAACATTTGTGTTGAATCGACCCGTTTGATGTTATGCTATGAGATTCATTCGTCACAAGTTAATGGTTAATAACACAGAGATGGTTAATGTTTGCATAATTCCTCAGACCATGAGAGTATCGAGTTTCTTCATGCTTGATTCATGAACTTTGGGGTTTGTTAAACGTCATCCGTAACTGGATGGCTATTACGGCGGCTTACGGGTTCATGGGAAAGTATGTCAAGTAACTTGATAGCTCAAGATTGGGATTTGCTCCTCCGACGATGGAGAGATATCTCTGGGCCCTCTCGGTGTTACGGTATCCATCATCGTCTGGCCAGACACAGGGTGATTTGATCACAGGGATGCCGAACACAGTAACGAGAAAAGAGAACAATACCGGTAACGAGGTAACTAGCATAGTGGACAAGTTGTTGATCCACGGGAATGCCAACATGTCTCACCTCGGGTATTTGTAACATATCGCGAAGCAATAGGAATAGCACACGGCAACTGGAGGTTCACTCGAATATTCATTCGTGTGGGTATAGGGGTCAATATGGGTGTCCACGGCTCCGATGTTGATCATTGATCGGAAGGGGTTCCGTGTCATGTCTATACTTCACCGAACCTATAGGGTCACACACTTAAGGGTCATCTATCTGCTGAATACTAGACAGGGAGTCTGAGAGAAAATCACCGAAAAAGTTTCGGACACCGAAAAGTTTCGGACAGCGGAAAAGTTCCGCAGAGAGAGGTCACCGGATGAGTTCCGGTGAAACTGAAAAGTTGTTTCAGGGGATACCATTAAGTCAAAATGGTTTCGGCACATGCCTGATAATTCTTGGAGGATACCAGAATCATTCTGGAAACTTCTGGGAATTTTCTGGAAGAAAAACCGGAAATGTTCCGGGGCTGCCGGAACCGCTTCAGATGCTTTTCGCAGATGAAATCAGTAAACTGGAATTGTTCCAGAACGCATTGAAAATTATTTTAGTGGGTACTGGAAATGTTCTAAGCCCACATAAATATTTTCAGTTCGAACGGACGCTGAAAAATGTCGTCGTGAATAGTGAAAGTGCTTTTTGGGAATTTTATGGAAAGCACCTTTTGGGAATTTCCCAAAAGGCTTCTAGAATGCCTTAGGCACTAAGGAAGCCCCCTTGGGGGGTCCCCCAAGGGTGTGGCCGGCCAAGCATGGTGGAGCTCCTTGGAGCTCCACATGGCACCCCTTTTATCTTTATTCTTTTGTGGAAAGGCATAAAGTGGGGGTACTTTGGGGTTTTTTTGTATGACATCTTTACCCCTTGGCTATCCTATAAATAGAGGTGGAGGGGCAGCCCTCCACACTCATCCCTTCTCACATACATGCCATTGCAATGATCTGGCTTCTCTCTCCCTCCCACGGAAAGAGTTTCGTAGTGCCGAAAGGCTGTCTGGGTTCCGGTGGGAACTAGTTCTGGACGGCGAAGCCCTGCCGGATAGATGACACCGTATGTGTGCAACTCTGTAGCGAGGTCATAGTTTCGATCTTAGTGCCCGAGGGGCTGTTTGAGAGTGCCTCCCGAAGGGCTGTCCAAGTGACGGTCCAAGTTCTGTGAGTCCTCCCGAAGGGCTGTCCGAGTGACCGTTCGAGTTTCGAAGGTCCTCCCGAAGGGCTGTCCGCGACACCGTCCGGGGGACTGTTCGACCGCCTCCCGGAGGGCTGTCCGAAGGGAAGACGAGGGTATACATCATCGCGGTTGGGAGGTTGTAAATCCTAGCTGCGGGGATCTGCACCGCCGATCGTCATCGACTCTACTTCCGCTGCGCTACGAGTCGGTAACGAAAATGATCAAACCTTATTTGCAGTCTCCATAGTGGTCCTGGGCTGGTGCGTAGGTCGGAAAATTTTTGTTTTCTGCTGCGTTACCCTACAGTGGCATCAAGAGCCGTGCTATGCGTAGATGCATGTTGCGATCTAGAATACATAGTGATGTATGGGTGTTGCACAATATAATTAGGTAGTAGATGAGTTCTATTACTGAAAATTATTTGTGCGGGTAGCAGATGAAATCTGTTACCCGATGTTCTTGTTGCTTCCCTGGAATTTGCAGATTTCTGATCTTGCTAACAGCATGGTGGAGTTTCAATGTTCTGGCAATCCGCGATCCTGATTGATCAACGAAGTGCTAACAGTTCATTGAATTCCACTGTAGTTAAAAGGAAAGATGAAATTTCGCAGACAAAAGGGCAATGCAGATATGATCTGCACGGGGGTCATGCGTATGACGAAGTTTAGTATGGGGCTCGAGATTTTATTATCTCGGTTTTCATACACCCTGAAAAGTTAATCTAGCGACTTGAATTATCATACTTGATGATGGACGTTGGTAGCTTCGGTTTGTTTCGAAACCTTAGAAGCCACGTAAAACTAGTTTTTGCATGAACTGATTAGAGACGTCTAACTTGGTTTTGCAGGAGGGTTTGCATGTGCATATGATGTGGTATAGCAGTGCTCATAATAATTTGATTATGTATGAGATGACTATATGATGTAAATTAATTAACATGACCCGCGTGTCATGATTCGGCATGATGGCTGGAGCCATATGATTGCACTTTAAATGACCTGTGTGTCAACCTTGTTGTAATGCATTATTTTATTAGCTATAGAGATAGCAATATTATCTGGTGCATCGACAAGGTGGTGGCAATCTTCACAAAGGTGAACACCGACGCGAATGCCGAAGACGAAGAAATACAAGACTTCTCCGTCAGAAAGGGCTATACCATATCATGCTATTATGAATTGCCTGAGATGTTTATCCCTTATGATGCACCCTTCTTGATTGCGTGGTAGTCGCTTTTTATTAGGGTGATCTCTCACAAAAATATCAAGTAGTTAGTGTTCTCCCAAGTGTAGCACCGTCACGGCACCTAACTTTTCGGGGTATCACAGGATCTCCCTGGGTACGAACGATTAGGGATGTGTGAGGCGGGTGAGTTGAGACCTCGCAGCAAGATCACTTGGTTGTCTTGATGTTCTGGAAGGATCTCCCTGAGCTTGGAACACGCCCATCGAAAGATGAACAAGAGTCACATAGAGATGTGATCGGCAAGTTTGCCTACCGATTGAAGTTCGCGCCATCAGTGTTCATCTCGTTCAATGGCGTTGAATGGAAATGCGGGTCTTGTATCACTCACAATCAATTATGAGAGATATTGATTTGAGTGGGAGCGCACTGTTGAATTAACTTGTTTAATTCTCAGTGCAATTAATTATGAACACTGTCTAAGTGTGGTTTGCATAATAGTTGTAGAATAATGGCTCGCATTTCCACCTTCCCTATTAAAATTGAATAGCTGTTAAATATCTGGTTAAAACTTTACGGTTGGTAACGTAATGTGAGGATTGTCCTCAAGAGTGCCGAGAAGGACTTTGTCCTATCGCATACTTTCGGTATTCTCTCGCTTATGCTATGGATCATGTGACTCTCGTCCGTTGATCCAAAAGCTAGAATTCCATTTCATTCAAGCGCAATATGTTTGTTTCCATGAGACCCAAACTTCGAAAGTTTGGATAGTTATGTGATATTCATGGAATCTGAAAATTATTTTCAGAGACAGACAAAGGCTAAAAGATATGAGATATCCAAAGCAATGTTTGTTTGCAAACTATTAGTAAAGGAGTTTACTATGCATTAGACTGATAAGAGAGGGATCCAGAAGAACGCCTGTCATATGATGAAAGGTGAATAAAACAACAACTTAAAGAGAAAGGAAGTGTCCGAAGGGTGTTAGTGAAACTTTCATGCCTAGGAAGTCCGGGGCTAACGCCACTCTTAAGTTGGGTGCTTCTTCTGAGAGTAGGAGAAATACTAAAAGTTAAACTGTTAGAAGTATAATGGCAGAAAGAAAGAAGACTGGAATATCCAGCTCATGTATGAATGTCATACAAGTTTTTGATGTATAGAAGGCTAGTCAAAGATATAGTTCTTGGGAATTATGATTAATTTGTTAATCACTGATTCTTGGGTATTGTGAGTTAATCATAGAGATACCCGCTCGATTGCATTCTGTTGCAACTCGATGTAAGAACTACTATGGCCTGAAAGACTAGCCAGGAATGAGGTTTAGGTATACACAGGGAACATAGTAAATGTTACTATACCTTCCATCGGTGTATTACCGTTTGTATTTATTTTCATAATTCATTTAGAGTTTTACAAACTCTAGCCTTTGCATAAAGTAATCTTGCAAGAAGGTTGTTCATAAGAGAACTTTTTATGTTCGATGTTATGAATAACATAAGGGCCATACTTTCATTGAGAATGAGATGCATGTTATGAATAATGATAATAATATATTACCTCTGGATTTACTTTCATAATTCATTTTAGAGTTTTACACACTCTAGCCCATTGCACAATGTTTGTTGCAAAAGAGTTGTTCATAAAAGAACAATTGTTGTTCAGTATTATGAATAACATGAAGGGCCATACTTCCATCCAAGATGGGATGTATGTTATGAATATTGATGGTAAAATGATACATCCATAACACTGACGATAAATGTCGCAAGACTAAAAGAATACCACACAAGTGTGGCACTGCATTTGGTCACATTGGAGAAACCCGCATGAAAGATTCCATTATGATGGATTTTGAAGTCGTTTGATTTTTGAATCATCTGACACTTGCAACTTTCCTTCGAAAAGTGAAGTGACTGAAATACCGTTCACAGGCCACAAGGAACGAGCAAAGAATTTATTGGTGATCATACATTTTGATGTATGTAGTCCGATAAATGTTTTTGCAAGTAGTGGATTTATCTATCTTCAGAAATGACTCAAGTAGATATATGGATATTTACTTGATGAGACGTAAGTCTGAATTTTTTGAATTCATTCAAAAGGTTTTCAAATATGAAGTAGAAGTTATTGTAACAAGAAGATTATGTTTCTACAATTCGATTGCAGAAAAGAATATTTGAGTTACAAGTTTAGCGAATGTCTGATGAGTTGTGAAAGGGGTTTCATAACTTGCACCTCCCGGAACACCACTGCAAGTGGAAAGTCCATGAAGATGTAATCAAACCATTTATGACATGGTAAGATCAAAGATGGCATAAATAAATTTGCCATTATCCCTTTTAAAGAGTGATGCTTTAGAGACTGCGGCTTTTACACTGAAAAGAGCTCCATCGGGTCTGTTGAAATGACACCATGGTATGGTACGCCCAACCATGTTATATCTTTTCTTAACATTTGGAATATGGGGCTTGTGTAAAAGGTTACAAACCTATTCCAAATCAGACAAGTGCTACTTTGTAGGTTATCCCAAGTCATTGGGTATTCCCCCACCACTATACCGAGGCAAAAGTTTTTGCCACAAAATGGTATGCTTTTAAAGAGAATTGTTCTTGCAAAAGGTGAGTGGGAGGACAGTGCAACTCGACGAGATAACCAGTATCTTCGTCATCAGGTCAAAGGAAAGGAACCTTGGAAGTGATTCCGGAGTTTCCTACTGCGACTGATACGGAAGTCTCTACAATAAAATGTATGGACTTCGGTCGAACTTGCAACTGAACCACATAGGCAAGGCTCGTGCAAACCTCTCAGGTGCGCAGACGAGATATTGTTGTTAGACAACAGTATACCTACGATACACAAGGAAGCGTTGATGGGCCCTGACTCCGGGATTGGCTAAATGCCAATATAATCCGAGATAGTTTTCATATAAATGATTCAAGATCATATCTTGATGACCCCTTCAGAAGACTTAGAGTCTAACGAACTTTTATGGAACTATAAACTGATATGGATAAAATGTTTTATCCATAAAGCTCGACTTGTTGAAATAACAAGTTCAAGGAGTTGACTGCGATGAGGTTGTTTCACCGTAGCGATGCTTAAAGTCGGTTCGGGTTGAACTAGCAATTAATACATATTTCAGTCATGAGATATGAAACATGGATGACAATAGGATTTCCATATGATGGAAATGAAACCAAGGACTTGCATGTGTTACAGTCCAAGGTATTTTGTCATTCCAGAGGATGCTAGTGAGTGTGCAAACTTCAGAGTTCCAGCAATGGACAGAAGAGAGCATAATGGAGTTGGAATCTTCGTGTTTTGATGAAATGGTCAAAAGGGTTTGACTTCATCAATGGGTAACGAAGATGCTTGTGATTCAAGAAAGTAAGTGGGAGCATAATAAATTTCTAAAAAAAAAAACGTTGTGTGCTTGACACATTGTTAATTGGAAATAAATTTCTTGACACGAATTAGGACTTCATTTGAAAATAGTTTTTCGATGAAGTGCTTGGGCTAAATAGCCTTTATATTAGGCATGATGATCTATGGAGATAGATTTACCTAATGGGGCTGAGAAAAGATACATATTGACAAGATGCTAAAACCTTTTAGCATTAAAAACGTCAAGGAGTGATTCTTGCCGAAGTCACATGGAAAGAGTTTTTGCAAGACTCGGTGTCCCAAAACACTGATGAGCAAAATACATGATGGAGATTCCACACACTCTTGTGTTTCGATTAATCATGTATTCCATGGTATGTAAAAACAAACCAGATATGTCCAATACTCCCAAAGTTGTTGCGAGTATAGATACCAAAGTGATCAAAAGTACTGATCATGGGACAACAGTGAAAAAGGGTCATTGAGTACTATAATAGCACTGATGACATGTTTTCTCGCAAGCGGAGATCATGAAGAGTTCGTTGTAAAAGGTTACATCGATACAGTCTTCATCCATGCTCCATGCGATTTTCGATTTAAATTGAAGGTTTTGTGTAACACACAATCTGGTGGCACAGTTAGTTGGAATTTGTTCAAACAAGTTACTGTGGCGAATTCTATAATAGAGGCGAAGTATGTTGCCACTTTTAAAGCGACAAAGAAGATGTTGAATCATATAGTTCATTCATGAACTTAGTATGGTTCCAAGATGGCTTTTGTCAATGGGACACTACTGCGGGTAGTTGCTCCATAACTCAGTCTGAGGAATCCAGGTTCGACCTGTGATTCACATACATACAAAGCCAAGTCCACGCAAAATATGAATTTTGTGAAAGCGTAAAAACGCGAGGATACGCAAAGATACACACGGAGCTGAAGTCGTCAGATCCGTTGGACATCAGGCTATACCACATGCGAAGCATATTTACACCGGTGTGCCACAGGTGTGAAGTGCATTAGCATTAACTAGATTATTGACTCTAGTGCAAGTGGGAGTCTGTAGGAGATATGCCCTAGAGGCAATAATAAATGTTATTGATTATCTCCCTGTTCATAATTATGTTTATGTTCCATGCTATAACTGCAATGATTCTCGAGTCTACAAATAAAATGAGGCTTGGAGGAAGACTCATATGCACGTGTGGGATAATAAACGATAAAATGTATTCCTAGTCAAGCCTCTATGACTGGCTCAAGTGTTGCATGATGGTTCTGTTTTCCTGATCATGGCATGTCTATGCCAGCAACTTTGAGGGCACAATGTTATAAGAACATTTGTGTTGAATCGACCCGTTTGATGTTATGCTATGAGATTCATTCGTCACAAGTTAATGGTTAATAACACAGAGATGGTTAATGTTTGCATAATTCCTCAGACCATGAGAGTATCGAGTTTCTTCATGCTTGATTCATGAACTTTGGGGTTTGTTAAACGTCATCCGTAACTGGATGGCTATTACAGCGGCTTACGGGTTCATGGGAAAGTATGTCAAGTAACTTGATAGCTCAAGATTGGGATTTGCTCCTCCGACGATGGAGAGATATCTCTGGGCCCTCTCGGTGTTACGGTATCCATCATCGTCTGGCCAGACACAGGGTGATTTGATCACAGGGATGCCGGAACACAGTAACGAGAAAAGAGAACAATACCGGTAACGAGGTAACTAGCATAGTGGACAAGTTGTTGATCCACGGGAATGCCAACATGTCTCACCTCGGGTATTTGTAACATATCGCGAAGCAACAAGAATAGCACACGGCAACTGGAGGTTCACTCGAATATTCATTCGTGTGGGTATAGGGGTCAATATGGGTGTCCACGGCTCCGATGTTGATCATTGATCGAAAGGGGTTCCATGTCATGTCTATACTTCACCGAACCTATAGGGTCACACGCTTAAGGGTCATCTATCTGCTGAATACTAGACAGGGAGTCCGAGAGAAAATCACCGAAAAAGTTTCGGACACCGAAAAGTTTCGGACAGCGGAAAAGTTCCGCAGAGAGAGGTCACCGGATGAGTTCCGGTGAAACTGAAAAGTTGTTTCAGAGGATACCATTAAGTCAAAATGGTTTCGGCACATGCCTGATAATTCTTGGAGGATACCAGAATCATTCTGGAAACTTCTGGGAATTTTCTGGAAGAAAAACCGGAAATGTTCCGGGGCTGCCGGAACCGCTTCAGATGCTTTTCGCAGATGAAATCACTAAACTGGAATTGTTCTAGAACGCATTGAAAATTATTTTAGTGGGTACTGGAAATATTCTAAGCCCACATAAATATTTTCAGTTCGAACGGACGCTGAAAAATGTCGTCGTGAATAGTGAAAGTGCTTTTTGGGAATTTTATGGAAAGCACCTTTTGGGAATTTCCCAAAAGGCTTCTAGAATGCCTTAGGCACTAAGGAAGCCCCCTTGGGGGGTCCCCCAAGGGTGTGGCCGGCCAAGCATGGTGGAGCTCCTTGGAGCTCCACATGGCACCCCTTTTATCTTTATTCTTTTGTGGAAAGGCATAAAGTGGGGGTACTTTGGGGTTTTTTTGTATGACATCTTTACCCCTTGACTATCCTATAAATAGAGGTGGAGGGGCAGCCCTCCACACTCATCCCTTCTCACATACATGCCATTGCAATGATCTGGCTTCTCTCTCCCTCCCACGGAAAGAGTTTCGTAGTGCCGAAAGGCTGTCTGGGTTCCGGTGGGAACTAGTTCTGGACGGCGAAGCCCTGCCGGATAGATGACACCGTATGTGTGCAACTCTGTAGCGAGGTCGTAGTTTCGATCTTAGTGCCCGAGGGGCTGTTTGAGAGTGCCTCCCGAAGGGCTGTCCAAGTGACGGTCCAAGTTCTGTGAGTCCTCCCGAAGGGCTGTCCGAGTGACCGTTCGAGTTTCGAAGGTCCTCCCGAAGGGCTGTCCGCGACACCGTCCGGGGGACTGTTCGACCGCCTCCCGGAGGGCTGTCCGAAGGGAAGATGAGGGTATACATCCTCGCGGTTGGGAGGTTGTAAATCCTAGCTGCGGGGATCTGCACCGCCGATCGTCATCGACTCTACTTCCGCTGCGCTACGAGTCGGTAACGAAAATGATCAAACCTTGTTTGCAGTCTCCATAGTGGTCCTGGGCTGGTGCGTAGGTCGGAAAATTTTTGTTTTCTGCTGCGTTACCCTACATCCCCCTGGTCACCGCATCAATTTCTCCCTCTCTCTCCCACGCGCGCGCGCTCTCTCTCTCTCCCTCTGCTCACCAGTGCCGAGCGCCATCGCCGCCGTTCGTCCCGCGCCACCGCGGCGACCGCCGTCCCCGCCTCACTACGACATGCCTTGGAGCTTTGCCTCGCTCGGCTACGTCGAGCCATGCCATCCATTCGAGCTGGGGGCCACGGCACTGCAGGGATCGAGCCACCCCCTTCGTCTCGGACTCCGGCGATCCCCGACGACCACGGCCTTCCCCTGCGCTCCCGTTCACTCGAGGGCCTCCGTGTGCCGCTCTGTAAGTTCCTCCTTCCCTCCTCCCTTCTCCATTTGCCTGCGCGTGCTCACCAGCGAGCTGACCGCGTTAGCCGGAGCTCACCTCCGCCGTGCTAGACGCCGGCGAGGTTCCGGTGGACGGTTGGCCTCGCGCGCGTGTCCATCGTGCTTACCAGCGTGCGTAGATGCCCCCTGAACCTTCCGTTTGGTCTAAATGTGGCTAAATCACCACTTCGCCGACCACCCGAAATGCCACTGCCGCGGGCCTCGACGCCGGCAACTTTTCCGGCCGCTCCGCGGTCGGCTACCACCACCTTTGGATGCGCGCGAGTCCCCTGAGGCCGTAGATGCAAACCGCGTCCAAAATGGCCCATCGCACGCGAATTCCGAGCTCGCCGGAGCTCTATGCCGCGTCCGGCACTCGCCGGAGTAGATTCCGGCGCCGGCGATGACCTGGCGAGATGCGGGTCCCGCCCCCAGTCGCTGTCATGCGGGCCCGTGTCGCGGTTGACCGCGTTGACCACGGTCAACGCCGCTGACGTGGCCACCTCTGACACTGACTAGTGGGACCTCTTCTATAATTAGTCTAATTAACTGACTTTAGATAAAACTAATTCAGATTAACCTAAATAGTCACTGACAGGCCGGGCCCACAAACTAATTAACCTGTTAGTTTGAATTAAACTCTGGTAATTAACTACTGCCTATGACATGTGGGTCCTAGTGGTCAGTTTGACCTGGACCGGCCAGTGTTGACTGGTGACATCACCCTGGCGTAATGCTGACGTCATAAATCATTTCTGATAATAAAAATAATTCCAGGAAATCCTTTAATCTTTAAAAATTCATATCTTTTAAACCGTAGGTCGGATCGAAAAACTTAAAACATGAAAGTTGCTCAGAACGATGAGACAAAGCCGGACACGCGGTCCATTCGTCCGTTACACGTCCCTAACTATCTGAATATGGAACCGATCCCCTCCGGTCATCTGTCTGACAAATGTCCGGAACCGGGAAAACATTCCTGGATGGATTCCTTCTTCCTTGGTGGTGTGCAACCATACGTTAGGACACACCCGACACTGCATATTGTCATGTCATACTTTATGTAGCACTTGTTTGCTCTATATTTACTGTTCTTCCCCTCTTCTCTCTCGTTAGATCCCGGTACCGACGTAGTCTCCGAGACCGACGCAGCTCCGGTGATTGGCTGCCCCACTGACGACCTTGCCCTTGCCGCCGAGCAACCAGGCAAGCCCCCCCTTTGATCATCCCGAAATCGCCTATTCTATTTTCTCATGCTTGCACTAGATTTTGCTACAGTAATTGATTGCTCCTATTCTGCTGCATAGCCTGTTTATTGTAACCTGTTTTGCTACCCTCATGGATATCCTAGACTGCTTAGTATAGGCTGGCTAGAGACCCCTTAGTGACCCCACTTATCCCGACTGCCCCGCTGGAGTATCAGAAGACCCGATCAACGGGATCGAAGATCAGACCCCTGGCACCGCACCTCACTTCCCCTTCGTTGCTCGACACTACTGGGTTACTATCGAGTGCCGAGGGTGATACCTCGTCAGCACTTCTGATGATAACCTTGTAGGTTAGTTGATCGGTCGTGGTAAGCGAGGGTGATACCTCCTACACCACCCCCGATACTGACAAAGCCGCGCAACACCACAAGCGTGGACCTCGAGGGTGATTCCTCCTACGTCCACCTTGATTTTACATCAGGTGGGAGTCCAACGAGGGTGATGCCTCGGATTCCCCTTGATATGGTAGCCTCATGGATGCCTTACATTACTGTTAATACTCATATTTGGAAAGGCGGGTCGACCCTGAGGGGTACCCGCGAATGATGGATAGATACCCGTGAGTTATTCCACGAGGCGCGGCCGGACATTCTTAGCCCTTGCAGCAAGTCCTCGAGATGGGGCGACGGGGTCACATCTTTTGTGAGTCTCTGCTCGTTTCCGCAAGCCCCTAGTCCTAACGATTTGGATATTAATCTGAGCCGGCCTCTGGTCGGATAGCACTAACCATCACGTGGGCATAGTATGGGCGTTCTGCATCGTAACATCAGCCGAAAGCTCTGTCAGACGTCCAGTTCAGCATGGCGGCATGGTCGGATCGCGCCGAGGCGCTGGTATCCACCCTGCGCGCAACGAGCCGGAGTGCACAGGGCGATGGCCCAAGACCCCTGAGCACTTAGGAGGTAGACCGACGGGGACCTCTCTGCTGAGCTGTAGGTAGGGTTGCGATGTGTTGTTTGGCCGAGGCCGGGCATGACCCAGGAAAGTGTGTCCGGCCGGAGTTAAGCGAGCGTGGTGGGTAAGTTGGTGCACCCCTGCAGGGAAGAACACATCTATCGATAGCCGGTCCTACGGTAAAGGACACTCGGAGTTGTATCCCGATCGGTACAGCTAGAATTGAGATGATACCTGGATATGTGGCTCCGGGATCGCTTTCTCGCAGGGAGTCGAGGAAGGATCTCTGGGCGAGACTGTTACCTGATTCTACTACTACTTACATTATGCTACCCTGTACTCTTCTAAATGCTGCAAGACTCTCGAAGATGCTGGAAGATTCTTGAAGATGCTAGTCTTCGATAGGACTAGGCTTTCCTCTCTATTCTGGCATTTCTGCAGCCCAGTCCACATATACAGCCTCCCTTTGATAATGATGCATATGTAGTGTAGATCCTTGCTTGCTGAGTACTTCAGAGTACTCACGGTTGCTTTGCTTTCTTTTTCTCCCCCTATCAGTTTGTCGAGACCAGTTGACGGAGCCCCTGAGACAGCTGCACCGTCGACTACTACTACTACCCCGAGGATGGCTTCTACTACGAGATGGCTGTCGACCAGGAGTAGGTTCGGAGGGTCCTAGGCAGGAGGCCTACGCCTTTCGATCGTAGTATTTTCTTTTGTCCCGCCTTCTTAAGGCATTTCTGTCTTTCTTTTATATCTGTACTCAGATATCTGATGCTTCCGCTGACGCTTGTATGCCATCGAGCTATGTATTCGAGCCCTCGAGGCCCTGGTTTGTAATATAAAGCTTGTATGACTTTATTTATGTTTTAGAGTTGTGTTATGATATCTTCAAGTGAGTCCTTAGGCTTGATCGTGTGCATTTGCGTGTATGATTAGTGCACGATTAAGCCGGGGTCATCACAGTGGGAAGGCTGTAGGAGTTGCTGCGGCGGTGCGCCATGATCACAACCCACAAGGTTGGAGGCGTGGGACATCCTAGGGACCTGATTGTAATATCTTCCATTTTCAGGGTTGACTTGTACAATTGATCTGTGGCTAATAGATCTGAGGATCTTTTCGCATAAACCAATATCGTCATTTATATGGAATATTGCATCAAGTTGTGTGGCATTAACAGTCTTCTGCCTTTCCATTGAAAAAACATTGAATTCGCCGCGTGTAGTGTCATCGGGGTGATCCGTCTATTGAACGACATCTCGACCAATATGATGATGTCAGTTGTTATCCAGCTGCGTGCAACTAGGGGCGGAGCTGGCCCCTGGTACTCGGGCCTAGCATACATTAAGTATTTGGCCCAGTGTTAAGCCCATCTCAGCCCAGTCATAAGACTGACCGATCCCTTCCAATTGTCTGGAACTCCCGACCTAGACTGGCTCGCACGGGATACTGCTTACCAAAGGAAGAAACATGTTGAGGTTCCATCTACTTTTCGAGGTAATTCCTCTACTGTTCTTAGTAATGATAGTCTTGTCAAACAAGCTGAGGAAGTTGATCTATCTCATTACACAATGTCATTTTTAGAGCACATGTGAAATATTTTTCCGATACACCATTGCACATTTTTTTGAATACATGATGTACAATTTTCAGAATATACATGTTTTGAATACACTTTAATATTTTCCAAATACTGTACATTTTTAATAGCAATAAACATTTTTTAGACTAGACGGGCATTTTTTGTACATTGTATAAACTGTTTTTACAATTTTACAGACATTTTTTGGAAGCACATGCATATTTTTTATAATGTCACAAACATTTTTTTGAATAGAAATAAACATTCTTTTAACTTGTTCGAACATTGTTTTTACATTGTATATAACATCTTTTAAATGTCATGGACATTTTCCCAAACGCGGGAAATTTCCATAAAATGTCACATACATTTTTTAGTGATACAAAATATTTTTTTTACATTAAGTAGCACATATGCCCGTGCGTTGCAACGGCAGATAAAATAGTATGCATTTAAAGTCAGTGAGAATTATATGTGCAGGTAAAACCCTGTGTGCACACGAAAAAGAAACATTTAGCTTCTCGGTTTCGCCGCGTGTGAAGGAATCTATCTGCTATTTTTCCGTTCATTGATCGAGGGCATTTAAGAGTTTTGTTACGTCATCGTACGCCAGAGAAGGCCCATGAGTTATTTAGTCTACTCGTCCTTTCAATCCTTTCAATCGAGGGGATTTTAAGGTATGAAGTTTCTGAATATTCTAGGAAACATAAACAATTTTTAAATCCTAAACAGTTTTCTGAAAATGATGTACAGTTTCGTAAAAAATGTGAACAAAATAGAAAGGTAACATCTTTTAAAACTCACAAACATTTTCAGAAAACACCAGCTTTTTTATAAAAACATGAACATTATTTGAATTTGTGAACATTTTTTAAAATAGGAACATGTGTTGAAAATTCATAAGATTTCTAGAAAATGTGTATCTTTTAGAACATTATTTTTAATTTTGAAAATTTCACTAAAACAAGAACATTTCTAGAATTTGGAGCAATTTTTGAAATGCCATTTTATTTTTAGAAATCTTGAACAATTTTGAAAAACAATATTTTTTTAAAAAATGGGAAACTTTTTGCAAGTTTCGAATATTTTTCAAAATAGCAACAAAATTTTGGAATTCTGAACATTCTAAAAAATTAATTCTGAACATTTTTTGAGAATTTTTAATTTACGAAATAAATTCTAAAAGAAAATAATTTGGAAGGGAATAAAAGATTGGGAAAGGAGAATAAAAATGAGCCAGCCCATTATTGGTTGTCCTGTGCGAAACTCTGACTATTTGTCACCCAGCGCGAAAAATAGAATTTTTCCAGCTGCGTGGGCAGAAAAATAAATGGACTGGCTTCACTGGGCCACAACGCATGGCCCACATACGAAAATTCTTTTTCCAGCAGACAATCGCATAAGAATTTAGTACTACCTCGGATAGAATTTTTTTTCTTTTCGGCGGTGAACGGATGAAAAACTTGGCGAAAAGCACCTTACTTTATTAGTAGGTATAGATTGTATAAACATTTTTCAAAAAAAATCTCAAACATTTTTATGAAATGCCAAAAAAATTTATCATTGTAACAAACACTTTTTTGGAAAGTTATCAACAATTTTCAAAAGTTGTCCAAACATTTATGTTAACATTTTTTCAAGTTCTTGGTTTTAAATATCTTAAGTAAATTTAAGTTTATGAAATATACGCATTTAAAATAAAAATAAAGAGAGAAGAACAATATATAAATTCGAGGGACCTCAGCATGGCGTAAGCGTGTTGACCAACATCCCTACTAGGTCGCCAACAACGTGCTCCCGTTCACGTGATGCGAGTCGCTACAAGCGAGACATACCCGCTCCCAATGAGGCTTGAGCAGTCGTTTGGTCGTTATTTTGTATTTATGTTTTTCCTTCCTTTCCTTCTCGCATCTTTTTTATTTTGATTCCATTTTTACCTTTTTTCACGATACGATTGCATCCAGGGATTGGGTTGTTGGGCTAGCTAAGTGTCCTTCATAGTCCAGCAATTGGAAGTGTTATAAGTCAATTATGCTTGCACGAATCACAATGCAACTATGGCTGGGGAAGGAGGAGGTTGTCAGGCTTGTCAAATGCCATCACTATACACATAATTACAAGTGTTTGTAACCCGGCTATGACATGCACGAACCACAATGTGACTACAACTGAGGATGGGAACGAGGGGTTGTCGGGCGAGTCATATGTCGATCACTAGATATGCAACTATAGTGGCACAAAACGACCGCAACTGGGGGCGAGGGGGGCTGGGGCAGTTGCATCTCCACCACTAGCCATGCAACAACAAACATTGTAAGCCGAGTGCAACTTCAAGCGCAAAAAATGATTGCAACTGAGGGCCGGAGAGGGTTGTCAGGCCAGCTACATGTTGGCTTCTTTGCATGTCCAACTCTAGACACGCAACTGCAATCATTGTAATCTAACTACAACTAGCACATGCCAAAATGCGACTACATTAGGAGATGAGATGTGGTTGTCGAGTCACGTGCATTTCCACCACTAGACATGCTACTACAAGCACTGTAACCCGACTACAACTAAAAGGGGAAAGCTACTGCAAGTGGGCATAGAAGAGGGTTGTTAGGCATGTTGCATGTCCCTAGACATGCAACTGCAAGCATTGTAATTCGACTACAACTACATCTACATTCTTTGGTAGTGCTGCCATGGGCTTAGCGTTCTACCATGTTGATGTGCTATTTGCTAATGAAATTACATGGCTGAATTTTTGGAATTCCGATGTAGTTAATATTATCGAAGGAAGGTGTCTCAACAGGTTTTGTTGGTACATGCATTTCCTACTTTCTCCAAGTAGCGTAAGTGGCCGTGGCAAATTAGAGAAATGCCCAACAAAACTTTACTAATCCAGTTTGCCCCATTGAAGAAAGTTGATGATCTGATTGATTTTCTTCTGTTTGATTTACCAATTGATGGGTTACTGTCAAAGTGACTAAATGGAAAGGTGTTATTGACCCTTTTGGTGAACTCATTTAAGCGTGGAATGTTATTGATGTCATTCCACAAAAAATGCCGCACTTGGAAGGCGTTTGCTCAATTTGCTTCGTGCTTTGGAATTTTGACATATGTCAATTGGAATAGCATATTTAAAAGCTTCTTTGCTCAAGCCAGAGCCAAAATTGCCTCTAGATCTCGTACAAAACTTCCCTTTGATAGATTGATTTAGATGAAGAAAAATATTTTAGTTTGGTTTTTCTAAGGAAGGTTTTTAAAAGGTGGGAACTTTTGACCCTTATGAGGATGAAAATGATGGTTCAGGCGATGATGATAAGAAGGCTGATGAGCTAGATAATCCCATGGATGCTTTTCATGCCGATCGAATTAAAGATTGGGATCATGCCATTGATGAGCTAGACAAAGCCAATTTGACTAAGAGGTGGGTTCCTCCTGGGGTATCCTCTTCAAACAAAGTCAATGTTGAACCTGAATATTATCATGCCGCCTTGTACAACTCTAGTCATGAAGGTTTCATGCTGGAATTTCAGATACAAGCCTTGTGTGATATAAATATGTTGGCTACTGAATCCGAGGACCTGTTCCCCATCCGGAAAAATGCTGAATTCTGTATCAGAATTGGGGGAGGGGTCCAACTCCAAAAATATGGATTAATGTGCTAATTTTCTTAATTCAGTGGATGTGGTTGAATTCAATGATGATAATGTTGATGTTGTGGAGAAAGACATGGATACCTTACCTCCTGATGTTGTGGAAATGATGAATTTTGAAAATTGCAAAAGATCCTTGATGGTGTCTCTTGAGGATGAGTTTGATAAGCATAAACTACGACCACAAACTCTCCAAGAAATGGGTCCCGTGTCTTGGTTCAGAAGCCTAATACTTGAAATCATGACAATGTAAACATTTTGGCCAAGGATACTGCTTACCAAAGGAAGAAACATGTTGACGTTCCACCTACTTTTTGATGTAATTCCTCTACTATTTTTAGTAACTAGCAGGGTGACCCGCGCATTTGCGTGGCTAGACTTTTTGTATGTTTTACTTGTAAAGATTATTGAATTAATGTTCATCTATTATTACAAATATATAACATAAGTAAATGTAAATCATATTTTTTGATGGTCTCGTTGGATGGAAATATTTAAGTGAATTGGCTTATTGTTTAAGTACCAACAACAAATGATCGATGCCATATGGATCCGCGACTAGTTTTCTACCATAACGGCCATTACCTCTTTTGACTCAGTTCATCTATATTTATCTTCCCATGGTTTCCCGTTAACTAGTGTCTATCATCATATAAATGACCGTTGGCATAATCGCAAGCCTATTAATTCCTATGCCGTGCCTCACATGTTGATGGATACCAGATAATGCAATATCAACAGTATTATCGCAAAGTACCAAGTCAAACAATTTCACTCACAACACAAGACAATGGTTTTTTCTAACCGTGACTATTATATATGTTGTTCGGGTACAACTTATATTTCATCACAATAGCCAAAATATCTTACTCGATATTTCATATGAATTCTTGTTAGATTTTGCTAAGACATTCTCTCCCAGCTCCTCTGGTCATTTTTATCCTTTATTGTGCTCGTGTTGCTTTTATTATCTCGCTGGCCATCTATACTAAATAATATAGTTATCAGTGATAAAGTGGGGCCAAAACTTTTTGAACTATTTTTTGTCAAAATAAAGGGAGGCTAAATCTCTCTGTTGTCGGAGTATATATAGAATATCATCCCCTTTCCCAAATCATCATGTGCTCCATTTGATTCATGTTTATCAGAAAATCAGACAGGTCTTGAATTACTTCCATAAAAAAATATTGGTGTATCATCATTGGAAGTTTCTAAATTATTTTGTTTCGCGCATACATGTGAAACTTCTCCATTTGACATAATTTGTTGTTTCCAAATTTGTAGTTGGAGGCAAAATGACATTCTGCTTTCTTCATATGACACATGAATCAATTATTTCAAATTATATCCAAATAGATTTTTAATATTTCTTCTGGAAAATTAGATTTTTACTATTTTATCTAGCGTCAAAGATTTGCTCTCGATTACTTGCTAAACAAATTTGTGACTCAGACCAAATATGAATGGAAATAAGAAAATGCGAATCCAGGCAGCGACCAGCTAGCTAATTTGACGATCACTGGTATCATCCGTGATGTCATTATATGCAATAGGGGACGTTTGAACTCCTGGATCCTAACTCCTGTTGGAGCATGCGTGCTTGTTTGTTATGGATACGGACCTGCTATTTTTTGACATCACGAAAAATAGACTGCTCTAGTGTAGTCTTCTATGCTTAGTCACACATGCATATTCGAAAAAAAACACATCGATGTCGATACATCCGAAGAACATTATACAAATGCTTTCCCACAGACCTGGTACAAATTGCATGGTATAGAATGAAATTTGCTTAACTTATTTTACCTTTATTTCACTTTGAATTATAAGGATAAGTTTCATATATAAAACCATGATTGTTAATTATTTCCATGTAATATATTTAGAAATTCCGCTGTTTGTTTATTTTTAAGCCAATGATCTAGCTTCCTATCAAGTGAATTTATTTAGTTATTTCCGAGAGTTCGGAACGGCGAACATATAGCACTGGCAGGTCTATATGAATTTGTGTCCATGTCAGCATGTCCTGCTGGCTGTTTGTGTTTCGGCTTCAAGCTGCCAATGCGTATGTGTTTGTGCTCATTGAACGACTTTTATGAAGCCAGCCCAAACCATTGGCGATGAATATTTTTTTCTTCCTATAGGCTATGATTGGTTTGATAGGGTCGTACAGGATACAAACGCTTCTGTTCGGAAATTTTCCCCACGGATTCTGATTGGTTCTCATAGGGCCGCAGGCTTGTTCGTGGCCGTATTATGTTCGGATACATCTTCCTCTTTCTTTCTTTTTTGCGTGGAGTCTTCCTTTTGTTTTTTCTCGATGCAAACCGAAGTTAAACCGCCTCGTACACCGTTTGATGAGATAGACGAGAGCCGTCTGATCGTCTTCAACTACTCCAGCACAAGCTGCAGTGCAGTCCCAGTCCGCGCAACTGGCGCTTCGCAGCAGACTCATCATCTATGGAGTCAGCTTGCAAGCGCTTGAAGTAGCGTGTTGTTCTTCGTGGTGGCACCGGCCTATAGCTCCGGCAGTGCCTCGTAGCACAGCTGGAAGAAAGCCTCGCAACACGACGACCCAGCGATGCTCCGGCGGCGACAATGCTTCAACACAACACCGGTGATGGTTCGTTGCAGCATCAACGGTGCTCCCATGGCCCGGCAATGCTCCAACACAACATCGGTGATGCTTCGTTGCAGCATCGGCGACTCTCCGGCAGACCGGAGATGCTCCATTGCAGCAATGACGATGCTCCGACGGCCCCGACGATGCTCCATCGCAGTACCGATGATGCTCCGGTGGCCCGAAGACGCTCCATAACAACACCGATGATGCTCCGCAAAGCTCATTGAAGCATCCTCGTTGCATGACCGCGGTCGTCGACGCTATCATGGCACGCCTCGTCGTCGTGGTCTTTGAACATTTCCGCATTCGTCAACATCGTCGTGATCGTCGAGCATCGCCATGACCATTGAAGCATGCCTCGTTGCATGGTCGCGTTCGTCAACACCGTCATGGCATGCCTCGTCGCCCTAGTTGTTGAGCATTGTTGTGGCCTCGAAGTTGTCATGGTCATGGAAGCATTGCCACGGCACATTCATCAACGTCATAGTGGTCATCATCGAGCATCACCATTATCATTGAAACATGCCCTGTTGCATGGCCGCGATCGTCAACGTTGCCTCGTCGCCCTAGTCGTGGAAGCATTGTTGTGACCGTCGAAGTCATCATGGTCATGGAAGCATTGCCACGACCATTGAAATACACCTGTCGCCGTCGTCATCGAGCATTTATGCAGTCATCGACGTCATCGTGGTCGTCGAAGCATCGCCACGACCATTGAAGCATGCCCCGTTGCATGGCTGCGAGCATCAACACCATCATGGCATGCCTCGTCGCCATAGTCGTGGAAGCATTATCGTGGCCGTCGAAGTCGTCATGGTCATGGAAGCATTGCCACTGTCATTCATCGACGTCATGGTGGTCATCGTTGAAGCATCACAATTATCATTGACGCATGCCCTGTTGCATGGCCATGATCGTCAACGCCGTCACGCATGCCTCGTCGCCCTAGTCGTGGAAGCATGTTGTGGCCATCGAAGTCGTCATGGTCATGGAAGCATTGCCACGACCATTGAAACACACCTGTCCCATCGCATCAAAGCATTTTCGTAGTCACGACGTCGTCGTGGTCGTCGAAGCATCGCCACGACCTTGAAGCATGCCCCATTGCATGGCCGCGAGCACCAACACCAACATGGCATGCCTCGTCGCCCTAGTCATTGAAGCATTGTCGTGGTCGTCGTAGTTGTCATCGCAACACCAACCGCAACACAAACTGGATAATCACTAGTGCCCCTCGACGCACGGCTGACACCATCGCAGCATCACCGACACATGGTTGACATTATGAATCACCCTGCCCCTCGACGCACAACCTACATCGTCGCAGCACCGCCGACCTAGCATCACTGCAACACCAGCCACAACACCATCTAGATATACATTGGTGGCCCTCGACGCACAGCCGACGCCATCACAACATCACAACCGCATGGCGGGCATCCATTGTTGAGGCTATGCAACACAGCAAAAACAACAACATAAATATACCACTTTATTCATATTAGTATGTGCTGCGTTGCGAAAAAACACTACTATAATTCCAAAAAACCGGAAACCCATCCCTATAAAAATGCGGGGATGTTGTGCTCAGCATACACAAACTAGTAAAAGTGAGCATGCATTATTTTGTGATTCAGCAGATTAAAATTGTGCTAAAAAGCCATAAAAGTAGTGCTGCTGGACATTCACAATGGAGCCATTCACCATACTAGTGAAACATCAGAGAGCTAACGCTGAATATAGTGTGTGCTGCTATATTATCCAATTTTTAAGGAAAAGTAACCTATCAAACTTGCAGAAGAGGAATAAGGATGTGCTACATCTACCCAATTATATGCTGCAAAAACTATACAAATTTAGTGAAGAGCACTGGAACTAAAAGCAAAAAAAAACTCAAACTCAATGCGTGCTGCACTTTATATAAAAATTCAGTGAATGACACTAGAACTAACACACTACTCAATATCAAATGTTGTCCTGCACTGAAAACTTATGGCAAGATGTAAAAATTCAGTCTGAACATTCCATGCCATAATCTGTATCTCAACAAAATGTACGGCATGATGTTTCAGACACAACATAGGGCATGGTGTTTCAGACACAACTGGATCCAACAACAAAAATGAGGGCATGGTGTTTCAGACATAACAACATTCTCACAAATGATTCCATTTCTAACCTAGGATGGGTGCCTGTACCACTCATCAGCACCCAACTTTTTTTTGTGCTCAACAAGTTAGAAATCAACCATGAACAAACCTATTGCTCCTATGCAACAAAACAACCACCCCTGCTCCATGGGCGAGCTCCTCCGCCTCAGCCTATCAGCTCCGACGAGCCCACTACCACTATCCCCCACCTCCACCCCCACCATGCCACCAAAGTAGCACACCGATGAGCACCCCTCAACCCCCTGCCCCTATGAAGGAGCTCGGACGACCACCCCCTCCACCACTCCTTCCTCTCGGTCGCACCCCTCCGCACGAGCAAACATTTCATATGGATATGAGATGTTCTAAATACCTGATATATGCGGCGTCATAGGCCACGGTCTGGGATGACGATGCGCTCGCCTCCGCTCCCCCTCCTCCCGTCCGCTTTCCCGCTTCGTTGTCTCGTCGCCCTGAGGAGCGTCGCATCAGGAGGCTGGTGGATCTGAGATGAAAGGGTGATGAAAGGGTGGCGGAAACAAAGGAGAGCTCAACGGCCTGGGCCTGCTGCCCTGTGGCTGCTCGCACGCGACAATAGGAGCCGCACGATCTCACTCGATCGGACGACGCGCGAGGCGGTTTGCGCCAGCGAGAAATCAGTCGGGTGGAAGGAAGCATTTTCCTTTTTTTTTAACACAGACTCTTCCTTTGTTGGCTGGCGTACATGGCATTATCAAAGTTAAGCTTATGTTTGATCGTGGCAGACTGATTTTTTTTACAGAAAGGCATATATATTTGACCACGTACCCGTTCAATTATTTATACGTGACACACATCGCGTGTCCAATTGTTTGGATCTGATAATATTTGTATGTAACGCTATTTCTTTTAAATCTCAACCATTAATATTTACTATTGACGATCGAGATAATTTAGTCTATGTGGATTAACGTTGTCTCTTATTTGTCTTCTGTCTTAGTTATATAATGGGATAATTAACTTTATGCCTCTAGTTGGGTCCCACTCGTCTGTTTTACCCCTAGTTTCAGAAATTCACCTGTTCAGTCCAAGCCACTTTGCAATTCTTATACTTTTGCCCTTTGACCCTTTGACCGTCACTTTGAAAAATTCATAACAAATTCATACTAACTCAGAAAAATTCAAATAAGATATCAAAATGTTCAGAAAAACATCACCTATATGCGCATGTCATTTTAATTCTTGACAAAAGTGTTGGAAAGTCCCCATCTCAGTTTTAGCTCATATGCTCTTAGCATGAACAGTAAAATCTAAAAAAATTCAAAAAAATATAAAAAAATTTGGTGGCAAACATTGACCAATGTTTTGAGTGCTTGCCAAGTTTCATAATGGAATGACATTCGTGGAAGTCATGGCAAAAAAAAGAAATTTTGGAGCTTTGATTTTCTTTTTTTTGCCATGACCTCCACGAATGTTATTCCATTATGAAACTTGGCAAGCACTCAAAACATTGGTCAATGTTTGCCACCAAATTTTTTTAGATTTTTTTGATTTTTTTTAGATTTTACTGTTCATGCTAAGAGCATATGAGCTAAAACTGATATGGGGACTTTCCAACACTTTTGTCAAGAATGAAAATGACATGCACATATAGGTGATGTTTTTCCGAACATTTTGATATCTTATTTGAATTTTTCTGAGTTAGTATGAATTTGTTATGAATTTTTCAAAGTGACGGTCAAAGGGTTAAAGGGCAAAAGCATAAGAATTGCAAAGTGGCTTGGACTGAACAGGTGAGTTTCTGAAACTAGGGGTAAAACAGACGAGTGGGACCCAACTAGGGGCATAAAGTTAATTATCCCTTATATAATAGATGATGGTCTTTTTAACAAGCTGAGCAAGTTGATCTATCTCAGTACACGATGTACATTTTTAGAGCACATGTGAATTATTTTTTCGATACACCATTGCACATTTTTTAATACATGTTGTACATTTTTTAAAGGTACATGTTTTGAATACAAGGTAATATTTTCCAAATACAATACATTTTTAATGGCAATAAAAAAATTAGGCTAGATCGACATTTTTTCTACATTGTATAAACATTTAAAAAAATTTATAGACATTTTTCGGAAGCACATGCATATTTTTTATAATGTCATGGACATTTTTTGAATGGAAATAAACATTTTTTAAACTTATGCGAACATTGTTTTTACATTGTGTATAATATTTTTTAAATGCCATGGGCATTGTTTTCAAACGCGGGAATTTTCCATAAAATAACACATACATTTTATAGTGTACAAAACATTTTTGTACATTAATTGTATAATTTTTTTTCTGAAATATCTCAAACATTATTTTGAAGAGCCGAAACATTTTGTCATTGTCACAAACACTTTTCTGGAAAGTTATCAAAAGTTTTCAAAACTGGACTAAACATTTTTTTATACTATGTTCACATTTTTTCAAATTCTTGGTTTTAAATATCTTAAGTAAACTTAAGTTTTTGAATATACGCATTTAAAATAAAAAGATAAAAAAATAAAAAATTCGAGGGACCTCATCATGGCGTAAGCATGTTCTCCAACATCCGTATTGGGTCGCCAACAACGTGCTCCCCTTCACGTGATGCGAGTCGCTATAAGCGAGACATACCCGCTCCCGAAGAATCTCGAGCGGTCGTTTGGTCGTTATTTTGTATTTATGTTTTCAAATTGTGAATTATTTACTTGCTTTCAAATGTGAAGGACCACAAAACTTACGTTCAAATTGTGAGTTAGTAGGAGATTCAACCAAGAACTTAAACTCCATGACATCAAGTGCTTGAGCACAAAGTTTCTGAACTTCAGCACCACAAGTAAGCCAACTGACACTTCCATGACCCATATTTCCGTACTCGGCTACAGATCCAACCTCGGCCTCAAGTTTCTGCTTTGCTGTGTCAACAAATTTATGCCAGACCGAGTACTTCTCCGTGGAGAAGAGGAACTTCTGACTCAGAAAAATCCGGTAACAGAATGTATCCATCCGCCGAGCCTCTTTAGCTAACACTAGTTGTTTCTTCCAGGATCTGACCAAGGACATTAAACAGTCATATTATAGCTCGACAAGATAATTTACTAGAAGTACGGACTAAGTATGATTCAAACGTTCATACAAGAGGAAACAGAGCAATGGGCAGTGGAAATGGATCAGAAATCTTTAGAGTTGCTATTGTATGGAAAATGGACTGGTAAACTTGATGAATACAAATATATGAAAAAAGTACATTGCACTGGGTTGTTTAAGAAGTCACTTCATCAAGCTCTTTTATTATATAACTACTTCAGAAGGTACTACTAAGGTAATGATTTAACATGATTCTTGTTAACAGATGTGTTTCACAGCAGATGAAAAATGCATCAGAAAGGTATAACAACCTAGGCACCCGGGAGCTGAAAACCCACTCTCTGCATTCAAATGAGTTGCCTAGGCACCCGGGAGCTGAAAAACCACTCTCATGCATCTTAACTGTAAATCAGTGCAAGCCATGCTGGGATAAACTAAGAAAGTGAAGCAGTAAGCCTAGAAAAAACAAGCAAAGTAACTATCTAAGTAAATTTCCTTTTTCAATTGAGAACAGAAACCTACATGAATAAAAAAAATGCCCTAGATCAACACATACCGGAGCAAATCATGTTGGTTCCAACAGTGAGGGACGTAATAAGCATTATCAAGTTTCTTGCACTGCCCACTCGGCAGAATGCTGGTTCTTCCATCCTTGAGAGCGCACTCAAGATGACATGATAACCCGCAAGAATCTTTTTGCATGGGATGTTCTGAACTACAAAACAACCATAGGGTAGGGCCTTGTTATCATCATACTGGAAACATATGCAGCATGTACAACGTCTGCAAAATTTATCTTCCAGGTTAAGAATAGCTCTGCATTCCATATTTCGGCAAGACCACACATTATTAGCTGGCACGGGTACAACAGCGGATAGCGGATTGTTGACAACAATTGGCAGTCATGATGGATTGTCACTCTTCCTTTGACGTTTCGCAGGGTACTGATCGTTACTTGCATTGGGATCGAGAGTTGGCTCCTTTTCTTGCACATGCACCACAGGGCTAGATGATTTGCTAGTAGTCACCACCCTGAAGAGATAATCCAGCATTCTTCACTTAGATAATACAGTATATTTCCTTTCCCTTCCGAGGTCAGCACAAAGAATCTCTACAATATCACGGCGACTTCATGACCGTAGTTCATCGGGAGCACTTGGTGGCCTCTTCGATAACTTGCGAACAAGTTCTCGCTTTTCGTCCACACTCATTAATCGGCATATAGCAGGTTCAATAGTAGCTCCTGGAGAAAAGGAAACACTGAACCATATTACTATATCACAATCCAATCACTAAACATTGCAATCAATTTTGTGCACCAGTAGATTTGAGATGCACAACTTGATATGCTTGCACATCCAGAAGGCCAAGAAGAATATACCAAACAAACTTTGTAAAAATCCATATTGACAATAATGTATCAGCAATGTACAACTTGAGACCTGACAATTTCAACGTCATAACAACTCAATATCCCATAGATATGTCAAGAAATAGCATGGCAAATGAGAGATGGTAATTTATGTTGCCAGTTGCTAATAACAAGCATAGCACATGCAATAAAGAAACCAATGTAAGGCCTTAGAATCATTACATACGAATTATACCATAGCTAAGTTAGTTTGTACACAACATAACAAGTGCAGTCTAGCACAACACTACCCAATCAAAAGCAGCTGGCAGTTTGGCACCAACTACACTACTATACTACTACATACTCTAAAAATATACATCTCAGGAAGATCTTCTAGTGCTATACTAGGTACCCTAAAAATACAACTTTCAGGAAGATCTTGCAATGCTATACAAACTCGAAATGCAACCGACAAAGATCAACTCTTCTGAGGTCCTTCTATAACTTTGGGTTAGGACTTAGGGCCACTGGAAAAAATAGCGCGCTATAGGGTGCTGAGAATTATCACCATCAACCACCACCGGTACAGTCACGCACGTATCAACGACTAGTACTAGCACAACTAACGATCGAATTTACCGTGCGCTGACCGATGGGACGCATCGCATGGAAGGATCCTCCGAGGAAGAATGCCAAATCTCAAGCCAGAGGCGCTTAAACCTTGCGTCCATCGCCGCGAAATGCATGGACCGGTAGAAAGCCCGATGCGGAGGACCCAACACACGACGGCTAAACCACATAATTGGCGCCCGGACTGACAGATCGAGCCACGCGACATTAGGCTGAGGTCCCATCGCCAGATGGCAAAGCGATAGAGGAAACAACATTGGAATCGAGAGGCACGGTGGCGCTGACCTTCGTAGGGGGGATCCTTGGCCGGAGAGGGGGTCTCTAGCTCCTCCTCCTTTGCTTGCTCACGTGGACTCAACTCTCCACTCCTTGCTACCCCGTATTAGTATGAGCACGTAGGTTAAATCACAGTCGGTCTGATATCAAAGCTTGTTGTGGGTGCCACTTTTTCCAGCCACCCCCGGCCTTCCCGTGTATTTGCTAGCGGATCCCCCGTACAACTTTCCATATCCGAGAAGGAAAACATTTATTTTTCCATAGCACAATATCTGTCACCGATGGTCTCGGATTCAACAACTTTGTATTCTCCTCTATGTTGTTTGGCAGTGATGAGCTTCCATCCATGCTAATCTACAAGGTTCGTCGGAATCTGCCAGTGGGAAGGCTGCAGGAGTTGCTGCGGCGGTGCGCCATGATCACAACCCACAAGGTTGGAGGCGTGGGACTTCCTAGGGACCTGATTGTAATAACTTCCATTTTCAGGGTTGACTTGTACAATTGATCTGTGGCTAATAGATCTGAGGATCTTTTCGCATAAACCAATATCGTCATTTATATGGAATATTGCATCAAGTTGTGTGGCATTAACAGTCTTCTGCCTTTCCATCTAAGAAACAATGAATTCGCCGCGTGCAGTGTCATCGGGGTGATCCATCTATTGAATGACATCTCGACCAATATGGTGATGCCAGTTGTTATCCAGCTGCGTGCAACCAGGGGCGGAGCTGGCCCCTGGTACTCGGGCCTAGCATACATTAAGTATTTGGCCCAGTGTTAAGCCCATCTCAGCCCAGTCACAAGACTGACCTATCCCTTCCAATTGTCTGGAACTCCCGACCTAGACCGGCTCGCACGGGATACTGCTTACCAAAGGAAGAAACATGTTGAGGTTCCATCTACTTTTCAAGGTAATTCCTCTACTGTTCTTAGTAATGATAGTCTTGTCAAACAAGCTGAACAAGTTGATCTATCTCATTACACAATGTCATTTTTAGAGCACATTTTTCCGATACAGCATTGCACATTTTTTCGAATACATGATGTACAATTTTCAAAATATACATGTTTTGAATACACTTTAATATTTTCCAAATATTGTACATTTTTAATAGCAATAAACATTTTTTTCGACCAGACGGGCATTTCTTGTACATTGTATAAACTGTTTTTACAATTTTACAGACATTTTTTGGAAGCACATGCATATTTTTTATAATGTCACAAACATTTTTTGAATAGAAATAAACATTCTTTTAACTTGTGCAACATTGTTCTTACATTGTATATAACATTTTTTAAATGTCATGGACATTTTCTCAAACACGGGAAATTTTCATAAAATGTCACATACATTTTTTAGTGATACAAAACATTTTTTCACATTAACAAGCACATATGCCCGTGCGTTGCAACAACAGATAAAATAGTATGTATTTAAAGTCAGTGAGAATTATATGTGCAAGCAAAACCCTATGTGCACACGAAAAAGAAACATTTAGCTTCTCGGCTTCGCCGCGTGTGAAGGAATCTATCTGCTATTTTTTCATTCATTGATCGAGGGCATTTAAGAGTTTTGTTATATCATAGTACGCCAGAGAAGACCCATGAGTTATTTAGTCTACTCTTCCTTTCAATCCTTTCAATCGAGGATATTTTAAGGTATGAAGTTTTCTGAATATTCTAGGAAACAAGAATAATTTTCTAAATCCTAAACAGTTTTTTGAAAATTATGTACAGTTTAAAAAAAACACGAACAAAATATGAAAGGGAACATCTTTTAAAATTCACAAACATTTTCTGAAAACAACAACTTTTTTATAAAAACATGAACATTATTTGAATTTGTGAACATTTTCTATAACAGGAACATGTGTTGAAAATTCATAGGATTTTTAGAAAATATGTATCTTTTAGAACATTATTTTTAATTTTGAAAATTTCATTAAAACAAGAATATTTTTCAAATTTGGAGCATTTTTGGAAATGCCATTTTATTTTTAGAAATCTCAAACAAATTTGAAAAACAATATTTTTATTGAAAAAATGGGAAACTTATTGCAAGTTCCGAATATTTTTCTAAATAGCAACAAAATTTTGGAATTCTGAACATTCTCCAACTTTTTTTAATTCTGAACATTTTTAAAGAATTTTTCATTTATGAAATAAATTCTAAAAGAAAAATAAACTAGGAAGGGGAAAAAAGATTGGGAAAGGAGAATAAAAATAGTAGTAAAACACAAAAAAAATGGGCAGCCCATTATGGGATGTCCTGTGTGAAACTCCGACTATTTGTCGCCCAACGTGAAAAATAGAATTTTTCCAGCCACGTGGGCAGAAAAATAAGTGGACTGGCTTCGCTGGGCCACAGCGCATGGCCCACATACAAAAATTCTTTTTCTAGCAGACAATCGCATAAGAATTTAGTACCACCTCGGATAGAAAAAAAAATCTTTTCGTCGGTGAACGGTTGAAAAAATTGGCGAAACAAACCTTGCTTTATTAGTAGGTATAGAATAGATTGTATAAACGTTTTTCAAAAGAAAAATCTAAAACATTTTTTTGAAATGCCAAAACATTTTAGCATTGTAACAAACACTTTTTTTGGAAAGTTATCAACAATTTTCGAAAGTCAGCCAAACATTTATGTTAACATTTTTTCAAATTCTTGGTTTTAAATCTCTTAAGTAAATTTAAGTTTCTGAAATATACGCATTTAAAATAAAAATAAAAAGAGAAGAACAATATATAAATTCGAGGGACCTCAGCATGGCGTAAGCATGTTCCAACATCCCTATTAGGTCGCCAACAACGTGCTCCCGTTCACGTGATGTGAGTCGCTACAAGCAAGACATACCCGCTCCCGATGATGCTTGAACAGTCGTTTGGTCGTTATTTTGTATTTCTGTTTTTCCTTCCTTTCCTTCTCTCATCTTTTTTATTTTTTTTTCATTTTTACCTTTTTCACGATACGATTGCATCCGAGGATTGGGTTGTTGGGCTAGCTAAGTGTCCTTCATAGTCCAGCAATTGAAAGTTTTATAAATCGATTATGCTTGCACGAATCACAATGCAACTATGGCCGGGGAAGGAGGAGATTGTCAGGCTACTCACACGCCATCACTATACACATAATTACAAGTGTTTGTAACCCGGCTGTGACATGCACGAACCACAATGTGATTGCAACTAAGGATGGGAACGAGGGGTTGTCGGGCGAGTCATATGCCGATCACTAGATATGCAACTATAGTGGCACAAAACGACCGCAACTAGGGGCGAAAGGGGGGTGGGCCAGTTGCATCTCCACCACTAGCCATGCAACAACAAACATTGTAAGCCGAGTGCAACTTCAAGCGCAAAAAACGATTGCAACTGAGGGCCGGAAGAGGGCTGTCAGGCCAGCTACATGTCGACTTCTTTGCATGTCCACCTCTAGACACGCAACTGCAAGCATTGTAATCTAACTACAACTAGCACATGCCAAAATGCGACTATATTAGGAGATGAGATGTGGTTGTCGAGTCATGTGCATTTCCACCACTAGACATGCTACTACAAGCATTGTAACCCGACTGCAACTAAAAGGGGAAAGCTACTGCAAGCGGGCATAGAAGAGGGTTGTTAGGCATGTTACATGTCCCTAGACATGCAACTGCAAGCATTGTAATTCAACTACAGCTACATCTACATTCTTTGGTAGTGCTGCCATGGGCTTAACGTTCTACCATGTTGATGTGCTATTTGCTAATGAAATTACATGGCTGAATTTTTGGAATTCTGATGTAGTTAATATTATCGAAGGAAGGTGTCTCAGCAGGTTTTGCTGGTACATGTATTTCCTACTTTCTACAAGTAACGTAAGTGGCCGTGGCAAATTAGAGAAATGCCCAACAAAACTTTACTGATCCGGTTTCCCCCATTGAAGAAAGCTGATGATCAGATTGATTTTCTTCTGTTTGATTTACCAATTGACGGGTTAATGTCAAAGTGACTGAATGGAAAGGTGTTATTGACCCTTTTGGTGAACTCATTTAAGCTTGGAATGTTATTGATGTCATTTCACCAAAAATGCCGCACTTGGAAGGTGTTTGCTCAAGTTGCTTCGTGCTTTGGAATTTTGACATATGTCAATTGGAATGACATATTTAAAAGCTTCTTTGCTCAAGCCAGAGCCAAAATTGCCTCTAGATCTCGTACAAAACTTCCCTTTGATAGATTGATTTAGATGAAGAAAAATATTTTCCTGTTTGGTTTTTCTATGGAAGGTTTTTAAAAGGTGGGTACTTTTGACCCTTATGAGGATGAAAATGATGATTCAGGCGATGATGAAAAGAAGACTGATGAGCTAGATGATCCCATGGATGCTTTTCATGCCGATCAAATTAAAGATGGGGATCATGCCATTGATGAGCTAGACAAAGCCAATTTGACTAAGAGGTGGGTTCCTCCTGGGGGATCCGTTTCAAACAAAGTCAATGTTGAACCTGAATATTATCATGTCGCCTTGTACAACTCTAGTCATTTAAAAGCTTCTTTGCTCAAGCCAGAGCCAAAATTGCCTCTAGATCTCGTACAAAACTTCCCTTTGATAGATTGATTTAGATGAAAAAAAAGATTTTCCTGTTTGGTTTTTCTATGGAAGGTTTTTAAAAGGTGGGTACTTTTGACCCTTATCAGGATGAAAATGATGATTCAGGCGATGATGATAAGAAGACCAATGAGCTAGATGATCCCATGGATGCTTTTAATGCCGATCGAATTAAAGATGTGGATCATGCCATTGATGAGCTAGACAAAGCCAATTTGACTAAGAGGTGGTTCCTCGTGGGGGATCCTCTTCAAACAACGTCAATGTTGAACCTGAAGTTTTCATGCTGGAATTTCAGATACAAGCCTTGTGTGATATAAATATGTTCGCTACTCAATCCCAGGACCTGCTTCCCAATCCGGGAAAACTGCTGAATTCTGTATCAGAATTGGGGGAGGGGTCTCACTCCAAATATATGGATTAATGTGCTAATTTTCTTAATTCAGTGGATGTGGTTGAATTCGATGATGATAATGTCGATGTTGTGGAGAAAGACATGGATACCTTACCTCCTAATGTTGTGGAAATGATGAATTTTGAAAATTGCAAAATATCCTTGATGGTGTCTCTTGAGGATGAGTCTGATAAGCATAAAACTATGACCACAAACTCTCACAAGAAATGGGTCCCGTGTCTTGGTTCAGAAGCCTAATACTTGAAATCATGACAATGTAAACATTTTGGCCAAGGATACTGCTTACCAAAGGAAGAAACATGTTGACGTTCCACCTACTTTTCGAGGTAATTCCCCTACTATTCTTTGTAATGATGGTCTTGTTCACAAGCTGAGCAAGTTGATCTATCTCAGTCCACAATGTACATTTTTAGAGCACATGTGAATTATTTTTCCGATACACCATTGCACGTTTTTTAATACATGTTGTACATGTTTGAAAGGTACATGTTTTGAATACACGGTAATATTTTCCAAATATAGTACATTTTTAATGGCAATAAAAAATTAGGCTAGATCGACATTTTTTCTACATTGTATAAACATTTTTAAAATTTTCTAGACATTTTTTGGAAGCAGATGCATATTTTTTATAATGTCATTGACATTTTTTGAAACGAAATAAACATTTTTTGAACTTGTGCGAACATTGTTTCTACATTGTGTATAATATTTTTTAAATGTCATGGGCATTGTTTTCAAACACGGGAATTTTCCATAAAATGTCACGTACATTTTATAGTGTACAAAACATTTTTGTACATTAATTGTATAATTTTTTTTCTGAAATATCTCAAACATTATTTTGAAGAGCCGAAACATTTTGTCATTGTCACAAACACTTTTCTGAAAAGTTATCAGCAATTTTCAAAACTAGGCTAAATATTTTTATACTAGGTTCACATTTTTTCAAATTCTTGGTTTTAAATATCTTAAGTAAACTTAAGTTTTTGAATATACGCATTTAAAATAAAAAGATAAAAAAATCAAAAAAAAATCGAGGGACCTCATCATGGCGTAAGCGTGTTCGCCAACATCCGTATTGGGTCGCCAACAACGTGTTCCCCTTCACGTTATGCGAGTCGCTATAAGCGAGACATACCCGCTCCCGAAGAACCTCGAGCGGTCGTTTGGTCGTTATTTTGTACTTATGTTTTCAAATTGTGAATTATTTACTTGCATTCAGATGTGAAGGACCACAAAACTTACTTTCAAATTGTGAGTTAGTAGGACATTCAACCAAGAACTTAAATTCCATGACATCAAGTGCTTGAGCACAAAGTTTCTGAACTTCAGCACCACAAGTAAGCCGACTGACACTTCCACGACCCATATTTCCATACTCGGCTATAGATCGAACCTCGGCCTCAAGTTTCTGCTTTGCTGTGTCAACAAATTTATGCCAGATCGAGTACTTCTTCATGGAGAAGAGGAACTTATGACTCAGAAAAATCCGGTAACATAATGTATCCCTCCGCCGAGCCTCTTTAGCTAACACTAGTTGTTTCTTCCAGGATCTGAACAAGGACATTAAACAGTCATATTATTGCTCGATAAGATAATTTACTAGAAGGACGGACTAAGTATGATTCAAACGTTCAAACAAGAGGAAACAGAGCAATGGGCAGTGGAAAATGGATCAGAAATCTTTAGAGTTGCTATTGTATGGAAAATGGACTGGTAAACTTGATGAATACAAATATAAGATAAAAGTACATTGTACTGGGTTGTTTAAGAAGTCACTTCATCAAGCTCTTTTATTATATAACTACTTCAGAAGGTACTACTAAGGTAATGATTTAAAAGGATTCTTGTTAACAGACGTGTTTCACAGCAGATGGAAAATTCATCAGAAAGGTATAACAGCCTAGGCACCCAGGAGCTGAAAAAACACTCTCTGCATTCAGATGAGTTGCCTAGGCAGCCGGGAGCTTAAAAACCACTCTCATGCATCTTAACTGTAAATCAGCGCAAGCAATGCTGGGATAAACTAAGGAGGTGAAGCAGTAAGCCTAGAAAAAACAAGCAAAGTAACTATCTAAGTTACTTTCCTTTTTCAATTTAGAACAGAAAACATGCATGAATAAAAAAAATGCCCCAGAGCAATACATACCGGAGCAAATCATGTTGCTTCCGACGGTGAGGGCAGTAATAAGCACTATCAAGTTTCTTGCACTGCCCACTTGGCAGAATGCCGAGTCTTCCATCCTTGAGAGCGCACCGAAGATGACATGATAACCCGCAATAATCTTTTTGCATGGGATGTTCTGAACTACAGAACAACCATAGGGTAGGGCCCTTGTTATCATCGTACTGGAAACATATGCAGCATGTACAACATCTGCAAAATTTATCTTCCAGGTTAAGAATCGCTCTGCATTCCATATTTCGACAAGACCACACATTATTAACTGGCACGGGTACAACAGCGGATAGCGGATTGCTGACAACAATTGGCAATCGTGATGGATTGTCACTCTTCCTTTGACGTTTCGCAGGGTACTGATCGTTACTTGCATTGGGATCGAGAGTTGGCTCCTTTTCTTGCACATGCACCACAGGGCTAGATGATTTGCTAGCAGTCACCACCCTGAAGAGATAATCCAGCATTCTCCGCTTAGATAATCCAGTATATTTCCTTTCCCTTCCGAGATCCGCACAAAGAATCTCTACAATATCACGGCGACTGCATGACCGTAATTCGTTGGGAGCACTTTGTGGCCTCTTCGATAACTTGCGAACAAGTTCTCGCTTTTCATCCATACTCATTAATCGGCATTTAGCAGGTTCAATAGTAGCTCCTAGAGAAAAGGAAACACTGAACCATATTACTATATCACAATCCAATCACTAAACACTGCAATCAATTTTGTGCACCAGTAGATTTGAGATGCACAACTTGATATGCTTGCACATCCAGAAGGCCAAGAAGAATATACCAAACAAACTTTGTAAAAATCCATATTGACAATAATGTATCAGCAATGTACAACTTGAGACCTGACAATTTCAACGTCATAACAACTCAATATCCCATAGATATGTCAAGAAATAGCATGACAAATGAGAGATGGTAATTTAGGTTGCCAGTTGCTAATAACAAGCATAGCACATGCAATAAAGAAACCAATGTAAGGCCTTAGAATCTTTACATACGAATTATACCACAGCTAAGTTAGTTTGTACACAACATAACAAGTGCAGTCTAGCACAACACTACCCAATCAAAAGCAGCTGGCAGTTTGGCACCAACTACACTTCTATACTACTACATACTCTAAAAATATACCTCTCAGGAAGATCTTCTAGTGCTATACTAGGTACCCTAAAAATACAACTTTCAGGAAGATCTTGCAATGCTATACAAACTCGAAATGCAACCGACAAAGATCAACTCTTCTGAGGTCCTTCTATAACTTTGGGTTAGGACTGAGGGCCCCTGGAAAAAATAGCGCGCTATAGGGTGCTGAGAATTATCACCATCAACCACCACCGGTACAGTCACACACGTATCAACGACTAGTACTAGCACAACTAACGATCGAATTTACCGTGCGCTAACCGATGGGACGCGTCGCGCGGAAGGATCCTCCGTGGAAGAATGCCAAATCTCAAGCCAGAGGCGCTTAAACCTCGCGTCTATCACCGTGAAACGCGCGGCCGGGAGAAAGTCCGATGCGGAGGACCCAACACACGGCGGTTGAACCACAGATTCGGCGCCCGAACTGACAGATCGAGCCGCGCGACATTAGTCCGAGGACCCATGGCCAGATGGCAAAGCGATAGAGGAAACAACGTTGGAATCGAGAGGCACGATGGCGCTGACCTTCGTAGGGGGGATCCTTGGCCGGAGAGGGGTCTCTAGCTCCTCCTCTGCTTGCTCACGTGGACTCAGCTCTCCACTCCTTGCTACCCCGTATTAGTATGAGCACGTAGGTTAAATCCCAGTCGGTCGGATATCAAAGCCTGTCGTGGGTGCCACTTTTTCCAGCCACCCCCGGCCTTCCTGCGTATTTGCTAGCGGATCCCCCTTCCAAGTTTCCATATCCGAGAAGGAAAACGTTTATTTTTCCATAGCACAATATCTGTCACCGATGGTCTCGGATTCAACGACTTTGTATTCTCCTCTAGGTTATTTGGCAGGATGACCTTCCGGCCATGCCAATCTACAAGGTTCGTCGGAATCTGGCAGTGGGAAGGCTGCAGGAGTTGCTGCGGCGGTGCGCCATGATCACAACCCACAAGGTTGGAGGCGTGGGACTTCCTAGGGACCTGATTGTAATTTCTTCCATTTTCAGGGTTGACTTGTACTATTGATCTGTGGCTAATAGATCTGAGGATCTTTTCGCATAAACCAATATCGTCATTTATATGGAATATTGCATCAAGTTGTGTGGCATTAATAGTCTTCTGCCTTTCCATCTAAGAAACAATGAATTCGTCGCGTGTAGTGTCATCGGGGTGATTCGTCTATTGAACGACATCTCAACCAATATGGTGATGCTAGTTGTTATCCAGCTGCGTGCAACCAGGGGCGGAGCTGGCCCATGGGTACTCGGGCCTACCATACATTAAGTATTTGGCCCGGTGTTAAGCCCATCTCAGCCCAGTCACAAGACTGACCAATCCCTTCCAATTGTCTGGAACTCCTGACCTAGACTGGCTCGCACGGGATACTGCTTACCAAAGGAAGAAACATGTTGAGGTTCCATCTACTTTTCGAGGTAATTCCTCTACTGTTCTTAGTAATGATAGTCTTATCAAACAAGCTGAGCAAGTTGATCTATCTCAGTACACAATGTCATTTTTAGAGCACATGTGAAATATTTTTCCGATACGCCATTGCACATTTTTTCGAATACATGATGTACAATTTTCAAAATATACATGTTTTGAATACACTTTAATATTTTTCAAATACTGTACATTTTCAATAGCAATAAATATTTTTTAGACTAGATAGGCATTTTTTGTACATTGTATCAACTGTTTTTACAATTTTACAGTCATTTTTTGGAAGCACATGCATATTTTTTATAATGTCACATACATTTTTTGAATAGAAATGAACATTCTTTTAACTTGTGCGAACATTGTTTTTACATTGTATATAACATTTTTTAAATGTCATGGACATTTTCTCAAACGCGGGAAATTTTGATAAAATGTCACATACATTTTTTAGCGATACAAAGCATTTTTTTACATTAAGTAGCACATATGCCCGTGCGTTGCAACGGGAGATAAAATAGTATGCATTTAAAGTCAGTGAGAATTATATGTGCAAACAAAACCCTGTGTGCACACGAAAAAGGAACATTTAGCTTCTTGGTTTCGCCGCGTGTGAAGGAATCTATCTGCTATTTTTCCCTTCATTGATCGAGGGCATTTAAGAGTTTTGTTACGTCATCGTACGCCACGAAAGGTCCATGAGTTATTTAGTCTACTCTTTCTTTCAATCCTTTCAATCGAGGAATTTTAAGGTATGAAGTTTATGAATATTCTAGGAAACACGAATAATTTTTTTAAATGCTAAACATTTTTTTGAAAATTATGTACATTTTAAAAAAACGCGAACAAAATATGAAAGGGAACATCTTTTAAAATTCACAAACATTTTCTGAAAACACGAACTTATTTATAAAAACATGAACATTATTTGAATTTGTGAACATTTTTGAAAACAGGAACATATGTTGAAAATTCATAAGATTTTTAGAAAATATGTATCTTTTAGAACATTATTTTTAATTTTAAAAATTGCATTAAAACAAGAATATTTTTCAAATTTGGAGCATTTTTTGAAATGCCATTTTATTTTTAGAAATCTCGAAGAATTTTGAAAAACAATATTTTTTTTGAAAAAATTGGAAACATTTTGCAAGTTCCGAATATTTTTTAAAATAGCAATAAAATTTTGGAATTCTGAACATTCTCCAATTTTTTTTAGTTCTGAACTTTTTTTTAAGAATTTTTAATTTACGGAATAAATTCTAAAAGAAAAATCAATTTGGAAGGGAAACAAAGATTGGGAAAGGAGAATAAAAATAGAAGTAAAACACAGAAAAAAAGAAAAATGGGCCAGGCCATTATTGGTTGTCGTATGCGAAACTCTGGCTATTTGTCGCCCCGCATAAAAATAGAATATTCCTAGCTGCGTGGGCAGAAAAATAAGTGGACTGTCTTCGCTGGGTCACATCGCGTGGCCCATATACGAAAATTCTTTTTCCAGCAGACAATCGCATAAGAATTTGGTACCACCTCGGATAGAATATTTTTTTTCGGCAGTGAACAAGTGAACAGATGAAAAAATTGGCGAAACGTACCTTGCTTTATTAGTAGGTATACGTATAGATATAGATTGTATAAACATTTTTCAAAAAAATCACAAACATTTTTTTGAAATGCCAAAACATTCTATCATTGTAACAAACACTTATTTGGAAAGTTATCAACAATTCTCAAAAGTCGGCCAAACATTTATGTTAACATTTTTTCAAATTCTTGGTTTTAAATCTCTTAAGTAAATTTAAGTTTCTGAAATACACGCATTTAAAATTAAAATAAAAAGAGAAGAACAATATATAAATTCGAGGGACTTCAACATGGCGTAAGCGTGTTGACCAACATCCCTATTAGGTCGCCGACAACGTGCTCCCGTTCACGTGATGCGAGTCGCTACAAGCAAGACATACCCGCTCCCGATGCGGCTTGAGCAGTCGTTTGGTCGTTTTTTTGTATTTCTGTTTTTCCTTCCTTTCCTTCTCGCATCTTTTTTATTTTGATTCCATTTTTACCTTTTTTCATGATACGATTGCATTCGGGGATTGGGTTGTTGGGCTAGCTAAGTGTCCTTTATAGTCCAACAATTGAAAGTGTTATAAATCAATTATGCTTGCACGAATCACAATGCAGCTATGGCTGGGGAAGGAGGAGGTTGTCAGGCTAGTCACATGCCATCACTATGCACATAATTACAAGTGTTTGTAACCCGGTTGTGACATGCACGAACCATAATGTGATTGCAAATGAGGATGGGAACGAGGGTTTGTCGGGCGAGTCATATGCCGATCACTAGATATGGAACTATAGTGGCACAAAACGACCGCAACTGGGGGCGAAAGGGGGGTGCGTCAGTTGCATCTCCACCACTAGCGATGCAACAACAAAGATTGTAAGCCGAGTGCAACTTCAAGCGCAAAAAAGGAATGCAACTGAGGGCCGGAAGAGGGTTGCCAGGCCAACTACATGTCAACTTCTTCACGTGTCCATCTCTAGACACGCAACTGCAAGCATTGTAATCTAACTACAACTAGCACATACCAAAATGCGACCACATTAGGAGATGAGGTGTGGTTGTCGAGTCATGTGCATTTCCACCACTAGACATGCTACTGCAAGCACTGTAACCCGACTACAACTAAAAGGGGAAAGCTACTGCAAGCGGGCATAGAAGATGGTTGTTAGGCATGTTGCATGTCCCTAGACATGCAACTGCAAACATTGTAATTCGACTACAGCTACATCTACATTCTTTGGTAGTGCTGCCATGGGCTTAGCGTTCTACCATGTTGATGTGCTATTTGCTAATGAAATTACATGGCTGAATTTTTGGAATTCCGATGTAGTTAATATTATCGAAGGAAGGTGTCTTAGCAGGTTTTGTTGCTACATGTATTTCCTACTTTCTACAAGTAGCGTAAGTGGCCGTGGCAAATTAGAGAAATGCCCAACAAAACTTTACTGATCCGGTTTCCCCCATTGAAGAAAGCTGATGATCTAATTGATTTTCTTCTGTTTGATTTACCAATTGATGGGTTATTGATGTCATTCCACCAATAATGCCGCACTTGGAAGGTGTTTGCTCAAGTTGCTTCGTGCTTTGGAATTTTGACATATGTCAATTGGAATGGCATATTTAAAAGCTTCTTTGCTCAAGCCAGAGCCAAAATTGCGTCTAGATCTCGTACAAAACTTCCCTTTGATAGATTGATTGAAATGAAGAAAAATATTTTCCTGTTTGGTTTTTCTATGGAAGGTTTTTAAAAGGTGGGTACTTTTGACCCTTATGAGGATGAAAATGATGATTCGGGCGATGATGATAAGAATCCTGATGAGCTAGATGATCCCATGGATGCTTTTCATGCCGATCGAATTATAGATGGGGATCATGCCATTGATGAGCTAGACAAAGCCAATTTGACTAAGAGGTGGGTTCCTCCTGGGGGATCCTCTTCAAATAAAGTCAATGTTGAACCTGAATATTATCATGCCGCCTTGTACAACTCTAGTCATGAAGTTTTCATGCTGGAATTTCAGATACAATCCTTGTGTGATATAAATATGTTGGCCACTCAATCCCAGGACCTGGTTCCCAATCAGGGAAAACTGCTGAATTCTGTATCAGAATTGGAGGAGGGGTCCAACTCCAAATATATGGATTAATGTGCTAATTTTCTTAATTCAGTGGATGTGGTTGAATTCGATGATGATAATGTTGATGTTGTGGAGAACGACATGGATACCTTACCTCCTGATGTTGTGGAAATGATGAATTTTGGAAATTGCAAAAGATCCTTGATGGTGTCTCTTGAGGATGAGTCTGATAAGCATAAAACTACTACCACAAACTCTCACAAGAAATGGGTCCCGTGTCTTGGTTCAGAAGCCTAATACTTGAAATCATGACAATGTAAACATTTTGGCCAAGGATACTGCTTACCAAAGGAAGAAACATGTTGACGTTCCACCTACTTTTCGAGGTAATTCCCCTACTATTCTTTGTAATGATGGTCTTGTTAACAAGCTGAGCAAGTTGATCTATCTCAGTCCACAATGTACATTTTTAGAGCACATGTGAATTATTTTTCCGATACACCATTGCACAATTTTTAATACATGTTGTACATTTTTGAAAGGTACATGTTTTGAATACACGGTAATATTTTCCAAATATAGTACATTTTTAATGGCAATAAAAAATTAGGCTAGATCGACATTTTTTCTACATTGTATAAACATTTTTAAAATTTTATAGACATTTTTTGGAAGCAGATGCATATTTTTTATAATGTCATGGATATTTTTTGAAATGAAATAAACATTTTTTGAACTTGTGCGAACATTGTTTCTACATTGTGTATAATATTTTTTAAATGTCATGGGCATTGTTTTCAAACACGGGAATTTTCCATAAAATGTCACGTACATTTTATAGTGTACCAAACATTTTTGTACATTAATTGTATAATTTTTTTTCTGAAATATCTCAAACATTATTTTGAGGAGCCGAAACATTTTTTCATTGTCACAAACACTTTTCTGGAAAGTTATCAGCAATTTTCAAAACTGGGCTAAATATTTTTATACTATGTTCACATTTTTTCAAATTCTTGGTTTTAAATATCTTAAGTAAACTTAAGTTTTTGAATATACACATTTAAAATAAAAAGATAAAAATAAAAAAATCGAGGGACCTCATCATGGCGTAAGTGTGTTCTCCAACATCCGTATTGGGTCGCCAACAATGTGCTCCCCTTCACGTTATGCGAGTCGCGATAAGCGAGACATAACCGCTCCCGAAGAACCTCGAGCAGTCGTTTGATTGTAACTTTGGGGCCGAAGAGGGTTTTCAAGCCAGCTGCATGTCGGATTTTTTGCATGTCCACCTCTAGACACGCAACTGCAAGCTCTATAATCTAACTACAACTAGCACATGCCACAATGCGACTACATTAGGAGACGAGATGTGGTTGTCGAGTCATGTGTCTTTCCACCACTAGATATGCAAGTACAAGCACTGTAACCCGACTACAACTAAAAGGGGAAAGCGACTTCAAGCGGGGATAGAAGAGAGTTATTGGGCATGTTACATGCCCACCTCTAGACATGCAACTGCAAGCATTGTAATTCGACTACAGCTACATCTACATTCTTTAGTAGTGCTGCCACGGGCTTAGTGTTCTACCTTGTTGATGTGCGAGTTACTAATGAAACTACTTGACTGGAATTTTTTAATTCTGATGTATTTAATATCGTTGAAGGACACGTGTCTCAGCAAGATTTGTTGGTTCATGCATGTTCTACTTTCTATAAGTAGTGTCAGTGGCCGTGGCAAGTTAGAGAAATGCCCAACAAAACTTTCCTGATCCGGTTTCCCCCATTGAAGAAGGCTGATGATCTGATTGATTTTCCTCTGTTTGATTTACCAATTGATGGGTTACTATCAAAGTGACTGAATGGAAAGGTGTTATTGACCCTTTTGGTGAACTCACTGAAGCTTGGATTGTTATTGGTGTCATTCCACAAAAAATGCTGCACTTGGAAGGTGTTTGCTCAAGTTGCTTTGTGCTTTGGAATTTTGACAGATGTCGACTGGAATGGCACATTTAAAAGCTTCTTTGCTCAAGCCAGAGTGGAAGTGGCATGTAGATCTCCTACCAAAGATCCCTTTGACAAATTGATTTAGATGAAGAAAAAGATTTTCCTGCTAGGTTTTATTGTGGAAGGTTTTTAAAAGCTAGGCACTTTTGGCCCTTATGAGGCTGAAAATGATGATTCAGGCGATGATGATAAGAAGACTGATGAGCTGGATGACCCCGTCGATGCTTTTCATGCCCAACGACTTAAAGATGGGGATCATGCCATTGATAAACTACACAAAGCCAATTTGACTAAGAGGCAGGTTCCTCCTGGGCATCCTCTTCAAAGAAAGTCAATGTTGGACCTGAATTTCATCATGACTCCTTGTCCAACTCTAGTCATGAAGTTTTCGTGCTGGAATTTAAGAAACAAGCTTTGTGTGATATAAATATGTTGGTTACTCAATCCGAGGACGTGGTTCCAAATCTGGGAAAAATGTTGAATTCTATATCAGAATTGGGGGAGGGGTCCAACTCCAAAAACATGGATTAATGTGCTAATTTTCTTAATTCAGTGGATGTGGTTGAATCTGATGATGAAAATGTTGATGTTGTGGGGCAAGACATAGATACCTTACTTCCTAAAGTTGTGGAAATTATGAATTTTGAAAATTGCAAAAGGTCCCTAATGTTGTCTCTTGAGGATGAGTCTAATAAGAAGCTTGAAACTACGACCGCAACCTCTCTCAAGAAATGGGTCCCCCTGTCTATGTTCAGAAGCCTAATACTATGTTAATACTTTTTCAAATTCTTTGTTTTAAATCTCTTAAGTAAATTTAAGTTTTTGAAATATACACATTTAAAAAAATGAGAAGAAAAATAAATAAATTTGAGGGACCTCAGCATGGCGTAAGCGTGTTGACCAACATCCCTATTGGATCGCCAACAACGTGCTCCCCATCACGTAATGCGAGTTGCTACAAGCGACACATATAGCCATGCCCGAAGAGGCTCGAGCCATCGTTTGTTCGTTATTTTGTATTTATTTTTTTCCTTGCCTTCCTTCTCGCATCTGTTCTATTTTGTTTTCCTTTTTTTTACTTTTTCCATGATACGATTGCATCCGGGGAGTGGGTTGTTGGGCCAGTTAAATGTCCTTCATAGTCATGCAACTGAAAGGGTTATAACCCTATTATGCTTGCACGAGCCACAATGCAACTATGGCTGGGGAAGGAGGAGGCTGTGAGGCTAGTTACATGCCATCACTACATACATAATTACAAGTGTTTGTAACCCGGTTGTAACTTGCACAAACCACAATGTGACAGCATATGAGGACGTGAGCGAGGGGTTGTTGGGCGAGTCATATGCCCATCACTAGATATGCAACTACATTGGTGCAAAGCGACCGCAACTGGGGGCGAAGAGGGGTTGTTGGGCCAGTTGCATGTCCACCACTAGGCATGAAACTACAAACATTGTAAGCCGAGTGCAACTGCAAGCGCATAAAGCGATTGTAACTTAGGGGCGGAAGAGGGTTGTCAGGCCAGCTGCATGTCGGCTTCTTTGCGTGTCCAGCTCTAGACACGCAACTGCAAGCACTGTAATCTAACTACAACTAGCACATGCCACAATGCAACTACATTAGGAGATGAGATGTGGTTGTCGAGCCATGTGCATGTCCACCACTAGACATGCAACTACAAGTACTGTAACCCGACTGCAACTAAAAGGGAAAAGCGACGGCAAGCAGGGGTAGAAGACAGTTGTTGGGCATGTTGCATGTCCATTTTTTTGCATGTACACCTCTTAACATGCAACTCCAAGCATTGTAATTTGAATGCAGCTACATCTTCATTCTTTGATAGTGCTGTCATGGGCTTAGTGTTCTACCATGTCGATGTGCCAGTTGCTAACGAAACTACTTGATTGAATTTTTGGAATTTTGATGTATTTAATATCATCGAAGGAGAGGTGTCTCATCAAGATTTGTTGGTTCATCTATGTTCTATTTTCTCCAAACAATGTCAGTGGCCGTGGCAAGTCAGAGAAATGCCTAGCAAAACTTTGCGGATCCGGTTTCCCCCGTTGAAGAAGGTTGATTATCTGATTGATTTTCCTGTGTTTGATTTACCAATTGACGGAGTTACTGCCAAAGTGACTAAATGAAAAGGCGTTATTGACCCTTTTGGTGAACTCATTAAAGCTTGGATTGTTATGGATGTCATTCCACCAAAATTGCTGCACTTGGAAGGTGTTTGCTCAAGTTGGTTCGTGCTTTGGAATTTTGACAGATGTCGATTAGAATGGCATTTTTGAAAACTTCTTTGATCTAGCCAGAGCCAACGTGTCCTGTAGATCTCCTACAAAACGTCGCTTTGATAGATTGATTTAGATAAAAAAAATCCTGCTTGGTTTTAGTATGGAAGGTTTTTAAAAGATGGGTAATTTTGACCCTTATGAGGATGAAAATGATGATTCATACAATGATGATAAGTAGAATGATGACCTGGATGATCCCATGGATGATTTCCAGGACGAACGTCTTAAAGATGGGGATCATGCCATTCATGAGCATTTTTTCTGGGGGATCCTCTTCATGGAAAGTCATTGTTGGACCTGAATTTCATCATGCCGCCTTATCCAACTCTAGTCGTGAAATTTTCATGCTGGAATTTAAGAAACAAGCCTTGTGTGATCTAAATATGTTGGTTAATCAATCTGATGAGGTGGTTCCCGATCCAGGCTGAATTTTGTATCAGAATCGAGGAAGGGGTCCAACTCCAATAACATGGACTAATGTGCTAATTTTCTTAATTCAATGGATGTTGTTGAATCTGATGATGAAAATGTTGATGTTGTGGGGCAAGACATAGATACCTCACCTCCTAAAGCTGCGGAAATGAGAATTTCAAAAATTGCAAAAGATCCCTCATGGTGTTTCTTGAGGATGACTCTGATACGAAGCTTAAAATTACGACCGCAACCTCTCGCAAGAAATAGGTTCCTGTCTTTATTCAGAAGCCTAATACTAGAAAACATGACAATCTAAACATTTTGGCCGAGGATACTGTTTACGAACGGAAGGAACATCTTGATTTTGCTTATACTTTTTGAGGTAATTCCTATACTATTCTTAGTAATGACAGTCTTGTTAAACAAGTTAATCAAGTTGATCTATCTCAGTAAATAATGTACATTTTTAGAGCACACGTGAAATATTTTTCCGATACACAATTGGACATTTGAAAAAAAATATGGTATACATTTAAGAAAAATACATGTTTTGAATACACGATAATATTTTCCAAATGCACATTGTAGATTGTTCAATGGCAATAAACACTTCATAAACTAGATGGATGTTTTGTTACATTGTATAAACATTTTCGAAAAATTTAAAGACATTTGTTGGACGCATGCATATTTTTCATAATGTCACGGACATTTTTTGAACCTATGCAAATATTGTTTTTACATTGTATATAACTTTTTTTTAATGTCATTAACTTTTTTTGAAACGCGGGAAAATATTTCCATAAAATGTCAAGTACATTTTTGAGTGGTACGAAACTCTTTTTTACATAAGTTGTCTACACGTTTAAAAAAAAATCTCAAACATTGTTTTGAAACACCGAAACATTTCGGCATTGTCACGAACACTTTTTTGGAAAGTTATCAACATTTTTCAAAACAGGGCTAAGTATTTTTATTATACTATGTTAGCAGTTTTTTTCTTCTTCAAATTATTGGTTTTAAATTTCATAAGAAAATTAAAGTGTTTAAATATACACATTTACAATTAAAAAGAGAAGAAAAATCAATAAATTTGAGGGATCTCAGCATGGAGTAAGCGTGTTGACCAATATCCCTATTGGGCCGGCCAACTACGTGCTCCCCTACACGCGATGCGACTCGCCAGAAGCGAGAGATAGCCGCACCCGAAGAGGCTCGAACGAGCATTTGTTTGTTATTTTTGTATTTATTCTTTTCCTTGCTTTCCTTCTCACATCTTTTTAATTTTATTTTCCTTTTTACCCTATTTCACGATACGTTTCCATCATGGGAGTGGCTTGTTCGGCAAGTTAAATGTTCTTCATAGTCCTATAACTGAAAGTCTTATAACCCAATTATGATTGCACGAGCTACAATTCAACTATAGCTGGGGAAGGGGGAAGCTTTTAGGCTAGTTACATGCCATCACTATACACATAATTACAAGTGTTTGTAACCCGAATGTAACTTGCATGAAGCAAATGCGACTGCAACTGAGGACGGGAGCGAGGGGTTGTCGGGCGAGTCATATGCCCATCAATAGATATGCAACTACAGTGGCACAAAGCGACTGTAACGGGAGGCGAAAGGGGGGTTGTTGGGCCAGTTGCATATCCACCACTAGCCATGCAGCTACAAACATTGTAAGCCGAGTGCAACCACCAGCACATAAAGCGATTGTAACTAAGGGGCTGAAGGGGTTATCAAGCCAGCTGCATGTTGGCTTTTTTGCATGTCCACCTCTAGACATGCAACTGTAAGCACTGCAATCTAACTACAACTAGCACATGCCACAATGCGACTACGTTAGGAGATGAGATGGGATTGTCGAGCCATGTGCATGTCCACCACTAGACATGCAACTACAAGCATTGTAACCCGATTAGAAATAAAAGAGGGAAACAACTACAAGTGAGGGTAGAACAGGGTTGTTGCACATGTTGCATGTCCGCTTTTTTTCATGTCCACCTCTAGACATGCAACTGTAGCTACATCTACATTCTTTAGTAGTGCTGCCATGTGCTTAATGTTCTAGCATGTTGATGTGCCAGTTGCTAATGAAACTACTTGACTGAATTTTTTGAATTTCGATGTAGTTAATATCATCAAAGGAGAGGTGTCTCAGCAAGATTTGTCGGTTCATCTACGTTCTACTTTCTCCAAGCGGTGTAAGTGGCAGTGGCAAGTCAGGGAAATGCCCATCAAAACCTTCCTGATCTTATTTCCCCCGTTGAAGAAGGCTGATGATCTGGTTGATTTTCCTATGTTTGATTTACCAATTGATGGGGTTACTGTCAAAGTGACTGAATGAAAAGGTGTTATTGACCCTTTTGGTGAACACATTGAAGCTGGATTGTTATTATTGTCATTCCACCCAAAATGCTGCACTTGGAAGGTGTTTTCTGAAGCTGCTTCGTGCTTTGGCATTTTCACATATGTCGATTGGAATGGCATATTTAAAAGCTTGTTTGCCCAAGCCCGAGCCAAAGTGGCATGTAGATATCCTACCAAAATTCCCTTTGATAGATTGATTTAGATGAAGAAAAAGATTTTCCTGCTCGGTTTTACCGTGGAAGGTTTTTAAAAGGTGGGTACTTTTGACCCTTATGAGGATGAAAATGATGATTCAGGCGATGATGATAAGAAGACTAATGAGTTGGATGATCCCATGGATAATTTTCATGCCGAACAACAATTTGACTAAGAGGTAGGTTCCTACTAGGGGATCCTCTTCAAGGAATGTCAATGTTGGACCTAAATTTCATCATACCGCCTTGTCCAACTCTAATCATGAAGTTTTCATGTTGGAATTTAAGAAAGAAGCCTTGTGTGATCTAAATATGTTGGTTACTCAATCCGAGGAGGTGGTTCCCAATATGAGAAAAATGTTGAATTCTGTATTAGAATTGGGGCAGGGGTCCAACTCCAAAAACATGGATTAATATGCTAATTTTCGTAAGTAAGTGGATTTGGTTGAATCAGATGATGAAATTGGTGATGTCGTGGGCCAAGACATGGATACCTTACCTTCTGAAGTTGTGGAAATGATGAATTGCGAAAGATCCCTCTTGTGATGATTCTGATAAGAAGCTTAAAACCACTATTGCAACCTCTCACAAGATATGGGGCTCTGTCTTGGTTTAGAAGCCTAATAGTAGAAATCATGACAATGTCAACATTATGACGAAGGCAACTCCTTACCAAAGGAAGAAAAATCTTGAGGTTCCATCTACTTTTCGAGGTAGTTCCTTTAGTATTATTAGTAATGATAGTCTTGTTAAACAAGTTGAGCAAGTTGATTTATCTTAGTACACATATTTAGAGCATATGTGAAACATTTTGCTGATATACACTCGACATTTATTCAAATACATGATGCACATTTTTTTAAATACATGTTTTAAAAATGTGACAAACATTTTTTTAATGGGAAAAAATATTTTTGAACCCATCTGATTTTTTTACATTGTATATAACATTTTCTAAATGTCATGAACATTTTTTTGAAACTCGGGAACATTTCTATAAAATGTCACGTACATTTTTAGTGGTGCGAATATTTTTAACATTAATTGCATATGCATTTTTTTAATTGCACATATTTTTTTGAAACACGGGAAGGTTTTTTTGTTGACACAAACACTTTTTTTGAAAGTTGTCTACATTTTTTGAAACTGGTCTGACATTTTTTTATACTATGTTAATATTTTTTCAAATTCATGGCTTTTAATTTCTTAGGTAAATTTAAGTTTTCGAAATACATTCTTCTAAAATAAAAATAAAAATTAAAAGAGAAGAAAAATAAATATATTCGAGTCACACCAGGATGACGCAAGTGTGTTGACTAATATTCTTACTGGGCGGGCCAATGAAGGGCTCCACTTCAGGCAAGCAAGACATAGTCGCTCCCAAACAGCGGAGGCTGGAATGAGCATTTGTTCGTTATTTTTCGTATTCCTTATTTCCTTACTTTCATTCTAACATCTTTTTATTTTATTTTCCTTTTTTTCTATATCATTATTTATGGTTTTTTTTCGTGATACAATTGCATCCGGGAAGTGGGTTGTCAGGCCAGTTGCATGTCCTTAGTAGTCCTGCAACTGAAAGTGTTGTAACCCGATTGTGATTGCTTGAGCCACAATGCAACTCTAGCTAGTGGAAGGAGGAGATTGTCGGCCAGTTATATGCCATGACTAGACACATAATTACAAGTGTTTGTAACTCTACTGTAACTTGCATGAACCACAACGTGACTTCAACTAAGGACGGGGGCAAGGGGTTGTCAGGCGAGTCGTATGCTCATCAATAGACATGCAACTGAAGTGGCACAAAGCGACCGCAAATGAGGGCGGAAAAGGGGTTGTCGGGTCAGTTGCATGTCCACTACTAGAGACATACAATTGCAAGCATTGTAAGCCGAGTGCAACTGCAAGGGCTTAAAGTGAATGCAACTAAGGGACGGAAGGGGGTTGTTGGGATAGTTGCATATTGGCTTTTTGCATGTTCACGTCTAGACAGGCAACTGCAAGCACTATAATCTAACTACAACTAAAACATGCCACAATGCGACTACATTAGGATATTGTCACGCCCTCGATTCAATCGTACACTAATCATACACGCAAATTTGTACGATCAAGATCAAGGACTCACGGGAAGATATCACAACACAACTCTAGACACAAATAAAATAATACAAGCTTTATATTACAAGCCAGGGGCCTCGAGGGCTCGAATACATAAGCTCGAAGATACAAGAGTCAGCGGAAGCAACAATATCTTAGTACAAACATAAGTTAAACAAGGTGCCATAAGATGGCTAGCACAAACAGGGATACAGATCGAAGAGGCGTACGCCTCCTGCCTGGGATCCTCCTAAACTACTCCTGGTCATCGGCAGCCTGCACGTAGTAGTCGGCACCCTCGGTGTAGTAGTCGTCGAAGGTGGCGTCTGGCTCCGGGGCTCCAACATTTGGTTGCGACATCCGAGAAGAATGGAAAAGGGGGAAAAGAGGGAGCAAAGCAACCGTGAGTACTCATCCAAAGTACTCGCAAGCAAAGATCTACACTACATATGCATCAGTATCAATGAAATAGGTAGTATCTATGGACTGAACTGCAGAATGCCAGAATAAGAGGGGGATAGCTAGTCCTAGCGAAGACTACGCTTCTGGCAGCCTCCATCTTGAAGCAGTAGAAGAGAGTAGATGGTAAGTTAACCAAGTATCAACGTATAGCATAACCCTACCCGGCGATCCTCCCCTCGTCGCCCTGTGGGTAAGCGATCACCGGGTTGTATCTGGCACTTGAAAGGGTGTGTTTTATTAAGTATCCAGTTCTAGTTGTCATGAGGTCGGAATACAACTCCAGGTCGTTCTGTTACCGTGGACACGGCTATTCGAATAGATAAACTTCCCTGCAGGGGTGCACCACATTACCCGACACGCTTGATCCCTCTGGCCGGGCACATTTTCCTGGGTCATGTCCGGCCTTGGAAGATCAACACGTTGCAGCCCTACCTAGGCCCAACAGAGAGGTCGGCACGCCGGTCTAAATCCTAAGCGCGCAGGGGTCTTGGGCCCATCACCCGTTGCACTCCTGCATGTTGCGTACGTGGCCGGTGAGCAGACCTAGCCTCCCTTATACAAGAGCAGGCGTTCTAGTCCAACCCGGCGCGCCAATCAGTCGCTGACGTCTGAAGAGGTTCAGCTGATACTACGACGCCGGTTGCCCATATCTTGTCCCACATGGCGGTTAGTGCGTATAGGCCAACGACCAACTCTTATCAAATACCCAAAATCTTTAAGCGTGTTATTGAAATATCCGCGGACGCCGACCAGGACCAGGCCCACCTGTCTCCTAGGTGGTCACAACCTGCCTTGTCGCTCCGCCACAAAGATCCACTCAGAGGGCCATCGGGAAACATGTCCTTTTAGCCCCCAGTCCGTGAATCACTCGCGGGTACTGAACGAGCCGACCTGACTTTAGTCACATCATGTATCAAGTATAGTATAGTATGTATGTATGTATATACCCGTGATCACCTCCCGAGTGATCACGGCCCGATATTATAACATGGCCGACGGACAAGAATGTAGGGCCTCTGATGAAGTACTAGCATCCTATACTAAGCATTTAGGATTGCAGGTAAAGGTAACAACAGTAGCAACAAGGACAGGCTATGCAACAGAATAGGATCAAACCGATAAGCAGTAACAGCTACACTACTCTAATGCAAGCAGTAGAGGGAAAGAGTAGGTGATATCAGGATGATCAAGGGGGGTTTGCTTGCCTGGTTGCTCTGGCAAGAAGGAGGGGGGGTCGTCAACACCGTAGTCGATCAGGGCAGCAGTGGCGTCAGTCTTGAAGTCTACCGGAGAGAAGAGGAGGAAGAAATATTGAATACAACGCAAACAGATGCATGGCGATGCACGACAAAGCAGATAGCGGTGCTAGGTGTGCCCTAACGCGGTACTAGGCGATACTGGCGAAGGGGGGAACATCCGGGAAAGTATCCCTGGTGTTTGGCATTTTCGGACAGACGAACTTGAGGGGGACGATTGCATGTTCGCTATGCTAGGGACGTGTGGCGGACAAATGTACCTTGAAATCAGATTCTTCTCGAAATTCTGAGCAACTTTCATGTACAAAACATTTTCATCTGAGTTACGGATTATTTTATATTAATTTTCAAAGTTTTAATTCATTTTCTAAATTATTTTAATTCGGAAAAATGAATTTATTGCATCACCCTGACGTCATCATGATGTCAGTAGTCAACCCAGCCAGTCCAGGTCAAACCTGACATCTGGGTCCCACCTGTCATACACAGTGGCCTACACAGAGTTTAATCTAATCTAAATCTAGCTAATTAAGCAACTGGGCCCACTAGTTAGTGACCATTAGTCTTTATTAATTAAATTAACTAATTTAATTAGTTTTAGGGTGGGGGCCACTGGTCAGCTGCTGGGGCCGGCCCAGTCAGCAAGTTGACCACGGTCAACTGGGCCAGCCGGGCCCCTGGGGCCACCAGGCAGTGACCCTGGGGGTGGCCCCGGACAGCCACGTCAGCGTGGGCGCTGGCGGCGATTGCCCCGGCGACCAATACCGTGGCGGAGTGGCTCGGGCATCACCGGAATCCGCCGTTCCGGGGTCAAAAGGGGCGCGGGCGGGCGCGTCCGAACGGGGAGAGCCCGCCGTGCCGTGCGGTGCCACTAGGAGGAGCTGAGGCCGCCGGAGTTGGCGCCGGCTTCGAGCAGAGGTGGCGGTTGACTTTGGGCCTCGCCGGGGTTGGTGCTAAGGGGCACGGGCGGGGGCGCGCGTGGGTGCGTTGTGCTCCTAGGAGCACCAGGAGCACGACGGTGGGCTCGGGCGCGGGCTGCGGCAGCGGTGGCCATGGTGGCGACGGAGCGGGGCGGCGACGAGCTACGGCTCCGGTGGGGATGGCGTCTAAGGGGCGAGCGCGAGGTAGAAAGAGAGGGGAGAGGAAGAGGGGCTCATAGTGCGCCTGCACACTACTAGGGAAAAGCCTAGCAGTAGCGCGGGTCTAACGGCTATCAGTAGCGCGGGGCCCCGCGCTACTGATACGGCGCTACAGCTAACGTTTAGCAGTAGCGCGTTTTGACCCGCGCTACTGCTATAACTACTTAGCAGTAGCGCTGTCCGCACAAGCGCTACTGCTAAGTTGCTTAGCAGTAGCGTTTTCCTTTCCAGCGCTAAAGAGCGCTACTACTATATTTTCACATATTTTTTTGGTACGTATTTGCGATGTTTTTGTACAGGTTTTATACAGTATTCTAATCGTATCATAAACATGCAATATGCTCATCATATCATACACATAATAGTCTCATCATATCATCCAACACAAATCATGTTGTCACATCATAATCACGATATAGCGATACAAGTTAACTAACATGTCTCATCATACATAATGTAGTACTTCTTGAGGCACCGGTTCGTATCCCTCTCTCGCACTAGCGTGAACCTAACTAACTACTTTCCGCTTCGGCTCTGTTATCGAACCCTCTCTGGCTGTCCCTCGGAAACCGGTACACCTGGGCCTGACACTCAGTCCACTCATCGTATACTCCAGCTGGCGTAGCACTTCTTCGCCATCGATGATATATGTACCTGCATCGTCACATGATTCGATAATATGCAACATAACATATAGTTGAGCAACAGAAAGAGACAGAGCTAGCAAAAATAGAAGCAACATATCGTACACAAAGTTCATCATACCCAAACTGCCCTAATTACTAGAGTGATCTACGCTAGTTGAGGAGGACAGTTTAATTACATCACAAAGTTTCGTCGTGCATAAATTGAAAGTTTTGTCATAGAGAAAGTAGTCACTAAACGGACATATTGTCATTGTCAATCACTCCAACATGTCGTGCCAACCATCCAAATCAGGGAGGAAGTCCCCGAGCGAAGTGAAAGGCTTCAGGTCAAGACGCTGAGCGGCTATGCGTGTTCGGACGTCTTCCCGCGACATTTCCCCTTCTTCGTAGAACATCCCTATTTTTTTGAGGACCTCCTTCATGATGATTTGAGCAAGTTCACGCTGGATGTGATAGAACTCAGCTCGGAGTCGATGATACGGGATATTTCCTAGATTCTTTGCCCATTGCAGAATATCGGCATCGCCGGATCTAGGTGACATGCGAAGGTTCTGGTGATCCCGTCTGTACTCCAGCATGTGGTGGAGGACATAGAATCCATCACTGAGAGTACCTCTCGGTTGCTGGATGCAGCAGAAGTCGGTCTTATGGCCGAAGCAGGGTGCACGGTTCCTTGTCTTCTTGATCGTGATCTCTCCACCCCTGTGGCCGTAGCTTAAGATAGCACTGTCGAGAACATACTTGATGTTGGTGTAATCCTTTTTCTTCATGTTCTTTGACGTGTCCAAGTAAAGAGCGTGGGAGAATTGGGGGTAAAGGATGATGAGGACGGCGTGCCCGTCACTGCACAAAAAAAGTACACCTCAAATTAGCCTTCATGCGTGCAAATGAATGCTTGAAATTGAAGGAAGGATATCCGCGGATGACTTACATGGGATGATAAGGCAGGAGAATCGTCTCCTTGTCCTTATTCCCGACCATGAAATCGGCGATGTAGTCCCTCGCGTATTCACGGTGCTCTTGGCAAACTGCCAAGAAGCCCTCGTGCATGAAGTATTGGTCAGCGACACAGATATAAGGTATTTGCTCAATTTAGATGATGTACTTCATGTACAAGGCAAAAAGGCGGACAAACGTAAAATCCAGCTTCTTCAAGTGAAACATGTCGAAGATGTAATCGAATCGAAGGAAGAACTTTTCCACGGGGAATGTGTCAATGTACAATCTTTGCCGTGGCACGTTAACCACGTAAAGCGGGTATCCTGGATTTGTCGAGGTGATCAGGCTTTTCTCTCTCCGCAGCACATCGTCATGAAGTCTCCTTAGATCGCCGTATATGGCCTCTACCGCTGCCTTAGGTAGGATCGGATCACCGGGGATATGGTATTTTGCCGCACCTATGATAGGTATACGGTCTTCAACCCGAGGCTGTGGAGGTGGCTGGCTCATAGAAGCTGCTTTGCCTTTCTTCGGTCTCTTCCTATGCTTCTTTGCTACCGGAAGTGAGCCTATCATACGTTCATCCTCCGACAATTCAGGCACCAACTCATCACGCTCAAACCCTGAGTACTCATATTGCTGAGCCATCAATCCTCCATCGTCATAGGCGCCGGTATTGAGATACTGTAGAGGGTCATCATCCTCGTCGTCCATGGCATCATGCATTGTTTCTTCGAAGGCGGCTATGTCATCAGCCACTAATGGAGCCTCTTCCTCATGCCGTCCGCTATCACTGCCCGGCATGATAGGCGACGCTAATTGGGTGGTTGGGGTGTTGGTGTTCATACCTTGCTGAGGCTGCTTGATCGTGGGTGTGCTCCCGGCCGCCTCCAGACGAAGTAGACTCTTCGGCCACAACAGGACCCAACTATTGCAATCGCCAAGCCGCCGCAGAGTCTCGTCGTCATCTCCCCCTAGTACCGGAGGAGCCAAATTCTCGTGGCCCGGTTTGATACTGGACATGGAAACCTTGAAGACGCCAGGGGGCATCGGCCGGGTGTGGAACAATTGATCCTTCAGCTTCACTATCGTCGCCTTTCCCATGTCCACCTTCTGGCCGCCGATGGTGTACAGTATGGTGCACGGGGTTACGTCGGCCTGCAAAGACATGTCTGTGACGTGAGACATCCGAAAGGCAACGGAAACGGGAGATTATACATATATTGAAGAGGGCCGGTGTGACAGGTACCGTGAGGGCGTCGAGCTCAGCCAAAGACGAAGCCCCGCCGAGCATGCCAGAGACGGAGGACGGGCTGCTATGAGCAGGTGCGGTTGCGTGAGCAGGTGCTGGTGCAACGCTAAACGAGCTGCTCCCAAAGAAGTTGGAAAGGGGAAAGTCCGCTGCCTCTTTATCTGGATTTTTCTTGGTCCAACTGACGATAGCCGGAATCAAGACACTATATGGAGCTGCCATTTCCTCTCTTGCGGTAGCTACCGCTGCTTTGACTGTCTCAGCTGATTTCTTATCAACTGCAATCTCAACCTTCTTGTCGATGTTTTCTTCATTTAACCTCCGTCTTTCCTTTCTCTCCTCGGTGGTCTCACGGTAGTACTTCTTCCACGTGGCGCTGTCTTCAACGCCGTGCACGTGTCCATACGACGGCCGAGTGTCCACCGGGAGTCCTTTCAATATGTTCAAGACCCGGTTGAATGGGGTGTCCCACTTGGGCCTCGCCAACGCCTCAAACGGCGAGTCGCTTTCGGCCGCAATCCTGTGCTGCTCTTTCTGCAAAAGGAACGTGGATCGTTTACAAATGTGACTAAATGTGCAGTCAAATTGATCAGAATCTAAAATTAGGGGGTAAATTAATAATTACCAGCAGTCTCATGAACTCCTTCGTGACCGCGTCTGTATCAAAAACCTTGTTGACTTGGTCCCAACGGTACCGGGCCCTGATGACGTCACGCTCCTGCGGGACGGTGAACTCCGTCATGGGGTCTGGGATCCCCAGACTTTCGCGTTCCGCGTCCTCCTTGGCCCATATGGGCCTCTTCCCCGCATAACCACGGCTTCCGAGGTGGTGGCACCCCATGTTCCTCTCTTGAAGCCCCTTCATGTACTCCGACTTTTCTTTGGCAGCTTCAGCAACACAAGCCTTCTTGAATATTTCAAACTGCTCTTCCGTAATTGTCGGATCATCCTTTACAATCTCGGAGTAGGGTTCCTCTTTGACGATGATCCGATGTTTCACCCTTACTTTCCAGGTGGACAACGCGCCGCCAAACTTGCCCATGGCGCGTTTGTATATCTTCTTCATTGCCGGGTCTTGCCACGGTCGAGTATATTTGATTTCATGCCGGCCTGGGAACAAGAATACCTGGTGCAGCTTCCTTAGGAGGGAGTGCTCCATATTTGGTATCTTCTTTAATTTCTCATCGTTGATGGTGGCGGTTGCCCGTAGGATGCAGCCTATTTGATTGCCGTAGCACGCGCGCGCTTCCGCAGGCTCTTTTGGCTCAAAATTGCTGGAGTCCACCTCCGTGACCACCAGTCTAGTAGTGTTGAGCTGGTTTGGGCGCCGTATCCTCTTCGGTTCGGTTCTATACCGGCTTCGAGAAGGTTCAAATAGGCGTCTGCCGCCTCGTAGACGTTGCAATCACCAGAACCCTGTCCTTCATCGTTGCTAGCCATGTTTCCTACGATTAAATCTAGTCAATTAATTCTAGACCTAATAAAATGAATAATGACATAAAAAAGGCCTATGTTTTGCAAGAATGTTGGTTCATTCCCATTGCGGCAAATCCCGGGCACTCGATATGTCTAGTTTGTAGCACAAGTCATGCCGAAATTCACGGAAAATTTCGGCATCACCTTTGCTACAAAGTGGACAAATCGAGCACCTGAAATTTGCCAAAATGGAAATGAATCAACATTCCGGCGAAACATATGCCACTCGGCTTCATTCCCTGCAAACAACAAAAGGCCACTTGGGCACAATCGAACCACTTCAATGTTGCAAATAACAGGACCACTTAAGAACCTGTACATGAGCAACTAATAAAAAATATGTCCTAATAAAAATTATGAACCCTATAACTCAATTTCTGTCCTAAATTTCAAATTATGAACCCTAGAACTCAATTCAAATTATGTCCTAAATTTCTGTCATAATAAAAAATCAGTAAAAATTAAGAACCAACTAGACTTGCAGCAGTAATAGAAATTTATATTTTTATACTGAATTTTTTCTCTAAACTAAACCCTGCTGCCCTAATTAACATCTAATTCAAAAACTAAGTTAGAAGAAAATTCAGTTAACTACTAGTAGAACAAAATTCAGTTAACCTACTGTACCTAATTAACCTACTGTACCACTACTACTAGCAGCACTACTAACCTAATTAACCTAGTAAAACACTACTGCCCTAACTAAAAAACATCTAATTAACATCTACTTGTACCACTACTGCCCTAACCTAATTAACATCTACTAGTACCACTATATATACTACTAGCAGCACTGCTACAACATTTTCTTCATTTTATTCTTAAAAAAAACATCTATGAAAACAAAAACCATAATTAAACCCTACTGCCCTAACTAAAATTTTGCTCTAAACTAAATTTTTGCTCTAACCTAGCCAACCTAGTTTACCTAGCTAGTTCACCTAATGAACCAAATTAACCTAGCTAGTTCACTTAGTTACTTAACCTACCTAGTTAACCTACTTAACCTAGCTAATTCTTAGGGTTCATAACTAAATTCACCTAAGTAAATTAACCTAGAGAGGAGGGGTGGGGGCTTACAGAGAGGAGGGCATCGAGGGTGGCTCGGGGGAACGGTTGCGGGAAGGTGCTCGAGGGAGACGGTGGCGCGGAGGGCGTCGAGGGTGGCTCCGGTGACGGCGAGGGAGGCGGGGGCGTCGTGGGAGGTAGGGGCGGCGAGGAGCGGACGAGGATGGCTCTGGGGGCGTAGAGGGCGCGCGGCTCCGGTGGCGGTGATGGCGCGCGGCTACGGTGGCGGCTCCGGTGACGGAGGCAGGGGCGGCGAGGGAGCAGGGGCGGCAAGGGAGAGGTAGGGGAGATGCGAGAAGAATGGGGAATTGGGGGAAGGAGGGACGCTTGCGCAGGGGCAAGTCAAACTTGGTAGTAGCGCTTTTTCCCAACAAGCGCTATAGCTACTTAGCTATAGTGCTTTTCGAAGGAACGCGCTGCCGCTATAGATAAGTTAGCTATAGCGCTTGTTCGTGAAAACGCGCTATAGCTAAAGTAGCTATAGCGCTTTCATGAAAACGCGCTGCTGCTATTGCTTTCATTTTTTCTTTTTCTTTAATTTTCCTTTTCTTTTTTCTTTCCTTTTTTTCTTTCCTTTCCTTTTCTTAGTTGCAGCACTATCGCCTGAAAATCTGCTGCTACTATTTTGTTAGCAGTAGCGCTGTTCTTAGAAGGGCGCTACTACTATACCAAGCCTGACGGCAACGGTGTAACAATTATAGTAGTATCGCTAGCTACTGCTATTTATGTAGTAGTAGTGTCCTTTTTCATCCCGCGCTACTGTTAGATAGTAGTAGCACTTTGTTTTAACAAGCGCTACTGATAAGTCTTTGTGTATAAGCTTTTCCCTAGTAGTGGCAGATGAGTAAAGTGAGCGCGGGGAGGGGTTGCCGGAGTCGAATTTGATGACGAAGTCGTCGACGTCCGAGGAAGAAGAAGCCGACGAGAGGGTGATGTAGATGCGGGGAGCTCGAGGCCGGGGTCGGGGAAGGCAGAGCGGAGCACGGCGGAGCTCGTGGGCGTGCTCTCACGCGACGGCAAGCCCGTTGGGCGCGCGGGTGATGGCGCTCATGGCGACGTGGCGTCGGGCGCGGGTAGATTTGGAGGAGGAGGCAAGGTTAGAGGGAGAGGGGGGAAGTGGGGGTCGCTAGGGTTCGGCCCGGGGGAGGGGTCGGCTTTAGTACGTCGAGGGGCGCCGACAGATGGCCGCCATGGCGATGCCCGTCGCCGTGTCGAGCATCGGCAGAGGCCACATGGGGGGTGGTGGGTGTTCGTGTTTTGGTGGTTTTTTTTTTCTCATTTCTTCTTTCTTTTGGCCTGCTTTGGCGGCCGACTGGCCAGCTAGCCCCTTGGCCCACGGAAGAGGGGGGGTCTCTTTTTCTTTCTTTCTTCTTTTCTTTTCTTTTCATTTATTTTTCTTTTTCTGTTTTGTTTTAAGTCTTAATCTAATTGGCTTTATAAATTATAAAGTAAAATCCTAAATTAGTGATACTAAGGCCCAATTCTTTTGGCCGATTCTCCCAGAATCTTGAGAATCAACCCTCCACCCAGCTTCCCCCAGAATCTTGAACTCATATATTTTTTACAATCCTAGCTAGTTAGGATGTAAATAACTAGGATTGTAAAAAATATATGGGTTCAAGATTCTGGGAGAAGCTGGGTGGAGGGTCGATTATCAAGATTCTGGGAGAATCGACCAAAAGAACTGGGCCTAATTATGCTACTGCCCCATTAACTTTTGGGCAACTAAATGAATATTTTAGTATTTTATAAAATACAAAAGGCATTTATTTGATTGTTTTACCTAGTGTTTTAATTACTTAACTGCATTTAAACCTTTTATAAAAATGCAGTTTCTCCATCATAATTACTTATGCAATATTTGGCACAACCCGAACATTTTAGTTTTAATATTTGAAAATCTTTATCATTTGTCTTAAATTCAAATTTGAGTTTGAATCGGTTTTGAACTAACGCGAGATTAACAACAGTAATCATGGTGACATGGCATCATTAACGTTGGATTACTGTAGCCTAATTATCCGGGCGTCACAAATCTCCTCCACTACAAGAAATCTCACCCGGAGATTTAAGAGGTGGAGTAAGGGGGAAAGTTCTGGTAACGAAATCCGATCGAGTCTTCTCGGTCTTTGTTTCTCTTCTCAAAGTGGTCGATCCATTACGTTGATGACTTCATTCCGTTGCTTCAGGTCATCATGATGAAGTCGTCATCCTGTCTTTGGGAATTCCATCACACTTACGAATAGGAAAGGGGCAGCTTGGCAACGATAGAATGCTACAAGGGGTAATCATCGGGGGTTATCCCACGAATGAACACATGAGTATCTCTCAAGTTGAATGAATAAAACAGGTCGAGAGAAAAGTAATAAGGTACAATAAGAAGTTTCAAACGGATAGACAATCGTTCGATGTCTGAAACAAGGTGTGAAAGGGGTCCAAAGCAACGAGAATAAGTATTGCGTCTGATACCAGAATAGATCACTAGGAAGGTGGCTCATGAATTACACACGAAGCCAAGCGTGAGGAATAACCTTGGGAACAGGGATGTACAGAAGAGTCAGGTTTTGATCCTGTGGAACTATGGGTTATGGGCCCACCATGTGGGTTAAAAGTAGGAGCGGTGACATCTTGCATGATCATGATAGCAAGGCATGCCAGAGGGTAGCCTATCAGTTATGTCGGCAACAAAGTCGATACCAAGGGCGAGGGACGAAGGGAACCATTTTCCTGCTAGTTGAACGAGGCGGACCAATAGGCAAAGTTCTCGTCCATCGGTGGCTACCGGAATGTCATCAACATTAGTAACAGGGTCTTGCCGACAGAATTGTACACCGAGGTGTTTACATAAGCAGGAGAATATTACTGCTTAGATCATTTAGATCACAAGAAAGGTTAAACCAAACAATGGAAAGGAAAATATGATTATCAGATTAAACAGAACAATGGAAAGGAAAATGTGTTTAAACACATATTTCATGGGTATATCCTTCCCAAGGACAAGCAGAGCATGATATCCATGACAGGATAGAAAGTAGAAAACCATTTAGGTAAGGGGACGGGAATTTCATGACATTACCCAAACAACGGTGTTTGAATACTTGATAAAGAAAATTTAGCATTGTGCTTCAAATGTTCTTATAGAAGATCGGAGTACCACAAACATGCTTCGAGATAGCATTGACATGGTCATCAAGTAAGGGTCAGATTTTGGATACACAAAGGATCCATCAGGAACAACTTATAGAATAAGTCTTATGATTTCCTCATGGAAGAATCGTTAACCTTGCTAAATAAGGAAACTATAACAATAGGTCCTCCGGCCAGGTGTGCTAGGCATGACATCATCTTAGCGGGTCATATAAAGACCAATGTTATAACTCTTGGAAATATGTTCCAACCATCATATCTGACCAAGATTCAGATCTAATTGGTGTTGGGATACCTCAGACTCAGCATTCCTGAGAAGAAAAGGTGCGACCAATTGACGAGATGACATTGTAAGATTCTCGGGAAATGAACTATGGAAGCGAGTTCTGAAACAAGAGTTCATCATTAAACCAAGGAAATGATGAGGGGTTGCTGATGGACTCAGCGACAATTCCTCGAGATTTCCAAAAAGAAGGATTTCCACAATCATGTGAACAAGGAGACAACATTTGTCAGATCAAATGACTTAATAATGTATGCTCGAGGAAAACATACACAATTAAACATTGGTTGAAAGGTGCGCCCGAAATATGGGCATAGGTAGCCTGATCAATTGTTAGAATGGTGATTCAATAACCGATAAGCTAAAAATGAACTGTCGATCATTAACTTCAAAGCAATAGGGTTGCTAGAAGTGCAGAATCCAAACAACACCGTTCACTTGTTGGTATCCCGGTTAGAATCAACACTGGGACCAAGAAAGAATGGTGATGGTGAGAAGTATCACTATACCAAGAATTCTTAAGAGCTGGAGCAATCCTCACAATATCCTTGATATAGAAGACAATAATACTACAAGGTAGAACATAATACAAGCTGGATAGCAAGTTGCATCCTTAACATGAACAAGTTTGTGATAAAAGGAAGGTAAGGATGTTGTCGATGGTAGCTCAAATTACCAAGGGACGAGGATGGCACCCATCATCATGAATTCGATTGATATCCTAGAAGGAGTCAAAATGTTGATGATGACCATGACAAATTTTGTCGAGAGGCTCCGCGAAGAACCAATCGAATAGCGACTGCATCAAGCAAAGGGACTGATGCAGCGAAAGATTATTGGATCCACGGATACTACATCAACTCGGAATCAAGCTTGTTGTTTGAGGTGGAACGATAAGACAAGGAAATCGATGTAAGCTCAGCTCATCATCGAAAGTTGTGCTCCGGGAATAAGGACCACAGGTAGCACAATTAAAATTTAGCACAATAATGATATAGCCGATCAGGCTAGGGAATGACTTGAAGGATTAATAAACTTGTAAGCAATGAAAATTACTTAGAGTTATTGAATCGGCGTGCGAAATCGATTCACTTATCGGTGTTCTCGAGTGACTAATAACTCAGAACCCGAGGGAAATCTGAAATCAGTGAGAAGCAATACTAGATGTAGACTCATAGGAAGCGACACAGTTCTTTGATATTCTCGAGATACTGGAGGGTAATACTCGAAGGAAGATCGAAATAGAGGTTGCGGAGATGTATTAATCTGCAAAAGACAAGTGCTTTGACTTGTCTGAGAAATGGAATCGAAGGAGAACAATATGGTCAGAATCACATATGTAAATTATCAAACCACAGATACAAGATGAACTTATAACAAGAGGGTAATTATTTTTACGAGAAGCTTCCATGATAAGATCTGCATCGTGTCCATGGGCATGAACACAAAGTTCAAGGTCGATTCCCACTTCTCCAATACACAACTTCTCATTTACTACTCTCTGTTAAAAAGTTTTGAGTTTAAAAGTTTAACTGGTGGAATATCAGAAAGGTATGACCCATGAAGATCTTTTTGGGTTCATACGGTTTAGGGAAAGCATAGGTTCAACCCATCAGGGTATCTTAGGAACATATACCACAAGTTTCAAGAGTAAATATCACTAGCTCAAAAGCAGAGCATGGTTGGCCAATCAGAGGATAGGATTTACCAATGGCATTACATATCAGAGAAAGAACTTCCAAAGTGATTGAATATGAAGGACGCTGTCGGATAAAATCCAACAAAGGATCTGGTGGTCCTCAAGGGATCTGATGTGAGCATCGGTACTCAACCAGAGGAAGAAAGAATGCAAGGAGATCAGATTATAGAAACATTTGGCTAATTCAAAGCTCAAATGCAAAAGAATTATGATTTCCAAATCAAGGGATCAGAAGCAAACGCTCTGATTAAGGATGGATAAGTTGAGTAGGCTTAGGGATACAATCGATGGCAATCTGATTGGTCGAGATCCAGCCCATGTTTAAAATGACGTCTGAGCCGGAAGGATGAATTCTAATTGCGACTGAAGATTGCGAGCATCCGCAACATATTGAATCAACGGTCTCAAAATGATAGTGACAAAGGATGTCAATGAATATTGCTAGGCATTTGGAATTAACCATAATGCAGGAAGACAAGAATTTCAAGAGCCATAGGCTGCAGAGGATTCTCGAAAGATCAGATAGTATTTCGAAGAATTTTGTGAAACACCTGAACAACTGGGGATGGACGGATCCCCGGTAAGTGTGAGGAATTGTTCGTGGGGGTATTAAAGCGGAAAGGAGCTGCAAAGTAGTAGGCACAAAGGATTCTCGGAATATCAGAGAATTTTTCAGGGTATCAAGTAATAACAAGGGCAACTGGAAATGAATGTATGAACGACAAGCGTAAGTAGTTATCCATAAGGATTTAACAGTGGTAAGGATTTTGCAAAGGCAGTGGGCATAAGTGTCTCGGAAAAACATCGAATAGCATCTTCGAAATCTTCTAGTGCAACAGGCGATCATCTGTAATAAAGGGGCTCTCCGGCAGGAAGTGGGTACGAGAACCTAGAGTTAGATTTAGTAAAATCATTTAATCCGAATAGATGAGAGATCAGAAACCCAGAGTATAGATGAGGAATAAAAGATCCTAATACCGCCCAATGGCGACGTAGTATCATTCATTTAACTTCACCTAATTAACCTACTGTACCACTACTACTAGCAGCACTACTAACCTAATAAACCTAGTAAAACCCTACTGCCCTAACTAAAAAACATCTAATTAACATCTACTTGTACCACTACTGCCCTAACCTAATTAACATCTACTAGTACCACTATATATACTACTAGCAGCACTGCTGCAACATTTTCTTCATTTTATTCTTAAAAAAAACATCTATGAAAACAAAAACCATAATTAAACCCTACTGCCCTAACTAAATTTTTGCTCTAAACTAAATTTTTGCTCTAACCTAGCCAACCTAGTTTACCTAGCTAGTTCACCTAATGAACCAAATTAACCTAGCTAGTTCACTTAGTTACTTAACCTACCTAGTTAACCTACTTAACCTAGCTAATTCTTAGGGTTCATAACTAAATTCACCTAAGTAAATTAACCTAGAGAGGAGGGGTGGGGGCTTACAGAGAGGAGGGCATCGAGGGTGGCTCGGGGGAACGGTTGCGGGAAGGTGCTCGAGGGAGACGGTGGCGCGGAGGGCGTCGAGGGTGGCTCCGGTGACGGTGAGGGAGGCAGGGGCGGCGAGGAGCGGACGAGGATGGCTCTGGGGGCGTAGAGGGCGCGCGGCTCCGGTGGCGGCGATGGCGCGCGGCTACGGTGGCGGCTCCGGTGACGGAGGCAGGGGCGGCGAGGGAGCAGGGGCGGCAAGGGAGAGGTAGGGGAGATGCGAGAAGAATGGGGAATTGGGGGAAGGAGGGACGCTCGCGCAGGGGCAAGTTAAACTTGGTAGTAGCACTTTTTCCCAACAAGCGCTATAGCTACTTAGCTATAGCGCTTTTCGAAGGAACGCGCTGCTGCTATAGATAAGTTAGCTATAGCGCTTGTTCGTGAAAACGCGCTATAGCTAAAGTAGCTATAGCGCTTTCGTGAAAATGCGCTGCTGCTATTGCTTTCATTTTTTCTTTTTCGTTAATTTTCCTTTTCTTTTTTCTTTCCTTTTTTTCTTTCCTTTCCTTTTCTTAGTTGCAGCACTGTCGCCTGAAAATGCGCTGCTACTATTTTGTTAGCAGTAGCGCTGTTCTTAGAAGGGCGCTACTACTATACCAAGCCTGGCGGCAACGGTGTAACAATTATAGTAGTATCGCTTGCTACTGCTATTTATGTAGTAGTAGCGTCCTTTTTCATCCCGCGCTACTGTTAGATAGTAGTAGCACTTTGTTTTAACAAGAGCTACTGATAAGTCTCTGTGTATAAGCTTTTCCCTAGTAGTGGCAGATGAGTAAAGTGAGCGCGGGGAGGGGTTGCCGGAGTCGAATTTGATGACGAAGTCGTCGGCGTCCGAGGAAGAAGAAGCCGACGAGAGGGTGATGTAGATGTGGGGAGCTTGAGGCCGTGGCCGGGGAAGGCAGAGCGGAGCACGGCGGAGCTCGTGGGCGTGCTCTCACGCGACGGCGAGCCCGTTGGGCGCGCGGGTGATGGCGCTCATGGCGACGTGGCGTCGGGCGCGGTAGATTGAGGAGGAGGCAAGGTTAGAGGGAGAGGGGGGAAGTGGGTCGCTAGGGTGTCGGGCCCGGGGAGGGGTCGGCTTTAGTACGTCGAGGGGCGCCGACAGATGCCGCCATGGCGATGCCCGTCGCCGTGTCGAGCATCGGCAAGGCCCACAATGGGGGGGGGTGGGGGGGGGGGAGGGAGGGGAGAGGGAGAGGTATGTGGGGCCGGCCTGCTTGGGCGGCCGACTGGCCAGCTAGCCCACTTGGCCCACGGAAGAGGGGGGGTCTTTCTTTTCTTTTCTTTTCTTTTCATTTATTTTTCTTTTTCTGTTTTGTTTTTAAGTCTATCTAATTGGCTTTATAAATTATAAGTAAAATCCTAAATTAGTGATACTAAGGCCCAATTCTTTTGGCCGATTCTCCCGAATCTTGAGAATCAACCCTCCACCCAGCTTCCCCCAGAATCTTGAACTCATATATTTTTTTACAATCCTAGCTAGTTAGGAGTAATAACTAGGATTGGTAAAAAATATATGGGTTCAAGATTCTGGGAGAAGCGGGTGGAGGGTCGATTATCAGATTCTGGGAGAATCGACCAAAAGAACTGGGCCTAATTATGCTACTGCCTGCCATTAACTTTGGGCAACTAAATGAATATTTTAGTATTTATAAAATACAAAAGGCATTTATTTGATGTTTTACCTAGTTTTTTTTACTTAACTGCATTTAAACCTTTATAAAAAGCGCATTTCCCATCATAATTACTTATGCAATATTTGGCACACCCGAACATTTTAGTTTTAATATTTGAAAATCTTTATCATTTGTCTTAAATTCAATTTTTGAGTTTGAATCGGTTTTGAACTAACGCGAGATTAACAAAGTAATCATGGTGACATGGCATCATTAACGTTGTGATACTGTAGCCTAATTATCCGGGCGTCACAAATCTCCTCCACTACAAGAAATCTCACCCCGGAGATTTAAGAGGTGGAGTAAGGGGGAAAGTTCTGGTAACGAAATCCGATCGAGTCTTCTCGGTCTTTGTTTCTCTTCTCAAGTGGTCGACCATTACGTTGATGACTTCATTCCGTTGCTTCAGGTCATCATGATGAAGTCGTCATCCTGTCTTTGGGAATTCCATCACACTTACGAATAGGAAAGGGCAGCTTGGCAACGATAGAATGCTACAAGGGGTAATCATCGGGGTTATCCCACGAATAACACATGAGTATCTCTCAAGTTGATGAATAAAACAGGTCGAGAGAAAAGTAATAAGGTACAATAAGAAGTTTCAAACGGATAGACAATCGTTCGATGTCTGAACAAGGTGAAAGGGGTCCAAAGCAACGAGAATAAGTATTGCGTCTGATACCAGAATAGATCACTAGGAAGGTGGCTCATGAATTACACACGAAGCCAAGCGTGAGGAATAACCTTGGGAACAGGATGTACAGAAGAGTCAGGTTTTGATCCTGTGGACTATGGGTTATGGGCCCACCATGTGGTTTTAAAAGTAGGAGCGGTGACATCTTGCATGATCATGTGGCAAGGCATGCCAGAGGGTAGCCTATCAGTTATGTCGGCAACAAGTCGATACCAAGGGCGAGGGACGAAGGGAACCATTTTCCTGCTATTTGAACGAGGCGGACCAATAGGCAAAGTTCTCGTCCATCGTGGCTACCGGAATGTCATCAACATTAGTAACAGGTCTTGCCGACAGAATTGTACACCGAGGTGTTTACATAAGCAGGAGATATTACTGCTTAGATCATTTAGATCACAAGAAAGGTTAAACCAAAACAATGGAAAGGAAAATATGATTATTCAGATAAACAGAACAATGGAAAGGAAAATGTGTTTAAACACATTTTCATGGGTATATCCTTCCCAAGGACAAGCAAGCCATGATATCCATGACAGGATAGAAAGTAAAAACCATTTAGGTAAGGGGAGGACGGAATTTCATGACATTACCCAAACAACGGTGTTTGAATACTTGAAAAGAAAATTAGCATTGTGCTTCAAATGTTCTTATAGAAGATCGGAGTACCACAAACATGCTTCGAGATAGCATTGACATGGTCACACAGTAAGGGTCAGATTTTGGATACACAAAGGATCCATCAGAACAACTTATAGAATAAGTCTTATGATTTCCTCATGGAAGAATCGTTAACCTTGCTAAATAAGGAAACTATAACATAGGTCCTCTCCGCCCAGGTGTGCTAGGCATGACATCATCTTAGCGGGTCATATAAAGACCAATGTTATAACTCTTGGAAATATGTTCCAACCATCATATCTGACCAAGATCAGATCTAATTGGTGTTGGGATACCTCAGACTCAGCATTCCTGAGAAGAAAGGTGCGACCAATTGACGAGATGACATTGTAAGATTCTCGGGAAATGAACTATGGAAGCGAGTTTCTGAAACAAGATTCATCATTAAACCAAGGAAATGATGAGGGGTTGCTGATGGACTCAGCGACAATTCCTCGAGATTTCCAAAAAGAAGGATTTCCACAATCATGTGAACAAGAGACAACATTTGTCAGATCAAATGACTATAATAATGTATGCTCGGGAAACTACAAATTAAACATTGGTTGAAAGGTGCGCCCGAATATGGGGCATAGGTACCTGATCAATTGTTAGAATGGTGATTCAATAACCGATAAGCTAAAAATGAACTGTCGATCATTAACTTCAAAGCAATAGGGTTGCTAGAAGTGCGAATCCAAACAACACCGTTCATTTGTTGGTATCCCGGTTAGAATCAACACTGGACCAAGAAGAATGGTGATGGTGAAAGTATCACTATACCAAGAATCTTAAGAGCTGAGCAATCCTCACAATATCCTTGATATAGAAGACAGTAATACTACAAGGTAGAACATAATACAAGCTGGATAGCAAGTTGCATCATCCTTAACATGAACAAGTTTTGTGATAAAAGGAAGGTAAGGATGTTGTCGATGGTAGCTCAATTACCAAGGGACAGGATGGCACCCATCATCATGAATTCGATTGATATCCTAGAAGGAGTCAAAATGTTGATGATGACCATGACAAATTTTGTCGAGAGGCTCCGCGAAGAACCAATCGAATAGCGACTGCATCAGCAAAGGGCGATGCAGCGAAAGATTATTGGATCCCCACGGATACTACATCAACTCGGAATCAAGCTTGTTGTTTGAGGTGGAACGATAAGACAAGAAATCGATGTAAGCTCAGCTCATCATCGAAAGTTGTGCTCCGGGAATAAGACCACAGGTAGCACAATTAAATTTAGCACATAATGATATCGCCGATCAGCTAGGGAATGACTTGAAGGATTAATAAACTTGTAAGCAATGAAAATTATTAGAGTTATTGAATCGGCGTGCGAAATCGATTCACTTATCGGTGTTCTCGAGTGACTAATAACTCAGAACCCGAGGGAAATCTAATCAGTGAGAAGCAATACTAGATGTAGACTCATAGAAGTTATACGAAGAAGTAAGAGAGAATGTTTGGGAGCGATCGGTGGAGGGATAGATCTGAAAAGATGAAGAAATAATGAATAACTCGTTTAGGGATGTTTTTTTATTTAGACTCAATTTAGTAGCTTTAGGATTATGTGTTAGTTATTTTTATGGTTAGATTGGGAAATGATGTTAGGTTTAGGACTCTTTTCAAGTTCTTTGATATTCTCGAGATACTGGAGGGTATACTCGAAGGAAGATCGAAATAGAGGTTGCGGAGATGTATTAACTCAAAAGACAATGTGCTTTGACTTGTCTGAGAAATGGAATCGAAGGAGAACATATGGTCAGAATCACATATGTAAATTATCAAACCACAGATACAAGATGAACTTATAACAAGAGGGTATTATTTTTACGAGAAGCTTCCATGATAAGATCTGCATCGTGTCCATGGGCATGAACACAAAGTTCAAGGTCGATTCCCACTTCTCCAATACACAACTTCTCATTACTACTCTCTGTTAAAAGTTTTGAGTTTAAAAGTTTAACTGGTGGAATATCAGAAGGTATGACCCATGAAGATCTTTTGGGTTCATACGGTTAGGGAAAGCTAGGTTCAACCCATAGTATCTTAGGAACTATACCACAAGTTTCAGAGTAAATATCACTAGCTCAAAGCAGAGCATGGTTGGCCAATCAGAGGATAGGATTTACCAATGGCATTACATATCAGAGAAAGAACTTCCAAAGTGATTGAATATGAAGGACGCTGTCGGATAAAATCCAACAAAGGATCTGGTGGTCCTCAAGGGATCTGATGTGAGCATCGGTACTCAACCAGAGGAAAAGAATGCAAGGAGATCAGATTATAGAAACATTTGGCTAATTCAAAGCTCAAATGCAAAAGAATTATGATTTCCAATCAAGGGATCAGAAGCAAACGCTCTGATTAAGGATGGATAAGTTGAGTAGGCTTAGGGATACAATCGATGGCAATCTGATTGGTCGAGATCCAGCCCATGTTTAAAATGACGTCTGAGCGGAAGGATGAATTCTAATTGCGACTGAAGATTGCGAGCATCCGCAACATATGAATCAACGGTCTCAAAATGAAGTGACAAGGATGTCATAATATTGCTAGGCATTTGGAATTAACCATAATGCAGGAAGACAAGAATTTCAAGAGCCATAGGCTGCAGAGGATTCTCGAAAGATCAGATAGTATTTCGAAGAATTTTGTGAAACACCTGAACAACTGGGGATGGACGGATCCCCGGTAAGTGTGAGGAATTGTTCGTGGGGGTATTAAAGCGGAAAGGATGCAAAGTAGTAGGCACAAAGGATTCTCGGAATATCAGAGAATTTTCAGGGTATCAAGTAATAACAAGGGCAACTGGAAATGAATGTATGAACGACAAGCGTAAGTAGTTATCCATAAGGATTTAACAGTGGTAAGGATTTTGCAAAGGCAGTGGGCATAAGTGTCTCGGAAAAACATCGAATAGCATCTTCGAAATCTTCTAGTGCAACAGGCGATCATCTGTAATAAAGGGGCTCTCCGGCAGGAAGTGGGTACGAGAACTAGAGTTAGATTTAGTAAAATCATTTAATCCGAATAGATGAGAGATCAGAAACCCAGAGTATAGATGAGGAATAAAAGATCCTAATACCGCCCATGGCGACGTAGTATCATTCATTTAACTTCACCTAATTAACCTACTGTACCACTACTACTACAGCACACTACTAACCTAATAAACCTAGTAAAACCCTAACTGCCCTAACTAAAAAACATCTAATTAACATCTACTTGTACCACTACTGCCCTACCTAATTAACATCTACTAGTACCACTATATATACTACTAGCAGCACTGCTGCAACATTTTTCTCATTTTATTCTTAAAAAAACATCTATGAAAACAAAAACCATAATTAAACCCTACTGCCCTAACTAAATTTTTGCTCTAAATAAAATTTTTGCTCTAACCTAGCCAACCTAGTTACCTAGCTAGTTCACCTAATGAACCAAATTAACTAGCTAGTTCACTTAGTTACTTAACCTACCTAGTTAACCTACTTAACCTAGCTAATTCTTAGGGTTCATAACTAAATTCACCAAGTAAATTAACCTAGAGAGGAGGGGTGGGGGCTTACAGAGGGAGGGCATCGAGGGTGGCTCGGGGAACGTTTTGCGGGAAGGTGCTCAGGGAGACGGTGGCGCGGAGGGCGTCGAGGGTGGCTCCGGTGACGGTGAGGGAGGCAGGGGCGCGAGGAGCGGACGAGGATGGCTCTGGGGGCGTAGAGGGCCGCGGCTCCGGTGGCGGCGATGCGCGCGGCTACGGTGGCGGCTCCGGTGACGGAGGGCAGGGGCGGCGAGGGAGCAGGGGCGGCAAGGGAGAGGTAGGGGAGATGCAGAAGAATGGGGAATTGGGGGAAGGAGGGACGCTCGCGCAGGGCAAGTTAACTGGTAGTAGCACTTTTCCCAACAAGCGCTATAGCTACTTAGCTATAGCGCTTTTCGAAGGAACGCGCTGCTGCTATAGATAAGTTAGCTATAGCGCTTGTTCGTGAAAACGCGCTATAGCTAAAGTAGCTATAGCGCTTTCGTGAAAATGCGCTGCTGCTATTGCTTTCATTTTTTTCTTTTTCGTTAATTTTCCTTTTTCTTTTTCTTCCTTTTTTTCTTTTCTTTCCTTTCCTTTTCTTAGTTGCAGCACTGTCGCCTGAAAATGCGCTGCTACTATTTTTGTACAGTAGCGCTGTTCTTAGAAGGGCGCTACTACTATACCAAGCCTGGCGGCAACGGTGTAACAATTATAGTAGTATCGCTTGCTACTGTGTATTTATGTAGTAGTAGCGTCCTTTTCATCCCGCCTACTGTTAGATAGTAGTAGCACTTTGTTTTAACAAGAGCTACTGAAAAGTCTCTGTGTATAAGCTTTTCCCTAGTAGTGGCAGATGAGTAAGTGAGCGCGGGGAGGGGTTGCCGGAGTAAATTGATGACGAAGTCGCGGCGTCCGAGGAAGAAGAAGCCGACGAGAGGGTGATGTAGATGTGGGGATCTGAGGCCGTGCCGGGGAAGGCAGAGCGGAGCACGGCGGAGCTCGTGGGCGTGCTCTCACGCGACGGCGAGCCCGTTGGGCGCGCGGGTGATGGCGCTCATGGCGACGTGGCATCGGGCGCGGGTAGATTTGGAGGAGGAGGCAAGGCTAGAGGGAGAGGGGGGATGTGGGGGTCGCTAGGGTTCGGCCGGGGGAGGGGCCGGCTTTAGTACGTCGAGGGGCGCCGACAGATGGCCGCCATGGCGATGCCCGTCGCCTTGTCGAGCATCGGCAGAGGCCACGGTGCCGGGGGGGGGGGGGGGGGGGGGGGGGGGGAGAGGGAGGAGGTAGGTGGGCCGGCCGACTGGCCAGCTAGCCCACTTGGCCCACGGAAGAGGGGGGGTCTTTCTTTTCTTTTCTTTTCTTTTCATTTATTTTTCTTTTTCTGTTTTGTTTTAAGTCTTAATCTAATTGGCTTTATAAATTATAAAGTAAAATCCTAAATTAGTGATACTAAGGCCCAATTCTTTTGGCCGATTCTCCCAGAATCTTGAGAATCAACCCTCCACCCAGCTTCCCCCAGAATCTTGAACTCATATTTTTTTTACAATCCTAACTAGTTAGGATGTAAATAACTAGGATTGTAAAAAATATATGGGTTCAAGATTCTGGGAGAAGCTGGGTGGAGGGTCGATTATCAAGATTCTGGGAGAATCGGCCAAAAGAACTGGGCCTAATTATGCTACTGCCCCATTAACTTTTGGGCAACTAAATGAATAGTTTAGTATTTTATAAAATACAAAAGGCATTTATTTGATTGTTTTACCTAGTGTTTTAATTACTTAAGTGCATTTAAACCTTTTATAAAAATGCAGGTTCTCCATCATAATTACTTATGCAATATTTGGCACAACCCGAACATTTTAGTTTTAATATTTGAAAATCTTTACCATTTGTCTTAAATTCAAATTTGAGTTTGAATCGGTTTTGAACTAACGCGAGATTAACAACAGTAATCGTGGTGACATGTCATCATTAACGTGGGATTACTGTAGCCTAATTATCCAGGCGTCACAAATCTCCTCCACTACAAGAAATCTCGTCTGAAGAGCTTCGTCTGATACTACGACGCTGGTTGCCCATATCTTGTCCTACGTGGCGGTTAGTGCGTATAGGCCAACGACCAACTCAGATCAAATACCCAAACTCGTTAAGCGTGTTATTGAAATATCCGCGGATGCCGACCAGGACCAGGCCCACCTGTCTCCTAGGTGGTCACAACCTACCCTGTCGCTCCGCCACAAAGATCCACTCAGAGGGCCATCGGGAAACATATCCTTTCAGCCCCCAGTCTGTGAATCACTCGCGGGTACTCAACGAGCCGACCCGACTTTAGTCACATCATGTATCAAGTATAGTATAGTATGTATGTATGTATATACCTGTGATCACCTGCCGAGTGATCATGGCCCGATAGTATAGCATGGCTAACGGACAAGAATGTAGGGCCTCTGATGAAGTACTAGCATCCTATACTAAGCATTTAGGATTGCAGGTAAAGGTAACAACAGTAGCAACAAGGACAGGCTATGCAACAGAATAGGATCAAACCGATAAGCAGTAACAGCTACACTACTCTAATGCAAGCAGTAGAGGGAAAGAGTAGGTGATATCGAGATGATCAAGGGGGGTTTGCTTACCTGGTTGCTCTGGCAAGAAGGATGGAGTTCGTCAACACCGTAGTCGATCGGGGCAACAGTGGCGTCAGTCTTGAAGTCTACCTGAGAGAAGAGGGGGAAGAAACAATGAATACAATGCAAACAGATGCATGGCGATGCACGACAAAGCAGATAGCGGTGCTAGGTGTGCCCTAACGTGGTACTAGGCGATACTGGCGAAGTGGGGAAACATTCGGGAAAGTATCCCCGGTGTTTGGCATTTTCGGACAGACGAACCAGAGGGGGGCGGTTGCATGTTCCATATGCTAGGGGCGTGTGACGGATGAACGGACTGCGTATTTGGATTCATCTCGAAATTCTGAGCAACTTTCATGTACAAAACATTTTTTCATCCGAGTTACGAAGTATTTTATATTAATTTTCAAAGTTTTAATTCATTTTCTAAATTATTTTAATTTGGAAAAATGAATTTATTGCATCACCCTGATGTCATCATGATGTCAGCAGTCAACCCAGCCAGTCCAGGTCAAACCTGATGGCTGGGTCCCACCTGTCATACACAGTGGCCTACACAGAGTTTAATCTAATCTAAATCTAGCTAATTAAGCAACTGGGCCCACTAGTTAGTGACTATTAGTCTATATTAATTAAATTAACTAATTTAATTAGTTTTTAGGGTGGGGGCCACTGGTCAGCTGCTGGGACCGGCCCAGTCAGCAAGTTGACCACAGTCAACTGGGCCAGCCGGGCCCCAGGGGCCACCAGGTAGTGACCATGGGGGTGGCCCCGGCCAGCCACGTCAGCGTGGACGTCGGCGGCGATTGCCCCGGCGACAAATACCGCGGCGGAGCGGCTCGGGCGTCGCCGGAATCCGCCGTTCGGGGGTCAAAAGGAGCGGGGGCGGGCGTGTCCGAACGGGGAGAGCCCGCTGTGCCGTGCGTTGTCACTAGGAGGAGCTGAGGCCGCCGGAGTTGGCGCCGGCTTCGAGCAGAGGCGGCAGTTGGCTTCGGGCCTCGCCGGGGTTGGTGCTAAGGGGCACGGGCGGGGGCACGCGTGGGTGCGTTGTGCTCCTGGGAGCACCAGGAGCACGACAGTGGGCTCGGGCGTGGGCTGCGGCAGCGGTGGCCATGGCGGCGACGGAGTGGGGCGGCGGCGAGCTATGGCTCTGGTGGGGACGGCGTCTACGGGGCGAGCGCGAGGTAGAAAGAGAGGGGAGAGGAAGAGGGGCTCACAGTGCGCCTGCAGATGAGCAAAGTGAGCGCGGGAGGGGTTGCCAGAGTCGAATTTGACGACGAAGTCGTCGGTGTCCGAGGAAGAAGAAGCCGGCGGAGAGGGTGATGCAGATGCGATGAGCTCGAGGCCGGGGTCGGGGAAGGCAAAGCGGAGCACGGCGGAGCTCGTGGGCGTGCTCTCACGCGATGGCGAGCCCGTTGGGCGTGCGGGTGATGGCGCTCATGGCGACGCGGCGTCGGGCGCGGGTAGATTTGGAGGAGGAGGCGAGGCCAGAGGGAGAGGGGGGAAGTGGGGGTCGCTAGGGTTCGGCCCGGGGGAGGGGCCGACTTTAGTACGTCGAGGGGCGCCGGCGGATGGCTGCCACGGCGATGCCCGTCGCCGTGGCGGGCATCGGCAGAGGCCACGGTGCGGGGGGGGGGGGGGGGGGGGG